>JAWMRA010000033.1:9301226-9338262 GCA_035584735.1 Pseudotriccus pelzelni | reverse complement strand
CCCACCACCCCCCCCAAAAAAAAAGGGGTCCCCCGAACTCCTGGCACTTTGCTGACTACAACCACAATGCGTTATTGTTACTGAGGGTGGGGTGGGTTTTTTTTTGGGGAGGGAGGGAAGGATTATTGAGGTTTGGGGACGGTAATATTGAGGTCGGGAAGTGGGTATTGATGTTTTTTGGGGGGGGGGATTATGGAGGTTTGGGGGTGGTTACTGAGGTTGGGAACGGGGTTATTGAGGTTTGGATGTGAACATTGAGGTTTGGATGTGAGTTTTGAGTTTTGGATGCAAGTTTTGGCTGTGAGTTTTGAGTTTTGGATGTGAGTTTTGAGGTTTGGATGTGAATATTGAGTTTTGGATGTGAGTTTTGATGCGAGTTTTGAGGTTTGGCTGTGAGTTTTGAGGTTTGGATGTGAACATTGAGGTTTGGCTGTGAGTTTTGAGTTTTGGATGTGAGTTTTGAGTTTTGGATGTTAGTTTTGAGTTTTAGATGTGAGTTTTGAGGCCGGGGTGTGGTTAATGAGGTTTAGGGGTGATTACTGAGGTTGGGAATGGGATTATTGAGTTTTGGATGTGAGTTTTAAGTTTTGGATGTGAATATTGACGTTTGGCTGTGAGTTTTGAGGCCAGGCTGTGGTCGTGAGGTTTAGGGGTGATTACTGAGGTTGGGAACGGGGTTACTGAGTTTTGGATGTGAATATTGAGGTTTGTCTGTGAGTTTTGAGGCCGGGCTGTGGTCGTGAGGTTTGGGGGTGATTGTTGAGGTTGGGAATGGGATTATTGAGGTTTGGCTGTGAGTTTTGAGTTTTGGATGTGAATATTGACGTTTGACTGTGAGTTTTGAGGCCGGGGTGTGGTTAATGAGGTTGGGGACAGCCCAGCGACCCCTTTCCGGGGCTCGGGCCTCTCGTCGCTCCTCCCCTGGCTGAACCGCGACCCCCCCACCCCACAGAGGAGCTGACGCTGGACCCCGACTCCGCCAACCACCTGCTGGTCCTCTCGGCCGACCTCAAGAGCGTCCGGATGGGCTGCCGCAAGCAGGAGCTGCCCGACAACCCCAAGCGCTTCGACACCAACTCGCGCGTCCTGGCCTCGCGCGGCTTCCGCTCGGGCCGCCACTACTGGGAGGTGGAGGTGGGCCCGTCGGACGGCTGGGCCTTCGGCGTGGCGCGCGAGTCGGTGCGCAGGAAGGGGCTCACCCAGTTCTCCCCCGAGGAGGGGATCTGGGCCGTGCAGCAGAACGGGGGCCGCTACTGGGCCGTCACGTCCCCCCAGCGCACCCCGCTGTGCCCCGGCCAGAAGCTCAGCAGGGTCCGCGTGTGCCTGGACTACGAGGGCGGGGAGGTCTCCTTCTACAACGCCGAGGACACGCGGCACATCTTCACCTTCCACGTGGCCTTCCGGGAGAAGGTGTTCCCGCTCTTCTCCGTCTGCTCCACCGTCACCTACATCAGGCTGTGCCCCTGAGGGGGACGAGCCGGGGGGGCTCGGGGGGGACGCTGGGGGGACACGGGCAGGGGGCTGGGGGGGGTGGGGGGGCGGCCAACATCGCCCTCGGGGCAGGGGCTGAAAGCGGGGGGCAGCCCGGGAGGGTCCCCGGAAACTGTGGCCACCGTCCTGAAGGTGGTGGTAGCCACTTCCCCAGAGGTGGCGGTCACCGTCCCAAAGGTGGCGGCCACCGTCCTAAAAGTGGTGGCCACTTCCCCAAAGGTGGCGGTCACCGTCCCAAAGGTGGTGGTCACCGTCCCCAAGGTGGTAGCCGCTTCCCCAAAGGTAATAGCCAGTTCTCCAAAGGCTGTGGTCACCGTCCCAAAGGTGGTGGTCACCGCCCCCAAAGGTGGTGGCCACTTCACCAAAGGCGGTGGTCACCGTCCCAAAGGTGGTAGTCACCGCCCCCAAAGGTGGTAGCCACTTCCCCAAAGGTGGTGGCCACCGCCTCGGCCCCGTCTCTGGACAGAGAGAAGGAACCCACCGCGGGCAGCCCCAGCTCCGTCCGACCTTTCCTTCCGTGGGTTCGAGGAGCTCCGGGAAGCTTCGGAGGGGCCCCCAAACCCCCTCAGGAGCGTCAGGGGCCTGGAAACGAAACACTGAGCGGGGGGAACGAGCCGAGGGAAAGGCGGAGGGAGGGACGTTCAACATCCACCCTCGGGAGCGGATCCTTGGTCTGATCGAGGGGAATCCGGGCAGGAATTTCTTGGTTCCTCCTCCACCTGGTGCTCCTAAAACCTGGGGTGGTTATTGCCCCCCAAAAAAGCAGTTTTTGGGGATATTTCGAGGGAGCTCTGAACCCTTCCTTGGGCTGCCCGAACCTCCTCGTGGCCTGTCTGGGGTTTTGGTTGCCCCCTCCGCGCTCTGCTCCCCTTCCCTGCCCGTGGCTCCTCTGCAGGACTCCGGAAAAGGCCAAAAGGTGCTTTTTTGGGTTTTTTTTTTTGTTCCTGCTGGACCCGAGCGAGACCCACCTCGGTCGCTTCGGTGCTCCCCTGTCCTGGTGCTGAATCTCGTGTTGCCTCTCAGGTTCTCTCGCCTCCCATTTCTCGGGAAAAAAAAAAAAAAACCAACCAAAAAAATCCCCTTTTTACCCTCATCTCTGGTTTCTTTTTCCCCCGGAAACCCCTGGACTCTTCCAAGGAGCCGCTCTTGGTTGTGCCAAAACAAATCAAGCTTTTAAAGGACATCCGCGAAGCAGTCGGTGTTTTATTGCCTCCAAATTGCCGGAAAACGGGGTTTGCTGGGGTTGGGTTCTGGGGTTTTTCCGCTCCCTAAAAACATGGGAATGCTTGTAGGAAATACGGACTTTGGGGCGAGAGGGGAAGGTTTGTTTAGTCCAAAAACATTTCCCTGGGTGGTTTAAGATGAGACAAAGCGGAAACATCGCGGGTTTGGTGGGTTGTTTCCCGCCCTGAGAATCACGTTTTTATCTCTATTTGATGCTGAACCGAATTCAGCCAGTTTTGGGGCAACTCCCTCCAGTTTTGGTGTGAATTCGGCCGGTTTTGGGGCGATTCCGATGGGTTTTGGGGGCGAATTCCGCTGTTTTGGGGGGCGATTCCAGCCGGTTTGTGGCCAAATTCAGCCAGTTTTGGGGCGATTCCCGCTGGTTTTAGCTCGAATTCAGGCGGCTTCAGGGCAATTCTTTCATGTTTTGGGGCGATTTCCTCCTGTTTTAGGGTGAATTCAGCCTATTTTAGGGCGATTCCAACCGGTTTTGGGGGTGAATCCCACCGGGTTGGGAGAGGTTCTTGCCGTTTTTGGAGCGATTCCTGCCTTTTTTGGGGCGAGTTCCCTGGGTTTTTGGGGCTAATTCCCGGCGTTTTGGGGGTGAATTCCTGGTGTTTTGGGGACAAATTCCCGGCATTTTGGGGACGAATTCCCAAGGTTTTGGGGACGAATTCCCGGCGTTCTGGGGATGAATTCCCGGTGTTTTGGGGACGAATTCCCAGGGTTTTGGGGGCGAGTTCCCAGGATTTTTTGGGGCGAATTCCCGGGGGTTTCGGGGCGGATTCCCAGGGTTTTCGGGGCGAATCCCCGGAGTTTTTTGGGGCGAATTCCCGGAGTTTTTCGGGGCGAGTTCCCCGAGTTTTTTGGGGCGAGTTCCCCGAGTTTTTCGGGGCAAATTCCCGTAGTTTTTTGGGGCGAATTCCCAGGATGTTTGGGGGCGAATTCCCGGAGTTTTTTGGGGCGAATTCCCGGGGTTTCGGGGCTCCCCCCGTGGGGTCCCCGGCGGAGCGCCCGTCCCGCGCCGGCCCCATAGCTCAGGGGGCAGAGCACTGGTCTTGTAAACCAGGGGTCGCGAGTTCGAATCTCGCTGGGGCCTCCCGCCAGTCCTCATTTTGCCGGTTTTGGCCCCAAAACAAAGCTCCGGCCGCGGCGGGGTTGGGCGGAGCGGCGGGAGGGGACAGGGAGGAGTCCCCGAGGGGCCGGGGCGGACCCGTGGGAGGACTGAGGGAAGCCCTGGGATAAAACCGATCCAGTGGCTCGTTGGTCTAGGGGTATGATTCTCGCTTTGGGTGCGAGAGGTCCCGGGTTCAAATCCCGGACGAGCCCTTTTCCTTTTTTATTTCTTCTTGTTGCTTTTCTCCTTTACTTTCCTTTTATTTGCCTTTTTTTTTTGGGTATTCTCTCCTTTACTTTTATTTTTTTTCCCCCCGAACTTTCTTGTTTTCTTTTCTTTCATGCGTGTTATTTGTTTCTTTGTTTGCCGGGGGGGGAAATGTTCTTGTGCGTGTGGGATTTATATTTGTGCTTTTTCTGGTTTCCTTTTTTTTTGTTGTTGTTTTCTGGTGCGCTTTTAGTTTATTTTTCTTGTGGTTTCTTTCCGTGGGTGGGTGGGGGAGGTTTTGGTTTGTTTTTTTTTTTTTGCTCCTTCGTTTTTTTATCTTTGGGGTGTTTTTAAAGCTTTTTTTTTGGGGGGGGGGTAGTTGTGCTCTGGTTTTGTTGGCTTTTGCCTGAGCGGTTTTTTTGTCTGTGTTTTTGGGGGTTTATTTACGGGGTTCTGAGGGTGGTTTTTGTTGGTTTTGGAGATTAAAAAAAAGGCAAAATAAAAACATTACTGGCAGCGGTGGGATTCGAACCCACGCCCCCGAAGAGACTGGAGCCTTAATCCAGCGCCTTAGACCGCTCGGCCACGCTACCGCCCTGGCAGCGCCTGCCGCGTCGGCTCTTTCACTTCATATCTGCCTTTTCCCTTCCTTTTCCCCTCCAGCAGCACCCTCGTCCTCCCTTCTGCATCCCCCCCGTCCCAGCAACCGCTCTCCCCACACCCCCCACTTCCCCCTGAGAATTAAACCGCTGTGGGGTTCTGTTCAACCCCTGCCTCCGAGCCGGTGCACGTCCAGCGGTGCGGTGCAACCAGGGTCGAGCAGCGCCCCGGGGACGCGCCTTGGGGACAGAGGCCGAGCCTTGCCCGGGCCCTCCGCGCCGCCCCCGCTGCCACGTGGATGCCACGGCGCGGCACAGTCGCCTCCGCGGTACGCGGGGCATGGCCCCGGCACGCACCCACCCCGAACGCCTAAAAACAATTCTAAACTTTTAATTTTCTGTTGCAAAGCTACGACTCGCTGGGGGTTGGGGTGTTTCGCTCGCAGCACAGGGAGGCTGGAGCAGAGGCAGGGGCCAGGACACTGCTGTATAAAGCGGTAGTAGCACCAGCAGCCCCCATGAACGTGGCTCTGAAAATCTCTGGCCATATTTTGCGTGAAATTCTGGTAAGTTTTCTTCAGGAATTAGTGTTATCTTCACTGCTTAACTACAACTGAAGGGTTGTATTTGGAGAAGAATTCCAGCTTCTCCAGGGTAAGGCCACAAAGTTTTTATGCAGCTTGATTTATCTGTGTAGTTGTGGCAGTTCATTTAAACGGGATAGAGAAAAGAAACCTGCCGGAGTTCTGCTGACAGCCTCATTCAACCCTTTCCCCTGGCACTTCCCACAGCCTGTCCCTGCAGCACCCGACATTCTCTTGCCTGGGAGCTGCTGAACGTGGAATCACGGCATGGATTGTGGGCGGGTTGGAAGTGCCCTTTAAAGGCCGGCTAGTCCAACTCCTTGCAATGAGCAGGGGCATCTTCAACTGCATCAGGTTGCTCAGAGCCCCGTCCAACCTGGCCTTGAACGTTTCCAGGGATCACATTCACCACCTCTCTGGGCAACCTGTGCCAGTGTCTCACCACCCTCACGGTGAGAGGCTGCAGCGTTGCAGAGTCCTGGTAACAATTTCATTCACTGCCTACGCGTACCGAGGAATAACAGCGCACACGTGTAAGCATGAATGGGCTCCTCCTCCTCCTCCGGCACTGCTGCAGTTTCACACCCCCAGCTCAGTGCGGGCTTTTTTGGGGAACCGAGGGAGCTGACGCTCCTCCCTCCCGCGGCCCTGGCTTTGCAGAGACGCAGGGGGGGTTCAGGGGAGGAGGGAAGACAGGCAAACCTGAATTGGCTTCACACAGCAAATCAGCTGTAATCTGCTTAGGCAGAAAACTGTAGGGAGTCTGATTTAGCAGTCTCTGGGCATATGTGTGTGTGAGAGGCTGCACGGAACACACATCACAAACTGTTCCTTATTCCACGGGCTGCTCGGCCCCACGGGTGTTGTTGCCCAGGCAGTGCTGGACCAACACCCTCCCCGAGAAGCGCTTTTGTGCCCTGTCACAGCTGAGCTCAGCCTCTGTCCCTGGAATGTCTGGGTGCCTGGCCATGGAGACATTTCCCCGAGCGCTGAAGGGAGCCTGCGTCCCCAAAATTATTCACATCAGCCATGTGTGACACTTCCAGAGAACAACAGCACAGGCTGTTCCTTAGGGGTGGCAGTTGGGTCACCAGTTTTTTCATTTTACATTAAAAAGGAGTGAACTTCCAGGAGAACTCAAACTACACCACAAGCTACCAGCCTCACTGTATCGTTTTCCTGGCACAGGAGTTGTCCAGAGGACAGCAAGGACCCAACCCCTGTATCAAACACTTCCAGACTAAGGACCAGGCCCAATGGGTACAAACCCAGGAGCTTCCCCAGGAAGGGGTCAGGTCCAGGGAGGCACATGAGGCTCTGAACTTAAACCTGAGAAGAGCCTGACTCACCACCAGCAGCAGCTACACTGGCCCTGAATCCATCCTGAAGTTCAAATGAAATTCTGCCTTTCCAAATTCAGCAGTCCTGCTTTGGTCCCTCTGAACTACACCTTGTGTCTGTCAGCACTCATTCTACTCTGAGTGAAATTATAGCTGTGGGGAAGAGAAGGAGATTTAAATCAGTCCCGTAGACCAGTAATTAAGGAACAGGCAATATTCTTATTTACACTTTATAAGCTCTAAGTGTTGGCTGTCTCCATGGTTTTTGGAAAACCTATTCCCGCTTCCTTTGTTACACTTGCCAAACACTCCAGCTCTCCGTGAGAGCAGCTATAGCTAAAGATTACACAGGCTACAAAGTTATAGCAGTGCCAAATTTCACCATTTTTCTTAGTGATTCTACAGTGCAGAGGCCCAGCTGGGGCTTTTTTTGTTAGGAGATTCTGCTATTTCACAGTGCCTGTGCTAGAGAATAATTTCATGTTGTTTAAACTATACAGGTACAATAAGTTCTAAATAAAGAAATAAATAAAAAAAGGCAACAGCAAGAGCTCAATTTTTAACAGTTTGAAACTTTGAAATCAAATGCAAATCAAAGAGCACATCGACCCTTTAGTTTTCTTGAGGAAAACAGATTTGTTGCTAACACCTAATTTATTTCCTCCCAGTTTGTTACTGGGACTGCTGAAAGCGAACAAAATCAGGGATGGAATAATACAAACAACACAGAGAATTTCTGGAAGCTTGCAATAATAGGATTGAATTTTGGCAAATTATAAAAGAAAAACCCCAAAGCAACTCCCGACATGCAAAAAATACTGAGAGAAGTGACAAAAAGAACAATTTTATTGACCAGCCAGAATGAAACCAAACAAAGTGAATGAGAGGACTAAGTGATGCAGGCAGGCAGTATTTGCATGTCTGACACACAAACAAAGGCTTCCATCTCACTGTCCTTACCCAAGCAACATTCCCACTGACATCTGGAAACACTGAACCTGGGTAAGTTCTGGCAGGCTGAGCCTCAGATTTATCTTCACATTTTGTACAAATACCGATTTTTATTCATTGTGAATAGATTAAAAATACAGCATGTAGCAATATCACTGCAAAAGTCTGTCAAATATATAGTTTTTTCCCTTCAAAAGAATGTCACAGAATACAGTTACTTCTGTAAACATAAAAATTTTTCATATTATTGACAGTCCCTTTTATTGTATGGCTAAATCATATCATACCATCTTTGGACAGAAGGTAGTCTTCATCACTAAAAAGTAGTACTTGCAAACAAAGAATTAATCATAGTAATTTTTTCACTGAGTTGTGTGCACATTTACATACCAGATCTACACAGAGCTGTCAGCAACTTTAGCAACTACTGATTTTAGCAAATTAAACTACACCAAAAAGTGTCAGTAATTACCTCTTTTACATGCACATTTTGGACAGGCACTTGCAGTCTCCTCTCCTCCCTACATGGTTGGTGGTGCTGTCACACTTTTCCTTCTCAAGGAAAATCTCAAGGACTTGGCACTAACACCTTCTGAGGAAAACAAATCCTTTTGTCTGAATTTGTTGTAGTGCCTGCCTTGTATTGGTTCTGCACAAAACACAGACTATTCACCTGTCTTTCGAGGTCACAGCTGGAGTTTCAATGCTATGAACTGAAATAGCAAAAAAGGCCATGTCCCAAAGAAGCTTTATGTACCTAAGCAGAACTCTGAATAGGCACTTAAACATTCATCTGACTTGCAATCCTACAAACTCTAGTTCTTTTTCAGCATATTAGGTCCATAAATCTGACTGCTTTAGTACCTTGCTTAATATCACCAAAGGCCAACTGAGATCTAGAAATTAGATATTCCTCCATCAGTGGGTGAAGAGCTTCACCTTCACTCTCAAAAGAAAAACAAACTAAAAAGGCCGCGGGCACTGCTGTCCCACAAGCCCTGCAATGTACAGCAAGATGTTGCCACGTGCTGCAAGACTACTCATGGTTACAATTGCCTGGTGGTTACAGCATCCACCCAGAATAATATCCAAAGATAACTCTCTTCTCTCCTTGAAACGATTCGAATCTTTTTCTCTCACACCCTTAACCACCAGGAGACCTTTCAGACAGTGGCAGTTGTTATTAACATCATCCTTGGATATCGTCTGAACAGTAATTCAAGATCCATTTGCCAGAAAAAGAGAAAACGGGGAGCACAACCTGAGCCCAGTGACAGGCACTGCATGAGGAAAGGGAGAACTGACTTCTGCTCCTTGAGCAGTTTCTGCATTTTACAAGAAATTAATATTACTGGGCTATGCATGCAAGAAATCCTGCTCAACTGCACCATCTCACAGCCTGCTTAGCTTCAGGCATGCTTTTAACAGCTTGGCTGAAGTGGTGAGCACTACAGGTTATTCAGCACTTGACAGGGGCTGCCCCTTATGGACATCAATTTACACCCTCAGGAGACCAAGGCCAGGAAAGCAGAAGCTTCCACCTTAAATCTCCTGCAAGATGACTGTTAACTACAACCAAGGAATAGGAACAGTTCCTGTACTATCCACAGAGATAGAATAAAATACCAGATTTGGAAGAAACTTCTCTCTATGCAATGATAATTCAACCACCACCATGTAGTTGTCCTCCTGTTACCGGTCAGGAGCAAACAGGACACAGACACAAGTGTTGGGGGATAATACTGTTCTCCCCTTTTAACAAGCAATTTTTCTCTAACTGGCATTTGAAACCATTTGCAGATAAAATACCATCTTAAAATATATTTAAACCATATAAATTGTTTTCTGTACATATAAAAAGGCAAATCAACATCTTCTAACCTTTTCAAACATCCCTCTGGAAATGGTGGAAAGCATATGCTCATTTTAAGTGAGATGATCTAGCTTCACTGAGAATTGAGATGCCACTGTAAAAATAACTTCAAATTACCCATATATTACATGATCTTGCTACTGTACATCACTGGACAAATGTAAGATCAATAGAATTTTATACAACTAAGCTATTATATGGTGCAAAGTGTGAAAATGAGAAAGGTAGCTGGATGCCTCACCTCATCAGGAACATGAGTGATTTTCTAATGGTGTGATAGGCAATGTTGGTGATGAACAAAACATTCTATCCTGAACATTCTCACTGCCAATCTGAAGCATCTGTTCCACTCCTCCCCAGATTGTAAGGATTCTATCTGGAATTCATCTGAGAATAACAGAAGTTTCCAACAATGCCAGCATAACAGAATGGGACTACTTATTAAAATCAGTAGTTGCATCCATAAACTGAAAGTTTACACTTGTGTGCAAATTTGGTGAGTTACACCAAAAATGATGAAGAAATGCTGAGAATTTAGAAAAATGTTTTTCTGTGCGTGGGGAGAAGAAGAAAAATGTAAACACACTGATCATTTGCTGCAAAAAAACCAGGACATGTGAAACCTAGACAATAAGGCTTCATTTTTCTGGTCAAAAAAACTAAGCCCTCTAACAGTTAAAAAAGTACAAAAGGTCAAGTGTGTCTGTTATTACAGCTTTAAAACACTAACAGAAGTATGCTATGGCACCCTACATAGTTACCTTTGAATTTCTCCCCCCAAAAAAACTTAGAAAACCAAAATACAAAAAAAAAAAAAAAAAGGAGCTGGTAACATCACATAAAAATATAGCTTTTTAGCTGCAAATGCAGCAAGTCTATAAAAAAATTATATACAAGAACTGCTTAATTTCGGTGTCATTCCTCCATCATCGCCCAAGCCTCTTCTGCTTTTTGGTAGTACTGGTTTGCCAGTCTGCCTTTCATGGCTTCCATTGCTGCTTCTGCTGCTTCTGTGTAAAGCTCACCTAGAGGAGGAAACAGGATCAGTTATGTTGGCAGAGTAAACAAAAAACATCGCTTTAGCCTGAAGCAAATAGAGGACAAAAGGAGAAGTTGAGATCCAACTGCGGGGCCAGGATGTGTGGGTGTGTTTTAATAGTGCCAGAGTTTCATCAGCTGGGAATCTGGGTTAAAGTTGCACGACTGGCTGCTGATGGCTCTTCAATGTACCCTGAAGGACTGGAAATATGACCGGCCTGTAGGATCCCCCCAAGAGGACTCTAAGACACAGGCATCTAACATGGAGATTACACAGCAAGTAAGAGAATGTTGTGCAGGGGGCTGGGAGTCATGGGTGTAACTCAAAATACAAGCAGCGACCTGCAGCTGAGGGGAGTGACCCAGAAGAGCAACCTGGAAGGGAGTGAAGTTTGCCTGGTAGTGACTCAGTGTGTCACAGGATTGGTCCTGGCACCACCCACCACCCCTGTCAGGGCCAAGATCTCTTCTTTCACTCTTTCCAGCCTTGTTACACCCAACATCCTTGCAGCTTCACCCACAAATCCAAAAGGTACTGACCGACCCCCTGGATGTTTTGTGACAGATAAAGCAGGACATCTATTTTTGGGGTGCATGCTGGGGTAAAAGGGAAGGAAATGCAGGATTACTGATTACAGAAACAAAACAAGGCCTCACCTGATCTCTGTGGATCCTTATCCAGGTGGAACCCTCCTGTCATTAACATCTCTGCTTCCCTGGCCAGGAGCAGGTACCGGGGCTCATCCTGAGTGCCATCATACTCCCCTCCCTCATCGTAGTCAGTCATGTTGAGCGCAGCGTTGTACCAGCGCAGGGCCTCCTTCCAGTCCTGGGCTCTGAAGTTAAACACAATCTTTGAAGATGGTTCCCTTAGGCAACAAATGTACTTTGCACTGGAGATTCAGAATCCAATTTTGCACTGACTTCTCAGAGCCTTGATGCTCCCAAGGAAGCAAACATTCTCATGGAGGCTCACTAACTGCACTGCAGCATCAGGTCACCACAGCAAAATCAGGCTGGGGTCACTTTATGCAGGAATTAGAGAGTAGAAAGTATCAAATTGAAGTGTTTTGCTGAACTCCAGAGTCTGAGCTTCATTACCAGTTCTGTGGTTTTGGTGTGGTATTTATATTTGTGAAGATAACTGATTTAGAAAAAAATCTGAATTTGCAGAGAGTCTTGTTTCATAAATACTTTAAAATCAGTGATTTTCATATTGAGAATGCTCAGTGCACTTTAATTACAAGTGTAATGTTGTTTGGCAAAGGTGAAATATAAAGTTTCGCTGTTGTGCAAAACAGAAAACTCACGTAAATAACAAGGACATGCTAAAATACAAAACTAGAAAAACCACTATCATCACCTGTTGTATTTGATACTTAAGGAAATTAATATTTGTCCACTTTTAAAAACTCAAAAGGCTACTGTATAGTCTTTTGGAAGGTCAAATTAAGAGAGACTTACTAAGGTAAAGGCATTTTTAAACTTCTTAAAATCATCCTTAATTAAAAGGAACATACCTGTCTGCACCAAGATTTACACCTGTATCATATGCTCTTGCTATCAGGATCATAGAAGACCGGTCTCCGGCTTCTGCTGCTCTCAGCAAGTAATTAAATCCTTTATTTCTGTTCTCCTTTGTGTCCTGGTAAAACAAACAAAACCTTTCAACTGCAGGTTTCTAAGTAAAACCATCCCTTCCTCCCTCTAACACTAAACGCAGTTTCTCCATGTCAGTAACGGCTGCAAGTGTTCAGTGTGTCTGAGAAACAAAACCAGGCACAGCCACAAGAAAAAAGCAGCTGAACAGTGAAGATGACTTCAGAAACTTCCCAAAGGCATGCAGTAATTTCCTGGCAAAACCAGAAAGGGGCAGCATTTTTTGCTGTTTTGTCCAAGTCCTTAATTACAGTATCACCTCTTCTCTCTGAGGGGCTACAGAACACCTAACCATGGTTCCTGTTTTCTATTTCCCACTGTTCTTATTTTTACAATGCACCACAAATCTGCATTTTGGCATTCTCTTTGACGTGTTTACCTCCACGGTGACCTCAGAAAGAATGTGATGTGGCAGCTGAAAGCACATGAGTCCTAACCCAACGATGGCTTCCAGCTCCCCACAGTCTGCAGCATGTTCCAGGTGAAACAGGGCCGACTCCTGGTCCCAGTCCTTGTCCTTCTCACAGAAACGCCCGGCTTCGTGGTAGCGAACCATGGCCAAGTGAACCTGCAGCACCATTGCACAGGGGAGAGGCACAAGCATTTCACATGGATCTCATCCTTCCAAAGCCTCCTGCCCACCCTTTACCAGGTCTTAGGGGAATGTCCTGGCACATCTGCCAGGGCCTTGGAGAGCTCTAGGAGGGAGTCACAGTTAAAGGCACGCAGCACTGCAGCCAGCAAGGCAAACAGCACTGACTGTGGGGCACAGACTTCAGTGCACAGCAAGGGCCCTCCCAGGGGAGGAATTAACCTGAGGCACAGAAAATCAAGGCTATGAGAGGTAAAATTCTCACACCGCTGAAGCCTTCATTATCAGTGGGGGGTGGGATTGCATTCCAAACATGCCATGGCATTTTGAGGGGCTTTTTGACTTCCCTCCCCAAGGGAAAAATTGGCTTCTTCACAAATCAAAAGTTTTGAGAACATCTAAGGCTCTCAGGATGTGAAAGAAAGATCTACACCGTGTTTTAAGTGTGGGCTTAAGCCCATACATAAACCCAAACTTACTCATATTTGCATTAACTTGAACAGTTTGGAGTAAAAAGAGCTGGTCCGTGCTATAATTTTTCAGGAGCCCAGCCTTGCCTGTGTGCCAGGTATGTGGGTCAGGCACACCAGAACTACCCCACTGTAACTTCCCTGTGTGATGCCTCTGGAAAAGCAGAGTAACCAATAGCAGGGTCCTTCCCAAAGGAGCCCAGGTGCTGCAAGTCCAAAAGCAGATGAAACTCACGAGTTCCTGAGCTTAGGTGTCCTTCATACAGTATGGCTGGGGGACACAAAGCTATGGATGTGTTTATTTTCACCTGCAAATAAACTCATGCAGGGCAACATCTCTGTGTTAAGTTGGAAAAGAGAGGATTACTAGACCCATCCTACCTTTCCAAGGACTGACTTCCCAATTTTCTTTTCAAGTTCTAGTGCATTGAGCCTCTGAATTTCTTGGGCAACACAGGATGGTCTGTGGACATGAACTCTGGAAGAGTTGTACAGATTCCATTTCTCCACACTGATCTGAAATATGAAACAAACTATTCTTTAAATGCAAAATTAAAGCTTTCATATAAATGGATTACCATCCAGAAATCAAAGCCTCCATTAATATTGTTACTTATTAGTAAATACTGTAATTTGAGACACAATTTTTGAAAGTCAGTTAGTAGCTGAATAAATGGTTATTATTCATCACTAAAGAAATAAAGCCCTCTATTTCTAATCCAAACATCATTACTTTGCAATGAAGCAAAGAGTCATCTTTAACTTCTGAATCAGAAAAAAGTTACTCATAAAAATAAGCAACTGAATAGTCACACTGCAAGTACTGAGGTTATCCATACACAAAAACATTAAACCCACAACATCTATGATCAAAATTCCAGCTCACAACATTCTAAATGCTGCTTGCATTCTAAAGCTCTAGAAAAACGAGAAGTAACAATGCAGAAGCTGACAGGCAGGTACATGCATTGGGGTTTTTCAAGAGGTGCAAAACAAACGAGAACAAATTTTTCAATGTAACTGGTGGGTGTGAAACAGTAGCTGAAAACAATCCTATCAAAATGAAAGTCTTTGGAGGTACACAGAGGAACACAACAGGGAAGGTTCCTGGCACAGAACTTCACTCTGTTAAAGCTGTTTCAATTTCCTGAAACAGCAATATATAATATTTACAAGGAAATTCTGAAAAGTGTATCTAAATAAATTACTGTTGTCAAAGCTGTTCTTCTTTCCTTGCAGAGTAGTTATTTGTTTAAGTTTACAGAGACCAATTATCACAGAAGTTGTATTTTGTAAAAACATACAAGAAGGCCTGATCTTCCCTAGCTCAGTGAGATACACAGTGGAGACAGCTACTGCCACCTATTTCAAACACTGCATGTTTTCAAGAAATCATACAACCACATATGGGATGCAATTCCAAAAATGAAGTACAGAAAGGAAATATAATCTAGTCAGACAGGAAAAAAATCCACAGGACTACAATTATTACTTTTAAGTGAGAAACCCATGCATTATCACTAATTTATGTCAGGGATCAGTTACAGAGGTGACAGTTTCTTTAACAGTACTTCTTTAACTGGAAAGTAAAGACAAAACAAAAGAGGAAACAACACAGAGTGGTAAATTGATATTAATAAACATATTCTGCAGCTGAAAAGGGAGGGAAACTGAATCTGATTTAGTGATGTGGTTAGATGAGTGGAACAAAGGACAAGCAGAGCAGCAGACGGTCTATGAACATTTCTGCTTTATTTACCCTTGCAGAGCTTCCCAAACTGTCTTCATCAGACTCCTGTCTCCGGATGTTGTTTGAATGCCCCTACGTTAATGTAAAGATTTGCATAATTTAATTTGCAGCGATTGCTGTGTACCAGTTATCCCACTAGACTATTCCTATCCTGCAGAATTAATACTGACCATGACCAAACTCATTTCCAGTGGGTCCTTTTCTTTCACTGATATCACAAAGTAATAAACATACCAAAACGGTAAAGAACATGGCACACAGGGGCTTTAGTCCTGTGAGCTGGAGAGGCCATGACAAATACCTTGCTGCTTCAAAGGTGACAAAAGGACTGATATCTTTGGAAGCTGTATTGTCTTTCCTGTCTTCTAATTCAATATCTTGTGAAGATCTTCAGGTCAAAAAGTAAAGTTTGTATTTTAAAGGAGTAACCAACTTACCCACAGGGATTTTAAAGTTGCATGTTATTAACCAACAACAACATTAAGTTCTGTGATATTCATGCTATATAAAAGTAGAGAGGATAAGAGGCAGAAAGCAGATCATATTCACGGATTCCACGTGACAAGAAGCTGGCTACATTTGCCAAATGCAATAGAGAATACTTAAAAAAACCCCACAACAACATGTAAAAAAATGTGCTACAAATCATCTTTTTCCTGTAAAAATGCCATTCCCAAGATGAATAAGTAATTTTGCAACATGTGGAAATTTCTGTCTGTTCCTTTGTTTACAAAGCCTAGATCAAGAGGGATAAAAAATAAGATTTTTCTACGAAAACAGTTCAAGTATGAACAGGCCAAACTCTGCTAAACCCAGAGTCAGGTTCTCACCCTTTCTCTGTGATCCAGATCTTCCATCTCACTTCTTTTTTCACTGGGGTATCCACTGTCTCCACCGTTTTCAAAATCCTACAGAACACAGGAACAGAACAGTGTTAGCACTACCCTTTGTAAGGATCTCAGCTTGACATTTCCCACAGAGCAAACCTTTTGCTGGTTCAGTGAAAAATACTGGATAGTTGTACAGGATGAAAATGATTGTATGTTGTGCTACCTCTGACAGACAGAACAAGACTTAATGATACAGAAGGTACTGTCTGTCTTCTCTCTTACATATATATAAAATAATAAAACATTAAAAAATAGATCAAGGACTTGCATATTTTATCAAGAGTCCACTAGATACAGCTTTCAGTATTCAATGGTAGCCAGTTAAAAGATAAACCAGTAAGTGGTACTAAGGTCCAGCACTGGAAATGTCCATTGCAAACTTCTTGCATCTCCTCAGGTGTGGTTCTGCAACATCCCACCCACAGTACCAGGATTTGCAGAGGCCTAATCCATAGGGATTCTGCTTAGTTTTCATACCACAACAGTTGGCACAAGTGCCCAAGACACAACAATGCAGGCAGGGGAACAGACACACACTTTAATTAACTGTTAAAATACATCAGATGCAGATAAATTTCTGGTGGAAAAAGAACAATGAATACTATTTCAAAATAAAATGTTCTTTCTTTACTAGATCAGCAAATGCATGAAGGCAATGTGAGCTGCAACAATGAAAGTAGGCAGAGAACCTTTATGTGCTTTCACTGCACAAAGCTGTCGAGAAGTCCTTTAAAGACACATTCATTAGGGAACTGCAACCTCATTTTCTGTTGAAAAGACACTCACCCTTTGGTTATCAAGCTGATCATAGTCTTTGTGAACCAAGTTATCCACTTCATTGAACACAGGCCAATCTAGGAAGAAAAACATTTGCTTCTTACTGTAAGGATAACATGGTTGAGGAGAAAGCTCTAGACATCACCATTTTGCTGCTGTTTTTTTCAGAGAAGCATCCACGCATTAATTATCTACAAAGAAGCCCTTTCAGTTTTATTTCTGCTCAAAGAGCAACATCAGAAACAAGTATTCAGGACTAAATCAATACGTTGTTGTGTTTAAAACCGACTAAGTGAGTCCCTGTCCAAGGTTCAGGAACCCCCCAGAGGTGATGTATGAGGCTCACTCACTAAGCATGTCCACCTTGTGGCTGTGAGGGGTTGCTGAGGAAGGGGAGCAGGGCAGGGAGTCAAAGGCCACGTCGCTCATGCTTTCATCCCCCGAGTTCTCAGACAGGCGGAAGAGCAGAGGGGGCCGACTGCCCGACACCGTCCTCACCCGGCTGCTGCCGCACTTCTCCTCGGTGCCACGGAGGATGGTCTGGGCAGATTCCTGGGCAAATCAACCACAAAGTCACGTTAATAATCCCTCTGTGCATTCTAATCGTGCCACATAAGCCAACATGGGTGTTTATCAGGAGTCCTCTATCAAAGAGGAGGAATAAATACACAGAAGTATTTGCTTTGAGAAGTTCTACGCCCCAACAAAATATCAAGTCCTGGCATTTTTACAGTCAGAGAGAGTTCTGTTTAGGACTCAAATTCATTCAAAGCACTTCATCAAGTCCCATTCCCACTAAAATCAGTTGAAACTGAGATTAGTTAAAGACAAGCAGTTCTATTTTTTTCCCTACCCTAATTAGGCTTGTGAGATACAAAACTTACAATGATTTCAGCATTAAAAGATCTACTTGGTCATAAATATATACACCATGTTACAAGGTTCCCTGTCAATTACAGCTACAGCATCAATTCAGAGACAAGTATGGACAAGTCAGCTTTAAACTGCTGTATTTAAACTGCAGCATTAGTGCTCAGGTGCCTTTTATTTTCCGTGTAAACAGCATATTTCAGTTTTATTTACAGGGCTTTTAAAGTTAGTGTAACTAAGCAGTGTAACAGCTAGTTTATCCTTTCTTTTTTATTTCAAGCACTTACAAGCAATTTTTTGTTATAATCCAAGGCATCCTTCTCTTTGGATGAAAGATCAAATGGTTCAAGTCCCATGCTTTTGCAGATCTTGTTGCAGAAATGAGAATGAAAGAACAAGGCCATACCTCGAACACCTATGGCATTAAAAAAAAGTGAAGAAAGGGTTTACCCGAATTTTATATTATTGTTTACTTATTAAAAGCCAGAAGTCTCAAAGCTTTTCCTAAAAAGTTGAGAGAAAATGCTTTGAGCACACACAGCTCAACCCACCTCCATTTTATTTCAACACCTGTAAGAGCTTTCCACTCTCTCTGCACAAGAGTTAAAGGAAGTCTGAAAAATCTTCAAAAGCTATGTATGCACAAGATATAATAAAAAACTAAATTGGTTGTATCACTGAGAAACATGCCTAAATTTGATCCTGCTTATAAAACTTGCTCAGTCCTATGCACAGCTTGAGGTACAGACACTTGCAGATTTAAAAATATGTGGCACTTACCTCTCCACATTCAGCTGTATCCATTCCTGCGATGTGGCAAGGAAATTAAAGGCCACGATTATTGCTCTCACACTGCAGGAAGCTACTTAATTTCATTACTTGTTTAAGATCAGGCCAGGAGACACGAGCCAAGATCAGCTCTCATTTTAAATGTGCCCTTGTGTGACAGCTGCCCTGTTCAGGGACTCCTCACCATAGAACTTCCCCTTCAGAAACGTGCCAGCTCACCCAGCCCTGCAGTGGCTACTCAGCACAGAGCTGGGAACAGAAGCATCCACAGCATGTCAAACTCATTTTACTGAGGCTGATTTTACCTAGGTTGCCATCTCCAAAGTCTGTACCATTCTCCGTGTGGATCTGAGGGTCCGTGTAAAGATCTCCAACTCCCTGGATATCAACAACAATGAGTTGGTGTCCTGAGCGCTCAAAGGTGAAGTGACTGAAGGCCTGGAAAGAACCACAGAAGGTGGCTGAGAACACTTTCCCTTAATCTACTGAAAACAGCAACAGTTATTCACCTGGTATAAATGGGAAGTCTGATAACCCTGGCAGTGAAATACAACTGGTACATCATGATGAAAGCAGCAAGAGACTAAAAGCACGTAGTGGCTTGTCCCTCCAACCTGCTCCAAGTAGCAGGTGGGCTAAAAGAGGCAGGGAGAAAACCAGCAGTGGACACAGGCAGGGGAGAGGAGATGACTTTATTCCTCCTTCCTGTGCTAGAGAGTGTTTCCCACTACAGTCTTCACCTTTGGGACTGGGGAGCTGGCTGGCAGGGGGAACAACAGTGGGCTCTGAAGCCAGTGCAGAATAACTTCTGTATGAACATTCCGGCTGTGCCTGTGGATCTGCAAGCTCTGCATCTCTGGGACACTGCTTCCTTCTGCCAACAAGCAAAGATCAGCCACATTTGGAAAAAAAATGAGCTTGCCACAAATTCTCCTTCCCCTCTGAGAGGTCCTCCTGAAGGGCTGCTCTGTCTCTACATTTTTGCATGAGATAATGAAGAGCACGCTTGTACTCTTCTTTAAAAAACACATTTCAAGAATCAGGTAAAAAAGCCCTTCTCTTCAGCATAAAGCTGAGATATTAGGACTCTTCTGGGAAGGCCTCCAAAAAAGTGCTGCCAGGCCTGGGGGAAGTGACTGGTGGTGATAGACAAACATTTTAACTGCATCAAATACCATGGAACATTTTGTTCCCAACCTGTGAAAGCACAGCACTGATTCAGACAGCCCAGAACATAAATTCTCTGCTTACATTAAGTATCATGACAAATACCTTAAAAATAGTAGGGAAAAAAAATGTAATGAACAAAACTCTCAAGGCCCAGTGAAACATCCCTTTGCTATGTTGACCATTTTGCATTTTTCAATAGTCTTTTAAAGTTCTTTTACAAGATCCAAGAATCGCTTGAAATCTGTACTTTTATTTCTATATGCAATCTCAGATTCAGCTCCTCAGAGGTTGTAGCTGAAAAAACCCACATTTTTATGTGCAAATGTAATTTATGATTTGTTATTCACAGGAGTTGGATATCTGCCACCTCCTTTTGTGCATTATGTGAGGCACCAAAAAACCTGTTCAATACACAGTACATGAGAGATCTCTCTCACTGCCTTAATTTGAAAAAAGTATTGAAATCTTTCGATGCCTGCAATTATAATTAAAGTCAATGGGCTTAAGCTTTCCAAAGACTATTAACCCTGTTCAACTCAACGAAAACCAACAGACACTGAAATGCAACAAAGCATTGCTTGAAAGAGCAGGCCCCAAGGAAGGGGCCAACAAACTGCAAATAGAGAAATTAATTTGGCATGGTACTGGAGAGCCTGCAGTTTCCTTTCTTGGCAGTAATGCAAGACCTCTGGATAGAGCCAAGAAATTCCCTGCAGAAGACTTTATGGAAAGCACTAAACAAAGCCTCACTTGCGGGGTGAGACGGATGTTGTCGTCCCGCACAAATCCAGAATTTGAGTTGTATTTGATGTATTTGCCCTCAATGTAATGTTCCAGATGAAAGAGAGGCTTTCCAGGTCTATTCTTCATTTCAATAATACAGGTCTGTACTATATCCACCTGGGGAGGAAAAGAAGATAAACAATGACTAACAGAATACTGTCTTCAGATCAAAGTGTGTGTGAATCCTCCAGCTGTGAAAACTTTCCCAACGCAACAAGCCAAACAATTGCAAAGATCCTGTTTGACAAGGGGGTGGGGGAAGAGTCACATGCTTCTTGGGCTATTGGAGGAATTCCACAAATTAAAAGCAGACACTACAAAACAGCTCACTCCTGCAACAAATCCCTCTGAAGAACTCTTAGCAAGTGCTGGCTTTCTATTTTATTTTGTGGGTACCCGAAGACTGCACTGCAAAGAGTCCATACCCAGAGAGGAAATCACACAGTCGCTACAGAACAACTTGAAGAAATGCCTTTTCAGAGAAGGACAGAGGGTATCTATCACTTGGGTATCTCTGTATCCTGCCCTACTTTCTCTTTCTGTTCCAGACACGAATATTCCTAAAGGAGAAACCATCTTTCACTTCTTTTCCTCCACGTGGCATTTATAACTTCTACATTTCCAGATTCATCTCTGGGTGTTTCACTCTACACCTCACCTTGCTGTTGTGAGACAGGTAGTTATTAACTAACCCTCGTATGGGAGGCAGTGCACATACCCCACATACTCAAAAGCATTAATTTTGGCTATTAAAATTGTTTAGGCTTCCAGCACGTTTCCAGTTCTTCTTAAAAATCAATGCTAGTCGCGTGTTTGGGTAGGTCTACAAGATTTAAGCATCTGCCTTCCCAGAGCACTAACAGTTAAGTGCTTGCTGAGACTGTTGCTGGCAATAAATTCTGTGACATCTCTGGTTATCTCAAAAGCAGCTGGCACACATCTCAAAGAGCAATACAAACACCATTTTATTTTGGTCTCTAGTCAACAGCTGAGAACAGTCAGACATTCACAAACACACAGCCCCTAATTCAGGATTTACTTCATTCAGAATAAACTATCATTTAATGGAAAACACGGGAGAGCAAGAGAAGTTAAAGAGCATTTAAATGTAACAGAATGTGAACGAGTAATTCCTTCTAAATTCAGCTGAAAACTACTCCTATAGGAGAGCAAGGCTGCATTTCTGCTCAGTACTTTGAACGCACCTGTTTCGGTGGCTTGTGCCGGTTGTACTCTTCTCCCCAGAGCTTTGCTTCCATCTGCAGTCGGACATCCTCAAAATACACCTCCCTGCTCACACTCTCTATGTATTGCTTGGCCACATAGTTGTAGGCACCTTTCCAGTTCTGACTGTGTAAGAAGTTGGACAGCTTTTTCCTGAAACACAAATTGTTGGTGAAAGGAAACCCAAGAAATTTACTTCAATCTTTGCCATTTCTTTGCCTGCACGGAGAGAGTCAGGCCCGAAGATCAGCATTACCCTCAATCATTTACCAGGTATTCTAGCTGAAACATGAAGCACAGGTAGGGACATGGGAAAATTAAATTTTCCATTGGAATGGCTGGGATATGCCAAAATGTTTGGTTTGGCTGCAGCTAATTCTACTCTGGACTTCCTCCTTTTCTCAATTCCTTTCCCTCCTTGTTTTCCTCAAACCAAGAGTATGAAGAGTTGGTGCCACCTCAACACCGTGTCCTAATGTCAACAATTATTTTCTGCAGAAATTAACAGGGAGTGGCATTTCAAACATGAACTGAGAAAAACCTCTCCTTAGATAAAAGCAAACTGCCATGTTCCTAACACACAGCAGTGACTATCCCCCATGCTCCCAGAAGGAAAACTGCACCTGACACTTGTTCTGATGTAGCTTTTACCTTTCGCTGATGTGCAAATCTTTAAACCACAGATCCCCCAAAAGCAAGGGGGGGGGGGTGTGGAGGATGGGAAAAATAACAGTGGATCTGCTGGCTGCCAACAAGTGCATTAAGCAGGTACCTTAATTAATGGCAGCACTCAATCTCTCAACCTCTTCCCTTCCTTCCTTTCCTCTCTCCCTCCCAAGACCTTGGTGCAGAGGTCTTGGTACTGGGGACACTCTACAGGCAAAGCAACTTCAGACTGTCTGTGCTCCTGCAGGGATGGGCATACAGAGGCCTTGGAAAGAAGGAACAAGGAAGTGAGGCCAGAATTTCAGCCAGGATCTGAACCTCCCCAGTTCTTGAAGAAACACATTCCTCTCTATAAAACACGGCAGCTCCTATTTTTCTAAATCCAGTATCCTCTGAAGTTCACGGAGCCACATGCAGCTAATGCCGTCACAGTCACGACTGAAGAGCTGCAGAGTTACAAAAATCTAGAAGGGAGAGCTCCAGATGGGAATTATCAGTGCACCACTGAGGCTTTTGGAAAATCCAGCACTGGGAAGCTGACATACAAGTTACGCTTCCCTTATATAAGAGGTTACAGCAAAGCTGCTAACAAATTTCTGTTTATGGCATTTCTCAAAATATTGTGTAATGGGGAATTTGGCAAATAACAAGATCTAAAAGCAATGTTAGCAGCAACATCAGCAGGCTCAGATTTGTTACTTCCCAGGCTTCACTCACCACTGTATCTCTGTGGCTTTGCACGAACACAACCGGGAGCATGAACTGATACTGAAACAATACCAAAGTGGAGCACTGAGGGGTTACTTTTCTTCCCTTTTGCTCAAGCTCAAAACATCATGTTTCTGTCATTCAGGACTATCTATCTTTCCAGAAGCAAAACCAGACATGAAATGCAATTTCTCTGGATTACACAGCTGGGAAGAAGGGGAAATGTTCTTAAACACATGTGTACGTTTTCCAGAAAACATTTTTTTCCAGAGACTGGAAAGGGTGAGATATTCTTCTAGCACAAACTGGATGCTGATGCCCACAACAACTGCTAGACTCTCCAAGGAAATAAAAGTTCCTCCTCTGCCTTCCCCCACACTTTACCCTTCTGGAAAGCGCAGCTCTTAAAGTTCTGCTTTACTCAGAATAGGATTACTCTGATATGTGTAATCCAAAGTAAACTCTGGGAGGATAATCTTCTTCACTGATGGAGGCTTTCCAAATTCACACTGCACCATCTAAATATTTTTCTCCTTTTCTCTGCCCAACTATAGGCCTCAAGTTGGTCTCCAGGCTGCACACACCTATGGCCACATACCAAATTTTCAGATATTTTAGCACACCAGGAACACAGAAAGAAGGTAACTGTTTCTGTACTTTTATGAGTATTTTGCCTTCGAGAGAGAGCTCACATGAACTCGAGAGCTTTACAAGATTTCCACCACACCAAAGTGAAATTCCAGTCACCACAGAGGAAAATACTGCATAGAGGCCAAGGAAGATAAAGTGTGCAGATACTTACGTTCTGAAACACTCTCGCATCGCTCCACGGCCAAAAGGCTATGGAAAAGAAAAAGAAAAGCCCGGCATTGCCATTTCCACAAAGTTCATTTCCAACCACTAAGAGACACAACCATGTTTCCCCCCCTTTATATCCTGCAGAAAGCAAGTTTTCAAACAGGCTCTAGAAAACATCTTCTCAAAGAAAAGGGAAAACCCACTGGCAGCGTAAAGAGGAATCTGGGGACAAGACATTTGGAATAAGCCCCCCTCAATATCCCACGGAGAAGACATGTCTTTCAAATAAGCTATTTAAATTCTCACTCCAGTTGGGAGTCAGCCCCGTGTGACTGCCTGGAGAAGCTGGCTTTGCACACCTCATGCTCTCTGTGTTTAGGCCTCCACACAGGATGTGCCCAACAGGGCATCATCTCCCCAGACGTCAGACACTACGCCAGTAGTGCTGAACCGACCCCAGGATGTAACTGGGAAGTGACAGCAGCTCCTACCTCACACACAGCAAATTCACTGGGGTTTCATTCTAAGAGCAGAAATTACTTGGATGCACACAAAGTAGTAGGACTATTGCCAGGCAGGGAAATTTTGCCAGGAGGAAATGGGAGGGGTGAAATGGAAGGGAAATCACTGGAAATGGAACAAATGCCTCACGTTGCTGACAGGGAAGGGCTGACTCCATTTTCTACTCTACTCTAGGGACAAAAGGCTGTTGGGACACCACAACATAATGAATGAGCCAAGGAAACAGAGTTGGGAGAAATGAGTTACACTGAGACTTCAAAACTTCTATGAGGAAAACATCTTGCTGCCACTATTCTGGAACACAAAAGAATTACAAACTTGCTGCTAATGAACATGAAGGAGAGTGTGACCTTACTTGTGCAGCCATCTTGATAAGGACTTCATCTTCAACCCAGTCCCCAGTAACTGCATTGTACCTGCAAAATCAGGAGATGTGTATCAGAAAAATGCAGAGGGACCCCAAATCCTCCTATTCCCAACACCTATCCCAACACTCCAACATAAAAGCTTCTAGTCTTCCCACCACTCCTTGCTTCAGCCAGGAAAGCAGAAACACAACTAACTCTTTGAAGACACTGAATCCTCCTGACAGTGAACAGACTGCACTGCAGAAGTTAAACTTTTGCAACACTACAAATGAGGCTTGATCTGCTTTGAAGTTAAGCCTGTTCTGTGATGCCTGGGCAGCACACCTGGGGGGCAGAAAGAGCCTTACCAAGCCCTAAGCACTGGACAGGTTGCGTTCCCCAACCCTCAGCTCGCACAAAGATGGCTCTGCCTGAGAGTCTGCCTCAGGGCTGCCGAGGATGTGAGCAGAACAAGCTGTGAGAAGCAGTGGGGCCAAGAACTGCCCAACACTGCACTGAGGGAGGAGTAAGTCCCTGCACAACCCTGCGATAAGACAAAGAGTACAACGGTGGTTTCTCCCCACCCCCTTAACTCCCAGCACAGTAAAAGCCAAATCAAGAACCACAGCAGCTGAGTCACCAACACAACTGTTTTCAGCCCGAGTCCCCCAACCTGCACTGAGTACTGCATCACCCTGGTTTGCAACAGATAAAAGAGGTGGAAATAAGAACATCAGACCTACCTCTTTTTAACAGGTTATTTGAGTAGCCCTAAGCCAATATTATCACTTATCTGTACTTTAAAATATGCAAACTATTTCAGGACTGTGTGGCTGACCAGGAACAGATGCAGTCTGTGGGGAAGAGCAGCACTGCACGACAGTGGTACGTGATTGGAAGGGAGGCCTCCCCGACACTGATGCTAAGTGGTGATTAACTGGCCTCTAACCCCTACCCCTTCCACACAGAAACCTGTGTCAGCAGAGTAAATATTTTGGCAGAGCTTGTGTTAAAGCACTAAAACCAGTTTAATGGCCAAACTCGGTTTCAGCACGTACACTGTGCTGAGCTATTCTGGGCTTTATAAGGATTTAAATTCCAGCCACATGCAGCAACACTGCATGGACTGGTAACACTGAAACTGCTATTCTGGGAAAGGCAAGGAGCGTTGCCTTTTTTTTTCTAAACTATTTAAACTAAGTATGCTGCCCTTCTATTGGAATTCATTTCCTTATTAGATTAAGTTTACAGCACTAATAAATCAATTAGACAATACTTCTCAGCCTTATTTCCTGTCTACATGGTTAAAGTTCTAGATACTGCTTAGGTGGGAGAGGAAAAGTGTGACACTGGTTTGCTGAAAGGTTTATTTTCTGATGATGGGCAGTATTTACACACTCCTGGGAGATTAAGACACACTTCGGGTATTATTGAAAGTTTTCCAGCCATGTAATTACAGATATTCTGCACTACACAAACACAATTCCGCAGTTGTGTTTAACATCAGCATCCAAAGACCCACAGACCTGTAACGAGTGGCGTGTTCCGTCTCAACATCCTCCAGGTGAAATTCTGCCCACGGATCAGGCATGTGCTTGGCTTTCGCAATAGCATGTTTCCAGGTTTCCTGAAGAAATTACAAACTGGCAGTTTATTTATAATCCCGAGCAGCTCACCAAACCAGCATTTTCTAGATCAAATCAGGATCCTAATGCTGGGAAGACGTGCAACCACACAAGGCCTCAAAGCACTACTCAGAGCAGGGCCCGAGCAGTACCAAAGACCACTGTGACTTTTTACAGTTTCAATTATAATGAAACACAGTTCAGGAATATAAACCATCAGGTTTCAGTTCAATTTGCACTGCTGTGAAGTTACTGAGAACAGAATCTGGCACAGTATATACCAAACATAACTTATCAAACCTGTGGTAATTTGCAAATATCTCCAGCACACACTGCAAACAGCAAGAATGCACACCCAGATGATATTAATTCACTTCTACTGTTTTGATCTTTTCATAACTAACAGCATGTATTTGTGTAAGCATAAAAAAGTCCATCAGCAACAGAGCTAACATGGACAAGGAAAAAAGTTCTGTGAACCCCAAGACCCCAGATTGTGCTCAGCGTAAGAAAGAAGAAATTAGAATGTTGTATAAATGATTACTATAACAATTCCAGACAAGTAGCTATTTCATTGTTCACAATGTCAACAGTAAAACATCAAAGTAGTTTCATGGAATATCAACAGTCTTCAACTACCAGTCAATCTGGATGCTTTTCTCTTAATATTTTGATTTCCCTCTTTTTACATTGTATTTTTCCAAGAAAACTGGTGATATTAGCCTGTGATGTGCCAAATGCCTTCTGCCAGGTGAGCAGGAGAAAAAGCACTCTACACCCCATCAGTAAAGAAATACTGGGCCCTGAGGTATTGCTACTGTCTCTTTTAAGTGTGCAGAAAGAGCAACTTTTAAAATTTGGGAATTTCCTCTCCCCCCAGTCAACAGAAAAAAGAACTACAGTACAAATTTGTGTCAGGAATGACATCAAGGAAGTTTTTGAAGCAGCTGAGCTTTTAAATTTCTCATGCTTATTCTGAATTTCAGCTGTAACTTTGCACCTTGCAAGCAATTCAAATGCTCCCCTTTCTGACAAGAATACCATTAGATGAACACAATACTATACCAAATAAAACAAGTTTAAAGGACATGTTGAGACAGATGTGCTTCATGAGTAAATGAAGATGCCCCAGGTCATGCAATGACAGACATTTCACATGGACCTGAGAACTTCCATACTTAAAATACATATGACAGAAATAGAGAGAGACAGCAACAAGTAGAATTGCTCGGTGAATCATCTGTGTCAAATCATTCTTGAGTGGATTCCCTCTCCAAAAGGTAATTTGTGTCCATGCTAGGCAGTTATTTAAATCAGTTAATTACTTGTGCATGATCTCATGAGGTGCTTTGTACAAAAGCTGTATTCTGATCTTCAAACAAACAGAAATTGGACCTCAGGGAAATGGTGCTACCAGTGCAATTTTTCTCCTGCTGGAGGCACATGGCTGCCACACAGAGACATTTCAGGGCAGAGAACAAAAGATGGGTATTATTTCATTTAACGGGTACCTTTTTTAGTTTTGACTTAATGACTGTTATGGGCTGAGGCAAGCAGTTCTCCCAGACAATAATAAAATGAACAAAAAAGTCCATAAAAGGGAAAAAAAATCATAATTCATCTATTAGATATGGTGTTCACATTTTCTTTTTAACCTACCCGACCATGGTCAACCACAGAGCCATGCTTAGAACGATGCTGTGTGTCATTCTAAAGGATCCATGAGAGACATGAAAGCAGGAAAATACATGTGATAAGACAAACGATTGACAAAGAGTCTTGGTTCTCTTTGTTAGTTAAAAAAAAAAAAGTCTCCAGTTAAAAGCCACTCTTCAATTTATATCCCCAATTTAAGTTCATTCTTAGAAAATCTGTGAACAAACCTATTGAGGTAAGTTGGCAATTTTTTAAATTGCAAAGCATGCATTAAAAGGGTCATGCCCATTAACTGGCTACTTAAACATTGCTGAGTCCTGTTTAAAGGCAGAGGGTTAACAGCAAGTTTCTGTCTCTGCATTTCATTATCAATGGCCCACAGTGCCTTTAGCTTTGGGGTCTGACAGGCAGAGCGATCAGACCAGGCTGTGGGGTTTGAGATGTTATCAGTCCTGGCTGTCTGCTTCACCGTGTTGGAAGTCACCACTCCCGCAGATTAAGCAGGAGATGGAGACTTGCCTTCTCCACATCTCAGCACAGAGCATTTTATCTGTGATAGGAGCCCCAGTGCCAAACTAGACATTGTGGAGACCAAAGCATGGCCACAAACATTCTGCAGAAACAAAATGATAGGTTAGGAAGGAGGAAATAATTGCAATTTCTGAAGTCCTTATCAGTTTTATCTCGGGCCATATGATGCAGAACTTGCACTGCAAACCCAGAGGCGAGTGTTAAGTATGTTCTAAAATGTGCACAGAAATGAAGACTAAGCTCCCTATCAGCTCATAACTTGCTTAGCATAGAATACACCAACATCTGTCCCCTTTCTGTACTAAGCTTTTACTCTTCACTTTCCTTAGGAATATGTACCCTTTAATGGTTTTGTTAATTACCTCTGGTAAAAATCTTACTGCACACAAGCCAGGTTCACTTTCCATGTGTTACTTTATATGTTTTCTGACTGAAATACCCACCCTGGTATCTCTTCACAAATAAAGCATGCATTAGGCATAACTGAGATTATAGAGTATCTATTAAATAAGTGTTAATACTTATAATAAGAAACGTGTTAATAAAACACATTAAATCCTAGTCTACACAAAAATCTAAGGGACATGCCAGTTTACCACAAATGGTGCGTATTTGGAATATCTAAGCTGCAGAGTGGGTGTCACTTGCATTCTTGAGACTCCATTCCTGTGCCAAGGGAGCCGAGTGAAAAAGGACACACTGCCAAGGAAGCACCAACTGCGGCCCCTTCAACCTCCCTGCAATGCTGTGACTGCTCTTCATCTCAGAAAGGTCAGATACTGCTCGAGCACACTGTCAGAACTACTGCCAGTGTGACACTTCTGCCCAAGCACAAGAGTCAACATGTCAAAAGCTCCCTTAGAAGGAATTATTACATAAAACCTACCATTTATCACTTACAATTTTATTTGCCCAACTAAAAATATTATGGATTAGCAAAATCCGTAATAAAGTATCCTCTGACGGGCCCCAATTCAGCTTACAACAAGGTTATAACCTTCTGAGTCTCTCAGTCACTGTACTGTCTGATCAGAAGGGCAGCGAATCGCTCGCCTGGACTGGGCCATCTTTGTAGATGAACTAAAAGGGACAGTGAGTAATTCCATGGCAGTGTCAGACTACTGGCTTAATGGAATTAACTGCAGGTCTGGAAAAAAATAGATGTGTTTTTTTATTGAAAAGTGTTAGTTACAAGAGGTGAAGCAGTTAGAGAATGTCTCATGCCAGCAAAGTAAACCCAAAACCTTACTGAAGGTCAGAGCAAATACTTACCTTAAAGCTAAAGCTTCTAGGAGAAGAGCTTGAACTGTACTGCTCAGTTTTTGCTAAGCTGCTGTAATAATTGTCTACTTTGGTACTGGCAGACTTGTCAGAAACTGGATCATCGGTTATTGGACAGATAAAATAACTGTCTTCATCATCACTATCAGCATCAAGGTAATCCCCAGAGCTCACTGTGGTCGTTCTGGCATTATCAATCCCTTCCATACGAAAAATAAGGTCCTCGTCTGCCATGTCTGCAGGAGGTTGGTTTAACTCCTACAAGGATTGAAACACCCACTGTTCCAAAGCACATGCAAATGGAGGGAAGAAGCTGGGTGGGAGAGAAAAGGAAAAAAATTGTTATTAAAAGAACAAATTATGCACAAAACTGATGTCAGCACACTGGCAGAAAAAACAAACAAACAAACAAACAACAAACCCAACACATTTGCATATGGCTCTGTAAAAGTAATCCCCCAGTACTTACATGTAGTTTTGAACACCTCAGTGCTATAGCTGGGTTTCTGGAAGGTTTTTTCCTTTTAAACTGCTACTAGATTGAGAAAACATAACCAAGTATAGAATAATATCAGCTCCTATCTCCTCCTTAAAATGTTTTTATTCTTCTTCATTTGAAATTCCAAGTTTCACAATACTAGTCTTGGAAACTTAAGGGGTTTTACCTTGAACACCACAGTCAGGTGTTCAAAGTTTTTCAGGACAAGTTTTCTCAAGGATATTGCACACAAATCAACAGTCAAGTGAGTTAGAGAACATTATAAGGACAACATAAAAAAATTTTCCACCATCAACAAGATTTAAGATGGCTTTTAGCTCCACACAGCCAACAGTCCACAGTGGAACATGCTGCTGAAAGTGCATCACATTGCAGAAAAATGAGGTGGAGGAATGATCAAAGCCCTTGGAAGAGGTGGAGGTTTGCCTAGATGCTCTGAGAACACTGGCACCTACCAAATAGAGGATTAGTGAGAATTTTCAAAATGTGGCCCCGATGCTGGCTGAGCAACAGCATGTAATTTAAACCAGACACTTCTGTCACTTTGTTTAGTTCTTCACTTGACCAGCAAAATCGGAGGTTTTCACACAGGCAGCCTAATAAAACAACCATAAAACAAGGTTTTTAGTTTTGCTTCACTGTTATTCTTCAGCCCTTTGCATATTCAGCCTTCCTTCTCCAAGAAACAGAGAGATAAATACATCCTACAGCAGCATGCACAGCTCCTGCTCCACAGTTACTGAGAAACTGGTCACCACAGAAACAGTGCCAGTAACATATGGCAGCTTTCACCAGCAACATCATGTTGTTGGCTCCTGCCTTTCTGATGGAGGCAGCGTTCCCACATCTCAGCCAACAACACAGGTAACTGCTGCCCTGCCCTCGCTCCTGCTGTCACAGGATCGGCAGATCCACGGGGTCCACGGTGGTTTGAAAAGCAGCAGCAACAGGAATACAGGTTTGTGCAGCAGCGAGTGCAAACACTATGGTTCCTGTGACTTGCTGTGCAAACCAAACATTGTTACACAAATCAGTTTCTATTTAAAGCTAATGGTGTTTATAAAAGTCTCATAGTTTTTCTTGGAACCTTACTTCTTGTAAAGTGCTTGTGGTGTTTACTTTGGAAGTGTATGTACTAAAACCAAGCCTCACATAACACACTCCTTAAAACAAATTCAATAACCAAACTTTAAACTACACAAACACTGCTCTAAACCTCATAGTTTGATGAAAAGCCTTATAAAAAAAGCCTATCCTCCATTCCAAGGCTTATAATCTGTGCTTTCGCATTATGGCATAAAGTTGTACTATCTATGAAATCCTGTTACTGGTGCTGCTTTGTTTTGATAATTTAATCTTTAATATCTATTACAGGAGCTTTCCTAGGACTGCACTGAACCAAGCCTGCAAGCCTGCATTATCACACACAACCTGTAATTTAAACTACCCACTCCAATCCACCCTGAAAATTTATTCAATTTTTTAATCAGCCTTGTACTATGTAATTCAAAGTGAAGATAATTTAAAATACAGCCGTTTATTAAATCTGCTCAAGTGTCTATTAATTTTTGTGTTTTCACAGTGCCTATTTCAACTATTTTTCTTTCTCTTGTCCTTATATCCAAGAGCCACATGACCAGGAGGGGCAGGTGAGTTGCAAGACCAACCCACTGTGCTGCTGAGCATGTGAATATGAGAACACATAGAAACAGAGGAGAAAATCCACCTCACAGTGCTGTTAAAACAACGCTTGCAGATTTCTTGCAGGTGTCTGTGCTTACAAAGCACTGTTGGGTTGGTGGGACTCTTTAGCAAGGCCCCAACTGCCTCAGCATCTAAACCTGCCTTAATTCATCCCACAGAGGGGAGTGATAGGACTGCTCTAGTTGGCAAAAGAGACAAGTGGAGCATCTCCAGCAATTCCTAACCCATCGTTTCAGCTCAGACACGGCCTTCTGTACCTCTTTAGCACAGGACAGGGCAGCAGGAACTGCCCTGTAACAGAAGTCCCAGCTTCTCTTGTAAGGAAGCATTAAAGCAAGGATGACCCAGCTCTCCCTGGTATAATACTAAATCCCTTTCGATCTAATACCACATGAGCTAAAGCCATTTAGCAGGATACCTGTTAAGAGTAACAAGCAGGTTTTTCTTAAAAGAGAGAACTTGCCTTTCAGATTAACACTCTTAGGATACTAATTTAAAATTTAACCTCAGCAACTATACAGATCATGCACCTTAAAAATTATCAGCACTTTCATGAACTACAGATACAAAGCTACACAACACAGTTCAGAACAAGTCCCCCACTAGCTATGTTAATGTCCTGTAGCACACTACGAACTACTGTGCTTTACAAACACCCAACTGACCCTTGCAAAGCAAATGTCAATTCTCATCTGCACCACTGCATGAAAACAGGTTTAGTGAGTCTAGATAAGAGCTGTGATAAAAAACAAGATTTAAAAAAAAACAGAGATGCCTCAACTCACTGCCTACCTTTGAAAACCTTCTTACCAAGGACAGATCTTCTAATGAGAAGCTTTACTGCAGGTCCCTTCCAGTGTGCCACTATTGCAAACACCATGGCACAAACCACACTCAGCTTGCCCACATGCACAGCTGGGATAAGGTCTGCGTGAGCCTGAGTGTTAAAGAGGAACGATACAAAATTCATGAAGCAAATGGCTGAGTTTGTCTGCACCAGCTCAGAGTCCCAGACATTTGAGACCCAAAACCCTGTGCAAGGAAACACAGTGAGGCTTCAAAAACACAAATGGCTTTTAGAGCTAGCAGCAGTGAAGCACAGGAACGACCCCTCCGAGCCAAGTCTACCCTTCTGCCAAACATGCAAATAAATACCATGTCAACAGTACCCGAAACACGGGGATATAAAAGGGCACAAAAGGAACTTCCAATACAACTTCAAAATGCCCTTCCATTGCCATTAATAGCCCCGTCATTTCAACTGGCTTTAAATACACCGAAAAATCACCTATCGCTGACTTTTTGTATTTGAGCAGTACCTCACGGTCTTAATCAAGCTCATGCTTTACGCGTACTGAGGCACTTGAAAAATTCCCCAAACACGAGCAGTCCTGGAGCCGTTCCGGGCTGTCACGGCGGAGCCAGCCCCGGTCACACAGCAGCCGCTCCACGGTCACAAACCACCACCGGGGACTTTTACCAGCGCATGCATTAAAATTACGTGCACGGCCCTGCAAAGCCACGCGGATGAAACGCCAAACTCCGGGTGTCCGCACTGCCCAGCACACGCGGATCAGGTTATTTTCAGCCCGGCGCAGGGGCTCGGCCGCCCCGCCTTTTTGCAGGCTCGAACCACCGCGCTGTTGATCATTTTCCGCAAACTCAGAAACACTTTAAAACAAATGCGAAAAGCCCGTTCCGCGCCCCACGCCGCGCAGCAGCCTGAGGGCACCTCCCGGCCCCCGGCCCGGCACCTACCAGGGCAGAAGAGCCCGGCCCGCTGCAGAGCGATCCCGCAGCCGTCCCGCCCGCTCCCGCAGCCGCCCGCCGAGCGAGGCGGGAGGAGCGGCCGCCTCAGGCAAAGGAGGAAGGAGGCGGGCAGCAGAACCGCCCCCCGGAGGGAAGGAGGCAGCCGGGCAGCGGGGCCGCCCCCCGAAAGGAGGCGGGAGGCGGGCAGCGGGGCCGGCCCTCAGCGCCCGCACCGCCTCCCGCCGCCCTCAGCCGCCCCGCGGGCCCCGGCACGCCGCCTCGCACCGGGGTGACGCGGGGACACGGCCAGGCGCTTTGTTCCCATGAGAAAACCGGTGAGAGTCTGAGGAGAACCTCCCCAGTCAGCATCGTTAGGTGTTAGCGATGGGGGGACCCTGGCGGGCAGGAGGGGGAGCGGTGTGCGGGTCTCCGGAGCGCATCCAAATTTCCTGTACTTTCTGTTCCCGGTGGGTCTCCCGGCGCAGCACCCTGAGGGAAGGCGGAGGGAGCAGGTGTGGGCAGCGACATGCACTTCAGGTCGGCCTTTCCAGCTAAACTAAATGGCACAATTGCACATTTCCCCATAAGAAATGGCAGGATTATGCACCAAATTTCAAGTTCCAAAGACCATGTTTCCTCAAAGCACCCACATTTGCATTCTTCCTTAAACACTGGCTTTCTGGGTTGGAAATGCCTATGTTTATGCTTTTCCCCAAGCTAGAATTTGTGGAAAATTTAAACAAAACTCCTTATCCTTTCATGGGTTACATGGAAATTAATGTAAATAGATTCTGGCTTAATTGTATTACTTGGCAGCCTGCAGAGTCTGCCTCTTCTACTGCTGTTCAATCTCTTATTCATGTAAATAATCCTCATTAGTGGTTTTTACCATGAGTAGGGGTTACAGAACTGAGACTGGAAGATGTGAGTACGTCCTTCATGCCAGACAGATGGTCTCTTGTGGTATCACAGACAGAAAAATGCACAGTCCCTCTGCTCTGCAAAGAGGGAGGCAACAGAGGAACGCTGCTGCAGTGCTAGTGCTGAGACAATCTTCAGGAGGAAGATTACCAATATTTAATTAAAAACACACAGAGCAGATGCTCTGACTTTCTGCCAGGAACAGCCTGCCACCACCACTACTTGCATGAATTAAACTGTGTCTTAGCTTGGAGACTGGAGGGAGCAGCACGTGTGTGCAGGAACACCACCCGTGATTTCAGGATAACTAATTTTGTCAGCAATTTCCAGCACCATGCTGAGGGTGCAGCCCTCCTTTGAGAATGTAAAGCAGAGATTTAACAGATCCCCTGCCTAATGCTGCTTCCTACAGGCACATTTCTGGCCAGCTCAAATTCCTGCAGAGCTTAAGCTTAAACACATTTACACTGTTTGTGATTGTGCAGGAAAACCTCCTATTCATCCCCCAGCCGTAAATCACGGTGGTAAATATTAACAATTATCAAAAACTGAGCACGTTTGCCCCATCAGCAGCAGAATTTGTGTCTCCCCGTTTCTCATTCTGCGGGCAGCCCAGCTGGGCGTCCCAGGGAGAGGAGCACCCAGCAGGGCTGGTGTCTCAGGATGCCTCATGGCAGGGCTTGGGAAGGGCACACACTCATCAAATGGATTCTGAAGGCCTAGTGGAGGCCAGATGTCTGGTTCCCACTGCATGAAAATGTGGTGATAATGGTTAAAAAATTACCACCTGCTATGGTAGGCTACTGATAACAGCAGAAATACTGGTGTGATACGTGAGCACAAATGAACAAGTCACAAGAGCAGCTGGCTTTAAGCTCAGACAAACACTCTGCACCACTTGGACTAAAAAGAACTCAGGGGCACATGTATTATGCCATAAATCCTCATGGAGAATGTCCTGCTCTGTTAGGAACGTAGTTAGGATATACCCTCTCAAGCTGCACGCCTCATGCTTTTAAATAAGCCAGTTCTGATGTAAGGGCATACCTATTTGCAGATTTAAGCCTGGAGCTTCTCTTCTGTTCTCTACAATATCCTCTTAAAAGAACAGTCAGTGATGATGAAAAAGTGTTTTATGAAATACTGCAGATGTATGTTGAAATCAGATATCGGCCCAGACATGCTGTGTCTTCTAGTTTTAGTTTTCTATGTATATGTTACCTATTATATCCTCAACACTAAAAGGGTTTGATTCACATTAATTTTTTTTGTTTGAAAATACTAAAAATTAAATTTGAAATGGCAACCTAGGAAATTAGTGACCTGCAAATCTAGTATGCTGTTCTTTCATTGAGTATGTTCAGCATTGCATATATTTTTTTCTAAGAGCACAGTAGCTTGTAAAGTTCCAGCATGCCCATGTTAAATGAGGTTCCCCTTAGAAATCATTGTTCTAGGGAACAGTGGTTTTTGAAAGGAAAAAGGAAAGCACACCCCAGATATATCACACAAACTTTCAGAGAAATTTTGTTCTGCATTCATTTGAAAAGCCAGATTTAAAAACTGCCTGCAAATCAGTTAATCCTGCGACAATTTGTGCCTGTGACAGTCCTGTCTTAAAAGGTAAATCCAGTTGGTCATAAATGTCCATATGGCAGGTGCCACTGATACACACAAAAATTCCTGGAGTACCAGCACATGACTTCCTATGGGGAGAAGGGCTATAGTAGATGTAATTTCTTCATATTGTTTTAATTGCATGGCATTTAGTCCCGATGTTCTCAGCTCTGTCCACAAAGTAATTATACAAATTCCTCCTGCAGGCCTCCCAGAGTATGAGAATTCATCTTTCTACTCACCGGTGACAGCCTGAATCTGGCTCTGGTTGCCAAACCCAGCTCCCTCATCGAGGTGGACAGGACAAGCCCCCGCTCACACCGTGCCCGAGCTCGGCGGCACCAGGTAAGCGAGGCACCAGGTAAGCGAGGCACCAGGTAAGCGAGACACCAGGTAAGCGAGGCACCAGGTAAGCGAGGCACCAGGTAAGCGAGGCACCAGGTAAGCGAGACACCAGGTAAGCGAGGCACCAAGGAGCGGGACTCGAGCTGTGCAGGGACAGCCCGGGCCAGCGGCTGCACTTGTACCGACTCCGCAGCGGCATGGGGAGCAGCACCGAGATAAAGGCGGCCGGGGCCCGCCGTTTGGGGTGGGAACGGTTCAGCTGGAGACACACAGCGGTGCCAAGAGAGCAGCTGGCCGGGAAGGTCACTGGCGAGCTGAGCTGGCAGCCCTGTGAGCAGCACCTGGGCTGTGGTGGGCGGGAGGCGCTGCCTCCCTGAGAGCAGCGGGCAGAGGAGCCGGGGAGGGGGGGCAGGACGGACCCTCCTCCTGGCTGGGAGGTGTGCGCAGACCTGCTCTGGCACCTGCGAAGGGCTGCCCTCGGCCCTGCGCGACCGTGGCAAGGCTATCCCTGTGGCGGCAGATCCGCCCGGCCGGGCAAAGCCCTCCCGAGGTCGGGCTGGAGCCGATCCGCCGCCGCTGCAGGCGCTGTGGGGAAAGGCCGGGCGGCTTAGCGCTTTGCCGGGGCGCCGGCCCGCGCCGGAACCGGGGAGACCTGATCACCGAGAAGGA
>JAWMRA010000033.1:9202759-9301216 GCA_035584735.1 Pseudotriccus pelzelni | reverse complement strand
CGCCCTGAGGCCCCGCGGAGGAGAGGGCGGCCGGGGCCCGAGGGGACGGAGCCGGGGCCGCGGCGTGCGGGGTCAGCGCGGGACACGCGTGCGGGCGGCGCCACCTGTTGGGGAACCCGCGGGGCGGGCGCGGAACCGGCGCCTTAGAGCGGCGAGCCCGTGCCCGCTGCAGCACCCGCGGCCCCGGAGCGGGGCGGGCGCCCGAGGGCGCTGTGGTGGCGCAGACACGGGTGGGCCACCCGCGGGGGTCGATAGGGGAGAGCGGCGGGGCCGCCGCGGTGAAAGAGGCCTGGCGGGGCGCTGAGCAGCCAGGCGGTAGCGTGGCCGAGTGGTCTAAGGCGCTGGATTTAGGCTCCAGTCATTTCGATGGCGTGGGTTCGAATCCCACCGCTGCCAAGCTGTTTTGTCCCCGCCGCGGCGGCGGCTCCTTTTCGCCCCCCGCACAGCGGGGGGAGCCGGGGCCGAGGGGCGCCGCCGGTCACACTCGTTAAAACCCAGTAATAGGCGTTGTGGTAAGTACTGAGAACAGGGGATTGGCTTCCGTGCTTGTCTTTTGCTTCAAAATGAACCGAGAAATACTAATTTCGGCAGTTCTGCCCTTGCTTGGAGTGTTTGAGTTCCTGCACCCCCGACCCGCAGGCCTCGCCCCTGGGCGTGGCTCCCTGCACTGGACTGAGGGCAGGTGTCAGCGCATCTCGCGTTCTCCAGATTTCTCAAATCCATCTACGATTATTCCCCCTCCCCGCCCCGATCGTGATTCCTCTGTATCTCATCCCTAGTCCTTTCCCAAACTCTCCTGTTCGCATCACACTCTTCACTGTTCTCTCCTCACGTGGAAGAGAACGCCTTTTCCTCCCCAGGCTGGAAAAGGTGCAGATGGGAAGGGGATTTCTGTTTTCAATTCCCACCATGAGGGGCAGGTGGGCGGGGGCCGGGGCTTCCCGGAACGCCTGTGCTTTTAGCCCGTTTTAGCTGAACAGTAATTCAGAAGCACTTTGCTCACTCTAGCGGCTGTAGGGATTTGCTCGGTACAACGGCTGTACTTCACAAACTACGTGCAAAAACACGCTTGCACCTGAAGTTCCGCTGAGAAGCAACTGAACTGTTAGTTGTTGTCCTCAGTAGCTACAGGAGATGAAGGAAGCTGTGCAAAGATCCAGGCAACCTATAGGGGCAGATTCCTGCGACATAAATACACTTAACTAAAATAACTTTGTTAGTAACTTCCAATTTAACTAAAATACCCAGCTGTATGAAAAACAGCATGTACCCCCTAACCCTGTGAACTGCGAGGTGCTGTCACAGATGGCTCTGCACCAGGGGCAGGGCAGGGAGCAGTTCTGGAGCAGCATTCAGAGGCACAACACACACCTCAGTGAAGTTTGAAGTACACTTTTATTTTCCCTTAGATGCAGTGATACAGCTAATTCGCCAATTCACACAGTGGGAAGTCTCTCTATAGCTGGTGTGTGTTATTCACAGAAGCCTGTTCTGGCTGTCCTTTGCTTGGTTCCCCTGTTCCCCAAGGTAGTGTTGGTGAGTCACAGCAGAAGCTGTGGTCAGTCTTTTTATTTCAGCCGGCTGTAGCTCTTGTTCTTTCTGCAGGTTCTCATTCACTTCAGCAATCAATTCAGAAAGTTGTTTTTTTGATGTGAAATAGAGGCAACAATCTTGACTCTGGTCTGTTTCGGTGATTTGGCCATCATGGTTTACTGTACTTTAATTTCTTGGGTACAGCTAGTGATATGTTTGGATTTTGTTTGCAAATCTAAAAATAACTGTCTGTTTATTGCCCTGGGGCCAGTGACTTGTGGAGATTGGAATGATCCGGGTGGCAATATTGTGACTGAGCATGTGCAGCTTAGGCAAGTCAGCGTCGTCTTTCTCTAAGAGAACGCCAAACTGAGAGGCCATAAAATCCTAAAGAAACACAGATGAAACTGAAAGTAACAATGAAAACAATCAAAACTTTGAGGAGGATGTGATGATTTCGGCCTTTTGGTCTGGATTTAATGTAGTGGTCCACGGAATCAGCAAACACAAACTTCTTTGGCCTGTACCCCAGCTGAGCCCGTGCCTTGTCTATTCGAAATGTGTGAGTCACAGAAATATTCAGTACCTACAGGGCAAAAGAGTCAACACACAAAGGTATGAATACATTGGCAATTGGAACAAACTGTAAATGGTAGCAAAGACACTGTTAAAGGAAATGTAAAATACATCCCCCCCCAACATTATAACACTGTCCTTTTGATGTACATCACATTATTTTTAAAGTGTTCACTCAAAAGGAGAAAGCCCAAACTGGCAGTAAAAGCTGCAGAACAGAATCTGTAAGACTTGAAAACATTCACAAAACATATTCTGCAAACGTTCTCTTGTTTATGTACCCAAGAAGACAGATCAAAACCATCTCTCAGCCTCCAAGGGCCCAGCCAAAGCCATGCGGGATACTGGCCCTTGGCAGGAAGGAGTTGAAGCAGCCTCTCCCCCATTCTAACCATAAGCTCTTACCTTTTCAAAAATCATGGTAACAAGCATAATATAATGCCTAATACATGGATTTGCTCTGGAAAGTGGAAGCTGAAGTAGCACTGGGTGGATTTTACTTTCTACTGACTTAAAGCGTAACTCAGTATTAACATGTACTAAACCCGTGGGAATTAAGGGAAGTTTACAAACTTTACCTCATTTCTGGTCAGCACTGGGGACAGTTCAACAATCGGTTTCAGCGTCAGATAAAGGTATTCCATTGCCATGGCTGCATAACAAAAGATTGCTACTTGAGGTAAGAGCAGTGACTTGCTTTGTCATGATGACTGTGGCATATCTCACACTGTAAACACTCCTGAAGGGTCATCACAGGCCTGAGAGCTCAGGGCACCATCACTAACATCATCAGACTACTTGCTCACAAGAGACTGGATTTAATCTTAATTATTATTTTTGTGGGAAGAGGGTTGGGAGGGTTGGGCACAGGACAAATGAAGGGGTCATGAGAGTTCATAAAAAATGTGGCAACAACAGAGAACTCAGTGGGATTCTGTCTGAGCTGCACATGGAGATTGATTATGGAGACATTCACCCACGCAGCAAAGATTCTCTTCAGCATATTTCAGGAAGTGATGGGTTTTCACATTTAACTTCTAACACTTTCACCATTAACTCCACAAAGTTACACATCTGTTAAATCCTACATTAATCCTGTTTTCCTGGGACTTCAGTAAGAGATCATTCTGGTTTCAACACACTGTGCAGAGCTGAACTTCACACTGCTGCACACTAGATGAGCCCACAGCATACGGTTTTTATGCATGAAAATGGAAATTGTGGGCAAATTAAAAACCTCAACATTATATTACAGTTAGGAATGAGGGTAGCATGGACAGGAAAGAGAAATGTTGATAAAATGTTTTACCTGATGCATAAACCAACCAAGTAGGAATACGTATCCATGGCTTCCAGCGACCTAATCTTTCAAACTGAAAGAGAATAAAAAAAACAGTGGAAAACCCAGAAACTTCAAACAAGTTTTAAATTTTCATTATAGAAGATATTAGTGGAAATATTTACTGATAAACCAGAAAGATTAATTATTGCTGTTAATATTTTTCATTTTTAAGGGTATTCCAGTGAAATGTCACAGGCAGACACTGTAATTTTCAAGTATTAGCCTTAAAAAAGGGGGGAAAATTACAAAAACTGATTGAAATGTCATGCTGTGCTGATACCTAATTTGACACTGTGACATATTTATGGTTTTGAGTCTATCATTAAAAATCAAATGGTACTTTGAAAAGAATGTATATTACAGATTAATACTTAAGATTTATATTTTTCATCCACCCAAAGCAGCCACCATACAGTTAAAGCAATTAATGTATTTGGAGATGAGGATATATGGCACCTACAAGTGGAGTTAACCATTCAAAAATGTTGTATTTTTCGCCATCATTAATGAAATACACCTGGCCACTCTGTTAAAGAAGTAGAGAAGAGACAAGTTAGTAAAAATAATATTGCATACCTATATTGACTTTTTTCTTTATCTCATTCCTTATGAATAGCTTACAAATAATACAGCACTATAACATGTGTGGTTGTACATGCAAGTCACAGGCTGTCCACATGTGTTTCAAGCAGTTACACTGTTGTGTGCAGTGAAACTGGTGGACAAGTGGTTTATGTGATTAACATGCCCTGGAATAAATGAGTTATTGCAGATGTGCCTGTTCAGAGTGGCTGTCCTGGCTGTCCAGAGACACCACTGAAGGTGGTGCTGCATCTCACCGGTGCTGCTGACACGTACCCACCAAAGGGTGGGACACGTTCTGCTCTGGGTCTAGTTGAGACTCACTGCAATCGGTAAGATCCGTCTGTGTAAACCAAGGCCCGAGTTCCCTCGTTCCCTTTAGCTTTCAGGGTTGTAGAAAAAGTAGTTAAATCTACTTTGAAAGTCTTTCTAATAAACTTCCAGGCCAGTGTTTCTACCTGTGTTTTCAAGGAAGAAAACAGTTGCAACTGTTTCTGAAATCAATGAATCCAAATGAAATGCGCTTCTGTTGGCTACAGTATGGGAAGAACTGATCGTCACAGTTCAGAACATTAGATCTGGACCTGATTATGGCGGGTGGGAGGGTAGATCTGCCTGAACTTCCAGTGTCATTTCTGACATGGCAAACATTCTTTGCTCATCTTCCAGAAATGGCAAGTATTATATTAAACCAGTGCAAAGATAGAGATGTTCTTACAGAACTGAATATTCCAACTCTTAACACGCTGCACAGCCAGTGCTGCCCAGTCCCACACTGTTCACAGCACGTTTATCAACTGAAGCCACAAGCAACAACATAAGCTGAAGGACAATAACACTAATTACTGCAACTACAGTAGCTACTCTAGCACAGGATCCCCTGTCAAATGGAAACTGTGGTGCTTTTATTGTGTACTTACAGCTATGTAGTTCTTCTTTGAGGTGAGAGCTTCAGCAGCCAGAATCTGAGCTTGGGCAAGATTCTCTACATGCACCCAGTTCACTTTAGCACTGGGGTCCCCAAACTTGAAGCTAAGTAGCCCTCTCTCAATAAGCTTCTGTAGACATAAACAAACATGAAACCAAAGCAAAATGTGTTTTAAAATGAGGTGCAGTGCACTTTCTTGTCCAGCTAAATGTAGGTTTATCTCTACTTAACAAAAAAATAAAAATTCTCTAATCAGTTAAAAAAACCAAGAGAAGTGCAAAGAGCACCAAAAACATTGCCCTTCAGTAACCTCTTGTACCAGAAAGTGCTTCCAACTCCATAACTTGTTTCATTGGACAGTGAAAGCTGTTCATAGTTGAGACTGGAAATAAGATATTTTGGCGTATCTCTTTTCATTAATATTTTAAACCTTTTGGTGTAAGTTGCATGTAAACAGACATTCAAAATATCAGCATTGGCCTGAATCTTACAGTAATGGTTAAGTAATAAAGCTGGATTTTTATGTGCTTGTATTTCAAAAAAAGGCTTTTTTAATGTACACTCTTCACAGATATAATAAAATGCCTGTTTAAAGAAGGTTATAATATGCCCAGCAGACAACTGAACTGGTGAATTGCTGCCCAGTAAAGTCAGTCAATTTATACTACAAATAAGTGATGCTCCTTACAGCTTTTTACCCATATCAGAGAAAATTCTGCTGGTTAGAAAACTAAGATCACATACTGCCAGCCTTGGCAAGTGTCTTTGCTCGTCTGGTCCGTAGATCCCTGGGGGGCGAATGACACACGTGTGGAGCACTCCACCTCCTGCAAGATTGGAGAAGAGCATCCCTTAGTGACCGTCACACGACTGTGTTGTATCTTTTCTTTGTGTGAACCAAAGGCCGTGGCAGCAGAACTTACTCTGAAATAAATTAACTTCCCTATCTTAAAAAACAATACGTACAAAAAGGTGCTGCATTAGTAGTAGGGTATTAGGTTGGGAGGATCGAACATGTGAAATAGCAAGGTAATATTCAGAGAGGAGTTGTGTTACTAAAAAATACTAGATATTTCCAAACCTCCTTCTAACCAGTCCCTTGTCTCTGTGCCAGAGCAGCGAATGAAGGTGCCAGCTGTGGTGATGAGTTTGGTGAATTGAGCAGGTTATTCAAAAATATCTCGGAAAGCAGAATGAAACCAATCAATTATTGCTGGGAAGCAGTGACTCCCTGTCAGCACAAGGCAGAGCTGAAAGGTTCCCTCAACAGCAGGCACAGCTCCCACTAGATGACGGAGACACTTGACAATTCCAGTGGGATCATAAAATCCAATCACTTCCCAAGTACATCAGTTGGCTGGTTTGCCATCTGCTAAAAACTGTTCTTAACAGTACTTGGAAACATGTAAAATACAAAATGCTGCTATGGGCACAGGATCAAAATGGGATGTTTGGAACACTGAGTGGTTCTAATTTCATTGACAAATGCAGAACTGTGTATTGATCCTAAAATTAGGAGGAGCTTTGATGTGAAGACCTGCCAAAGAAATAAGGTAGAAAACCCCAACCTTTATTTTTTAAAAACAAAATAATTCTCTTGGGATGAAATGCCCATCAGTGATGTTTTATATCTTATAGCCCTCTGCGAGTATCAAGTGAGTCTTTTTCTGTAAGTTGTCTACAGCTAAATTTAGCTCAGTATCACTTGGTCACATAGAATCATGTTGCACTTTACATTAATTTGTTTTGCACTGGCAGTTATAGTATCTCACAGGTGAGCTTAAGTACTCGAGGGTATAACTGGCTTCCTCAACATGGAAAACTTTGGGAAGCACTAATAAATAATTCCAGGCTGTAGTATCAGGTAGCTACTTCAGATTTTAATATATAACTTGAGGGTGCGTGGAGAGTGTAACAATTTAATCAGCATTCACATTTTACTTCTATTGCATAAAACAGTGGCAATAAACAATTGGTTTTGTTTAATTTATAGCTGTCTTAATATTTTCCATTAACATCCTGAGCTCATTGCTACCACGCTAAAACCTCTTATGGACATTGTGGGAACTTAGAAACAATTAAAAGTCATTTTTAAGTGAAAATACTTTAGTTTGTGAGAGGGGGTTGATAACTTAATTTCATAATTAGTGGTCAACCTTGTCCACAAAGGATTGATACAGGACACAGGATGGAGGAACAAGAAGAGGAGGAGTAAATTCTACTATGAATTAATGCTCAGACAAAAGTACCTGCTAGTGGAGTTCCATCAGCTGCCAGTACCATTTGTTCTGCAATTGATTTGGTTCTGGAATAATGATCAACGTGCTACAGAGAAAAAGTAAATAGGTTTTTATCTGTTCCTGGAACGATGGAGCAGAGGGACATCTCTTCTCCATCAGTTTTTACTTAGCAAATGGCAACAAATACCTCAAAACACAGAAAGCATGGGGTGTTAGGTTTAGGGGAAAACACACGCACATTGCTAAGGCAAGGAGGCATTTTTCTTTATGCAAATCTGGTTAATTAATTTCAGCACATTTGAGAAGCAATAAATAAATGTATATTCGAATGCTGCCAGGAATGTAATCGATCACTACTTTGTAATCTGGATTTCTTCTTCAGGTAATGGAAAAGTCAAAAGCCAGGTTTTGAAGACCTTACCTCTGAAGTATCCTGTTCACTTTTGAGTGGCGCTGTCCCAGAGAAAATATTTGAAATATTATTAAAAATATGATTCAGTACTTTCTCTCCATCTCTACTTCTTGAAAGATTTGATGGAGAGAGGAGGGACACAAAAACAACTGTGTAGGCAAAGCACCCAGAAGTACTTTCTCCTTTTTAATTTAATGCAATAAAACCATATAAAAATAGGCTGCTTTTCCAAATTAGCTTTACATAGCACCTACAAAAAGTACTTTTCTTCTTTCACTGAGTCACAGAATGGTTTGGTTTGGAAGGGACCTCAGAGATCACCTCATTCCAACCCCTTGCCATGGGCAGGGACACCTTCCACTACATCAGGTTGCTCAAACTCTCATCCAACCCGGCCTTTCTTGTGTCTGGATCCTGGCATCAGGTCAAACATTGTCATAAAAGCTCCAGGCTTTTCCAGAAACAAGAAAATAATCAAAGAGGAAACTTGAAAATATAATACAACCAAAATACCTTGTCAAGTGGAAAATATGGCACAGATTCCTCATCCCCATCTTCAATAGGGAGCCCTCCAAACACCACGTTCACTGTACTGGTGTAGACCAGCCGAGAGATGTTGTGATGTTTGCAGGCTGCAGGAAGTTACAAAGTAAATTACTTCATGGAAAACAAAACAATGCGGGGGCAAAAAAGTGTTGTATGGCCTTATTCTGAGAAACTGTCAAATCTTAGAAGGGAAAATCCTTCCGTTCTATGGTTGGCAGGTTGAAATGCAAAGCATATTTAAGGGGAAGGCATCAATGTGGAACCAAGTGCTTTGCTCTCTGGCACATCCCGGTCTGACACTTCACACCCTGTCACAGGATGGAGCATAAAAAGCAATGTTATGTTTTCTCATCTTCTGCAAACAACGTAAAGCCTTCGGTAACAAACAGTGTGTGCCAAAAGCACCAGCTGGCTTTCTCTAAATGGTGTATGATACTTGGTGTGCTCCACCAGCTCCCCAATGGCACAGTTAGATACGTACCCTCAATGATGTATCTCGTTCCATTAATGTTTATGCTTTCGATCTGCTCTTTCTGCCACTAGGAAAAAAAAAAAGAAATTGTGCATTTCTGAATATGTAGTAAATTCAACATGGGGATGTTATTTTGTCCTCAAATAAAGGTAATTAATTCAGTGCTTTGATTATAAAAAAAGGTCTTTTAGACTGTTGTTTCTGACTTCAAGTAGTCAAATCATTATTTTTAAGCTATGCCTGTATTTTTCTTATATTTTTGCAGACTAGTCTGCTTGAAGCAAAGAGAATCACAGTGCTCCCAAGAAACATGTCCTGTTATTAGTATGTTAAATATCTGTGTTTCAGCAGCACTTCAGTGATGAGTTGCCTCTGCCCAGAGCAATTGCCATTATGCATTACTCAGTGGCAAATAGCTCTGAGTGAGCTGTTCTATCCAGACAGGGTAATTACTGAAGTTCCTTTTATTAAAGAAGGTAAGAAAGGTGTGTGTGTGTTTGTAACTCTAATCATAAAAAGTGTGACTCAGAGTACATTCTTCAGCTTTTTCCTGGACTTGAAATACAGTGGTCGTTATAATTTAGATACATAAAGTAATGTATAATTTAGTTCCGTTTTTATGCCTCCCAGTGACCTTACACCTAGGAGTTCCTTGTGAAGGTTTAGGGAAGGATCAGGGGTTTGGAGGGAACCAGCCTCTCTTGGCTTTCCTTTTGTCTTTATGCTGTTTCAGAACTCTTCAATGCCATTTCCATCTCAAACACCCTCCGAGGGTGCGGGTGGAGCCTCTGATGGGGAGGAAATCGTTCTGCAAGCACCCTGCTTGCAGAGGGCACTTCAGTTAGCACAGAGCAACCTACCAAAACACCAGGGCAATGGGAAGAGGCAAAATCTACCATGCTGTGCTACAGCATCAAGTCTTCCGTTCTCATTGTGGGCAGTCACATAGAAAAAAACCAGAGCTGTTTGGACTCACTTGCTCTTTTCCTGACATTCCATATGAAGCTACATGAAACACACAGTCAGCCCCTTCACAGGCTGCAAGAATGGCATGGTAGTTCCTGAGATCTGCCTGTAACACACAAGAAAACATATTTGGACTTGACATCAAAGCTGCAGGTGAGCATTTGTCATACAGTGGGTTAGCACAGAGGGAATCCACATATGTATAATGAGTATTTAGAATTGTACAGGCTGTTAATCCTGGGCCTGGAAACTGGGCCCACCCCAGTGCTTGCTGATAACCGTACCTTCCTTCCACAGAACCTAAAGGGCTTGAAAGGCATTTGTTAAGCTTCATAATACTCCTGTGTTTTTTCTACAGGTGATTAAGCTGAGGCACGGGTGAGGGCAGGGTCCTGAGGAGGCAGGAGCAGAACTGCTCTGTGCTCCACGTTACAGGTTTCACTGCTTTCCTTATTTCAGATATACTAAAATCCCTTCACCGAAATTCCAGTGGGATGTTCACACGGTCAAAAGGGTTACTGGAATTTGAAATAATTTGCAGCTAGCCATTTGGATCCTCTGGAAACTAGTAACATGTTACTGGAAAAGGCAAATGAACTAATTTTGCTGGGAAAACACAATTTATCATACCTGGATACACACCACTCCACTGGGAATTTCCCAAATAGGCTCGTGCATGTCATAGAGAACAACAGAAGCTCCTTTGCTGGCAAGAGCACATCCCAGCTTGTATCCAAAGTAGCCGCCGCCTCCTGTCACCACAGCTCTCATACTGGTTTTATTCAGTGCTCCAGCATGTCCGTTCCCTTTGGAGGTTTACAAACATTTCAGATGTCTGTGTACTATATTAGACATAGCATCCTGAAAATAAATAACAAAGGTTGCAATGTTTTGGGCTAAGTCTTAATTTGGAAATGGCATCCAGAATAGTAAAAAAAAAATAAATTTGCCTAACACAGCATGAATTCAAATATTTTCCACAAACGGGTCAAAATTAGAATAACAGTCCGTATCCTAATTTTTTCTTAGCAGAAGAGAAATCACTGGCTATGTAAAATAGTCTGGAATCAGTTTAGTTCATCCTGGTCTGCACCAAAACTCAGAGATGGCTGTAGGGACCAGATATGCTACAGGGGTCATACCAGATTTTGAACTCTTGAACTGTCAGGAAAACTCTAAAGATGAACAAACTGCATTTAAGTTTCTCTGTTTAAAACTAAGCAAGCAGGGCCAGGCAGAGCAGCAGCCAAATACAACATCCCCTAGGGCAAAAGAAACCTTCAATGTTTTTTTCACTTGTCCCCAGTTTATCATAAAGATGCATCCGAGGGAAGTGGTATTTCCAGCTCCTTTCTAAGCAGCAGCAGCTGAGCATAAATTAAGAATACACCGTGTTGTTACCACTGACAGTGATGGAGTTGAGAGAGATGAGGGTGTCAGCAGGGAAGAGGAATGCCTGATCCTTACTTTATAACTTTAGAAGGTGTATCAGAGAACAAGGCTATCAAATCCCTCGCTTTCGAGGGGAACTCGAATAAAACAGCTGCTCTGTAAGAAAGGGCCCATGAGTGCACTAAGAAACAGTAACAGCGAATCGCTTATCTCCCGAGCGTGGAGGTTCTTGCCCATCTATGGGTTCACCGCGGCCAGTCGGGGCATTTCGGAAGCGGTGGCTGCCGACTCCCCCGTCACCCAGCATCCCTGCCCCGGCCGCGATTAAACATTGAAGGCCACCCGAGCCCCGGCGGGACTCTCTGCTCTCACTTGCGAATGGCCGGGGGCCGCGGCGCAGGCACCGATGCTCCGGGGGTCGGCGGCCCCGAGCCCTCAGCGCGCCCGTGGCCGTTGGGGCCGTTGCCGCTCCCGGCTGGTGTCCGGCCCGGGACCGGCCCCACGCACCGCCCGCACCCACCCCCGGCGGGGCCCGACCGCCCCCGGGCTCCTCAGGGCCCCTCTCACCCCGCACAGCATCGCTGGCATCCCACCGCACCGCCGGGCTCACACGGGGCCCCCGGGGTCCCGCTCACCTGGCAGCACCTTTGGGATCGCACGACCTCCCCGGGATTCTGCTCATCCTGGGGTGGCTCTTACCTCCGAGTGTCTTCGCACGCATCCTGTTGGTAGCGAGGGCTCCGTCCACACTGAGACACCTGTTGAACGGGTTGTTGAGGGGAAAAAAAAGAAACACCTCCTACTTACCGGTTGGACAGTTGGTGGCAGGACATGGCTCAGAGAGGTGCAGATCATCAAAGGCACCTGTGAAACAGCAGGAATTCCCAAGGAGGAGGGTATAATCATAAACAAATAGGCACTGACTAAGGGCCCTGACCACCTGAGCTGGCAGTGGGTCCCTGTGGTCATTCGAGCCTGGGAGGATGGGAAATGTGTCAGGAGCTGTAGAATTTGAGAGTTACCCATTGCAGGCAAAAATTAAGCTTTGAACACGTTTACCTCTTCTGTTACAGCTGTGCTGTGTCTGAATATTCATATTAAATTTTAATCATTTAAAGACACACTACGGTTTTGTTAGAGCAGCAGTAACCCAAACAAGAGCCAGCACATGTAGCTCAGGTAGTACAATCCACCCAAGAAGCAACAAATATAAGTCTTAAGAAGGGGAAAAAAGAGAGACGTTGGATTCTCCCTCATGTCTTGGTGCTTGGTTTGCTTGCTCACCCCCAAATGGCAATTCCCTGAAGGCACAGCATGTGCCAGCGCTGGTACAGGGTTGTGGATAACATGACTCCAGCAGTAACACCTTGCTGAACTCCAAGATCTTAAGTGTCCTTTCTCCCCCTTCCCAGAAGCTCTCTAAAAACAGTATTTGTTTCAGTTATTATTTATTATTGCTCTGAATGTACATTATTTGATTTACAAACACACATAACATAATTTATTACATTTTTACAAAGCTTTTGAAAAATAAAGTTATTTTTACGTAAATATGATTTTCAGTCCCCTCACCACCTGTTATTTATAAACATTTACTTTCCATATTTTTGTCCTATTTCCCAGGTCTCCATAATTCCTCAGACTTACAGACAGTAGCTGTAGCAGCAGCTTCATCAGAGGAGTTGTTTAGTCACTCTTTTCTTCACTGGAGCTGCTGGACTTGTGGCAGCACTGCAGTTCTACAATGGTTCCTCTTCTTCCAACTTCTCACCCTCCTGAGTTATCATTTTTAGAAAATCCCTCTCAGCACAAAGCAATGAATTAATGAAGATCCATTAACACTGTTCCTGCACCTGTTAGTGGTGAACTCCTCTGATTTGTTCCTGGGGAACACTTCCTGATGTGTCCCATATTTTCACTTTTGTGACTGTTTTTTGTTTGTGTTTTTTTCTTTCTTTCTTAATGAGGTCAGAGAGGTGTCATCATAGTTATAACAATAACAAAGTCCACAGTGGCTGAGGAATGTGCCATGGCCAGATCATTAATACTCAGAAACAAACCAAGGTTTTCTGGAACAAGTGGGGAGTTATTTGATCTTAGAAGAAAGAAAGAATGACCAAACTTAACATAATACCAAAAACAAACACCATTTTAAGGAATGTGCGATCTTCTTGGCAAGTGGGTCTTGTTTTGAGATAATGATCCACAGAATCAGCGAATGAGAATTTCTTTGGTTTGTAACCGAGTTGATTCCGTGCCTTGTCTATTCGGAAGGTGTGAGTTACAGTCACGTTCCACACCTGAAACCCAAAAGGACAGGTATGGAAGTGACTTTAATATCAGACTTTCTAGAACTTGGATGAAAATATATCAACACTGATGTTACAATGGAAATAGAACAGAAAACAGAACTCTACTGCAGAGAATCCTGTCTGCATCCAAAGGGTGTATCATGGACTTCATGAGAGTTTTGGTCAAAAATATATAAACATTCTGTCTTTTTATATATATTTACCTCATTCCTTGTCAAGAAAGGTGTAAAGCTAAAAACTGGCTTTAGTATCAGGTGCAGATATTCCATCACAGTGGCTGTGAAACACAAAGTTGCTCAATGAGACAGACGGCTGGATAACAACAAAATGAGACAATGCTGACATTGCACATCCTGTAATTCCTACTGATACCAGACGATGCAATTAGGGTGATAGAAGGCAGGGTTTAATTTATAAAGTACATGATGGACTCAGTTTATGGATAGTCTTTAAAATTCATCTGGTAATTAGTGCCAAATGGTACAAGTGATTATTATTTATTAGAATAATGTTAAGTTACATAATTCCTACAATTTGGGTCCCATCATTTTATAAAACCACTATGGAGCTTTCTAGGAATAAAAAAAACCCAACCCAACCCACAGTAATTAAGAATGTATTTTATTTCTTTTACCTGCTATATGAACCAGGAGAACAGGAATGTGTATCCAGGGTTTCCTGTAGCCTAATTTTTCAAACTAGAAAGGGTATAAAAGGAAAGAACAACACAGAGCTTGTACCAAATTAAGCGTGTCATGAAGCATGAAAATGGAAAGGAAAAAAAAAGGAATGTTGCTAAAACACGTATTTAAAATTTTTTCCAGCTAGTCTTCCTGTCAATACTGGTAGTGAAAAATGCAATTGAAACCCACTACCCATTCTTTGGTGCCCAACTCCCACCCTTCAACTGCAATTGGACAGTAAAGGGGGAACAAGGGGCAAGTGACCCAGACTGGAGTCCTTCCCTACAGTTAAATAAATGATTTTCCCAGAGGAATTCTCTCTGTTGGCATTGCAGGATTAAAACTTTGGCATGCTCCTGAAATCCCAGCCTGATGTTGCTGAAAATATAACGTTGCCTCTTTTTGGCTTCTAAACAGGCTTCCCTTCTGTGCTGCAGCTGATGGCAGGACAGAGATCAGCAATGGCTCTGAGAAACCTGCCAGATGCCCAAGGCAGAGCTTGCCCTGCTCTGAGTGTTTGCTCCACAGAAATGCTGCTGGTTGGCAGCAGGTTCTGTACCTCTTGGCTAAATTATCTCAAAACAGTAAGGCCGAATCCCACAGTTATGCATAGCCAAAACTTCCCTGAAAGCCAGTGGAACTTTGGGACATGCAGGGAGAACAGGAGTGAGTTTAATGTTAAGTCAGTCAGTAATTAATGTGCCCTGAACTTGGTTTAGTTTGTACGGTCTTTAGCCAGCAGCAGGACCGTGAGGTGCCTCTGAGCTGAGCGAGGGCAGCACGTACCAAGGGCACGATCCACTCAGAGAAGATCACATTTTCACCATCGTGGATGTAATATGCCTGCCCACTCTGGTAAAGAAGCAGAGAAGAACAGTTAGAAAAACCCTGTACACAGGATGGCATTCCTTTCTCTCTCCTACCTACCCGTGTCTTGGCTTTGTGAGCAACACACCAGCACGAACACAGTGCATGTTCACAGAGCAGCTCAAACTGCCTGCACTGCACTCAAACATGTCTCACACTTTCGAGTAAATCATACTCCTGTGATCACCCACAGTGTCATGGAGATCAGAGCTGCATTTCACTCCGCAGTAACCCAGCAGGGGACAGAATTACCTCTGTGAGTACAAAGGAGGGGCAGCACTGACAGCATTTAACAAACAGGGCTCTGAGGAGGAGTTCCAGCTGTGCTCTGGAGGAGGAGCCTGTCCAGCTGCGAGCACGAGGAACACCTGAGCACACAGGCAAACACCGGGACTTTGGGAATTATGTCAATCTGAAATGGCTGCATGGGATGAACACAGAGATGTTCACCTGTGTCTGTACCTGTTCTATGTTCCTACCACCATAAATGAGTCTGGAGCCTTCAGGAGCTGTGAATGCAGCAGCTGCTGCAACACTGTCAGTTCTGACTTGCTTCACAGCCCTCAGATTGCTGGTGCAATTACAACCAGTGGAAGAAAAAACCTTTTAAAATTGTTCATTAATTTTGTACTTTTTTTTTTTTTTAATTTTCAGCCTTGAAAATTAAACTAGAATGCCTCAGAATGGTTGCTCTAGATCTTATGCATCTAGGATCAGAATCTATTTTCAAGAGAATAACAGGATATATAGATTTGTACGATGGTGAATATATTAAGGTAGTTAAAAGTACTGTTTCCTCCAGTACACCAGGAAATTATATGTTTTCAAACTGGAATAAAAACATCATAAAAACATGAGCCAAATGAATTTGCATTTGCACTGTCCGTGTGTTTCTGGAGCCACACACCATTTTTGAGAATATGACTTTTTGGAGACTCTTTGATCTCAAAATATCAAAAGCTAAACCTATTTGAGAACTAAAGCTACTGGGACACAGTGATTATATTGTTTACTTACAGCTACATAACCCTTCTCAGAGGTGAGAGCCTCAGCAGCCAGTAAGTGAGCTTGTACCAAATTTCCTATGTGAACCCAGTTCATCTGGACTTCGTGATTCCCAAACTTGAAGTTAAAAAGTCTCCGTTGGATGTTTATCTGCAGAATCAGAACACATGTGATAACTATGTTATTCCTTTATTATGGAGTGTAACATTCATTTTATCTTGGCCCAAATACTTGCAATTTGCTGTATTTGTGTACAATTACAGCACAAGAAATGTGTCACAAGAAGAAAAAAAAACCTAATTGGTGTTTCATGAATCAAAGACTGTTGCACTGATAGGCAGTGCCAAAATGTGGTGACATTAGAGTGTTTAGCAGAAACTTAAGTGCATATTTAGAAGTCAATATTTCCATTAAACAATCAGGGATGCAAACCTAATTATTCTACCATGGCATTTCAGCCTCGCATTTTTTGATTTTCACTGCAACTTGATCCTGGCCGTGCCTGCAGCGCTCGACCTGTGCTGTTTGTTACCCTGCATCACATCACCTCTCACCCAGCTTTCACAACAGCCTTCCTGGAGCAATGCTTAAGAACTGCAATCAAGGTACTTCCACTTGTGTTATTGCCCTTACAACTACTTGTGGTGTCCTCCAGAGCTGAGTACAAAACACATACGGCTACTCGTGGCAGGTGCCGCTGCTCTTCGGGTCCGTAGATGCCCGGGGGGCGAAGCACACACGTGTGGAGCTTGTCCCCTCCTGGGAGAGAGAACAACAGGGGACCTTCAGACAGCTTGGATATCAACTTATGGCTGACTATGCATTGTCTGAATTTTACACTGTCAAAATAAAGGCTCGTTCTGACTGTATCTGTGATTGGGCTTCCCGGGAGCTTGATTTCATTTCCCTATAAAACTGAGTTCAGTAGCTGTGAAAGGCCTGAGCCTGGCAGCCTGACAAGCCAAATCCCACAGAAGAGTTTGATCAGGGCAAATCAAGCTTTCCTTCTGGTTGTTTGGCTTTTGCTGTTTATTACAGAGGTAAGTTTACAACTTGTCTCTGTCCATCCCTGCAGGCAACAATGGCAGCAGATCACTCTTTGCTATATCCAGACACCTGGCTTGCTTGCAGCTCAGGGGCACCGCAAAGGAATAGAAGAGGTCTCCTAAACAGAGGCTTTCAAGTGAGTTTGAATATTTTAAATCAAAATGAGTAAGTCTGACATGTGAATCACTCAGCAGACCCCTCTGACTCCTGAGAACTGGCACAAGGACACCTTTTATCTGGCCAAGAGTTACAGGGGTTACTTCCTGAGCATTTGCTCAGGAGTTAATCAAGGATGCTAAAATTGTATCCCCACCTAATTTATGTTTGCCAACTTTGCACTTAAGAGAAATCAGTAGGAATAGCAAAATACGTATCTAAAAATTTCCCTTGCCATGCACAGGTAGATTTTTAGCCACAGCTGTTCCTGCAGGTGAGACTTTGGAAGTCACCTGATATTGCCAACCTGTTAAAGAAACTGCTGCTATTCCTGCCAGACACCTGCCACAAAATAAATCCTCACTTCAGTTAAAGTCCTCTGTTTACTGATAATTGGGAAAACAACACCCATTAGCACTACTAGTGATAGGAAAACCCCAAATGCTTGATATGTACCTTTGAGTAAAGTTCCATTAGCAGCAAGAACCATTTGGTCTGCAATTGCCTTGGTTCTAGAATAGTGATTAAATTGCTATAAAGAAAGGCAGAATACAATCATTTAAATCAAACTGTTGCATCTGTAAAGGCAAACACTGGTTTTGACTGATAACATTTCAATCTAGCCAGTTCCTAGATATCACTGAGCAAAACACAACTAGAAATAACAACAAGATTTAGCAAATATATACTTTGTTTATGACGAAAAACTTATCAGACTTTTATTTTAGTGGCACAAATTTAGCTTCAGAGTGAATTTAAGTACATTAGTATTTACTTAACTTACTTTTTGTGCTGCATGTACTGAAAAAATTACTCCCAAGCCAAATGTTCTGGCGGGACAGATATTTTTTCAAATGATCCTTTTTTGAATTGAAAAATGTTTTTCAACAACAGTAAGTTAAATATGAAATTAAAAATCCAGACTTTCCTAAAAACATTACCATGTCTTATTGAAGTCCATTGGGAAGTTATGAATCATTCTCTCCCCAAATAGTATCTCTCTTAGAAAGTGTGAACTTTGAAAATTTCAGCCAAGTGTATTTAAACAACAGGACTCTGGAGACAGTTGGCACATGCTGGTTTAGTGATTACCTGTCCACACAAGGCTATTCATCTGTTGAATTCTGTATTGCCAGACTTAATTTTGGAAAATAAACCATGGAAAATTCCACAAGCCTTTATGATGTGATTACTTCTTCATTGATCATGGCTCAACTTACACTAATGAAAAATAATTTCATGGAATTTGATGTGATCTACAGTAAAACAGCTTCTGCCCTCAGAGCAGCCTTGACCCAACCTGCCCTTTCAAGCACAGTAAATCCACACCACCACATGAACAACAGACCTTTTCCAGTGGAAAATAGGGAACAGTTTCTTCATCTCCTTCTTCAATAGGATTCCCTCCAAACACCACATTCACTGTACTGGTGTAGATCAGTCGGGGGATATTTCTTTGTTTGCAGACTACAAGGACAGAAGAAATTATTTTACAACAAAAATAAAAAGTGAGAAATGAATGAACTGGCAGCTTCTCTTTTTGAAAGCAAACATTATGCTTCCAACAAAAAAAACCCCCAGTATTTTAATTTTAACATTCACTTATTTAATATAGCCTTGTCTTCCATTCAGCTGGAATTTTTCATCCCAAATATCTCCTGTGCAAATATTACATGTGGTGGTCACCAGATGTTTTATGATTAGGTAACTAATCATATCACCACTGGATTGCAATCACCAGCTGGATGGAGGAATCTCTGGGGGGGGGAAATTCCTCCTTCAGAAACATCTCTTAAAACATGTTCACTTTACAAATGGAACAAAAAGGAGATGAGTAAGAGCATTTGTTGTGGTATAGCACTGCCAGTGTATAATCAGCAGTGCTTTAAATGCAAATGAAATTAATGTTATTTACAAAACAAAGCCTTAATTATGGATTCCAGTCGTGTGTTCTTACAGCTAAATTCTGCTGCACATATGTCACTGCAAACTCGAATAACATAAATTTCCTCTTCATTTAACAATGTTTCTAAAGTTTAAGTGAATTAATATTCAAAGTCAGGAGTTTCTAGGATCTGCAGAGCTGTCTGTCCAGCTGGGTCATTGGCTCCTTTTAAAAAAAAAATGAATACAATTATTGTGTTGTAAATATTTGGAACAAAACACAATACTGACATCTGTTATTAAAATGCCGATGAACAGGTTCACACTTCTCCCAGACTTCTTGCTTTGTTGGGAGCCTATGGAAATTTGTCATGACACGTTTCTGTGAGTCTGGAGGTTGGGGTAGGAAAAAAGGGAGTATGTGGGAACCTCTTCCTTCTAACTCATGTACAATTTTACTTGCTTACTATTCCATTTTGCTTTTTTTTTTAGTACTAACACACAGGCAGCATGAAAATTGGTCTAAATAAAAATTAGTTTTGCCATTTTGCTTTTTGTTTTCTGGCCACTTGGTTTTTGAGGGAAAACCAAGGAGAAAGTAGCTTTGGTATTTACAATACACTTAGGTTTGAATCAGATGCAAAGAAAGAAAAGCGAGGTACCTACCATCAATTATTATTTTTGTGCCTCCAACATTTATGGATTCAATCTGATCTTTCTTTTGAAGCTGGAAATAGAGTTTACACAAGATTTGATTCATGGAAGAAGTCACATTCACAACATGATTGTTACAGTTGCCAGATGTAGAAACAGCTGAGGCCTTCCTGTGGTGTGTTACAGTTCTGTGTCTGTCTGACAGGGATCTCTGGCAGTTCCCATTTTGCTGGTCTAGTTCAGTTGAAAAATGAAAGATAAAATGCTTCTAAAATGGAATTATAATGCTTCAATATTTTGTCACCCCCCCAGATGATCCATGTTACAGAAACAAGAATTACAGGTGGGGGTTATGCTCCCTGAAAGCTTCCACAAATTCCCGTTCCAGTGTAATCTGCCTTGTTTCTAGAAATAAATGAGTAGTTCCATGACTTTTCTGATAACATTAAAAAAAGAGAAAGCCTTCTTCTCCAAGAGCTGATTTTTCTAGAATATTTTGTAATACATCAGTTTCATGCTTTGACATTTATTTTTTAAGGAATACCTCCCTTGTTGCCTGTATGGATCACTTGACCTTTCTAACCAACTGTTGTCTGACATAAATATTACATAAATATGACATTCTTTGCTACATGCAGACAGTTTTTTCTTTCTCAAAAACAGCAACAGAAAACATTGGGAAAATGGTACTTGCTTGTTCTAATCCTGACATTCCACATGCAGCCACATGGAAAACACAGTCAACCCCTTCACATGCTTTGAACACAGCATCATAATCTCTCACATCACCCTGGAAAATGAGAAAAGAATGAGTTTTTGACAGATAGAGCTCCTTACATTCTCTATAGAATTACATTAATTATGGCAGTGAAGGAAAATCTAAAGATATTCTGATCTATTTTTCACAGCATTTAACTGGCATCAAACAGAACATTACAAACAGGGTGAAAAACCCATGACTAAGAATTCTGTCAGCGTTTTGCTGCAAAGCAAACAGGACTCTCCGATTATAATGCGTATTTTCACCCTGAGTCCTGCAGCCTGGCAGAACTTGTCTGACTGGAATGGGAGCAGCACATGTCCCAGTGCTGGAGAATGAAGCCCCAGGGACAATAAACCACAGCTGGAAGGGTTCAGCTGTTTGCCAGGGAATCACCAAATAAGAGAACCCCCTTTTTAGCAGCCTGGGATGGGATTTGTGCCGTCTTCACAAATGTCTTTGTCCATCTAAGGTTTGTTTTAGGTGCACTGTGTGATAACTTGAATTACAGCTTTGTATGAGATTTCAAAAAGCAGTACACACTGTATGCACTGAATATTTCATTAGTGTTCAGCAGTGTATTGTAATCACATTTATGAAACTCTGTATGTCACTGAACCCACTGTATCCAACATCAAATGCTGTGCTGGGGTTAGAACACTGTGTTGCATTTTTGAAATACTATATTAATAGCGGTCCACATCCATACAGATATCAATAAAAATATAACACTTTTGAGAAGCAGTTACTTTACTGTAATGAACTTGATAGAATAATCCCCCAGGAAACAGCTGGAGGTAATATTAAGAGCTAATCCAACAATCTTTACCTCTCAATTTTTTTCTTCTGAGGTTGCCCAAGTGTTTCACAAATATTGGTGACTTACACTTCCCACGCTTTACCCAGTGCTAAAATAGCTAAACAATATTAGCAATCCCCAAATCACTGATCAAGGCTCAGATCTCTGAAGTGACTTATTACTTTATTACTAGGACTCCACAGTTCCATTTCCCAGGTAACAGAGCTATACTTTGTAATACTTATTTTTTAAAAAACTGAATTATAAAAGAACCCTATTCTAGAAAATCATTTGTGCGATCTTGAGTCTCCTTTAGAAGATGTAAATTGCCCTCACTTCACCAATTTGAATTGTTAAGAATCAAAAGCAATCAGTGCTCATAAATGAGTGTCCTGGGAACAGCATGAACAGGGCAAGGATATGTGACACTTTCCCCCTGAATACTCTTCTAGTCTCTCAGTATTTTCATTCACAAGATTTCTTGAGCCTAATTGAGCTTAACTATTTAGTCACCTCCAAAGGAAGTAAATTTTTGGTGAGGCTTTGCACATGCCTGTTACCCACTGCACAAACAACGTCACTTTGTTTGTACTCAGCTGACTCCTCCTCATTTCCCCTGGTGGCCCTTCTTCCTCTTCCAGGAAGGACAGTGAGCAGTCAGTGCCTATCCTTGTCAATGCCACTCACTTTGCAGAGCTCTCCTGCTCCCAAGTCACCTCTTTCCCAAGACTGCAAGTCCTGGTTTCCTCTGCACAGTAGTCATTCTGCATTTGTGAGCACTTTTAATGCCTTATCTCACTCTCACTTTTACCTTGAAATAATTCCCTGAGCAGTAACTTTGTCACTTCATTGTGTCACGGGGGTGAGCTCCGAGCGTGGGTGGCAGCTCCCACATGGGACTGCAGGAGGACAGTGGGGACACAGACACTCCCCTGGACTCTGTTTGCCATCTCTTCATCGGTTACTTATGCACGTGAGGACCTTCTGCCATGACTCCTTGTCCTCAGTAAATGCTTTTTAAATCCCTAAGAGGGAGCCTTGCTGTGCAGAAAAGCAGGGTCACGTCATTTCACTGCCCTCAAATCCGCGATTTCAACGTACCTCGAAAAAATCGGCTCCGCTGGGGATTTCCCACTGAGGTTTCCGCACATCAAACAGAACCACAGCAATTCCTGACCTCACTAGGGCACATCCCAGGTTGTACCCCAGGTATCCTCCGCCTCCTGTCACCATTGTCCTCGTGCTCCTGTTCCCCAGCAGCCCAGCAGGCTCCTTCCCTTGGCTCCCACATTCCTGGCTGCTGGGGAGCTCCTCTGGGGATCCTTCTGGCATCACGGCTGCAACAGAGAACATCTCTTGGAAATTCCTGCACAATGTTCTGAGATCTGGGTAATGTCAGTGACTTCGACATTACAATGCTCCTTTGTGACTATTCTGTTTGTATTATCTTAACATGTTTAAAATGTATAAAGTAATAATTTTGGTGATGGGCTTTCTGTGTACAAAGAGTAACGAGTCTGAATACTTTTATATTTCCAGATACAGTTTCTTCCTCATACCCAGAAGTTTCATATTATATAGAAGTAAAGAGACTTTAGAGCCAGTATAGTTACTTAACCTTAACAGGTATAATTACATTTTCAAATGCTTGGTTTGATCAAACATTTTATTCTTGAAAACTCACTGACTTCCAATGTATTAATGCCAAGTAGATGTCACCCTACTAGTCAGGAAAATAAACCAACACACTAGATAAGGAGCATAAGAAAGGATACATTCTACTTTTAACATTCATTTTATTTCACATTTGGGTCACAGTTCTTCAGCAATGATAAAAATGTGTTACTATGTTAAGCTTTTCTGGTTACACACTAAATACATTCAGTTTCTGTCCAGTTCTCACTAACTTGTCCATATTGTTCTCGTTAGGGCATTTCTATACAGCTAAACTAGTGTAAAAAACAAGTGTAAAATGCAAGGTCCTTATGTTGAAAAATATCCTGACAGTTCAAAAATGAAAAATAATCCATGTTTCCAAATAAAATTTAAATTAGAACTAATAGAACAAAACTAAGCCAAGTATGCTCTCCTGTTCAAGCAAGGAAACATAAATTTGCATCTCTAGATTGTGCAGTAGTCTTAAGCCATATAAAGCTCTTGGTCTTCTGAGGAAAAGCATCTTTTTACACACTATAAAGAGAACTGAAGTCAAGCTTATCACAAATACCACAAAAAGACATTTGAAAAATGGTATATATTTGAATACTTGTAATTAATACCTCCTTAGATTTTAAATAAGACAGAAGTTGTACAAAAAAAGTTTAAAGGTTTTTTTTTTTCTAGAAATCTCTTTCTGCATTAATGGCATTAATATATTAATCTGCTTCAGGGAATTAGAAAACTGTTATGAAATTTTGAACATAAACAATTTTCTTTAAGAAAATTCCTCTTTTCAGGTAGGTAATTTTTTTCCCCCCTCTGAATTTATAGGAGCTATTCTGATTTATTAATGTATTCTGCACGATGAGCATAGGTGCCTCTCAAGCAGTGTGAGTTGCTCTTTGCTCCCCTGTTGTCAGTTCAAATATCAGAAATGCACAAATTACTTCCCATAAAAAATTAGAGTCAAACATTTTAAAAATCAGCTAAAGAAGCAGTAAGTACCCTTGGTAGAATGCTGGCTGTCAGTTGTCCCAGTCCTTCCTGGCCAGGTGAGGTGCTGAGAGGTCTCTGTGCTGGACAATTCGTGACTCCAGGGCATCAGGTGCTCTCAGGACAGAGATGTTCACGTGTGCTCAGGCCCTTTTGCTGTTCCTGCTCCTTTGTAGCTGGTGGCTGGGCTGGGAGCCAAAAAAGGGCAGGGCTTAATTTGTACATAATTTACGTTCCTTTTTGGGAAAAAAAGTAGAATATTTTCTCCACACCAGACCCTCTTACTGTCACCTGGTAGAAGGATAAGACAGTAGGTGACACAAATACACTGTTGGTACCACCCGTGTGTAGATAAACCACACTAGGGAAGAAACAAAACTCCAGTTTGGCAGTGGTACCCAGCACTTCCATCCTGACCCTTCTATCTTCATCCCCAACCCAAATTTGTGTTTGCAGAGAGGCTTAACCGTAGGCACAAGGGTTGTTCTCTGGTTTCCAAGATCAACGAAGGCAGTAAATTAACTCATAGACAACCCAACAGGGAAAGGTGACTTACTGTTTAATAATACATTTTAAATTAATGATAATTAATTAAATGATTAACAATTATAGACATCGATCCTAAGATTTTAAAGCCCTTTAAAAGCAAATATCCTTTTACAAATTAAACAATGAGAAATCAAAGCCAACATTTTTAAAAGGGTGTGTCTAAAATTAAGTCTCAAAGCAGTAGTTAAGATGCTAAAGAAACACTCCCACATCTAATTATAAATTACTACAATTTTCAATGTTTGCATGTTAGAAATATCTCAAGTTCACAGGTGGCCTTGCAATTTAAGTGTAATTTAAAGTTCACGTGCTGACAGAAACAAACTGACACCCAGGCAAGTACATTTTAGCATAACATGTATGTTCTTCAGTCCCTGTAGTTGGCATTAGAACCAGAACCTTGAGCCTGTGGCACTAACCTGCACTTCTTGAATTGCTGGATGAGGGACAAACCAAGCTCAGAGTAAAACCCCAAACCCACCAAATTCCCCGTTTTGAGCTGCCCACAGCACTGAAAGCTTTTACCATTTGATGCAAGAAATAAAGTGCCCTTTCTACCCCTGAACTATTCCAGAACTCCTCAAGTCAAAGCAGCTGCTCAGCTTATTCATGGATATCAATCCTTCATTTCTCAGTGGAATTCAACAAAAAGTATTTTAACTTGGCTTTGGATTCCACCAGAAGGAGACTCCTCACAACTGCTATTCTGTATTCACTTAACTTCAGTGAAGAGGGGTGACCACATTTTATTCAATGCATCCTGCTAAATATTTTTGAAAGAAACAGAAGCTAAAGTTACAAGGAGTGAAGCTGCTGCATTAAGATTTGAGCTTGCTTTTTGAATCACAGCTCTAGACTGCCGCCTTCTACTTTTTCTCTTATGAGCAGTCCCAGTTCATGCAGGCACACAGGAAAATAAACATGCAGGACTTGTAGGAGGTGACTGTATAAAACACAACAGGAAGGTGTCACAGAGTTTGTCTTACACAAGTTCATTTCAAGTTACATGCTGAGAGATGCAGCTCTGAATTGAGTAAGCAGGACTTGGCCTAAGGCAGACAGGACAGTGGATGTCTCCAGCCTACAAAGTCTTGTCCCTGGGCTGGTTCTGTGGGCAGTGCTGGGTCACAGACAGATCTGAGACCAGGGCTTTGTTCCTTCCACTCAGCAGGTCCCATTAACTCCACAACTCTGCATTTCCAGGCCATGGAGCAGCAGCAGCGCTCCAGCTCTGAGGTAACAGGAACCTGAAGGAGGGTTTTTAATGGTGTGGAAGAGACTGTGCAGAAAGGAGCCTTTAACAGAGACCAAAGCACGCAGAGCTCAGCAGAGGTGTGAGCTGAGGTGACAGCTGGATGTTTGACGTGAGTCATAGGCAGGACGGGATGTTCTGCAGTGCCCAAGGGCAGGGGAACAGCAGAAAAGCTGCAGAAACTCAGCTCTCTCTTAAAGCTACTCAAGGATAGGATTTTGCTGAATTAATTGCAGCATAAAAATATCCTCTCTTCATCTGACTTATTAAAAATTCCATATCTACACCCTAAATTAGCAGAGGTGTCCAGGCTCATCGTGTGTTTGGACACCTCCTTGTGCACTTGTTCACATCCAGATGGCCCATCACAGGTACTGACACAGCCTGTGAACTCAGAGTGGTGAGACCTGTTCGGACAGGGCACCACATCACTGACCCCCTCTGCAACCCCAGAGGAGCCTGGACAGATCTGCTGAAGGGTGTAAGCACTTCTGACTAAATGTACTGATCTCTTTGTCACTACAAAAACATTCACTCTCATAAACCAACAGAGAGCTGAGAGAAGGGAAATGTCAGTGGTGAGGGAATCACACTTTGAGAGAAGACCAAAAATGTTAAAAAGCGTTTAAATCAGAAGGTCTTGCAATATTAATGAAAAAGAGGAAAAGAACAAAACTCTCCTCTAATTATGTCTTTTAAAGGAAAGCTAGGAATAATTCTTTTTTCTATAACCCAATGCTAAACAGCAGTACGTACCAAATATTTCTAAGGCATGACATCATCCTTAAAAAAGGCTTCCCAATTAATGCAAAACAGATGTAATTTAATACCCAAAGTATTATGATAATACAACATTCTTTACATTCCTTGCTAAGTTAGAAGGGGAAGACACAGAGGCAAAGCAACTTACCCATGTCATGCTCCGAGTCCAGACCAAAAGGGAAAAGAAGATGCAGATCCTTATTCCAAGCTGCAAAGCTGAGAGATCAGGTTCTTCTTCTTAAATCCTTCCATTCTTCATTAACATACATAAACAGTCTCACTCTATTCCCTCCTTTTCCCCGTTTCTTTGTGTATTTGAGCTACAATTCTGCATATTTCACTATTTCCTCATGGAAGGAATAAAGTACACATAAACACAGCCTTGCAATGTGTCATATACAATGCTTTTCCCATGACTTTGCTCTCATTTCCTTTGCCTTCATGGCTGCTTTGCATGTTACACAGATTGATTTACAGGTCAAATGAAATGATAACTGTGAGCCTGCATTGCCAAGTCAGGATGGAATTACAGGAAGAAACAAAACAACTTCTCACAGCAGCAGAGAACATCCCTTTATCAGCTCTTAGGTCTTGTTTAAAAGAAAAGGCAACAGTTTATGCAATATTTGAAGGGAAAGAACACAAATGCATCATAAATAAAAATACTGCATTAGATTGTACTGAATAAAGGCAGGTTTCTATATAATTAGCAGGGATCAGAGTCTGGCTTCTTACACACAGGAACCACAGAGAAAACAAGCCACAGGCATGAACTATATAGATGCAGGTTTTAAAAGGACTATAAGACCAACTCCAATTGGTTTCCTTTTAATTCAAAGGTTTTCTGATGGCTGTTGCACTAGAGAGAAGTGCAGATCATCATTACTATTACCTGGTTTGCTTTCATCCCAAAGAGGAGGGTGTTTTGCATTGTGCCCACTGGGAATCATTTAAAATCTTGGCATAACTTCTACCAGGTGTCATTTGCAAAGTTCCATTCACCTCTATTGTTGTTATTAACACAGAAATCGTAACAAAAGCTGCAGAACTTTCCAAGTAGGAAAGAAAAAAGGAGAAAGCCTCTAGAAGAGATTAGGTTTGTTATTTGCTAGTTGTTTAGAAAGAGCCTTGGTACCACATTGAATGTGGCCATGATGACAGAGGCAACCCATAGTACGGAAAGGATGTCAATTTGTGGCTTACAAGGCCAGCCTAAACTACCTATCAAATTCTGGGTAGAATTTAAGATTCTAACTGATGAAGTCTCACATGATATGAGCCAGAGATTACCAGGGTCCTCATACAGTAGTTCCACCAGTTCACTCAGTAGAGTTACCCAAACCCTAGGTTATCATTATTGTAACAGAGACGGGGAAGGAAGAAGGTGTTTTCTGATGCTGGCAGGTTTCTGGAATTGAGTTTTCCCTTCTTCCTCTCTCTTATTTATTTATTTAAACTAAACCGTAGGCAAACATCTCATATGCAACTGTTCGAGATGGTTTCTCAGAGGACTGAGGTTCAATGGAATGAAAAGTATTCTACATACATCTGAGATGCTTCAAAACAGTTAATGAAAATTCCTGTGACTTCGTTGTATTTGGGTGCCTGAAGTCTTTGTGATTACAGATATGTGCTCACAGTAGGCAACATGCAATTCTTCAGCACAGAGCAATTCTTCCTGAACAGAATTCCAAAGGACACAACACTCACTGCCGATACCTTCCTTTGGAGCAGAATCAGCTTGTGGGGTTGACTCAAATTCAGGCACATTTAAGTAGAGGAACTTGTTACTATGCCAAGCTGTCCCACCCTTCTTCTGGAAGTTGTCCCCTGAAGTACAACAAAGGAGTTCCTGCACTGCCGGTCCACAGTGAGGTTTTATGGGCATGTGCACCAGTTCAGTGTAGCACAGGAGCTGGAAACTGTAAATTATGGCAGTAGATGGGCTGTTGCACATGGAAGTTACCCACTCCTGCTGTGAGAACAGCACTCCTCTCATGGGGGCAGCACACACACTTGGAGGTGGCAACTGGTTTAGCCATTTGTCTTGAATTCACTGCACTCAAATCAACACATTTAGTGAGTCACGGCAGTGACACAGCTTACAAATGAGCTGGCAGAAAAATATGCATCTTGGTCAATTATAAAACTCCTCTTTTATTATGTCTTGAATACAGTGAATTGCATTCCAGGAAGCATAAAGCAGGAAAGCAAGTGACATAAACCTGCCAGGCCGACACTGGAGTCACTCACAGAGCACTCCATGACTCAGATCGTTCCAAATGATCCGTCTCCTTAAAACGTGCTCCTGGCTCTGCAGCCCTCGGATTGATGGGAGCAGGTAGGATGGGAGTTTCCAGATGGGCAATAAGGAGGAGACAGGGTCTGTATTTTAAGGAAGCAGCTGCTGTGAGGAGGTAGCAGGGCTGATCTGTTTCCAAGACAACAAGGCTTCGGCTGCACAGCCTGAACACACGCACAAAAGAAGTGAACCTGGATGGGGTGCAGTGACTAAATACTGCATTTATAGCTTCTGGGGTTGCACAGATTCTAACCAAAGAGAGGATTCCTGAGTTCCTAACACCCACTTCAAGTGTGAGAGCTCAAGAGAACCAGAGAGACATGCTCTGCTCTGCCCACAGAAACAACCAGCCCAAGCCAAAACAAACAGCTACGTAATGAGCATGAGTGTAGGCTGCTACAACTCAGGATTACACAGACCCACTGGCAATCAGCCTGTGTAAATGGGACTGCTTTGAATGAGTAAAATCTCTGAACACCAAATATTACACAGGGGAAAAAAAGGCTACGAAATGAGAGGTTTGACAATTGCAATTTAACAGAACCCACTAAAATTGGACATGTGCATGACAATCTTACTTCACACAGAGCCTCTGAGATCATTTACCACACCTGCACAAACATATTTCCTTTCAAGTTCTTTGAAAGGACCTTTACAAGAATATCAGAATCTGTGCTACAGTACTGTGACAGTTCTCAAATCCTCCAAGGGACATATAAGAAACCTCTTTTGGCATTACAGAACACTCATCCTTCCTACCTGGATTTGCTGTTTAACATTTCTTAGTACAAGTCCACTTATTTTATCAGTGATTGTCATCTAACATTTCTATACCCCAAAGAGAAATGTAACTAATCCCATTAATTTACAACTACCATTTTCATATCAAAGCATCTCAGTAGTTCCACACATACACTACAGGAGGGACAGAAAAGACACTGTCTCCCCTATCAAAGTATATCCAATCATCACCATTCAGGAGATGCACTTGCTCCTGAATAAATGCAGATCAAGTATCTGAGTTCTGCAGGCTAAATCCATTTTTATAATATTACATATTTTAAACACTTGAGATGAATTTATAATCCTCTGAAAGGCAACAATAAACACCTACAAAATACTAGTGAGCTGTCATTACTGAGCTTAGCAGTAAAAAGAAGTGTATTTCATAAATCAACCGGTACTGGCAACATATTTTAAATCTTTCCAGACAGGAAATACATAAGAATTTAATGGAATTGCTTAGAAGACTGGCAGTGTCTGGTTATACAAACATAATCAGGCTGTATCAGCAACAATGTGTTACTTGTTTGCATGTCTGATCATTTCTGTCATTAACTCTAAATATTTCTGCAACTTCAAAAGCAAAGAGTTGAAACAATTATTAGCAAACTTCTCTTGACAAAAACATGAATTCCAAGCTTTGCTTTCTGCACTACAGTTATTGCTTGGACTTTCTATGCAAAACTGGCACAGAGAATTCTCTTCCTAATATCACAGCCATCCCTCCCATCTGCTGGGGATAACGAGCACCAGGAAGGAAATCTCAAACCAACTGCCAAAAAGAGATAATTTGGATATACCAACAACTCATTGAGAAATTATTAATATGATGCACTAGAATAGAAGCAAAAATACATACACTCCTAAAATTTGTATCAGCTGTACTGAAAACTACCCTCTGCTTATGCTTAACCTTTGGATTTCGGTTTACTTTGAGTCCTTCAAAGTCTGTAAGTGGAGTCAATGCAGCACTTGTGATTTGCAACTGCTCTTGCCAGCACTTGTGACAACAAAGAATTCATCTTCTCTCTTTCAGCTGGAAGCTTTGAGCACACTCTGAAAAGAAGCAGGTTACTGATCTGGCTCCAAAACTCTTCAGCATCTTTTCTTCATCTAAAATTCAATCCTACAAGTGAAGCACGTGAATAGTTTTTAAAATACAACTCAAAATATATGAACTGCACAGGCTCACCATCACCCCTGACAAAGTGACAATGGAAAACCAATACAAATCCAATTGAAAGTCTCCTTACATGTTTAATAGTGCTCTAGGGCTGTCTGCTTTCTGAAGTACTTTAACAGGAATGTATTCCTGTACACTTTACAAGCAATACAGCAAAACCTTTCCTTGGAAGGCTGAAAGCCTGAGATGGTTGTGGAACACCAGGTTTCTCTCTGCATGCCTGTAACAACTTCCTTGCTACTGCAGGATGGTTATACACTCATTTCCTCTCCAAGCATTTCTTTTGAGTAATCATCCCTTAACTGCTGAATTCTGCACATACCTGGCCAGGCTCCAGGTTCCACTCTCCATGAACAAGCATTCTTAGCCAGTGGGGCTGACCGGATTTTTTTTTTTCTCCTCTTTGAATGACTGGGCAATGTTTTTAAAAGGAAATACAAACTACAGCCACAGAAACAAGGATTTAAAAACCAGTCTCACTATGTCTCCATTACCCAATTCCCTGATGAGTCTCTTGGCAGGCCAAGGTTCTCTAGTGCAACTCTCTGCAGTTGTCTGTGTGTCCACTGCTTTCCTTCAGGCAGCTCTGTGAGAAATGCTTGTGTCTTGTTTAGCACTGAAGGAGTGCTTCCATCCAGCCCTTTCTCTTTTCCTGGGATTTTTACTGTGCCAGTCTAAAAGCAGCAGGTTGGAGGTTGGCTCTGGGAGAGGTTTAGTTTGCCCAGCTGCCTCTCCCAGCACTCTGTACCAACAGCCCCATGTTTGCTGAGGCTCTTTACTCTTAGTGGGGCCTTTTTTCAGTCAGCCTTGTTCACTGAACAGAGAAATCAGGCAGCCCATGCAGCAACTGCTGTTACAGCCATTACATGTGGTTCTCTAATGTGCTTAACTACTCGCTCTGAGAATGGGCTGGACCACTGATAACCACAAACACAAATCTGCCTTGCTCCTTTCACCCCAAACACCATCCCCTTTGAGCTGCTCTGTGGTTATACTGGGTTATTCTGGGGACCAGCTCAGCTAAGAAATTAAATCATTACAAATGATTTCTGAAAATGAACACATTTAGCATTAGGCTTATGAAATATCAGCCTTCTACTGAATACATGAACTCCATATAAACTACAATCTGCTTACCTGAGCACTTTTTTGAAAGCTGGAATTGTCCTTTTGTTTTATACTCCATTTTTCAAGTAATAATCTGTTTGAAAGAAAAACAAATCCCAAAGAATTCCAGCAGCTTTTCACAGAGGCACACAGTACCTTTGTGCCTTTGTTCAGCTGTGTCCTTGGACGACGGAAAATCTTTTATTTGAGGAGGTATAATGCATTTTAAAGCCTTTTGCAAGTCCTTTTGCCCACTGTTCCTATTGAAATGGTGCTTTCTGGCTCTGGATTGCCAGTTAGGAAGGATAACAATGAAGAAACATAAGGATCAATACGATTTAATTGTCCTTCACTCCAATCCTATTTTTTATATAGCAGACACTGGGAGTCAGATACTCTTGTCTTCCTTCCATGAAATAAAAAAATACAAAGACTCTCGATAAATGCTCACCTCCAAGATTTTGCCTGCTTTAAGAAACTTCTAGCTTTTGCTGCTTCTTGAATAAGTTTCTTTAAATCATCTCCTTCAAAGTAAGGGAAAGCTGGATCCTGAAAACACAGTTAAAATATTCTGCATTAACTTGCAACTATTCATTATTTTCTGTTTCTACCAACTTAATTAACTGAGCCTAAGTTCTAAATATCCCTGCTCCTACCTACTTGCAGAGAAGATCTTGGTCTTACAAGGGGAGAGCAGAGCAATACTAGATAGAACCTGGTTCTGTTCACTAACATTTTCCTGCTGTGGGAATCCCTGAGGTCTCAAGCTGGAGAATTAACGTGCTAAACACCGTATAAGGACTTTACAATTACTTAAATGAAATACAAGATGGCAAGGACAAGAAAGCACAGTAAAAGCTAAAGTTAGCTTAAAACCCACAGTGTCCAGACACAAGATATATTTTTTACTTCTCTTTCAAAACCTATATTGCATTGTATCCTCCTTTCCTGGGTCTGGCCAAGGCAGTTAAAAAAAAGGCAAAGACAGATCCTAAGATTTCTCCTTTTGGTTTCAGTGTGAAACATCTTAGGAGTCTTCTGTTATTTTTTCTCATTATTTTTCTTTTTTAAATGCAGTCTGAAGAACTAAGTTGAAATAAAACAACCCAAACCCAATCCATTTAGCATACATCTTCATCTTCCAGCCCCTCTGCCAATATTCTGTGTGCTGCTAATTGTCCATCTTCATCTCCAAACCAGCAATGGTAGCGCCCTCCTGTTTGGGAAGCAAGTTTCTTCAGAAATTCATTAGCTCCTCTGTTAACAAAGTAGAAAGCTGCTTGTGAAAACTGATTTCTCTGAAAGCAACAGCAACAGAAAAATAATCTCTAGGAACTCCTCAAAAAATACTACATCAAAAAATAGTTTGGAGGGCACGATTGTAAACTTTGATATGAAATGTAGGCCGTGTGGCAAATACCTGTGTCAGAACAACCTCCCCTATTCCCATCTTGGTAACAGAGATTTCTGACAGTAAACTTTTCCAAGTTTTCTTGTTGTTCTTGCAAAGTATCATATACCTGTCTGCACAGCTAAAAGAAATGGTGTGGATTTTAATATCTTGTTCCTTTCTCAATCGTTCAGTTTCTTCCAAAATCAGACTGCAACTGGTGTCTGGTTTTCCATCAGTCAATAGATACAGTGCCTCTACACCTTGGAAACTGAGAGCCTTCTGAAAAGCAAAAAAAAAAAAGCTTAGATAATTAGTACATTTATATGACAAGTTATATTTAGGAACAAAAACACCATTCCAATGATTTAAGACAGTTTTATATTTACCACATCATTAATCAACTTACTTCTGTCTTTTCCTTTCCACTAATCATGAAAGAGATCAAGGATATAAATTTGAAAAATCAAAGAGATAATTTGTAGCATATAAAAATGCGTATGCTTTGACCTAATCATTTCCCTAAAATCTTACCAGTCAGGGGGAAGTGGTTTATCCCCAGAAGACACAATGTCTTCTCCAATACGTGGTAGCCAACGTACTCACCTGTAAAGCTGTGAGGATGCAGGTGTTGCCATGGGCACGGAATTTGGAAATCCACTGCACAGCATCATGACACGTTTCATCAGTTGCCTCTACAAGACACTCCTTCCAACTCTCTGTATCTTCTGCAAATCTCAGCAGGTTAAACCTGAAGAGAAAGATGACCCACCACATTTAACCCTCACCAACACAATGAGTCACTCTGGATAAGGCAGTTTTGGAGTAAATAAATAAATTAATTAAAAAAACCCCACAAACAAAAACCCAATAGAATTAAAAAAACCGAACAACCAAATCCCCCACCCAAGAGCCCACTGTTGGATTAAATCTTCAGCTTTGGAGGAGTCAGAAAGCGTCTCTCACTCTGTATGAACACAAAATCTATGGGAATGCTGAGCCGAAAAGGGTGAACAGCATCGGCCTACAACAAAGGCTCAGATCTTACAGAGCTCAGAACGAAAAGCTGGTTAAAAAGAACAGAAGAGGCAGTTATGTCATGTGCACATTATACTCTAATATATAACTATTACTTGGACTGTGTTTCAGCACTGTAATTAACAAGCAATCTGATTCGATAATAATACATAGTGCAGAATTCAATCTGTATCAGTAATTCCCCATACCTGACTTCATTTCTTCTCAGCTGTTCCCAGATAAGGGAGGTGAGCTCTTTCGTGATAAGTGGCAGATGTGGGTCCGTGGAACCAGATGTGTCAATCAAAACACACACATTTGCCTCTAAAATGGTCCCAAACAACCTTCGGCTTCCTGGGCCAGAACATGAGAACTAATTAAGGGTCATTACACAGGAGCATTTTATTGAGCATACTGGAAATCTTCACTTGATAGAGGTTATTCTGGGCACATTTCTACATCGTTAAGTTTAATCTATGCAGCAACCAGGTAGTTAAAAGATTAATAACAAAAGTTTTCTGCCATTTCAAATCTAGCACTTTCAAGCATTAATTACCAGCCAACTGTAGCAACTTGCATTAAATAATTTGTAGCTCCTGCTTCACAAACCAGCAAAAAAATGAAACAGAGACCTTTATGAGCAACAGAGAGACCAAAATGCTCTTCACCAGCAGTGATGCTGAAGTTCTAAACAGGGCACATTCTTAGCAAAAGAAACAAAAAAGCTAATTTAAAAGCTTTACTGTATGTATTTTGCTGATAGAAAGCTTCTGGTTCTGTATTCAGGAACACAACATCCAAAAAGCAAAAACTTCCATCACAGCCCTAGTTATTTCACAGCAAACTAGATGTTCATCAGGTACACAGATGGAGAACTCTATCAAATTCTTGTATTCCTGAAAATGAGTTTTAACATTTTTCAGTGAAATACAAAATGGATAAACCTTTGCTCGTATTTCAGGTTTGGATTTGTTCTGTTAGGGACGGCAGAGCAGAGGATTTTGTGTTTATTGAAGCTGTGCTTTGCAGAGCAGCAGCTGCACAGCAGTACCTGAGAGAAGCCACTGCATTCTCTGGATGTAGCGCTGCAACACTCGCTCCAGCTGATCGCTGTAGAGTTCCAGCTCTTTAGGTTGGAACTGCAGATGTTTCACAACCCCCTGGAAAAATGCAGTTAGTACAAGAACATCTTCAGGAAATCTGAGCTCAGCTGCTGTTTATGCAATGTTGACATGAGGAAGCAGGGAGATCAGGGGTTTTGTCTTTGCCTCTAGGAAACAGGGCAAGAAAACAATCTGGTGGCTCTTTTCCTGGTAAGTAACTGGTTTACAAAAAATTAGGGAAGTCTGGTTCTCATCTCAGCCAGTTGTGCTGGGCAACAAAATTAGAGAATTTGACAGGACAGGTGCATCTCTTGCATTCTATCTGAGAGTTTATAGATGTGATAGAGCAATAATATCCTTTCTGTGCTTCCCTCCAGTCATTACACAAACTGAAAAATCAAGATCCAACATTTTCCCAGTTTCAACTGACATGTGATTTTGAAAAGATTTAATTAAAATTTTAAAATTATTTTTTAGACTGTATGAGCAGAAGGGTTACACTCTGAAGATCCCATGCAGTTTGGACTTCAAACATCCTAAATGTGGGGGGTTTTTGTGGTGAATAAAAGACCTTCTCTGGCTTTCTACTGGAAGTCTGATTTAGAAAGAAGAACAGAGATGAGTGGAGGGACCATCACACCAGCAAGCCACAAACACTGATCAACATGCACTGCCTCAAACAAACACAAAGCCTTTCAATGAAGTAGATACATGACATCTGAAAAAACTTACATTGATTTCTGCACTAGGGAAGATAGAACAGTATTTTGCTGATACTTTCTTGTGCAGAGACTCCACAGTTTTGTTTCGGTGGGTACAGCCTGGACCAAACATCAGCCTGGGCAATTCCAGTCCAAGCTTTTTTATACTGTACTTGGTCAGCCACTTGTAAGACAAACCAATGGAACAACTGGTTGTTGGCAAATATTAGTTTAATTTTAAGTAATTATACATTGTACAGAGTCGCAATCCACATGTTCACATTAATTCAGATGGACAGTTCCAAAATGGTAATTTATTAGTAAGGAGAAAATTACCTCTTTGCTTGAACAGATTTCCTCTTCTTTTGGCAACGTAACAGAGGGAAGAGACTTTCTTGTGCACACAGTCTTTGGATATTTCTGGTATACTGTCCCTATTTAAGAAAATGAACAGGTAATATTCAGAGCTCTAGGTTAAAATATAACCCTTTTGAATCACATATGACCACTGATTCAAAAAGCCCAACCAGACCAAAATCCCCAATAAACCAAACCCCCAAACCCACAGACTAACATTTCATACAAAATCATACAGTTTCTGTATATCAAAGTACCTAAAATAAAAATCACTTTTTTTTTAACAGCTGTCACCTTCAAAAAATTCCAAACCAAATCTTCCATAATCATCTAAAACATGATGAAAGCATTTTGACTTAGAGCACCTTTGACCAGAAGATCCCAAAGGACTTTACAGAAAATAAAAAGGAAAAAAAGACAGAGCCACCCACCCCCACTCAAACCAAAAAATCTTTACCCCTATTTGATAAACTCACTTCCACTCACTGTTTAAAGCACATTGGTTATCACTGACTTAACAACCTGACAGTTTTATAATCAAAATGCTGATAAGAAAAGGGCTTCACCCATCCTATCCTGGTAAGACATACCTACATTTCTTCCTTTATCAGTGTAAAATACAGATAGAGAAAGCTCTGGCTGCTTCCTTGGTTTATCCTTTCTTTTATTCTCAGTCTGAGGCCATTCTTTTACTGTTTGTGCTATAAATAAATAAGAAATAAAAAAAAAATAAATTAACTTACTTCAGCTAGATAAAACTCTTACATGCAACCCTGTTCTTCACCACACACATCAGACATTTCCTGGTACAGGACAGGTATTCTATCATAGGAGCTGAAAAATCACTATACAAAACAACCACCATGTTTTCTATCAGTCTGATGAAAGATTAAAACTTCAGGTGTTTCTAAAAGCTTCAATGAAGTCTCTATCTAAATACTGTCTTTTGAGCAAACTCCCAAAGAAACTGAAGAGAAAAAGCCCCTAATCCATCCAGACCTGGTGGAATTTCTGCTTTGGCACTAGGAGGACGCCATGCCAGGACTCTCACAGGAGTATTTCTCCCTGCCCCATGGTTGTCTTTAACATCCTATAAGCACATGAGAAAAATAACTGTAAAAAGTATTTCAGTTGGATCATAACTGCATTATTCAAAACTGGAGCTACCCTTCACTGGTCTCTGATTCCTGCTTTACTCTGGCTTTTCTGCCAAGTCAGCAGACTGCCATGACAACATGTTCGTTTGTGGTTTCTCGCTGGGTGAAGGAACTCGTAATTGCTCTGTTTTAATTATCTTGCCAATGTCATCTGCTGCCATAAAACTGGTGATCTACATCTACAGGCAGAGGAGTTGGGACCAGCTTTGCCACTTGAAGGAGCAGTCTTGTATGGTAAGGGCATTGTTTTATGGAATACAGTGTAGAGTATCTTCCTCAGCATTTTACTGAATATTGGGAATCCAGTGCTGACCCCAGTAATTCCTCCTTTAGGAGTAACCCTGCTGTAGGACAAGACTTTTGCTGTGACTGAGCCTTCAAGTGACATCTCATTTAACATACAGCACTACTATAAGTATCCCCAACCATCTACAGACAACCCTGTACCAGTTTTCTGCAAGTTTAATCCTTGCAGAACTATGCTGGCTAGTCATCCCTGAGTAATTCCTTTTCCCCTGCATTTGTGAAGAGGTGTTGAGAATATGCCACTTCTGCTAAAACAGCCTGGAAGGCCTGTGTGAGCTCACCTACAAAGTCTTTGCAACATTCTCACACCCGCAATTCCCATTCCCTGCATTCCCACACCTACAATGCTGTTCCCATGAGAGCTGCAAGTTCCAGGTGAAAGGTTGAATACATCCTCTGCAACAGAAAGCTCTGTATCTATTCAGTTATACACCAAAATAGTAAACACTGGCACTGGCTCTTTCTGTATCACAGACTTGCACACCCACTCAAACCAGATGTGTGCACAGCCAAAAACAACACAGGGAACATCAGCAAAATCCCAAAGGACTCAGCAGGGTAACTCCATGGAAATAAGCACAGTGGGCAGGAAACAAATCCTGAATCCTGCTCTTGTTTTGTGCTGGACATGCCACTGAGCTGCAGCTCACCTGTAAAAACACCATAAAATTCAGTACCTTCCAGAAGGACTTGCAAAACAGGTGTAATTTGGTAAAGCACATTTCTGCTTTGCCCATATTTTCATTAATCACTAAGCTTTTAAGGTCAGAGGACGGAATATTTAGACACCACACTGTGGTTCCATTACAATCCATTACTTAGCAGGAGTCAGTAAGATGCACTTTTTGGTACAGGTAGCATTTTGAATGCAAATGGAAATTCAGAGTACTATCACAGTGCTGTTTTAATTCCCTCAGATATTCAGCTGAGCACTTCTGTCACAACCAGCATCCTCCAATAGCTGGGTAGGCTCTCTTAATTAACCCCCAGCTCATTAACAATGGGACCGTTTCAAACCATTCTAGCTGGGCTCGGAGCTGTGGGTTTAGGAGATGGCAACTTCTGTGGCCTTCCCTTCTCCTTCTTTGCAAGTGCATCTGAACATCCTTCTGGTGTCAGTGCGTTAACAGACTGATTCACTGAACGCTGCTTCAAGGATTCCACCAGGAAGGCACACTGAAAGGGAAGTTCACATGGTTTAGGAATTCACATACATGAAATTTAAGTAAATGAAATCTCAAAGACAGGTATTTTGCATTTATTACTGTAATAATAAATAAAATTCATACTGAACTGATCAATCTGATAATGCTTAAACACCCCTAATGGAACAGTTAACACCCCTTTGTGTGGTGCTTTGTGCTGAATGTTTTTTAGGAAGAAACACATAATTTAAGAAGTTACGTGTAATTCATACCTTTTGAGAATAGTTTTTTGCTTTTTCCATTTCTGACACAATACTGGTAATATCATCACTTTCAAAAATACCTGATAATCAAACAGACACTAATTAGGGTTTTTTAGAGTGCACAGAATATGTCTTTTTGTAAATGTACAATTTGTAGATATGCCAAATATCTGAGAAGAATCAAAAACCCTCTGTTTCCTGCAAGCCTGTCTGAACCTACGATATTAGTATATTTTATATATAACATATATATGACTATATTTTAAATGCTCATTTTCAAAAAAAAATTAACAGAAAATGGTGAATCCAAATAGAAACCCCCAAATTCCTGTGTTAAGGCTGCATTATAATATTCTGCAATGCAACTGAAAGTCTCAATAAAACCACTACTTGAGTTTGTATCTCAGTGCTATCATAGCATTAGCATATCCTAAAAAAAGCAGTGCTGACCTCCCTGCTCACACACCTGCTTCTCCAAACCAGTGAAATCTCCCCCTGGCTGCCTGGACAATTTCTTTGAAAGCACTGGCAGTTTCTGCAGGGCTGGCATAGCGGGCTGGGATAACCCCACTGGAGCCAAGGTCCTTCGTGGTGCTGAACAGACAGACGTGAAGCTGTAAATCAAACCCTCTGCAAACCTCAGCCACGTAAGCACTGATGGTGTGCTGTAAGGCAGAGAAAAAAACCCATCAGGAGTGACCTCAGACAAGTTTCTGTCTGCTCCACTGGTTCCTGACACTTAGAATTTGCAGGGAAGAGACACCTCGCAGCACACTCATGGTCAGGAGCTCCAGGCTGTGCACGTGGTTCAACAGCCCTAGAGCACAGGTACTGTGAACGTGTATCCAAGCAAGGGATCACTGTGGTTAAAAACAGCAGCTGTCTCTACACAGTGGATTGTGGAGTTTCACTGGACAATTATTTGTGGGTTTGTTCCTATGGAGTTATGAGGAAATGGTATCATACAAAAAAAATCAGAGTTGTTCAAACTCAGAAATGTCCAGGGAAATGATGGCCAGAGCTGGTGAGGAAAGGAATCCTAAGAGAAGTTTTGGATTTTCCATGAATCACACATTATTAATAATTGCTACCTCCAACACATGAATAGCAGTTGTAGAAACAGAAGTTTGAGATCCTGACAGTTGAGCTGCCTTAGGGATGTAAAGGAGGAGTATTCTGCCAATGAACTGTGATAACCAGCCAAAAGAGAAAGGAAAAAAGAGAGAAAAATAAAAACAAGTTGAGACTAATGCTGGCAGGAACTTAAAGGAGAGTTGACTGTGATGATACTCACTGTTTCCTGATCAGGTATTCCGGTAGTCAGCAGGTAAAGTCCTTGTGATTTGTGTTTCTCTTTGTCTTTGAAGTCAACTTCTACAGCTCTCCTGAGCGCACTCATGAAATTTCTACTGCCCTTGCACTGCAAGCTCAACACCCATCTAAAAAGGATGTTTACAGTTCAAAGAATGAAGAAACAAAAGCTTTTGTTTCTCCTTAAAACAATAAAGAGAGTTAAGAATCTTAAATAACACTGTATTGGAGTCTAGAATTTTTGAGAATGACAGAGTGCAAAGCCAGATTATATAATAGCCCAAATTATTTGTTCTAGTTTAGGTACTGCCACCACAGAAAACCAGTTTTTAAGGTAACATACAAAGCATAAAAAGGAAACAATTATCTCTCAATTTGATATGGAAAAATGTGAGCACAGTAGAACTTACAGAAATAAAAATGAAACCAGAAATATAATGAAAACACTGCGGGTGTGACTCCACAAAAAGAAACCTGGGATTTATTTCCAAAGTATGTGGGGAAGAAACACAGTTCAGCTTTCACATCTCAGTTGCATTTGAAGCAGTCTTCAACTCCTCATGTAACCTGTGCATTTCTTACACAGACATTTCTGTACCTGGGTACATATATATTGTGTATATATATGAAACACAAAGTCATTACGACACAGTAAACTTTATAATGATGTCTTCACAACAACCCACCAGGAACAATCAGTGCAGAATGTGCCAAGCTATTTTTGTGATATGACAAATGTATAAGTATTTGTAATTGTGCACATTGTTCTTTGTTCCCACTGAACTCATAATTATTGGATCCTACCTCCAAGCCTTTTCCAAGTTTTCTGGATGGGAAGGAAGCAGTTCCTGCTGCCAAGGCACAATGTCACTCCCAAATCTTTCATGGAAAGATAACAACATCAATTTTCAGATTATGGTTTAGAACAAGCAAAAAGAAAGAATAAATTCACTTCAAAAGAAAAATCTCATTTGGAATTTTAATACTGCTATGAACAATATAGCAGGATGAGTACTGGATTGCAGAGATGATGCAATCAGTTCCAATAAGCCACACCCAAAGCAGTGATTTTTAATTGCTAATCAGATCTCTGTTCATCTAATCCATGCACTCACCCAATAAGGACAAGCCAGTGCATCTTGCAATCACTTCATTAAAAAAACACTAAATACAATTAAAACTCTAAAATATGTCCATTAGTAACTATAATATCTCAGCAGACCTTTTTCATGGCAATGCATGACAATTATTTTAAAAGAATCTTCAGCAGTTACTCACGCTATAATATTGAAGGAATCCTTATTTGCCATTTGCTCCTCAAGTAAAAGTCGCAGAGAATGTTGGATGTGGGTGATGTACATCGAGTTTGTCACTGATACATCAACAAGTATAACCACCCTGGGTAAGAAAAGAAAATTATCTTGTTTCATTACATATTTTTATCTTCACTGCACTCCAACTTCCAGGGGAAAATATCTTCTACCTGCGTATCAAAATGTATAAACACTGAATTTATACTTACAGAAATTCTGCAAAACATAAGGTAGAGATTTTAGAAACAAAAGAGCAACTGTGCAACTGAGGTTGGGGAAGGCCTCAGACACACTGTAAACAAGCACCATCCTCAAACACAGAGTGAGGTGAAGACTTCAAACCTCACAAAAAAGGGCTGTCAAATACAATACCTCCTTTCACAAACACTTCCCCATATTCTTCTGCTAGCAATGGAGAGCCAGTCAATGCGTTTCTCATAGATATTTACCATTTTGGTAAGGAGTTTCTAAGGATAAAATACGGAGAATTTATGTTAAAAATAAAAAGTTCAAGTCTTTTGTCATCAAATGCTTAATACACAAGTAACATGACAGCATAGCAATGAAAAAAAAAAGATGTTTGTTCATTTTGACAGCAGCATTTCATTCTTAGTGAAGATAATATAGTCCATCAGAAAGACATACAGTGATAAATAAAAAGGCAATAAAGAGTCTAAAGGTCTAAACTCTTCATTTTTTCCCTTGCTAGCACATCCCAAAATAGTGGTCAGGCATATTACCAAAAGAAAAAAAAAAGCTTAAAAAATACAGTTTTTGCAAGTTTACCATTTCTTCAATAGCATTTTTAGGCAGAGCTCATAACAAAACACATCATTTAAAATAAACACAGTGTTTTCAAACACATATCATTCTTTAAAATTAAAGACATTAAGGCAATTTGTCTAAACTCTATGGAAAATGACCTTCGCAAGTATATGCAGGCATTACATGAGAGCATATCAAGAAAAGGACACAATGTAGAATAATTGGATGGTAACCCAGCCCTGAGACAGACAACTCACCTGGTAGTTGTACAATACTGGCAGGTCAACATGGATATTTTTCACAGTTCCATCATACCATTCAAACTGCATCATGATTTTCTAGAAGGATATATAATAATCATTCTTAGGAATGGCATGAGTATTTGATTTGAACCTATGACTCAAGTTTCTTTTAAAGCCTGCAGAATTTCACTGACTTAGAAAGTACTGATTTTAACCAGAAATACGGAGCAATAGAAAGAAACAAACACAGGAAAAAAAAGTTCCTCCTCACTTACCTCATGTAGAGTTGATGACACTCTTTTTTTAAGAATAGGTATAAACTCTTCCACGGGAGAGAAAGCATTGGGAGCCAGAACTTGATAAAGGTTTAACTTCTTAGCTATAGGAAAACACAAATATGTTATATAAAAGACATATTCTGATTTTGACTCATATTTCATACCTGGCAAGTTTTTCTTTCTGTGCTACCTTTCAGTCCATATGTCTTTAACCAGTCTGTTGAGGTTTTGGCCAGGACACTTGGTGTTTGAATAACTAATGGTCCTTTGAGCGTTGGAGGCTTTGGGAAGAAGCTGGAAGGTGATGTATTTGCAAATCCTGTGGGAAACTGAAATGGATTTTAAGAAAAGCTCTTGCAAGTTTTAGCGTCCATTTTTTTATGCTCAGTTTAAAGTATCCAGCATGGAATATTGGTGGGCATAATTAAAACTAAAGTGCTCTGATTTCAACAAGCAACACACTTCGAAAATACCTGATTAATCAATTTTTTTTCATATTGTGAACACCAAACATTTCTAGCTTTGATTATTCAACATATATCTGAAAATTAAAGGATACATCTGCTGTTTTACTACTAACTGAGCCACCAAGTCTTCTTTGAAAAGTCTGTTTGACGCTTTTGAGTAAGTCCTTGGCCTTCAGGGACTCCTGAAGTAGCAAATGGAAATCACTGCTATCAAAATTCTGCAAATATAAAAACAAATGGGGAAGAATAAGTTAACTACTATTCAAACACCAACCCACACCAACTTTCTTATTTTAATGTGCACACATCAATATAAAACTGCCTGGCATAGCACAATTGAGTGCAAATGTATTTATGCACTGCATATAAATTAGTCACAATTTATAGACAGGATATAATTTTGAATCATGCTACAATAAACCACTGATTTCATCAGCTCTCAGTCAGGAAACAGTATCTGCAGAATTTATTGTGCTTTTAGGAACATTTCCAGTTGCAGAAGGAGTTAACCACAGGTTTATTGACCACATCCTCAGCACTTCTGTGACAGAGACTTTCAGCACCAGGTCTTGCTATCAGCTTCTACTCACATCATAATTATGCTACAGCCTCAAAGGGAAGAATCATCAAAAAGAGAGAAAACTGCTTTGCCTCTCTAGCTGTCACCCACCTCTCCCTCGGAAGAGTAGCAATGATAACGGCCTTTTACAGCTTCTGCAAGATTCTTCAGAACTGCCTACACAATGGAAATAGGAAGCAAAAGAGTTACTTTGATTTGGTAGTCTCTTTTGGGTTGTTGGTATTCAATTCTCAATTAGAGATAGGAAAAGAATCTTTGAGGTACCTGTGGTGAGAGAGCCAAAGTAATTATGTTTCCATCGTTTGCTTACCAGCCTTATTTTAATGTGGCTAAAAATTGACTCAGTAAAGTTACAAGATGATGCTTCAACAGATTTTTTCATGTGTGCTAATCTCCTCTAAAGAAAATACAACACTAAATTCAATACCCTCTAACGACTAGGTCAGCTCTCCCACAAGTTTCTGAGAGAAGGCATTACAGCTGAATAGGAAAAGACAAGACAAGACACTTAAGGAAGTTAATTATTACCACAATTACTTACAAGAGAAGCAGGATTGCTGCAATCATATGTAACAGTGTGAACCTGCAGTTTTCTCCCCAGCAAGCACTGCTGAGTGTAATCACACAGTATTTCAAAAGACTGATCAGGGCTGATACAAAAAGTAAAGAAAAAATATATTAACAATGGCAGTAATTAAATGGAGGAAAAAAGGCCATATTGAAGGCAGGGAAGAAAAAAAGTGGGAAAGAAATAATAAATCATGGGAATGATTTAGGCATTTAGCATAACCTGACCTTCCCTCCATCTTTCATCCATTACTGAGGTACCGCTACTGGGGTTTAATTCTGTCCTGAAAACCTGAATGGTAACAAAAGCACTAAGATTCTATTCCAGTTTATGACAGCTTGTGGATGAAATGATCTAAATTATTCCCTCCTAGCCCTGGAAGCTAAAAATCAGGAGTTGTGGCTTTGGCCCCTGTGACAGTGACAGAAGAACTTTCAACACTGTCTTCCAAAGGCATGAAAGAAAGGAAAACTTTGCTTTGTGTTTTAGAACCCAACTTACAATTAATAAATTGGGAGTACAGTAACACTCCTAGAATTCTTACTATAGTCTTTTTCTTGTAATCCCAACTCCAATATTGCAATTTTCAAATTGTGACAATAGAACGGCAGAATTTATGTCCATAATTTATATAATCTCAGTCTGGTTTCATTTATTCAATCAGAAATTTTTAAGTTCTCCATTAGCACAACTAAGATCACAGAGAGAAGACAATCCTTCAACACTTGATGCTATTGGACAGCAAAATCTAGCCTATCCTCTAATCTTCACAGAAGCATGGACCCTTTCACTGACATCCTTAATGATGCTGAAGGATTTTTATTGATGTAAAATTAGAGCTAGCAGGCTCTCAATAGATTACTGTGATAATTGATCTGCAAGGGAAAAATGTACCTTCGTATCAGAAAAGAGAATATTTCTAAACAGTAAAAAAGAGAACAAATAAAAGAATATGAACTAAAAACATGTAAAACCTGGATGTTAAATTTTCTGTTTATTTTTGTATCCAGTTCTTGTACCAATTCTGTATCCAAGCTAAAGCTGGTTGTTACGAGAGAGAATGAATTTACCAGCTTCCTACAATAAGAACCAGGGAATTCAGTTCTTTCATGGTAAGGACATGCTTTAAGGCTTTCAGCAAATTGCAGCCTTGACCAGGCTCCAGCTCTTGTATCCACTGTCTCACTTCATGTAGCCTAAGAGGGGGGGAAAAAGAACAAGAATATCTGCAGGTGCTAAAAAGGAAGATCATGAAAATTAACACAAACCACAGGAGCTGCTCAGATATTTTAAACGTGAACAACCCGCCAGAAATCACTGACCACACATTGAACTCACTGCTTTTTGTCCCCTCTTAAAATCACTACAGGCACAAGATGAAAACCACTATTACCTACAAGAGATTGTTCTAATTAAATGGAGACTTTGCTTGAAACACATTTTTCAGAGAAACGAACTCACTTACACGTGAACGTTGATGTTTTTTGAACTCTCCCACAGCGGCGAAATTTCAGTGCTGAATGAGAGGCAGTACAATTGCTTCTTATAACAAAGCTGCTCATCTACTAAGCACTAATAAATAAAACATTGAAAATGCATTACTATCCAGTAGTTGGGTTATTATGTAAAAGACTAAAAAATAGTGATTTCCTAAAAAACAGTTGACAGCAGTATCTTGAGCTACCACTGAGAAAAGCTTTCAAGAAAAACTCTGACATATTCAAATATTTGGTGAGGAGTCCACAGACAAAACCTGCAAACCTGTGGTATTCCAATTGATTTGTTAATAGGGCAGGGGGCAAGGAATAGTTGTTGTGTTGGTATCAGTTTTTCTCTAAAGTTGATGAGCACACGAAACAACACAGATCTAGAATGCACACATTCACCAACCAAGCAAGAACCAAAAACGGTTAGTGCGTGTCCATGTGTGGGGCTAAACAACAATTCAAATATTAAGGCTAAGAAACGGAGTTTTTCTGAAGGAGTTTTATCTGAAACACATACATGAAAGATGCAGATAATATAAACTGATGTTAAATAATTCAAGATTGTGGGAAATTAAACTCTACCAAGTGTCAAATTTAGACAATAAACCAGCTATGTTGTATCTGCCTTCTTTACTACTTAAGTTTCCTAAAAATAAAGAGCGTAATAAAGGACAATTTTCTTCCAAGAATCCAGAAAGTAATTAATTCACCAAGGTTCTGACCAAGATTGTCAAATGTGCCTTGTGACAAAACATAAAGGCACAAGGAAACCATACTTATTATAAACAGCTCTACGCACAACTTGGCTCCTCTTCTGTTTCTGTTAGGCAGGTTTATCCCATAGAGAATCTTGATAGAATTGAGAAACTTTAATAATAACACTTTAATAAAAACAATGTTAGAATAGGCAGAATTTGCTTCATTATTACTTACCAAAAGGTCCTTCTGAAAATCCAGTAGTCTAGGTCCGTAACTCATGTGAGACACATCAATCAGAAGTCCAACTTTGGTTCCTTTTATAACACCAAACACCTTACAGGAGAAAAGGCATTGTAAATACTAGCTTATCTAAATTTTAATAATTTTACTGTTTATTCTGCACAACATAATTTTTAAGTCATGAATTGGATATTTATTTTCATTTTAAACCTTTTAGCCTAAAGATGACACAGTGACAAAGTCAAGGAGGGAAAAAAAAAGGAAAAAAGGGATAAAAAAGAAATAAAAGAGAGGCCTATGGTTCCCAGTTAATCCTTACCAGTGAATCATATTACCTCCTTCCCAGTATTCATATTTGAGAGGATAAATCAAACATAACATTGTCTATAGCATCTCCTTCAGGCCAAATCAAGCAACTTTGTGGAAACCAGATTTTGGAATGCTGCTGCCTTCTCTCTCCCTTTGAGAGGGAGTTACATCCTGAGCGTTAGCACAGCTGGGCAAAGTTGGTGCATAATCAGCTGGGCAAGAGAGGGCACAGTGGCCTACAAGACAGTTCTACTCCAGTCAGAGGATGCTCAGCATTGAAATTGTGCTGGGAGGTCCTGATGATTAAAACTGCTAAGAGGAAGAAAAATACTACATCTGGAAAGCAGAAAACTGCAGACCAATGAAAGACCAAAAAAACCCCAATCCACTGTCAAGATCACTGCATATGATGTGGAACTCACAGTAAACAATGGAAATGCGTAAGCTTTCTGGAAGTCACTTCTCACCAGCATTCAAAAGTTAATTTATTCTTTAATTCCATATACAGTTCCACTCTAAAAACATATTGCAAAGTTAAAGTTACCTTTCTGCTGTCCTCCAAGAGCCACTGAATTCTCTGCTGATAAAGCTCAATCGCTCTGACAAAAGGCATAGCACGCACTTAGCTAAGGCATTCTCTGGCATTGTGCTTCAGAGTAACAATCAACAATCAACCACCTGTCTTCATCACATCCTTTTTCTCTCAGATGCAAAATCTTTGAGAAACAGGTATTTAAAAAGACTGTTTTCAGTGCTCTCACACAACCGGTACTTGCAGGGCTAACCATTTAAAATCCTCTTCCCTTAAGGCCATTTGATCAGATATGTAGGTGTTTGAAAAATTAAGACTGTTTTACGTTAACCTACTTCTCTTTAAAACCATGCACGTGGTTTTTACACTTTGGTGAACGAAAAGTTGAAACAAATATTTGAAAGGGGAAAAACCTTTTTGCTTTTTCAAAAGAGAAAAGCTGCTTCTTTTTTACAAAAGCCAGACACAGCGAGGTATGCTGAAGTGGCAGCACTCCCAGGAACTGTGAAGGCCAGTAAAAACATTATGGTCACTCTACAGCTTATTGAACCTATTAATTAAATGAGTTCCTCAGTTTAAGTCTCCTTGATTTTATACATTTAAAATTCACGTAGAAAACTTTGAACTTCTACGTGTCATGACTAGATCCATGACTTGAAACTAACCCAGTAGAAATAACCCATACACAGTGTTACCTGTGAAAACCTGACCATTCAATAGTTGCCTTTCTAAAATGAGCTGCTTCACATCAACACCTGATTAATAACCATCTTCATTAAGAAAAACCCCCACGCTTCAGCTGTAGTGATACACAATTATCTCCTACCCTAAACCTCAGCAGAAAGGGATTTAATGCTGGGAAACTCTGAAGTTCCCACAGACAACACATTAAGATTTAAGGCAGGACTGGCAGTCCTGGGGAGTGGGGACACAGAATCAGTTACATATCAGAATTGTAAACAAGACTGATACTTACTCAGAAAGTCTGGACTCAAAATCAGTAAGAGTCTCCTCTGTAAACACCATCCCTTCAACACCATCTCCTGAATTCCTGGAACACTGCGCATAATTAACATCAGAGATGCACACAAATCAGGACTGAGTACAGCAAGGGCAGTGTTGTACTTAGGGAATAATATTGCCCTTATTTACCAGATACTCTAATGTTAATTGCAAGGATTCTAAACTGTAGTTTCTTATCCACTCTTCTGTGGTTTGCATCACTGGAGACTGTATTTTCTTCATCTGTCCTCTCTGTAGAATAAATAAGAAAAAATGACATGCAGCGTTAGAAATTAAATGTGCTGTTCAAATGGGACAAAAATATATGGCCTAAGGATAGTTGCTGGTAGGCAGTGCATGTCCAAGAACAACATCATTTTAGGAACTGGAATATTCTGTTGGATGTGGGATGCAAAGGAAAAGAAGCTTTCAGAATATCCCCATATTGTGAGCTAAAGGAAGGAGAAGGGGAGCTTAGTTTGGAGGAGACAGGAAGACAAGAAATAGGAGAGTTCAGTAAAAGAATTAAAATAAATACCCCAGTGATTTACCAGAGAGGAAAACAAAATAAGCATCTCCAAAACATGATGCGGTTTGAAGGGACATATACCCTTCTGCTTTTCTGAAGAAAAATGTAGGGTCTACAGTTGATCTACATTTATTGTTTTGTCTGGTTTGTTCACAGACTGATTTATCTCTGCAGAGAAACTACACGTAGTTTTCATCACCTCAGTGATTATAGCTATCAAATTGTCTGTGTATATGCAAATATACTTAAGGAAACATATTAGTTGTCTATCGGCTTATTTACTTCTCACTCTGTATTTACAGTGGGTATGCATTACTGTTCTAGTTGCTCCATTTAGCAGGAAAACTTGCCTACCAGCAGATCTTGTGTCTTGTTGGTATGTGTTCCCAATAATCCATTATCTGGTCCCAGATGAGACACAGTAAAATCTTGCCATGGTACTTGATCACCCTGTAGATGGCATTTTGTGTCTGCCCTACAAGACAATTAATTTTATGGGATTACTTCATTACCCATAACATTCCTATATTGTTGTAAAGTTATTTAATTTTTTTCCATAGAAATTGTTCTATACTTTGCCAGTTGTTTAAACATTCATTTAATATACGATAAATGTTTTGAAGGGACATAGTACATAGTTTATATGAGCTATAATTTATATCTATGTACGAAGTCCCAACAAGATTTTGTAAAATTTCCTCACCTATTTTTTTCCAAAACCTGATCATTGTCCACCAACCATGCCGTTTTCCTGATGTGTGTATCCATTATATGAACAGACTCAGCCTTGTTAAAAATAAAAGCAAAAAGACAAAAACCGAAGTTTAAATCCTCAGGAATAAACACTACTTAAAAAGCTATTGTTGATATTGTCAGCAACTCAAATGATAATTTATATTGTATGTGAGACAACAGCAAAGTAAAAAAAACCCAGAAGTTACAATTATCCATTTACAGAAAACGCATTTAGGAACTATTCTGGAGGAACTGCTCGCTAAGGGATTTTATGCAGTTCAGTGTAAGTGTGCCCAGCTGCCGGGAGACCCCTCTCCACAGGCAGAAGGGAGATTAACCACAGCAGAAGGCAGAGCGGCGGCAGGAGCTGAGGCGGCCGGGCTGGGAGCGGGTGGCAGAGCTGCCCCTTGGGCTGGGGCGCGGTGCGAACCGAGCAAAACCCGCCCCAAAGCCCCGGGTTTCGCTCCGCTGGGCTCCACCGCCCTGCCGCTCCCCGCGGAGCCAGCGCAGCCCTTCCCGTCCCCGCAGACCCTCCTCACCCCACGGGGGAAACACCCCCGGCCTTCCCAGCACCGTCAGACCCGTCCTCCCTCCCTGGGCACGCCCCGGAGTTCAATGGACAGGAGGGATCCGCCCCCAAGCCCCCTCAGCACCTCCCGGCACTCCCGCGACCCTTCCCCGGTGCGGGGCCCGGGGCGGAGGGGCCCGGCCCGGTCCCGGCCCGGCCCGGCTCGGAGCGGCGGCTCCGCCGCGTTGCGGCGTTGCCGGGGGAGACGGAGCGGCCCCGGAGCGCCGCTGCCCGCCGCCTGCATGGGGGCGCTGTGGGCCCGCCGGCCGTGAGGGGGGACAGACACCTGAGGGGGGGACAGACACCTGAGGGGGGGGACAGACACCTGAGGGGGGGACACCTGAGGGCACAGTTGCTGGGCTTGCTGTGGGGACACCTGAATGGACACCTGAGGGCACACCTGCAGGGATACCTGAGGGGGACACCTGAATGCAGGGCAGGGCCGGTTCCAGTCAGCGCAGCCGGGGTCAGTCACTTTAGTAGACAATTTATTTTGATAAACTTGCTCAATAACAAAAATACAAGTGAAGAAAATTATGTTCATTTTATACAGTTTGTATTAACATTTGTTCAGAAATCATTAATTGAAAAAATGCTCTAAACCAATTAGAAAACAACCCTCAGTAAAGGCCGGGGGCGCAGGCGGCCGGTCCGGCCTCGAGCGGGAGCGACGCGCGCCCAGGCAGGACAGCCCGCCTGCAGACCCCATTTCCTTCATTATGTTCATCCTTCACAAAGGTTTTAAAGGACAGCTTCCATTTTCCTGTGTGTGTGTGTGTCGGGGCGGACAGTAACCTACAGTTGTGTTCTGGAGTGGTTCAGCGACGGCTCAGAAACACAGGGATGGCAGGAGAGCCTGAATGTGGCAGTGCCACCTCGGCCAGGGGACAGGGTGGTGGGGCTCACTACCGGTGTCTGCGGGACGCCGGTATCGCTCTCCAGCAAGAGTGACAACAGAAAACCACGTTAAATGGTCAGACTGGTGTGCCCGGGGAGGCACACCCTCCCCAGGTCCGAGACAAACAGCTTCCAGGCAATTATTTCAGCTGAGCTCAGCGATGACATTTATACAGACAAATTAACGAGTTTCCCTTCTGAAAGTATTTCAAGTTTCCAATCTTAACATATTGTTAGCCAAATAAATGACAAGTGTGCACAAGTTACATTACGATGGCACATCAAACCTCTGGAGGAATGTTGAAGCTAAAGTCTAAATGAGATTCTTTAGTGACGTATGAAATGAGCTGTCCTTCAAAAAGTAAAAAATAATGGCTGGCAGAATCAGAAAAGTTTATGTAAACACTCAACACAAATATGGGATTACCTTTGGAGAAGATTCATATGGAAACACTTGCTTTTCATGAACTGAAAAAGTCTACAGATGTTTAGGCATGTTCAATACAAACTTCCTGTAGTTCAAAACAAAACCTTGTGCAAATAAAACCTATAAATAGTCTTCAGCAGATTTTACAGTGATGCTCTTAGGTATGAAAAGAATGCACACAATTTAAAAAAAAAAGTAACGGACATAAGTTTGACAAGTGATTGCACCATAAAACAGTGTTTTATATACAGTTTACAAGATTTGATTTTCTGCTATAAATTAATACTGTACTATATAGTACTTAGTGACCTTATTAAAAGCAACTGTTGACAGCTGTCTCTTCAATTACTGGGCTGGGCTTTTTTTAAATGCAAATGGCCACATCTATTTCTGGACTTAAAATGCTCAAATATGTAATAAATCTATTTGTTAAATCTCTGTTAACATTTAATAATTCATAGCAATGGCATTGGCAGATCAGATAAATTTCCAGTCAGCCAACCACAGTCTGGGTATGCTCCAAGATAAGTGTTTGGGTTTTTTCATTTTTATTAAATGATGATCCATTTAATCAAAGCCTAAATCCGTATGATGTTACTACAACTGAAATAAGTAAGTTGGGGGGAGCAGGGAAGGGGAAGAAATCTTAGCAGCTGAGAAACTCTCCCCACCCCCCACCTGTGTTCCAGTTACAAAAAGCTAGAACTATTTACAAGTGTGACATTTCTCAAGAAAATAAAAGCCTTTTTTTTTTTTCCAAACATAATTTATAATCTAAGTTTTAGTGAATACTTTAGCTTAGGACACAGTAGTGATAACACCAAAATTTTGACACATATCAAGCAGCTGAACCCTGCCTTTTATCTCCACCAACATCACTAGGGACCTCAGACTTAAATTAGGACCAAATCATATTTAAACCACTACTTCAATGTAGGTGCCTGCTGTATTTACACATTAGTATACTTCAGAAAAATTTAGTCATCCATAAGCACTCCATTCTACCTGTGAACGAGCTGACTGGAAAAGAAAAAGATGCTTATGAACCATACCAGTGACAAGTTTGTTCAAAAATTTCAAAAGAAAAAAAGACTTAAATCAGCAAATAATCTTTTTGTATTAAAATACATTGGGAGGGGGAGAGGGAAGAGGTGAGAAGGACAGGGACCCACTAGGGTCTGAATGGCACACAGTTTAAAATAATTGTGCAAATTGTGTTACTTTCAAACACTTCATCTTATCTCATCAGTGATTAATTTGGGAACTGCTGATTATATTTTAATAACCACCTCATTCTAAAACACACTTTCCCTAACAGTTCAGGAAAGTGTCTATTCAGAAATGCAGTTCCCCCGGTAAACGCAATGAAACAGCGCTCGGAACAGACTATTGGTTTTGTTTTCATCATGAACCTCAGGTAAACCATGGATTAACTGGAAAACAAATACTGATAGTGCAGGCAGCTTCCCTGGAACACCAAATTACTTTCTGCAAGGTTAGACCGAGCAGTGAATTAAGACGTCTATGGGTTCAATGGTTTATCCGTGTGTTGAAAAATAAAACTACTTTTAGTGAGGAATATTTACTCCAAATTTGGGTGGTCATTAAATCCACGTTTAAAATAACAACTTTAGTAAAGAAGGCATATATTTTTCAATAGTTATATTGCTCATTTTTTTGGCAAAGATGAATTAATACTCGAGTGAAAATAAGTTCATCCATCTTTGCAGTGGAATAGTGTTTGCATTACTTTCAACATTGCATTTTGCATGTGCTAGAGAAATGCTTCCCTATGGTAAAATGCTGTGCTTGAACATGTATGAATGCTAATGTAACAATGCAGTAGAAAAAGAGATTGTTCTGTACAACAGTTGCTAATAATTTAAATAGTGTCAGTTTCCCAAAATTAGGATTTTAACTTTACGGCATGACATGATCTCACCTTCTACCCTCATATACAAATAAATTACCATAAAAAGAATTTTAGCTTAACTTAAAATTGCACCTAGAAAGGCATGGGATCGCTTGTACCTATTACAAAAAACTGTTAAAATCAAGGGCTGCTACAAAGAATGAGGTAAACTGAAGACTCTCAGCTATGTGGCCTTCAGAGAAATGGCTTTTTTCTATTGAGTTCTAGTTTTGCACACCACAGTGTTTTGCTAGCAAAGCATTCTGAGTTCTTTTCCAGGAACCGCTGGTGTGTATATACATATATATACATATGTGTATATACACACACACACATACACACACACTGTATACTGCATCAGCAAAATATATATATATATTTATATATATATTTATATAAATATAAGGAAGAAATCCCCCTTTAAAATGTTCCTTAGTGTTTCCTAGAGCTTATGGGGGAGGAGGGGATGTATGCCTTCTTGCTGTTACATACATTTAGAGAACATGTTTTGATCTATTGGCTTCTCGGTGCAGTAATGCAACATTGATCCACGTTGGTGCCAAAGGCTTTGCTCAACAGAAGGAAGATTTAAAACACTAATCTCCTAAACAGCGAGGCCAGCCTCACTTGAATTCCTCTGCAACCCTCTGGTCTACCACAAAGTTCATAAATACTTTGACTTCCAAATCGTTAGACGTTAAAAACAGGAACAGTCCAGTAACGTGGGGCATTTATGCTTCTCAGTGTAAAGCATTCTTCACTAGTTCCTATCACAGTGCAGACCTGACTGCATTAGAGTATGCTCAGGAGATCAGTCCACGTTGTCTGTATTTGGTTATGGGAAAGGCTCTCCTTTTTTTCATCCAAAGTGCATAGTGAGAACAAGTCAAAGCATTCCTCTTTTCAGTCAGTGTTCGATAGTCTGATTTAGGCATCCTCCTGAGAATGCAATTCTGATGTCTTGCTCTTTTCCAAAATAAAGTCCTGCAGTTCAGACATTCATCAGCCAGGTAAACAAACTTTGCCAGCAAATAGAAGTCCCACTATTGTAAAGAAAATTGATAAGACAAACAGTACATACGAAGACCCAACCACTGTGTTATTGGGTAATTTATATGGTTGACCTCCAACTTCATTGATGTAAAATCCTATTGGAAATATTAGGGCTGCCATACAGAATAGAATCACTGCAAAGAAAAAAGAAAAAAAAATGTCACTGCTGTGTTAAAGCAAAAATATTTACCCACACATAGAGCACCCAGAAAAGCAAGCAAAGTATTCTGAGCAAACTCAAGAGCTGAGATACATCAGGACATAAATTGCTTGAAGTGAGTAGGCTTTATCTTGCTTTTAAAACAACCCCCAAGAAAGACTAAAAGACCCCAGTTTTGACTGTAATTTCTGTAATTAGGCCTGCTCACTAGATCATGAACTGTTTTAACAGCATAAAAAATTGTTAGATGTACTTCTACCGCCATCTCCAAGTTTAATCACAGAGTTCTTCACTTCTCCAGGTATTTTACAGTCATTTTTGCCCCGTCAAGATTAAATAACACTCAACATTGAAAAAACTCTTTGTTTATTATCAATTGGCTTTTTTTCAACTGTAGTTGCCCTCTCCCACACAAATTCCTTTTCTGTAAAAGCCTTGCTAAAAATGGAAAACACTCAGATTGTCATTACAGTTTCTTTTAGATTAAAAGATACCAATTTCCTAAAGTTGTATGAATGCTTCCTTAGGTAATGAAATATCCTTAAAATTTCGCATTGGAACACAAAGAAAGCTTTCTGATTCAGTTTAATCTAAGTTTCTTGGTGAAAAACTTCAAACTACGACGCCATGAACAAAGTGACCAAGCAATGAGGCTTTTTATTTCCCCTCAAAGTTATACTTATGTACACAGTTCATGCTTACAACTGACTGTGTGGAAGTACAAACAATCCAGAACTCCTGTTAGGGAATTCCATTACAGATTTCACAGGCCTTCAGTTATCAGTAGTGGCCAACACTCCTCACAGCACACTTCAGTGCTCTGATCAGGACCATTCTTTTCTCCAGCATTACAAGACAGAACAAACTCTGGGGGGATGCTGTTTCCTTCCTGAGCTTCCTCACAAGTCAAACAAACAACAGTAAAAGCCACTGGCACTGGTAACAGCGATCACTGATCACTGGCTCCTGTGCAAGCCAGCAGTGTAAAAAAGGCAGGTAAAATCAATTCAGGAGCTGACCCGGCCCCTTTGGCAGGTGAGGACAAAGTTTCTTGTCTTTACAGAAGAGGACATGATGGGCTGGAGCAGCCTTAGTATTTTTTAATGTAACTTCACCACTGCTCTTCCCAACTAAATACAACTGCTCCAGTTTATCCAGCTACAGTGTTATATGTCCACACTAAAACCATTTTTTAATGGACTCTGTGTTTATTTGAGACAAAGAGTTTATCACATATTTTATATCTTATGTGCTTATGATTTCCACAGCACAGGTCTCAGCTCAGAGGAAAAAACACTCATACTCCAGAAGGTACAAGTTGTGGACATAGTGAATCTGAGTTCAAAGAGTGCCCAAGCAGGACTTGGGCACAAACAAAAAAGGACGGTTTCATAAACCACGATCCTCCTCAGAACCTCAGCGGCTCCTTGATTTCCAAAACACCTAACACAGCCAGCACCAGGATCAGCTCTTCCTTCGGCTGACACTATCGAGCAGGAAACACCAGATGTTCCACTGGAGGGGGCTCGTGTCTCGCTCACAACGAGCTCGAACCGGCGGGTTATCCTTCCAAGGGGAAGGGACGGAGCACAAACACCAAACATCTGGCAACTGCCCAGTTACCACCTCGTCAGGCCATTAAAACAGAACCAAGGACTCAGCAAGCAGAGTTAAACATTAATCTAGAAGGTTTTAATCTACGTGGTTATTGGTCCACGTAATTCCACACTACACAATCTAACCCTTAAAGAATGTTTCCCTGTCTTCAGTTGTATCTTAACAAACAGTTGGTCCCTCTGAGGAAATCATGGGTATATGTGTTCCTTGAGCAGATCTGTGTAAGGACAGAAGAGCTCTGTATTTCAGTGATCCAGAAAACAGTGGTTGATGTGTGATTAGTAATAGGACATACAAATAGTACCAGTTTGAATGATATCCCAAGGATTAAGCACATTATCATAACTCAGCACCCTTCCTATTACAGCCAGTTTGTCCATGACAAGTTATTTATAAAAATATTTTAACAGTAACACACTTATAGCAAATAGCTTTTGGATTCTGAAAACAACCTGCACTTTCAAGATTAAATCTCCTTTTTTATATTGGAGAACCACACAGCTGGAAACCTTCTGATGGCCTCACAGATATGGTTGGAGAATAGATCTTTATCCTCCTCTACTCTTCTTGAGGTGTGTTGTCCTGATACACGCCAGTGCTCCCAGGTCTGAGCGCTGGGAGTGTGCCACATGGAGTGTGCCACATGGAGTGTGCCACATGGAGTGTGCCCAGGGTGTCCTTGTGCTCCTGCCCGAGGACAGAAGGGTTCAAGCACCTCAACTCTCCCTCAGTTCACGGCAGGAGCAAAAATAAACTCTGTGCGTGCAGGCAGGGTGCAGAATGCTGATGTGCACGTGCACTTCAAAAATTTACTACAGAGGGAAGCAGCCACCTTTTCTCTTGCACTGTGCACATGTTCTGCTGGGAGGCTGTCCAAGCAATTTTCTTAGCATAGACTGAATTTTTAGTCTACTGAAATAACAAATAAAAAATGGATCCATCAAAGTCTCTGGCAGATTAGGAAGCCTGGCAAAGGAATTAAGGCAAAGTTTTGAGAAGTCATTAAGAAGGGACTTCATGATAAATTTATTTCAAAAAGAAAAGGAAGAAGAAACTAAGGAGAAAATTCAATATATGAAAAGCTCATTTATTCTTTTAGAAGGAGATTTCTAAGGCAGAGGATAGGAATTTCTTATACAAGCTGTAGTCCAAAAGTAGCTCTCCATATCTGTTAGTATCAACTCAGTGAATTTCTAGCAACCCATAAAGAACTTCTCCCTTAAGAGCACTTGCTTTTGATTTCAAGTTCTTCCTTGTGTAGGAAAATTTGCAGAAAAGCCACTTAATGACTACAATTTCTGGTAACAAAAATAATTAGGTAATAAAACACAATAATGTCTGGTTTGCATCTGAATGGTGGCTGTCAAAAAACCCCAGTGGTTCTTGTGATTCTTTAGCTTGTAATTGTTTTGAGCATCTAATGACAACTTCAAAAAATCCAGCCTTAAAAAAATGGTCTAGTCTTTAGAGGGCTCACTGTAATATCTGCTCATCTCTTCAGACACACATAACACAGAAAGCAGCACCTGCTACAAATCTTTAATAACTCATGAAGCGCTTTGTTCACCAGGGAACACCAGTGACAGACGTTCACAGAACAGCTACTGTTAGTTAAGGATGTGATTATCCTGCCCTATTTTTACTTGCATTCCAAAAAGCAAGTCCATTATGCTCATGAACTTTTAAATCCCCAGGAAAAAAAAAACCACACCACAAAACCAAACCAGACTCTCTGGTAACTGCTGGAAAAAAGGTAGAAATATGATTTTTCTGTCTAACATCTCCTCCCTTGACACATCTCAGAGAAGGACCTCATTCAGTGTAGCAGACAGAATGAATTCCCCTTCTAGTTGTAGCAGATGGCAAGAGACCTGAATTTGTAAGATGTAAACAGATCTTGAGGGAGCTCCGTGAATTCCTGCTATAGCCAAGATTGCTATAACATACATAAGACCACCCAGGAAGCCTCCACAGGGAATAAGCTCTGGGCATTGTTTCTAACTATGGAACTTAACAGTATCTGTCCAAAGGACCAGGAAAATTACATTTGAGATTTTCATACCTTCACCACACTCTCTCTTTTAGAGTGTAAGACTGCTGTAACATCAGTGACAGTTTCAGTAGTGTCTATGCCCAGCATGACAAAATCTATCCCATCAGTAGGAATACTGTGATTCCTGAAGGACTGATCCACAGAAAGTGGTGGAAGACCTTGACATTTGCCTTTAGAAGAGTTTTGTCACTCATGCAGTACGACCTGAAGGACAGCAGTATCTCTCCTCTCCACAAAGCCAGTTTGCAGAGAGGTCAAACAAGTTTCTGTGCAGAAAACCCACCCATGGCTGGGGAACGAGGCAAAGGCTGTGCCTGTTAATCCCCTCTCAGGTCCAACTTTCGTCTTTCACCTGTCTCTTACCTAAACAACACAGACGAGACCACTCTCAGAATAATTCATATTTACAAGTACACAGTTGAAAAAAGTCTGAAGTCATCCAACATGATGAGATTACAAGCAAAAATTCCATAAGAAATACAAGTTACGCATTGATATATAAATACCAGCATGAACTGGGCCAGTGACCTCTTACCAGGCTTTCCTTGCTGCTGTCAGAGCTGCAAAGAAAGGGCTGAGCAAGAGGATTCCTTTGCCCTCAGGTCTTTACTCCAGACCCCCTTGCATTTGAAGGAACGGAGCTGCCAGTCCCAGAGGTTCCCTTGGAAGTCCCAGCAGACTTCCCTGCCTGCCCAGGATGGCATATCCTGCATTGTGTTCAGAAAGTCCTGTGAGAATATCTGCCAGCAGCCTGCACAAGGCTGTTAAGTCCTGAAATTGCTTGCAGATGAGATGAAATACAGACATGACGTTTTCCCTACCCCCCTTCTAATGAGTTACACATGTTTTCATCTAAACAGCACTGGCACTTCACAGGAAGAACCTGCTCATGGGATTCCAAGTTGATTCCACGTGGCTCCATGTTTCCTAACACCGATCTACAAATAGGTTACTAATTTGTGTTGCATCCAGTGAACCACAGAATTTCCACAGAACCACTCTCATCAGCTTTCTGAAAAATACAGAATTCTTCCTTCCATCCATTTCTGTTTTGCAAAATTGATTTTTCTTACAAGTGAGTTAAGCAATAAGATTTCCCATCACCATTGTTAACAGGAGTGCAAACGTCCCAGAGTTCTATGTATTGGAGATGAATACCAAAGACACTGAATTTTAGAATTTCAGCAACGCAGCGATCATATCTTAATAGAATTATGATTAATTCTGACTTGCAGAAGAATAAATTAGAATGTTCATTCTTAAACATCTCATAACAAAAGACAAGTGCTGAAAAAAAAGAATGTTCTTCCATATTGAAACATCTAATAATGGACCTGTTGCAAGCCTAAAGAAATCTACAGGAGAAAGACCCAAAACCCAAGACAAAAACCAGCCTAAGGGTACCAGACTTTTTGGCTGAACTAATCATCACAGCTGTAGAAAACTGAAGCTGCAGGGATGTGACAATTTGAGATATTTAAGAAAAACATTAATACATAGTAATTCAAAACCCCTTTCTTGCCCTAGAGTTTGACTTCAGCCGACTGTAAGCATCTTAATCATTTTAACACCCCCCCCATATGTTAGATATACATGAAATATGTATAGATAAACAAGTGCACTGGAAAAGTTGGGGTGGAATATTCAGGAATACTCATATCTGCTATTTCAATCATTCACCGGAAAACAAATAAAACTCAATCACAACGGATACAGCATTTCAACAGCTCCATTGTCTGCAGGAGCTGCACTATTAATTTAATATGCTGTGTAGCAAAGTTGTCAGAAGGATGGCTTTGATTGTTTGTACAAGTGCCTCAGTGAAGTACCTTTGTTGAAGCTGAGCACTTTTTCATATTATTCCCTTCCCCCAAACAAGGTTAAATCTTCCTCGTATTAAGTATCATTAGATGTCACAGAGTTCCATTAAACCTTATTTATGCCCCTGTAAACCACAAACTTGCATTTTCTAGTTAGCGTTCACACTACCTTTAGTGGCATGTCATAATTCAAGTCAATTTAAAAGCCCTCAGGTTTTGAGTTTTTTCATGCTGTCCTCCCCACCATTAAGGCACCATTTCACAGTTGGGCTAAGCCTGCAACACACACCAAGAAAAGGAAGTTTGAAAGTTATTCCCCTTGCTCCTTATAACTGTTTTGCTTTTGCACCGAAGTAGCCATGGGTTATGTTTCCTCGTGTGGAAAACACAGGGCTGCTAGAGAGGGCTCAGCTGCGAGGAGTTACACTGGTGCTCACGCGGAGCAGAACCAAGGGAGGCAGAGGAACAGCGGCACTCCTCCCTCCGGCTAAAGCGCGGCTGCAGGTCACTCCTGGAAGCAGAAGCCTCAGCGCTGTGAAGCACAGCAGATGCTCTGCAGTGGGCAATCCTCCTGCATCGCCAATTAGGATGCAGATACTCCGAATAAAGCAGCCACCGGGAGGACAAAGCAGGACTGAACCAGCATCAACCCCGAGCCAGGTGACCACGAGACACCTGAAGTAGGGATGGATTGTCTCAGATGGACCAACTGCCTCCGCTGCCTCGGGGAGGGCATCTTCTGTCATTCCATGCAGGTAGGAATAAGTCCTGGTTATATGGGAGTGGGGCAGTATGAAACACTACAGACACTCAAATCAGGGCTGACCTCTTCTATCCCTGCCCATTCTCTTAGGTCAATCAATGGCACTGCCCGAGGAACGTCAAGGGCTCAGGCCTTCCCTTCTCTCACTTTGGGCCCACAGACTATTATTCCCTCTCAATTACAGCCACGTGAGACACCAACCCTTTTATTTTGGAAGGCTTATTATTCCCTCAGATGTGGTATTTAAAAGAGAAGGAATGTTTTGTACGGCCCTGAGCACTGCTCCTTTGCCACACTGCAGTGTTATTTCAGACTCCACCAGTTTATCCTGCATACAGGTCAACTGTGTAGTTGAGGTCACTTACTTCCAGTGAAAGCTATCCAGCGGGCATATTTAGTAGCTTCTCTTCGCCAGTGGGAAGCCACCAGCAAACCACAAGTGACAGTTAGTGAAATGATTCCCATTATGATGAAAAATAACGTAGTGACCCACTCAGGAGGCAGCCGTGGAGGAATACAGGTCCTGTCACGTCCATGGATGGTTTGACACTGTCGCACAAGGCCAACTGTGAGAGCACCTGAAAATACACAGCAGAGAGGCAAATAAACTTTCAAAATCCTCTCTGAGGGGCGCTCAATTGCAAACCAAAGCTCAGAATTGCCCCAAAATAAGGGATTCTTTCCTTGATGAACCTTAATAAGCCTTTCAAACACAGAGGAGGGGAGGGCATGCTTTGAACATCTATCTTCAGGTTCTGTCATCATGCACTCGCACAAGTTGAAGTGAGATGGCTGCAAGCTGTATCTGGCTCCTGAGTGGCAATCAAGGTCTAATCAAAGGGATAAAGCACTCCTAATAAAGCCTGCCAGTATCAGCTAACGTGGTAGCTGAGTTGCACAGAGGATCATTCCCTCCTCTGTGCAAGATGAAGTACATCTATAATCTAACAAAAGGAGCTGAAGCCCCTCTAAAAAGCCTTTAATTGTCTGATACCTTTTTCCCTCACCTGTAAACACAGCTTAAATCCTCTAAGTCTTGCAGCAGAAACTGCATTTGATTCATGCATGATTTTAAAAACATTTTAAAACCCCCACTTCTTGCAAATAACTCGCTCTGTGCAAGACTGATCAATCCTTCTGATGGCTACCAAGAATAACTGCACATGTAAACTAGGATATCTACACAAAAGATCTATCCAAAAGATCCTACAAAATTGGTAAAAAGGGTACAGGAACCCTAAAGTTTTACACAAAATGATGTATTTTCTGTGAAATAATAATTTTTAAAACCTGCTTTGAAATCTAATTCAGTGGTTTTGAGACTCATACAGAAGCTTTTAGTAAGCTTTAATAATGAAGTGATATTAATTTGGAAAGTTTTAACCCCAAATTAACATGAAAGATTAAGACCCATTTCTTCCAGTGTCTCTTAAACAATAAGTTCTGTATTTCTCAACTCTGTCCCTTCTTCTGAACTGTTTTCCTAAACAATCACATTTATCCTTTATCTAAATTAAGAGAAAAAACCAATAGTGGATAGCATTAGAGTAAAAAACTTTCTCCACAAATTACTTCAAGTAAATATTGTTTTAGTTCACAGGTTTCAAATGAAAAGAGGGCAACTCAGAAATAATTACAGTACGACTTGGAAGCTTAGGTTTAGCTTGTCCTTTGGAGGGGGAAACATCCGTCATACTTTTTAGCTTCTTGGGGGCGGGGGGGGAGCATGAAACAAAGAATTAAGCCAATAGTCAAAAGGGTAACCAGTCCTACTGCACCTCCCTGGAGCCAACTTCTAGAGATCCTGTGTGCTCAGCAATGAGTACCACCAAAATCAGCTTCTGACCCCAGAATCCTTGGGTTAGGAGGCAGCATATCATGTTTTAGTAGATGTTGTGCTTCATCAACACTTCCAGAAAATGGGAAGAACCAAAAGCAAAACTGTTACTGAATCAGTTCTGCTGAAGCATTCCTGTGACCCCTTCTAGACTACAAAATGCAGTCCTATTCAAATACATCCTTTTAATTACACAACTTGAAAGATTCAGAGATGAATTTTCAGCTAACAGTTGAACAGCTACAAAACCCAGTAAAACTGGCATTTTCTATTCCAGATGTACAGCAATCACACCACTGCCGTGCCCCAGGACTACACAAAGCTGAGCCAGAATCACACAAGCAACCCTGCACAGCTCACACACCTGCACAGCACAGTTTTACACCGCCTGCTTCTCAGCTGGCTTTGCACAGCCTGCGGTGTTTTCACTGTACATCAGCTGCTGGGACAGAGGGGAGATGTGCCTGTGGCCTTAAAAGTCAAGCTCCCTGGAAAACACACACACACTGCAGGACCTCATGCAAAACACTAAGCAGTCTCCTGTAGTCTGGGGATAAAGAGGCTTATTCACTGCAGTATCACAGAACAGGAAATTGATCCCAATCACTCTGCAAGACTGGGATTTATCAACAGTTTTCCTGTACTGACAGCAGAAGTCATTTTTTTCCAAACTGCATTTCTAATCAAAGTATGACTTCATAAAAATGACATCACATGCTCAGTAGATGCTTTCTGAATTCCAAGACCTCTCCTAACGTCAGTGGCAATAATTTAGTGCATTTTTAACTTTGGCAAAAGCAACAGTGATAAGAGCCACCCTGCTGGACTTGGTTCCATCTTGTGTGTTAACTGAAACTAAGGACCAGCTACATGCTATGAAGAGCAAGGGACAACTACTTCATCTTTCAGATGAATTTACAATTTACACTGAAGATATTTTTCAATTAACAGGAGCACATTTAACATGTCAGGTTCAGAGAGAACCAAAGCTAAGCCCAGTACTGCCAGATCTAGGGGAAACACAAGAAAACTCCATCTTGAACTATTATTTTTCAATGCGATTCTTTTTTTACTGTCAACATCTACTTTTCCAAAGGGTCATTTCCTTAAAAAACCCACCCAAACCAAGAAACCCACAACTGAAAATTAAAAAAAGAGGACAAAAATCTCTGAATTGTGAGTACCAGAGTAACATTCCTTTTTAATACAAGGATAGTTGCAAGAAACTATTGAGAGCATGGTTTCCTAAACACCACTTTGGGTGCCCAAGTGTATTGTTTCACTCTGGCTTTTTCTTCTAATTTTCCTTTTTTTTCCTATTTTTTTTAACATAGTTTTAAATTGTCAGCAATTAAATTTCAGAATCTGCCATGTTGGAGGAAATATAGTGAACCCTATGGTTAAACTTTTGCTAGCACATGCTAGTATTTTTTCTTAAATCTGCTCCACGCATTACAAATCTGAAGGAGATATACTCCATATTGAAGGTTTTGAACCTTGAGTCTGCAGACTCTAGGGAGGCAAATGGAGGGCAAGAGGTCTGGTGACCATTTCTGAAGGTTTCACAAAGGTAACTGGAAAAACAACCTCATTAAGAACTCATAAATTTAGCTGTAATTTAAGGTGACTGTACAGGAATACCTCACTTGTGTACATAAACTGGGCACAAGGAAATTAAACCTTAGGGCTTTCCCGTAGTGACAAATCTCCTGTTGAATGCAGACTTCAAAAGAAGTTTCTGGTGTGGAAAAAGCATATTTATTTGCCATGAAATTCAAAAGAAGAGTGTGTTTATATGGTATTTTATTGTGTTGGTCCCGTTCTAATGCAATCAAGGAGACAGTTGCCAGGCAGCTGCCAACAAACTAACTTGTCACAGAAAGTCTTGTTTAACCTTATCTAGTCTATCACTAAAGGAAGGACAGAGATACTAAACTGAACAGTCTCCTTCTGTCTGTAGTTAGAGAACAGTCTAAGAGTCCATCTCAAACCAGTCACCAAGTTCCACTCTGATCTGTTGGTAAAAGAGGTTTTTAAGTCATTCTCTCCGAACAACTTCAGCATAATTGCTGCAAATCTAAGCACCTAACACAGGTAGGAAGCAAACAGCACAGCTAATGCCATTCGATTAGCAGCCTGAAGATGGATCCAGCCCTAAAAAATGTGCAGTGGAGTGAGCACATCTGCCCTTCCTCCACCTCCCCACTCCCATGTCAGCAGCCACAGTGACAGCCCGGAGGTGCAGGAAGTGCTCCTGTGCTCTTGTCTGCCTCTCTCCTCAGAACTTCCAAGACTGGCATTATTCAGGTCAGCACAGGCAGTGCAAGAGGTGATTAGGATATATATGCTAATTACTAAAAATGAGATTCAACCTTTATCAAATCAGAGAATGCTGCCCTGAGCTAATGTTAGTGAAGTGGTCTTTAGTCTTTTCCAGTAAATCTATTCCCTGAAGTGCCAAAGCATTTCAAACACATTAAACAACCTTCCAGTAGTGACAGTCTCCAGTTAATACCAGAGAAAGATTTTGTAATCACCCAACTCCTCCAGACTGACACTAATGCTCATTTTCTGACACTGCATGTTTTTACTAGAATCAGTAGTAAAAAGACTCTTTAACAAATACACCAACACTGGGGAGCGTCACCTATTTAACAATTTTCACAAAACCGTTGAGGGCAAGAAGGGGAAAGGCACCAAACCACGGAAAGGCAAGCCCTCGTTCTCCCCCTGGGTGCAATGAGCAGCTGTCAGAGCCGACCCCCAAGTCCCACTCCAGCCCCGCGGTGCTGTGCCATCCCTCTCCCGTTTCCCTGGTAACTACAGAGCCACCAAGGAGGAATCACACGCTATAGAGAGAAACAAGGATTGCTGCAGCCCTTTGACTCCCCCTCCTCTACATCACTTCTGAATTATTAAAAGTGGCACAGCAATACCACGGCTGGAAAGCAGCAGCACAACAATGGCCATTCAGATGGTCGCTGTTCATCTGTTCCTTGACTGCCAGAACATGTGGGGATCAAGAGTGCCAGATGGACACAGGAGAGGTGCCACTGCCATGAGGAGCTTGCCACAGCGTGAGAAATAACTAATATGGTAAAAGCACAGTGCAATGAACAAGGTGGGGCTCAAACATTAGAAGGTCAGAGCTCAGCAGCTGTGCTCTCACACAAACATCCTCAGAACTGCTCTCGCTCAGCTTGGAGTACTGTTCCTCCTCTGTCCTCCTCTACTGTCTCCACCTGAAAATGTCTTTACTCTTTCCTATTAGAGAAAATGCTATTCCTTGGGTTTAAGTGCATCTGCAACCCCTTATATTCCGTGACAACAGCTTCCTCTCTTTTACCTTCCATACATCAGCCACATCCTCAGCAAAATGCTTAACACTAACATGAAATAAATACTACAGGCCAGTATGCCTAGTGACGAGGTTAAAACATCCCACCAATCCCAGACAGCCCCCTTGCTCTCCCTTGCTCGCTGTTCCGATGAGATGGGGTGAGTCTGCCAGAAACGCCAGTTGTGAGTGCCAGACAATTTCTGCTCAAACAAGATGCTTTTCCATAGTGTCCTGTGGATTTGTTAAACCATCTTTGCTGAGTGAAGAGCACAGTTTAGAGGGCTTCTAATCAGGTGCTGGTGACATAAATCTCAGTGGCTCGCCAGCGTGACAAGGACACTGGTAAGTTCTGTGTTTTAGTAATGAGCACCAAATATAGAGTTGAGTTATCTGGGCACACTAAAACATTCATTGCTGCTGGTTAGGTAACAGTCACATGCCAGGGAATGACATATGTAAAATAAGGGCAGCTCAGTTAAGCCACTCCCTGGAACTCTTGTTGTGCCACAGACCAGGGCAGGGGTTAAGTCATTTTTGGAAAACTTCTAAGTTCTATCGAGGTGATAAACTTCAATGGGAAAAGGTGTAGCTCCATCTAAGACCAGGCTGCAGCTGTCTAGTGCACAGCTGTATCTTGCTACCAGTCCAGATGGAAACTTGGAAGGTCTAAAGCAAACGCAAGGATTTGGTCATGGCAGGCTAATTCCCTGGACCAGTGCTAAGGACAACCCTTCAGCCACCTTGCCCCTTTAACATGCCTGCTGCTCCCTGCCTGCAACCAAGCCCCTCCGACAGGAGGCTGCTCAGCACAGCTGAGGAATTCCGGAGAGGAACAAACAACACAGCATGGTAAGAGTGGTTCCAACACACCTGCTTGGAATAACAAACAAGGAGAAAGTATTTCTAAGGAGAAAATTTTCAAAGTCATCAAAGGAATTGGGCAGTTGAAGATGGGATGTTTCCCATTCTTACCTATGGAATTTATTTTCCTGCAATGGGCACTTGAAGTGACGCTGCTATATAAAGGGGGAAGAGAGAACGACTTAGTTTTATTTATATGTATTTTGTTCTGGGTAAAAATTCTATTAATTCTATATTCTAGGTAGTGGTTCCTTGGAAACAGGGTGCTCTCCCTTCTGCCTTTCAGGAGATCCAGGGATCTAACACTGCTAATCTTTCCCTACCACAGCCTTGGAGGTAGTTCACACAGTTAATTCTACTTATTCCAGTGCAAAACTCCATCGGAAATCAGGCCCTGTACCCTCTCCTATGAGGAGATTAGTCACGCCCAGAGCAAGCAATGCAGAAGGTTAGTGGAAAAGCTATGATTTTGTAGGAAAAGCACCACCTCTGGTGTGAAGGGGAAAAAGATAACAGCATCCTGCTGGTTTGCAAAACTGAGGAGGAAAAAGGGATTAGCAACGCTGGGGGAGACAGCCTGATTCTGCAAGGCACGGTCCACGCTGTGACACTCAGTCACGGGCTCTCTCTACGTCAGGCCCCACAGGATGGTGCCCACAGGCACAGCTCCCAGAACTGGTTTGTACCTACAACTGCTCACAATTAGAGCCTTGTAAGAGGAAATGTAGTTAGTCCTCATCCAAATTTTCAACCCCTGACCCATTAAAGCAATTTTAATAGAGCCTCAAACAACGTCATATCAGAGCATTTCTTAAGTAGCTCGTACACATAACTGACTGCAGCTAAGTAACTATAAGCAAGTTGAACACCTTTTCCTCCACATTTGTGCTTAGGTCATAGTTGTAGAACAATACAATAACCATAGTACACCTCAATAGCAATAAAAGGTACACAAAAGGATCAAAAATATAAGATAGGATCAACTGCCAGTTTCTAATCAAGTATGAGAATACCATATCTGTTACTGTTCTGACATTAATAATTTCTTCTTTTCTGAGGGATGGGGGTAGTTTGGGTAGATGCTCTTTAGCACTTATGCCACTAAAATAACCTGGAGGTTACCATGCAAGTAGAGTATTCAGGATGTGGCATAACAGGTCGATTCTTTCCCTGCGGATGTTCCAGTGTGTAGTTCAGTCAGTAAGATTCACAGGAAACCAAGTTCAGACTCACAAAAATAAGATTTATGAATGTTAAAGGAAGGCTGAAAAGAATAACAGAGGATCAACTGCAAAAGCACAGAACATAAAAGAGTTCAAAACAAAGGGATTATGAATTATCTTTCCTGCCCTTTGTAAGCCAAATCTTATGGTTTTGGCTTTCACTCCAATTTGTCTCTCAAATCACCTAATAGGTTTTGTAACCCTGGGAAAAAGGCTTTGGAGTTTCTCGCTTTGAAGCAGCCCAGATGCAAGATCAATTCATACACCCACTGGATGTTTACTGGCATGAAAGACACACCTAAAAAATATTTATGTAATGTTAAAAGGTCAGTTTTCACTAAAGACCTGGATTTACTTGCAAAGTCTCTGCTGTATCCAGAGGGCCTCTTTTAAGAGCAATTCAAGCCACTGTTTTAAGATTATGTTACATAAGCTGCTGTTTCTCTTCTATTCCATTTATCCATACCAACTTTGAAATGCACCATCCTTCTTGTTCTAGAGATGTAAAGGATGTTTCTCTGTTTCAGGAACTAAGTATCCTTAAAAATACTCATACAGGTGAGATAACGTCCCTAGCTTCAAATCCAGTTATGTGGAACCTACCAATCTACTTACATTCAACAATCTAATTTCCAGAGAATTTAACCTACCAGGTACCATTTTTCATCCCTCTTTAGAAAGCTTTCTGGCTTTTAAAGAGAAGAATTCAAAGTTTTAAAGTCTAAAGTCAAAGCTAGAAGAGTTGTGGCATATTAGCAGAAAAGCTTGCTTTGCTGCTGAACAACATCTGGTGCCCGAGTTGCCTCAAAAGTTTTCAATTCCATGTTTGTATCATGCCTAATGCAAACCAAATCCCCCCTCCACAAAAACCACAGTCTTCTCCCTCCCTCCTCCTTAAATTAAAAAAATAAAAGAATCAAAAAATCAGGGGCCATCTATTGGGAAAGACTTACATGTATTACAAAAGTTCATTACTACAGATGACAATCATTATGATACACTAGTTGTAAGTGATGTTTACACTGCAGACATTTGGACCAATAAAAGTAAATTTATTTCTGAATTCCAACATACAAGTTTCAATGCCATGCTGCTTGTGTGTTGGGTTTATTTAATGCTTTTTTTCTTCTGCATGCCCTCTTTTTAAATTTTTTTTTTAATTATTTTTTTGAGATGGGACCACGTACTCTCTAAGAGCTATCCTCAGGCTACAATGCAGGAACAACTCTCCTGACACAACAAAGGCTCTCTGTGTTCTTATGTATCAGAGCCAAGAAATCTGCCCATGCTGAAGGTATTCTTTCCTACTTCAGAAGTCAGGACTAATTAAATGTTGGTAAACAGGATCTCTAATAAGCTGCATCCTTCTGGTTGTTCATTTTTTAATACTGTGTTTTCACAATGGGACAGTGTTGCCAGCAATCAGAATCTTTACAGTGGCAAGGGCCTGGAAAAAAGAGAGAACCTTTTTTAAAATAAGAAAACTTAATGTTTCATTTGGCTTAAAAAAACCAAACAAAAATCCAGAGTTATTCCCATTTTTCCTCCAACCAAAACAGAGCTACTCAAAGTTGACAAAATTCACTGCCTAAAAGAAGAAAGATCAAAGGCAGTGTCAATATTTAAAAGTGATTTTTCTAGTCAGCTACACCAGTGTTATGCCATATGTTCAGATGAAGCCACAAGCTATGACACCTACAGCTGTTCTGCCATTTAACATCTGATGAGCTTGTGTTCTTTTTAACAGAGTTAGTTACATTTGGCTTCAGCCAGAGCTGTAAAGTGATACCTCTCTATCCAATATACCCCACACGACCCTACCTCAGCCTTCTCAGAAATGGTCTGCTCATCACTTCCCCACCCTATGGCTGATGGGCAGGTCTTTGGGGCTGGAGCCAGGGACATGAGGTGGCCAGGCTGGGTCAGTAAGGGCAGCACCAGAGTTTGCCATGTGGTACAAACATGGCACAACCAGAAAACCACAGAAATTCTGCATCTTCTGTGTAGAAGGTGATCCTCTACACTGGTGTCTTATGAGGTGCTCTGTTCACAGGCTGGCAGTAACTGGACTTCAGAGCTCTCCATTTTAAGTCCTGCATATCCAAAAGCATCATTTTACCAAATCAGCTGAGTTTCAAACTTAGTTATGTTCAAGCAGATCAGGATAGATACACCAAAATCCCCAAACCACACCAAGTAAAGTATCCTACTGTTCTCTCTCTTTATTCATGGAGAGAAATATCAGAAGAGTATCAGCCTTCCTGGTTACAGCCTAAAGCAATTTCTCTCACCGAGTGACAAAGGCACTCAAGGTAGGGGAAAAATTCAGGCCCTGGCCCTGCACTCAAGATTCCTTGTGCATGTTATCAAATTAAATTCAGGAGGAACAAGGATCATCTTCCTCTGTCGGATGTAATTGCTGTGCTGAGCTCAGCTTGCATCAGGGACACCCATTGCTCCAAGGACACCCACTAATCTGGCTCTTCCATGGCCTTGTGAACCACCCAGTGGTGAAGGTGAAAAGAGAAGTGCTGAAATGCCTTTTGGCATTTACATGGTTAGAAACATGTTTGCAAAGTTTAGGTGTCTGTTCTGCAAACACTCGGCCCAAATGCACCTTATGTGCTTGAGTGTTTACTTACACCTGAGCCTGACTTTCTCTGGGTCCACTTCTGAGAGAACATGTTAGGCCCAGATTGCCTGAAAGTACAACAGACTATGCTAAATAAAGACCAAAACATTCAAAAAGCAAACAAAATGTACTAACAATTGTGGCAGTTTCTTTAAATCACACAACTGATGGCAGGATGGTATTTATAGCAATGAGGACATGAGAAGGGAAGCTTGCAGGTAGAAGTAATCTTTTATTAAAACCTCTAGAATAACTGGAAAGATTAAGAGCGTTTCTGGTCTTGAAAGTCCTTCTTTGGACACACAAGTTTCCCTCACTGCGCTGGCTGGGAATATAAAAGATGCTATCCCTGTCTACTAGGCTTGGCTTTATTCAAGAAGGCATCTTTGTCAACCAAAGAATGGCACCTATTTGCCCGAAGAAATATTTCATTGCAATTGGAATAATATTTCAAGTAGAATAAAACCTAACCTTAGTTTTTATTCCTAGAGGCACTTTTCAGCTGTTGCCAAAGCTGTGTATGACATGCTTGTAACAACCAGCAATGCAATTACACTGCACTTGAAATAGGGACGAGGTACAGGGGCAAAGATTTTATTACCTCCAGTAACGCTTCACGTGCCCAAATACAGACTGACACACAGCTTAACTACACACAACCTGTCCTCAAGGACTGCTGGCACACAGTTTCCTGCCCGATTAACATTTGAACCCCCCCCTCAGTTTAAATAGTAGCTTCCACTTTTCAGGCAAACTGGAAAATAAACCAAACGAAACCGAAAGCCAACCTTCTTCTGCAGTAACAATTCTCAAAATTAGCCGTTTGCTTGTTGTTCCCATCACAAGAAAAACATTAAAACCATAGAAAAATAGGAAGGTAGGAAGCATATTCAGGATCTATCCTGAAGTTGTATTTTCTTATCCCTCTTGCTTAGGGCAAGTCCTTGTCTTAGAAGCCTGCATAATTTAAGCCTGAATTATTTAGGCAATTAACAGGTGCTGTCTGTGTGGTTGATAACACTTTCTCCCTTACCACAAATTGGCATCTACAAAAATAGATTCTTAGAATCTGGAGGCTTTTTTTTTTCTTCTTCTTTTTTTTTTTTTTTTTTGGCTAGAATAAGATAAGACAGACCATTCCTGAACAGTTAAATTTATATTTTACTGAAATAAAGTACGACCTTATCGAAACAGCAAAGCTCAGCCCTTTCTCAGTAAGTGGGACTATTCTTCAAGAGCAATCAGATGTTATATAGTGATCCAAAGAGCACAACTGTTAACAAATGTTTATACAGTTGTTATACTGACGTTCTGAAGCAGAATTCACTCTAATTTTAGATTTTATATAAACAACCAAGAAATGCTCTGTCCTTATCACCAACTTCATCTTACTGGACATCTACTTACAGAGAGCATTTACTTCAGATTCCACTGGGTATAAGTCAACAGACTTCTGTCTGTAAAACAGCAACTACTCCTTCTGCCCTTTATTCTCTTTATTTCACCATTTTTCATGTATTAAGCTTCAGAGTGCTTCTTGGAATGGCTGAGTGACCCACTAATATTCCACTGAAAAAAGGTACAGGACCACATTAGAAATTCTTAGCCTTTCAATCTTTCCAGGTTTCCTGCACAATCTTGTTCCATAGTTTTTAAACTGAATTAAGTGTGGGTTTCAAAAACACGAAACGTGCTTCTTCCCACATGAGTTTCTGCAATGGAGAGCTCATCATTAACTTGTGAATTTAGGTGCATGATTAGTTTCAGAACGGAATTCAACCCAAGGAAAAGAAGTTCTTTCTTCACCCTTGTGACTTCTCTTCCCCCACAGCACACAACACCCACAGGGCTCCTCACATCAACAGGCACAGCAGCAGCAGTGCCTTTTCTCCTCTATGAGAAAGGAAATCAGAATGTTCCACTGTGGCAGTTCTGGAGCTGACATTTCCACTGACGGTGGGAATGCTGTTGGATGACTGTCTATGCTTAAGAAAAGATACCTCTTAATGCTGCAATTTAGAGCCTTTCTGTTTTGTGTAGAGAAGACTGAACATCAAAGTAAAATTTTAAGTCAAACAAGTCACCCTCTATACAAAAGTCATCCTTCAGGAAACTTGAGGTCCATGACAACCCCTCATCAGTTTTCTTCACTGAGCTTTGGTATAAAGACATTACAACTAAAGGCTGTGAATGTTTGATGCAATAACCTCACACTGACGAAGTTACAGATAAAACCATTCCCCCTTACTTGTACATTTGTCCTGCCCATCAGTGAAGTCAGAATCCCTCTCATTCCATACAGATACAAAGATTTACTGCAGAAAGCAAGCTGTTTCACTAAGACAGCCTAAGAACGTTAGCATATATGCCATTAATTTGAGAAGAGAAGAAAGAATCTGTGTTCAAAGCAGCCCTTCTGAAGTATTCACAGCAGAGCAGTTCTGAGCCACACACTGAATGATCAGTTGTCCTATTCTGATTCCACACTTATTCATTAAAGTACAACCAAACGACATTATTGCCAATAGCTGAAAGTAGTCACAGCAAGAGAAGTGGAAACAAGGCAAGAACAACCTGGGCAAAGGAACAGAAAACCCGGGAGTAAGAACTGCAACACTACAAACCCTACAAAGCGGCTTGATGATGAACACTATGGAAATAAACTATTTGACTTTACTGTCTATGAACACTGTAATTTGATTATTAAATTCTTGGATGTACCAAGCCCAGAGACAGCCCAGCCCTACTAATGTAATGTCCAAACAACGGCACAAAGAATTGCTCACGGTCAAGGAAGTTCAAGGCCTAATGTGAACTGTCTGCAACTGGACAAGTATTTAAACATCTAAGTGGGGTATTAATCACTACACCTTGAGAGACTGTCATCCTTAATAATCCCAAAGTGCTTTGTAATTTATGGCACAGGACAGCAGCTACCATGAGGTTCTTGGGCAGCAGCCAACTGTTGCTTATCACACTGTGTTGTTTGGATAGGAAATGCTGGCTTTGGATACTGCAGTGAATCCTTGGGAGGCTTTCAGTGCCTTTGCAAGGGAGCATTTTAGTTCATCCCAAGGACACAGATGTATTAGACTATATTTTGTTCAAAGACAGGAACCAGACTCTACATATTCTGTATGAATTTTGAACCTCTCTTAGCAGCAAGTATTTCATACTGGATTAGCCCATCCCACAGACAAACCATCACAATCAGACGTGTCCTGAAGTGCCCAAGAGAGAACAAACTCTCATCATCAGCTCTATTTACAAAATTTAAAACATATATACAAGACAATACATCAAGCAGGAAATCAAACATGATATCACAGGAAGAACCACAAGCTTCACCCTGAGAAAGGACACAGCCTATGACTGCTGATTCCATGTAGATTCCTACAGAATCAGGCCAATAGATGTGCTTTTCCAGTCAAATGCTCTAGTTGGTTTCTGCTTTCCTTAAAATAGACACGTACCCTGCACAGATCCTCTTCTTGGCCATATCTCCAGTTTTTCAGATCTGTGTGTATCTCCATCAGTCAGAGGCTTGGGGAAGAAAAGTGAAATTGAGCAAAGCAGCTGGAGCACACATAAGGGGATTGCTGCAAAATTACCACAGAACTTTTTTCCTGCATATTGCCCTTAGTAATAAAAACCTTTGTGAATTACTAAATTTGTAGGCACTCTGAATTACAAGAGCTTAAAATTGTACATACTATAAAATAATTTATAATTTACTCAAATTACTGTGTACAAGAATAAAAGTCTCCATGTTGCATTTGTTCGACCACACTCCAAACATAATTTTGTATCTGTTTTTAAAATAGAGAGCAGCATTTATCCACTGCAAAGGTCAATATTCCTCCTCATCCATAAGTCACTCCAGTTACCTTCTTCTGAAATACACAGGTCTCAACCACTTCTGGAAAAGGATTCAAGAACTGCCTGAGTAAGATGAAAATCCTACACACTGCAGCACACGAGAAAAGTTAGTTGTCTCCACTTTGTTTCAAGATTAGAGTGAAAGTAAGTGGGAAAAAGTTAAGCTATTGTGAAGTACCTGTAAAAAAAAGTAGGTCAAGTTTAAAAGTTTAACCTACTGATCTTCTTTGCTTTGGCAAAGGTACAAATGGAGTTTACATAATGCTGCTCACATGGAAGTGCTGGCTGGAATCTGAACAATACAAATGTTTTTAATAAGCCTCAGCCATTAACAGGATTCCTTTTTTCGTTATTTCAGACACTTTTTAATCTTGGTTTTGCAGTACACACTACTGAATCCTTCCTTTTAAGATTCACATATTCTGTTGATTTCAGTGTCACTTTGTGGCAACAAATGTGGCAGACATGGGTAAAATCAGCTCTAAGCTGATTTAAAAAAGCATCACTGTTTGTGAGACACAGGTAAGTTCCTGAAGCCACAAAGCTGAAGTCTCAAGCAGGCACCTTTCCCACGGGTTGTACTGTCCACAAAGCAGCTTTACAAAGTAGTACATACTTTGAATCACAGAGTATTCTGAGTTGGAAGGGACCCACAAGGATCATCAAGTAAAGTACAAGATAGTCAGAAAACAAACCTGTACCTGTACATACCGAATAGAACTTAATTCTACAGTAACTGGGCATACTGCTGGCAACTAAATAAAGGCAAAAAGGTTCTTCCAAATATCTAAAACTCAAGTACCTTATCAAAAGCACCTATCACCAGAAAAGACAAATGAAATGCCTGTTATTCTGTGATTATTTTCTCCTCAGTGTAATAAAATAAAATAAAATTGTGATAAATAACCAAAAGTTAAAAAAAAAGAAATTAAAGCTTTGCTGCTAAGACTAAAAGAAGCTTTTGTGATAAAGATACCACCTTTTTTTTACAGGGGAAGAAACTGAGGTACTACCACAATAACTTGCCAACATCCAAATTCAGCCGTGCCAGATGGTAGATTTGACAGGTAAATACAAGTTACTGGCTCCCAAATCTGTACTTGTAATAGGGTATTTCTTACTTAATTCTTTAACAGTAATTAGAGAACAAGGAATTCAACAGCATTTGGTAGAAGGCAAACTATTAATTTTGTACCTTCACGAGCTAAAGAGAAAACAAAACGTGCATCTCACAGGAGCAGTATCGGTTTGTATTTGTTAAAAGCAGATGTAAAACATCAGTTCCTCAGCGGACAAAAACAATTGGCTCTCTCATCTCTGCTCTGGCAGGCTCAAGTAATCAGGCTGACATAGCTCTCTTTCATGGGATTCTTCCTACCCATAAAATAGTTCCATATGTTTAAATGTTGACTGGTTGAGTAAGCACAAAATTAATTCATTACAACAATGCCTTTCTATTGATTTTTCTTGTGCCTTAAGGCCTGGTCAAATACAGAACCCAAGCACAATTCAAACACTCTTCTCTGTCACATTTTTACATCTACAGTCCCAAAGCGGAATGGAAATGTTCATTTTCAAGATGGCACTGACCCTCCCAGTCCAGGCAGAACTATGACAGACTGCTCTTGATAGAGCATTCAAAATATACAGGGTTTAGATTCTAGTTCTTATTTGGGTTTTGAGTTGTTGTTTTTAAGGCACTGGCAACATCTCTAAAATGCAAGTAGTTGGCAGTGCCTGCATCTTAGGACCAGCAGGTCTTAATCACAACTCACCACTCCTGGGAGCATCTATCAAAGGAATGTGTTTTCCTGAAAATTTTGTTCCAGAATCTAATTTTAATACGCTGATGTTCAGATGGCTTAGGAGATTGCTTTTCAGCACTCACCTCTTTCTAGGACCTGATGGTACATAATTCTTCATTCTCTGTATCCTCATCCTTTTTTTTTTTTGTATTCTCAGCATGCAATCCAAACAGGTTCATGCAAGGGCAAATAACTTCTCCTGTCACAGTCACTACACGATAGCACAAAAAACATTAGGAAAAAGTAATTTTGTAGAATTGCTTCCAACCATGTCCCATCATTCTCTACTAAGAAGAACTGGGAGACACATGCTGTGTTTTGAGTATATTGCAAAGTGCTTAACAAACGATCACCAGAACCCTTTTACAGCCAGTTTTTGAAAAGACAACAATCCATACATCACAGAAACAAAACACCATCTCCTTCAGCGGGCAGCACAACGACTGCTCTATATCATCATTCCTCCACAAAGGAGCGTCGTACACGAACAGCTGCTCAGCACAGGCCCTAAAGGGCAGAAGGCAGTGGTAATATCCCACCCTGATTTTTACATATCACTACTTTTGGAGCAGACAGCTGTACTTAGAACAATAGTTCCAGCTGGAACTCAAGTCTGCACCCTCTTTAAGTTGTTGATGCTTTATTTCTTTTATCTATTCTATTCTATTTAGAAATACTGATTCATTCAAGTACCCTCATGTGGTCTTGGGTTTATTCCATGTATACTCAGTGCTCCAATTAGAGAAGAATATTTCAGTGGTCTCAAGCTCAGCAGGAGCCAGGAATCACTGCTTGGTCATATCACCTGTGATGGTTCATTAAGCTGATCCCAACAAAGCTACAGTTCTTGTTGGAACTGTGAAGCAAAATTCCTCAGGAAGAGCTATGACATGCAGGGGAATAACACTGAACATCAGTAATTTTCCACTTAGCACCAGACAAGTTATTTCACAGGAGCAGGCAGGTAACTGCCTCAGGAGGGACGGCCCGCTGCGTGTGGCTTGCTCTTCTAGATCACAGATACCACTGAGCCTGGAATCTTGCTTCACAAATAAAAATGCAACTCAGCATGCAAACCCAAGAACTACACATGACACTTGGGAAGATACACAGAAAGGCAACATTTGGAAACAGGCAGTTTAAAATAAGTGGGGTGTTGTAGATTCACAGTTCACTTTCATACTGTTACTGCACAGCAAGACACAGAATGTTTGATACAGAATTTCACTGAAAAGTAGAATTCCTAACACAAGTGACCTTGTGCTTATGTCACAGATGTGAGATGAAACTGGAAGCTCTGCTGAGCACCAATATCACCCAGGTCAGCACTGCTGTGCATATGCTGAGTGGCCTGGCCATAACATTACACCCAGTGTTCCCTGGTGATCTGTGGATCAGCATAAGAAATGTGATATATATTTGCTTTAGGAGTTACCCATCAGAGTTAAGCATCCTTAAATTCTGACATCCGTATTAACTTAATGAGAGCTATAAAAAAGGTACACGTTGTTCTGTAAACTGGAATCAAGTGAACAATCATGCTACATAGGAAGGGATGACTAAGTCACATAAACAAACTGATAGCTTGGCTTTCTGAAGGGAGATTTTATTGGATTAAATTATCTTCTTGAATTATTTGACCTATCCTAAAAGCATTTCAAATTGTCAAATCCCCCATATGTACAGCTTTTAACATCTCTAATTTCAACTGTGCACACTGTTCATACCCTCTTCCCTACAAAAGGGTTGAGAGCTGAAGCTTAGAGCAGCTTCTATCCCCCTTTCTCCCCTACTGAAGGCAAAATATCAAAATCTTTAAAGACCCTCCCACACAGAAAAAGGAACATATGGAGACAAAACTATCAGCTTACAAAGTTCCTCTCAAAAGAAGTGCAGAGATACAGGAGCAAAATTCCTTCCTACTGAAATCAGTGGCACTTTAGGCATTGGTTTAAATTAAAGCCAACTCTGCCCTTATTTCTCACACAGAGTGTCAGTTTGATAAGAAAAGGCTGTCAGTGCAAGAATACTGAGCAGCCACTGGTTTCCAGATTGGTTATCAGTGTTCTGCACTTGCACAGCACGAACAACGAAACCTCACTGAGAACCCTCTGAAAGAAAAACCCATTTTATTTTCATCTTTCCTTTATAACCTTAAAGATGTATGAAATATCCGAAACTCAGCCAAAGAACAGTTCTTACAAAACTACAGAAAGAGCCAAATGGAGACCTGGACCCGTGTTCACAAAGGTGTGGTGCAGATAAGCATCTGAAACCTTCAGTCATCTTGCTTGCACTCCTTTGCTCTTAATTGCAATGCTGGAGAGAAATTTTTATAGCCAACATTTTTCAAATGACTGTAAAACTTATCTTTAAGAGTAAGATTTAGTAGACTAATCAGCCCTTCTTCTATATCGATTCCACAGAACACAAGCTCCTTAAAAAAAATACTGACAACCATCTAGATTTTTCAGAAAAGCATTAAAGCCACTGATTTGTTTTGCTATCCAATTTAGCAGAAAACCATCATTATCTCTGGAGCAAGAGGTACATATTGTTTAGCATTCAGATCAGAACAGATCCTTTTTTTTCCCCCCTCCTGAAACACAAGCCCAGGTTCCCAACATGAATGGCTGTAAACAGCTCTGAATGAGCCAATGCAGTGCTGCCTTCCCAGGATTGCCAAGACCTCTGCTCTGTGCCATCCCCAAACAGCTGCAGTGTTGAGGAGACCGGGCTGTTCCATGCTGCCTTTCAGCAGCCAAGCAGAGAAACAGTCACCTCCCTTCCTCCTCGGGACTGGGCTGACTTGCAGAAGCAGAATCTACAATAATTCCCACAGGAGGTGGACTAAGAACACAGAGATAAAGCAAAGAAATATTTTCTTTCACAAAATAGTTCCTTTCACCGGCAGAGTGCAGGATGCTTTAAAAAAACCCTGGTTCTTAGTGTCACATATGGAAGCTGGAGGCCTTGGATGTGCTCCAAGCACGGTAAGTCTGCTGAGAGTGCCTGAATGTCACCAGCAGCTGGGACAGGTTTTACCATCAGGGCTGTGCCCTCCTTTGCCAAATCTCTCCCCAGCAGGCTCTGGGTAATGAATGGCACTCATAAAAGCATTCACCTCATAATTCAATACCACTGTGTTTGCTCCAGGAAGGCCTTGGTTCAACGGGCATCCTCACACTTCCTTTCTTTGCAGTTTGGGCAAAAGGCTCAGTTTAGAAAGTCTAAGCACTACAAATACACATTTCTATTACTTTTAACCAGAAGTTTTATAGTAATGCACTGAATCCCATACCAACAAAAATCTACAAAAGAGTCACTAAGGAAGGATGACAGCTAGCTCTCGTTTATGGTTCTAGCAAGACAGCAATTTGTTTGGCTTCAAAACATTGCAAAGAATAGAAAAAAGACTTAGGTCTGTCAAAACACTATTTGACTAGTGAAGTCCTTCAGAAAAATCCACACGGATTTCATGTTTGCCAACCTAATTAAAAGTAATATTGTTAGTTGCACCTCAGAAATGGCAGATGACTCTAAAGTAATCATCCACTGAGTAACTAAGAAATAATGACTGCTACTTATAATATCTTAGGAGACAATTTTTGTATTATAAAGAGACATCAAACATTTTGGTTTAAGAAAGAATGTAAAGGACTGTGCTTAATTCCCAAAGGACCTTCTTTTTCCTTCAGTGCTTTTTCCAGAATAGTTTTTGTTATCTCACTTCTGCGTGGGCAGAGAGAAACTAACATCTTACACATTGCACAGGGTCTGCTAATGTGAAGCAGGACTTCAGAAAGACATACTTAAATATTTAAAATTATTTTATTTGACTTTAAGCCCCTGAAGAAAGGCTCATTACTGCAGCACTGCTGCTAGGTGGAATTCTAAGAGGAAAGAACCAGCTATTTTATACAGCCACAGGCAGGAAGATCATCACAATTAGCTACAGGAGGAACTGTGAAGTCATCTGGGGAGTTCCTGAACGCTGCACTTTGGGAAGGGAAGGGACTTGTTCCCCCGGTTTGGAGCATGCAAGAAAGGCCAGGTTCTAGACTAGGTAACCAGAAGCAATTCAAACAAGCCATTAGGACAGTCTGGTCAGAGGGAATGGCCATTCATCAATCCCTAACAGCCAACATTTTCAATACTCTACTTCATTAGAATAAAGGAAATTTGACACAATTTGAACCCCAATCCTTTTACATCACACTAAATATTAGCCATGGAAGATGCAAGCCAGACAAAGAAAACTTTTTAAACCCTCAGCAAGACTATGACAGAAATCTTTTCACCAGGACCATCTTTCTCTACACTAACTTGTGGTTTGCTTCGAAATGATAAGTTTAGGAAAAGTCATAGAATCTCCTGAGTTGGAAGTGACTCACAGGAATCATCAGGTCCAGCTCCTGGCTCCGCACAGAACAACCCCAAAAATCTCATCATGTGCCTGAGAGCCTTGTCCAAACACTCCTGGAGCTCTGGCAGCCTTGGTGCTCTGACCATTGTCCTGGGGAGCCTGTTCAGTGCCCAACCACCCTCTGGGGGAAGAACCTTTTCCTGAGATCCAACCTAAGTCTCCCCTGACACAGCTTCGGGCCATTCCCTCGGGTTCTAATGCTGGTCAAACTGGTTAATTTAATTTCGTCTGTTTGCACTAAGGGTGGCTTCCTTTCCTGACACGGAGCTTCGTGTTCCCCGGGGACATGAGATGAAAGACCTGCCCTCGTTCTGTTATCTCTCCCTGCTCCACTGATCAGACTATGCAGGTCCTTATCAACAGGCTGAAATAAATTGTTCATACAAACAATTACACCGTTAGTAAAAAGACAGACGCACAAACCCTTGCTCTTTTAAAGAAAACAGTGCCACATTCTGAAATAAAAACTACATGAGATCTAGGCTTAAAAGCTGATAAAAATCAGCATGCAGGAGAAAAAGAAAAAAAAAGAAATGAAGGAAAGCAAGAACTTCCCTGCAACAAAGGAAACGTCAGCGTAGTACGAGAGACTCAAAACCTGACACGAACTAAGCGGAGCCTGATCTGAATTCCCTGTCCAAGGTGACGGCACCCGGGAGGCACAGGCGGGGGATGCAGAGTCCAAGGGGGCTCGGCGGCTTTGCGGGACCCCTCGGGGGACCGGGAGGCACCGCCGGGGGCTCTGCCCGGGCCGGGGGGTCCCGCCGGCCCCCACCGGCCGCTCCGCCCGCCGCCGCACCGGGGAGGGCCCGGGAGCCCCCGGCAGCCGGCCCGCCTGCCCCGTGCCCAGCGGAGCCCCGGCACCCCCTGCTCGGGCAGAGGCTCCTCGGGGGAGCCCCCCGGCCCTCCCCGCGCCCCGCCCGGCCCCGGCACACCCGCAGACCCTCCCCGGCCACCTGCCGGGTCCCGCCGCCGGCCGCCCTCACCCGCGGACTCGCCGGTGTTGATCCAGTCGGGATTCGCCAGGCTGGCGATGGCGAAGATGTCGGCGGCCAGGAAGAGGCATCCTGAGATGAGGGTCAGTTTGTCCATGTCCTCCGGCGCTCCGGCGGCTCCCGGCTGCGGCCTCCGCCCGGCTCCGGCTCCGCCCGGCTGCCGCAGCGGGCCCGGGCCGGGGGCGCCTCACGGCCGCGGCTCCATCGGACCCGCTCGGCGCCGGAAGCGAACCCGGCGGGCGGGGGGGCGGCGGCCGCTCCGGAAGGGGAACCCGCGCTCCCCGCGCGCGCCCCGGGCGGGGCGGGGCTTCCCGAGGGGGGCGGGACCAGGGCAGCACGGACGGGGCGGGGCTTCCTTTGGCGAGGCGTGGCCAATGCCGAAGTGGGCGGGGAATCTCCGAGGAATGCTCAGCTCGTGGGCGTGGCTTACAACATATGGGCGGGGCTGAATATTAGTGGGCGGGGAGAAGGGCGGGGCCGGCCCGAAGGGGCGGGCTGGTGAGGGACGAGGGGCGGGGCCGAGCCCGCCGGTGGGCGTGGTCAGGGGAGGGGGCGGTGCCTCAGGGCGGGTCTGCCGTGAGGGGCGGGCGGTGTCCGGAGCCGCCGCTCCGCCTGCTCCCCGCCCGGCTCTGCCCCGAGGGGGCTCTAACACTTTCCACGCCGCCGGGTAATCCCCTGCCCTCGTGCCCTCTCGCATCCCAGTCCCCAGAGGGGCTTCTGAACAGAGAAATGAGCCGCTTGGTCAGCGCCAAGGGCTGCGGAGCTGTAGCAGGTCTGTCTTCGCCACAGAAACTGCCCCCAGTTTTTCAACTCACCGCTCTCGACCCGTTTGCGATGCTGGGCATGAGCCTGAATTTCGGAGCTGCTTCTGTGGCAGTGGTGAGGACAGAGGAAGGACTGCGGTCCCCTCGGGGATGTGCAGCTGTGCAGCCCCACGCACGGACACGCGGCGTTGTGTCTGTGCCCTGCCTTTGGAACAAAACCCCATCAGTCCTGGCTGGAAATCCCACCCAAACAGAGCCGGTTTTGATGGCACGCTTTTCCATGGATTCAGAACCGTGGGGAATCCGTGGCCAATAAGTGAACAATGCACCAGTTGTGGGAAACCAGCCCGGTTCTGGCCACAGTAAACCTGGGCCTTCGATATTGCCATCCTGCTATGGGAGTGCTGCAGTAAACGAACCCAACAGCCCCCACAGCTACAGGTACTCGGAAAATACCTAATTGCTTACATATTTTTTCCCTTCTGACAGCAAACACCCACCTGTTTTTTTTTCCAGAGCAGCACAAGTGATCTATATGGAACGTACCGGGAAGCCAAGTGGGCGACTGTCTGTGCTGTTTATTTTTATGTTAAGTCTTTTATGTAGACAGGAGACTATACAAACAAAATGCAGATGTTGGTAAAGCAATCTTAAAGTGTTCAACAGCAATCAGTAGGATTTATTATTTGGAAGATAAACCCTGTACTTACATTCAATTGAAATTGCCTATACTTGACAGATTTTAAGGGTGGAGGAAATAAAAAGGCTCTTGATGAAAACCAGCTGAAATTATTCCCTTTAAACCAGGAAAAATTGATGCATGGAAGAAATATGGATTTGAAAAATCCATTTGTTATAGGCATGCACTGTTTTCTTGAAGTCTTTAATAGCTGGAAACTCCTCTGTTCTATTATTTCGTGCCCTGTTCCCTACCTTCCCTGAATAGCTTGCCATTTGTAATGAATACTTAAGTAACAGCACTATTGCTTTTTCACTCGGCAAAATGTGTGACTTTTTAAGAAGTAAGTTTCTAAGTAAAAACAAATTCCAGTATATTTATTTGCAGAAAGCTGGTTTATGGAGTACACCAACTTTTTGTAAGTATTGCTATTATGGCTTTTTGGCAGCAACTCAGCAGGCAGTGCCCATCTACAGAAGCAACTAAGGATGAGAATCTTAACTGTTTGGGCAATTAAAGAGTGAGAACAGCACCTGCTCAAATATTTCTTTAAACCTTTTCTTGAAGAATGATATCACAGTTTCAGCTAATAAAGTTTTCCTCTCACTTTTCACAGGGCAGTCATCAGCACTGGGAAACCTCTCAGTACACGCTGATTGCAGCACTGATGGCAAATATTAGGATGAGTGAACAAGGACTGGTTCTCTCAGTGTTACAGGATGGGCCGTATCTCCAGCTGACAAACCCTGTTGAGAAAAGCTCTGCAGATAACGATGGAAAGCTAAAACCAAGTAAAAAGAACCAACTGTGATATTCAAATGTAACAGCACTGAAAATATTCTTGTTCTGCATTTACGCTTTGACTCTATCTCTGATTTATTTACGCAGATCAAAAGAAACTCAATTAAAAATTACAGAGAAAAGAAACTAGCACAAACTGCATAAAGCTCAGTGCCAGCATTCTATTGTGATAAAATACCTGTGATCTTAAAATAGCTCATATGGTGACTGTTTCATAATCAGATCAAGATTTAAGTCTATACATTTTCCTCCAGCAAAAACATTTCCTATTTATCAGCAGTTTGGTCCAAAAATAGTTTGACTCTTACCTTTATGTAGCAACTACACTTGAATAATAACAATCTTTGTTCACTGTAGTATTGTTCAAGTAATTTCACTCTACAAGTAACACCCAGCTTCCCAAGGCTTGAAATTAATTTGCCTTATTGTTTGCTTTTTTATTTCTCTTTATTACACAGAGTAGTTACAAAGTGGCAATGGAGTAATCTCTGTGCTTTAACAATCTGTGCAAGTGTTCACTTGCTAAATGCTTTAAACCTGAAATGAACCACATCAGTACCAGCAGACTATTACCAGTTATTAAGGGTTTCTTGTGGAACATCAGACACTTTGATACAAGTATTAAACTTGTAATTGAAAGCTCTGTAAATGTGACTGCTTCACATGGGTCCCCAGACCAATTACCGCAGTCACATGGATACAGTTTGGAGATGATAGTGTGCTACATTAATTCCAAGCATTAAATTGTCTCTAACACTGGAATCTATAAAGCGAAGACTTGAGTGTAATGAAGTAATTTAGAAATTTACTGTCTGTACAGTGAAAATGCATATCTTTAAATTAGAACAATTTTCCCAGCATTACCTTTATAGTCTGGGCATGCCTTTCTTCTTGCACCTTTCAGAGAGAGTTAGTATTCCAAGCACTAGGAAGAGATGCCTACTTGTTTGATGAAATAAAAAAAACCCTTTTTTTAGGAGAGGCTTTGCCCTTTTGATCCAAGTATAATAATCAGTGGAAAACTCCAGAGCATAAAATAGAAATGGATTTGAACTAAGTACTTTTTTATTTTTATTTTCTTAGGAGCTGATAGTTTTCATCTATGCCCTCAAACACTCCCTATGACATACAAAAATATACGTATGATACTGATTTGGTTATTGGTTTGTTTCATGGGTTGGGGTTTTTTTATATCTATAATTAGAATACTAACTGAATATTAAGAATATGCATCACTGAAACTAAGCAGTTCTATTTGCAAGAATTTGAAGAAGGCAAGCCCCAACGGCATTTTCAATAAAGGCTGTAAGAACAAGGAGTCAAGTTATTTGTGGCATGTGTTGTGTTTGATGGCTCCTTGCTCTGCCTGCTCTGCAGCAGACAGAGGTATCGCTTGTCTAAGCCCCGTGCTGGTGTGTTGCAGTTCAGTACACAGTGTTTACTGATACTGCTCCTCTGTGTTTCTGCCAGGCTGCTGACAGAGCTTTAGTTTGCTGCACATTGACCCTGCTTGCCTTTTCTCAGTGCCTCAAAAGTCACAGGTTTGCACAGTAATTGCAACTCCCTCCATACCCCATCCTGTTATACCCCAGGTACACAGGGGTGCTGGGGCTCCCGTGCGCTGCTGTTCTGGGCTGCAGTGCAAACTGCAGCTCCGTGCTTCCCACTGGCAGCTGGTAAAAGGAACTTCATTTGCAGCCTTATCCCTGGAAACCCACAATCAAAGACACACAAACCCATCTCTGTGCTTTCTGCTGGAATGCCTCGGCTCTCGTAGCCACCTCCTCCTCATCCCCAGCCTCTCCACAGTGTCTTGCCCTGGGACCATAAAGTCTGGCTGGCAATAAAGCCACCCAAGTCACAGGCCACGTCCACTTGTCACAGCCACGGATCAAGACAAGTGCCAGCAGCTGATGATACCAAGATGAAGGTCTTGATCCAATCCTGTAAAAGGTTTATCTGTTTCTTTATCAGTTTAACTAGTGACAGTACTTAAAGATTAGGATTTAAAAATTAAACAGCAGGAAAAAATAAGCCCTTCTTGTGACAGCCATGGCACGCAGCTTTTCAAAATATATTGCTCCCAATGCTAAAGGTGGTCTATGTATTAAGTACAATTAATCTACTTGGGATACAAGGCAGTTACAAGTTTTCCTGAGGCACAAAGTTTTAACAGAAATAAACCTCAGAGGTAGGGGAAGGAACAGAAGTATTAAAATGAGATAATTAGGCTAGAATAGCAGAAAGGAAGCTCACAGATCAAGGGGCTTTCCAAGAGATTAAACCTCTAAGCTTATGTTTAAAAAAATCATTTGCTATGCTGAAGGAGCAGAAAAAGAATATCTTACTTTTCTATTGACTGAACTACAACTTAGCTGTTAAGAGTCCAAACAAAATAGTATGCAAAGGACTATGGGCAATAGTACTAGTTTGATATTAGGGGAGCTTCAGAACTAATGAACTTGTCTTTAGAACAAGTCTTTGAAAGAAATAAAGACTCCCTGATTAGCTAACAGAATAGCTATGGGCATTACTGCTTCTTAAACTTATACCAGCTGTGTATTTGCACTGTGATGACACAGTCCAGTAGTGATGAAGATACAGACATGGAAGCTTTTCACTGTAAATCTTCCCAGTCATACTGGTGTGAGTTCACTCATGTTACCAGCAATATCCAAAATTTGACAAATACCTGATCCAGACCAGAAGATGTGATGTCGTATTCCATGATGATGTTGATGCATTGTGCAATCCTAAACTAGTGGTGTTAGTCCTTCATACTGTTCCTCTTCCTTCCGCCCTTCTGCATCACACGCATCCTATCTGGAAGAACTTGCCTTTGCTTCACAACAGCTCCACACTTGCCACCTTCTAGATTCCTTATGATGCATTGTATCTTTTTTCTTTTAATATATGCTTAGACTTCAAAAAAATCTATGTCCTGTACTTCAAATTATGTACTAGCTCTACGTAGCTAATCCCTTCAGATGTCTTCTAATGCTACTTGTAGAGAAGTCACTGAGAAACACAACCTCTGCTAGTCCCAGACAAGTAGCAGTTGCAAGCTCTAAGAAAGTCTAATAAATTCAGCTTTGTTTGAAGGCCACTTTCTTCACTTACTGGATATAAGGATGGTGGAAACAGTCTGTCATTCAAGAATTTTTCCTGAACATAAAAGAACATGTGGATAACTCGTAATTACAGTATTTGTCTTCATCACACTGACTAAAACTCACCTTGTTTTCTCACTGTAGTTTTTACCTTCAGTGTACAGAGCCAGACTTACCAGCCTTTTAGATACCCCTTTCAGTGAAAAAACCTCAACACAAAATGTATGAACTCAGCACTTTATTTGAAGAGTGCAAGCCCACAATTACTCCAGATTAATTTTCTGAAAGAACTGAATTCATAAATAACAAGTTAGTGGTAATTTATGTAAAACATGGGTGACTTAGAGCTCAGGTCCATCTTGAATCTGTATCCCAGTTTTGTTTTCACAACTCATCAAGGAAAGGAGTATTTCCCAAGTCCCCACTGGCTGCCATTGATTTCTTCCCATTGATGAACTTCTTTGCAGCCTGAAAACGAATCAGGAAAGTGTCAGGAAATACTCACTACAACAGCTTCCCATGCTGCTCACAGCCTCCAGTTACTAAACCAAACAACAAATCCTGACACTACTACAACACATCTTCATGTAAACAATCCTCCTTTTGCTGTATAAACCTAACTGCTTCTAATCCAGCTGCTCATTGCTTTATAATCTAAACAGAAATGGCAGAATGACAGTTAGATATAAAAGGCACAAACTCCAAAAATTATTCTTAGAATAATTATTACACCATAAAATACAGATCTCTCCTCACTACTAAAGCTATTGCTAGTTGCTGCTGCAGCACAAATAAGCAATGAATGTAAAAAAAGCAAGTTTTATATTTTAGAAATTCTCTTTCTGATGGATTTCTGTATGAAACTTGCTTCACATAGAAGGAACAAGACAATGTGCAACAGCAAGGCAGTTAAATCAATTTATCACTGAAAGCCTAATTGTTTTATTAAGCACATCAAACAGTCTAGACTCAGGAATCCAAAAAGCCTTGACACAGAATCACCTGCACTGGAACTAATATGAAGTTTTCCACGTCAAGTTCTACTTGGCAATTTTTGTAAATTTAAGTGAAGTGGATGAGAATTTTACATCATTCCTAGCTAGACTACTTACAGTGTATTGGATTAAAGGATCTTCTGTCAATCAAGTATGTAAAGACATCAAAAGATACCCAGCTGGGATTTGTAAATTAATTCCTTCTTTTTTAAAGACAGTATATATGTGTGTTTACAAACACACACAAATGAGCATCAGTTTTCCACAAAAACAACCCTTACAGAGAGATTAAGGAACACCTGTAGATGCCAACACATACTTACATTCACAACATCAGCAGTGGCTACAGAGTCGATTTTCTGAGCAACAACAGATGGTGATGTGTGTGTGCCAGAAACCAGCGACTCGCAGCCAATTTCATTCAGTAACCCTTGTGCTGTCTCCACTGACATCAAATAGTTGGCTTTCAGCTGATTTCTGCCATCAAACAAAGCATGAAGAATGAGTGAGCATCTAAGTCCTGCTATTACCTTCCCCACCAGCCCTGTAAACACAAAGAGGTTTTGCTGCTTTTTTAAGTTTTCAAGATTGCTCTCCATTTTGCGAGCTTTTCTTTCTCAGGTACAGGAGGATTCCACAGCTAGGAAAGAGCCACCACAAACAGCCCAAGCATCAACATGACAGGTACTTGAACACCTACTGCCTCCCCACACAGTCAGATCTCTAGCTCAGGACTTCTGAAGTAACAAATGCAGTTAGGCAAACTACTCTATGAAGTTTAACACTAATGTTTCTCATGAAGAACAAACGCATGCTGAGCAATTTTGTTTTAAATGACAAGCAGTGAATACAAATGGTCAGTCTCCTTGTGCAATAGTTCCATGTCTTGTTAAAAGATAGCAAGTTCACACTTTTTTCTGTTTTATGCAGTCTCACTGCTACGTACGAAAAATCTTTGTTTTATAAGCCAGTCCTTTTTTTTTTTTAATACAAAAAGATGGAGAATTATTTGTTCCAAGCAAATTACTAAGTAACTTGGTATTTCCACCATTTAGCTACTTGTGGCCAAGGCAGCACCGATTGTGTCTAGCCTGTCAAGTTTTGAGTACTTATACTTTACATGGAGTCTTACAAGTATTTTATACATGCAACAGACAAAATTTTACTACTGAAGTGTTGGTATTACTGTTTTTGTAAGAGTAATTACTCCCCCCCATCTGAAACATTTTTAGGGGCACGTATTTCGAGCACTTGGGTGGAGCATCACTAATTCAGCACTTCACACTTGCAGACCCTTATTACTATTATTCTTTGAACATGGCACAGATTGTTTAACATAATTGCTTTGGGAATTGCTGCACTGCAACTGTAAAGGGAATTACCTAAATAATGCAATTTAGGATTCTAATTTAAATACATCTTAATACTACAGAGTATGATTAAAACAACAGCATCTGCTGACACTTGCTAATTTCTTATACTGAAAACATTAACACTTACCCAACAAGCTTTTATTAGGAAATAACACTACTGGAGAACCAGTACAGCTTTGGAAACCAGTACTGACAGCAGTTCAGTTTTAATGCAGGACCGTGAGCAGTTCCCCATGGAAATAACCATAGGATGATAAACTCTGCTGTACAGTCTAAGTCTTTGACAAGTAGCTACATGCTAAGAAACTTTTCTTTACAGCACAGGAGATAGTTCTTTACACACTTACTTTGCTGTTGTGACCTCGGCATCCGTGACACCGCCCTGAGCAACTGCCTTTACCTGGTTCAGAGCAGCTTTAATGACCTGAGGAAAATCACATCATTTAAAACTTCTTCCCACATTTAAACTTCAACATGTTATTTCTATGATCTGGGATCTTGGAAACTTCAGGGGAGAGCAGCTAACAGAGTTAGGAGTGTCTGCCTGAACACAATTCTGAACAGCTTTGTAACAGAACTAAAACCACTGTAATAAATGCCCCAGTGAGACACACAAACCAGTGTGGATTTTAACTGCACCACAACTTTAATTTATAAGATCTCTCCATTTCTCATGAGAGCATTCAGTTCTGCTGGCTTCAAGAGCCAGCTTACAAATGTAAATCAGCAATTCCAGTCAGCAATTCAAGGCACTTTACTATTTCTAGTTCATAACTGAACATGCAGCATTCTTATATCAAATACCAGATCAATTTCCTTTTTTTTTAGATGAATCAGTCACTATCACAAATCAAAACACTACCTTGAAGGTTATGTTCTTTGTACTTAAATTCTAATCAGCAACTCACCTCCCCAGTATTTGCAGCCTGGGATATGGTATAAATCCCGAAGAGCCCAGAATCAGAGTAATTAACGTTAAATGCAGAAGCCTGCAAAAAACCAAACATCATCAACTGTTCCAAGCACCAGAGCAGTTCAGCATCAAGCATAGGAAAATAATTACTCCAAGGATCTAAGATACTGAATTCAGGAAGCTAAACTCCATCTGTGCAGAGGAAAAATCAGATTGGAAGGCTTCACTGATACACTGTAACGTGTACAAGAATGAATTAATTAAGACTGCAGTTGAAGGTAGCAGCCTTTCAAAGATAATACATATTTTACATAAAATATTACAGAACTTACATCAAATGGCTGGCTAGTTGCTTTAGCAACACCCTGGGACAATTTGCTGGTAACACGGCTTCCCCTCTTGACAAGGGGCCCAGCACCTAAAACATGCTGAAGGACACTGAAGGCATTTGCTTCTGCGCTCCCAACAGCAGCTCCTTCTGCTACAATAGCAGCGTGGACAAGGCTATCACCATTCTGTTGCCTGATTTCTCCTGAAAATACAAAACCACAATAAAAAGTAGGAAGTGTTCCGTTAGAAACCACTGTGCATTGAGAGGTGTGGAAAGGAAACATTTCCCTTTCATGAGAGGGAAGCCAGGGTCTGAAGTGTCATGTCTACTCAGGAAGACATCATGAAGCTGTTGGTAGGCTGTACATCATTTTAAAAGACCTTTCATTCAAAATTTTCTTGCAAGCACAAAACCAAGTACCTCACTATGCCTTATCTGAACTTGACCCTAAACCATACACAGTGTGGGATGACAAAACTCAGTGAGTCTCCGCACAACAAATACCCAGAAAAGGCGTGTACCTGCTGTTCATAATAATATTTATTCTGGTTTATAGAAACTGGAGTTATTCCAGTCAAGTATTAAATGTTGGAGACTGTCTTTCCCCCTCTCTTTACAGAAACATCCAATACTCCAGCTAACCAGTAGCTGTTGGTATTAGTGCAAGATACTGCTCTGAAAGAGCTAAGCACTGCTTTGACTTACGACATTTTAAGACATCTTCCCTAAAAAGAAATGCTACCTCCACTTCTTGACAGCCCTTAACCTACTCTTAAGTTTTTCACTTTATGAATAAGTGATCTTGCAGTAAAACTTTGTGGAAGATCTGGGTTCAGTTTTAGGCCAGAACTTTCCATGGTGGGGAATAAGCCTCTGCTTATTTAAATGGGCTACACCTCTGAACTGTCACCTCCCATGTCCAGCATTTAGTGCAACTATATAGTTTTCAGTTGCAACTTTGAATAATACTAAATTTATAACAAAGAGGAAATCAGTCACTCAGCACAAGAAACTTACCCCCTCGATAGACAGCCTTTGCACCAGAAGCACCAGCTCCACTTCGGATATTTAGGAATTGCTCTGCAACTTTCTTTAAGTCAGAGTGCTTTACACCTGCAATACAAGTTATTCCAAGTGATGCAACGACATTGAAAAGCTCTAGCAGTCAGATAAAAGGATGTGAAGTGTGTACCACAACATTTCACTCCTGAAGAGAACTCCAATTTCTACCGGAGTTCTCCCGTATGATGTGCAGAGTCCGTCCGAGAACACACGTACCTATTCCAACCAGAGCCATTCTCCCACTTGTGAAATTGTTCTGTACAAAATGGTGCAGCTGCAACAGTAAATTCACATTTTAGGGTATTTTGTATAAAGAACAAAAATCTTGACTGTGTTCCTGACATACCCCTTTGTACTTATTCATGCAGCCAACCCCAATGCTTCCCAAAGGAACTGCCTGTAGAATGACATTTTACTGCACTCCCCATTGACAAGCACAAAGCCCTTTCACACAAGAACACCTGCATTTCATTGACAGCCTCATTATCGCCAGAAAGCCACTGACAATAACCACCTCTCTAAACGTGAATGTGAGTTCTGTTGCCAGAAAAGCTGCAGAAAATAAAATTACTTTAATACTAGACCAGTAAGGTAGTAAATACTAACTGTATGTTTACTAAATTAAATTTTCTCACAAGTGACATCATCCATTCCTGATAAAAAAAAACTGAAGCAGATTTTTACCACAACAGAAATAACCCTACCTGCTCAGAGGTAATTTTTCCAACTCTGTAATCTGGGCAGTATAAGGGGTTTGCCAGAGCATTCTTGTACGCTGCAGCATGCAAGTTTTCCAGCACCCCTAAGAGAAATGACGATTAATGTAAGAGATATTTGTCATGAAGATTCTGAATGAAACTAAACAAAATAGAGCTGTGGTCCACTTTAAGGACTACCTAAGTGCTCATGGATGACTAAAGTTAAGATAAAGTGGAAAAGGCTCGATCTGGTTGAGGCTTTGTGTGTGTCTTTTTGTTTTTCCTTAAACACACAAACCTAAATTTACAATCCTAAAGCTGGAATCCATTTTCGGTATGATGAAAATACATGTTGTTTTTATACCAAAATAACCATACATATTCAAGAAGTCTTTTGTAGAATACTGTTTTCATACCAGTGAGTAATACCTAAATAGTTTTCACTACACAAGCTGTTGCAAATACATTGTCAACAACAGTCATGATTTGCACATTCTTTGGTTGTATTCCAAAAGAATTAAAAAGGTAAAATGAAAGCTGTCAAGAACAGTGTAAACTGTCTTCAGCATGTTACTCGCTAAATGTTATCATGGGCTGGAAAAACCTGTGTATTAAAAAAAGTTCCATAACAACAGAAAGATCATACCTATCAACAGGCTGAAAAATTAAATGGTCATGCAACAGAGCAAAAGGGAAACTATTTTTTCCACTTTTTTTTTTTTTGTTTTGGAGGAACTCTCATAGAGCCAATGCGGTGGATTAGAAAACACACTTACCAACTTGAGGACTCTGAAAAGCGATTGCTTTATCAACTTTTAATTGTGGCTGAAGATCAGCTACTTCCCATGGTCTGAACTCTGATGCTGTGGTGACATTAAGAAGGTACTCCATTACTGTATCACTAGATAAAGGAAGTTACAAAGGCATTAAGCACAATAAAAGTAACAAGTACTTCTGCAGCTCAAACAGATCTGTAAGCAGCACACTAACAACAAAATGTATCAGAGCAGTTATCACCACTGCTGTACAAAGTACAAGAATTCAACTTCAGTTCTGTAGCATTCATATGCTCAGGAACATGACATAGAAGTTGAATATTAATATTGTGATTGATTTATTACAGAAGCATGAGGATATTCCTCCCAACCTGTAAAACGACAAGTCTTGACTACAAGCAGTTGGTACAGAATGCAGGAATTCCCTTTCCAGCACATCCAGATACCTACACATAGTCCCGCAGACATTCAACAGTGTAAGCAATCTTCTCTCTTGTTGAGTACACACTAAAGGAGAAAAAAAGCAAAACCCATTTCAGCAGAGAACACAGAAGTGGATTTTCACACATTTTCCCCATTTATTGAATTTATCAGCAAGATATGGACTAGAATAACCATTTAACCTTAAATCTGCTTGGGATGACTGTTTAAAGGAGTGATAATACAAGCACTGCAGAAACAGATAATTAAAACTCCCATCTTCAATATTCAAGTAATACCAAGTGTCTTGTGACCAACAGAATTTAAGATACCACAATAATTTAAGGTAAAATAGCAAACAAGGCTAAACAGCAAAAGAAGAAAAACGTGTATATGTATTAAATAAAAAAATTTAGAAATTATTCTCTTTGGGCAGAAAACACAGTTGGTCTTGTCCGTTTGCTTCAGTGTCTTTGTTATTGACAGGAACAGAAAAGGGTGGAGTCTCAAGTCTGTTTTTAACCAAATTCTGGTTTTAACCAAATGCTAAATAAAACAATCTTACTGGATGATTTCAAGATACACTGCAGGAAAGCAGGCACAGCAACATCCCTCTTATTTCTCTTAGTCTTGTTTTCTAGGCTTTAAACTCTCAAATCACAAAAGCCAACTACTGTCTGAATAGTTCCCAAACTTGCAGTATCTATTCACAAAAGATGGAGAAGAAAAATAACCTACTGACTTCAGCAAGTTTAACCTTGAAGTCTGAAAAGGCAGAAAGAAAATTTAGGTTTTGTGGACAAATTATATTTCTTCCAGGTACACAACATTTATATTTTGCTTACTGAAAGGTCTTTGTAAAATACAAATCCCGAGTGCACTCTTGGAGCTCAGTAAAATGTGAAGTACAAGATGTTCCTTGACAACATTCACTTTTCAAGTGCCAGTTCCACACTGAGCTTATCCACCTACATATTGTTGTGCATCTTGTCTTCCGTTCCCTTTAGTCACGAAGCTCATCTGCATCTTACCAAGACAGATTATTTTTCTATGTGGTTACAAACCTCAGGCTGCCCCCAACAGCTTCAATGCCACGAGTAATCCGGAAGGAGGAAGCTCCTTTAGTAGTCTATGAAAATAATAATAATAATAAAAAAGGCAACTCACAATTCTAGCTATTTAAAAACAAGTTTAGGGTTAATGGCAGCAATAAGAAAAACTATTCAGAAATATTCCACACACATGCACAAAACTGAGTTTGTGTCAGCCACCTAAAATAATTTTTATTGCAGCCTAAACAACATAATCTATGTTCACAGCTAAATATATATACATATATGTGTGTGTGTGGGGGGGTATATATATATGTATATATATACACACACTTTCAAAAACCACAGGAAAGCATAATTGCAAAGAAATATTTCTTCGTGTCCCCCAGGAAGTAATGTCATTTCTCCTGCACTCAAACCAGGTAACCAAGTACCAGTGTACACTGTTTTCCACTTTATAGGATGCTACATTAAATTTTTACCATTAACATCTATTTTTGCAATAATAAACCTTTGACCGCTGCATCTACTGCCAACGTTATAACAAAGGGAATAAACACCTACCAAATTAGATGCAAGCCGAAGCAGGTGAGCAGTTCCCAGGTTACTGGTGGTTTCATATCTGCTGCCCGTTTTAATAAACACACCAATTCTTGAAGCTGGAGAAAAGTTTTCCAGAGATGCAATAACTAAGCCATTTGGTAATTTTGTGATCTGTATTAAAGAGAAAAAAAAAACAACTAGTTTAGTCATTCACTGGAAGTACAATTACAGCTCTGCTTTGACTGAGTTTTAAAAAATGAATTAAAAGGAAAGAGAAAAAAATATCAGTATTCATACTGACCTCAAGATCCTCAGACTCTGGAGATAATTTCACTTTTGCTGCAGTTGGTGAGCTTTTAACCTTAGGAGCTACTTTAAGTGAGTAAAATCTCTTCTAGAGGAGAAAGCAAGAAGAGAATGGATTTCCTTAATTAGTTTATCACATGTTCCATTACATATTGAAGAAACAACTAATTTTAAACTAGAAATACAGTGAAGGATTTCAAACCCCAGAGTAAAAACAGTGATTCCCTTGTAATTACTCTGATTATTTTTTACATCACTGTTGAAACCTGTGCACTGACTTACACGAGGTTTCTGGAAGTTCAAGAAACAGCACGGCAAGAAAGCTTTTGTTTTTCCCCCTCTCTTTGCTGCTGTGCAGTGGGAATCTCTCCTGTCCTCTGCAGTCTGTAGGACCCCTGCATAGCAACTGACCGAACCAGCAGCCACATGTGCAGCACAACAGCTTGGAGATAACTCCGTATTTATCAGGTGTAGGCACTTCAGCTCCTGAAAAGTCACCCCTTGGAGCACCAACCTGTCCACACTGACTGCTGCACACAAAGAGGACACGTAGGCAAGTCCTCAAACTGAAGTTTGGGCCTGATAGAGCAGGTCCAGAGGAGACCACGAAGACGATCAAAGGGTGGGAGCACCTCTGCTACACAGACAAGCTGAGAGAGCTGGGGGTGTTCAGCCTGGGGAAGAGAAGGCTCTGGGGAGACCTCAGTGCAGCCTCGCAGTACCTTACAGGGGCTTATAAAAGAGATAGAAAAGGACTTTTTATCCAAGCAGGGAGTGACAGGATAAGAGGCAATGGCTTCAAACTGACAGAGGGCAAGTTTAGATGAGGTGTTAGGAAGAAATTCTTAACTGTGAGGGTGGTGAGACACTGGCACAGGTTGCCCAGCAAAGCTGTAGCTGCCCTACCACTGGAGGTGTTCAAGGCCAGGCTAGATGGGGCTCTGAGCAACCTGATCTAGTGAACGATATCCCTGCCCATGGCAGAGGGGTTGGAACTACATGGTCTTCAACATCCCTTCCAACCAAACCAGGGGTTTGGTTACAAAACCAGAGACTAAGAGCTGATACGGCTCAAGGCATAATTAATCTGGGTGCACAACATTGCTCATCAAGTCCATATTGGGGGAACCAGGGGTCTTAGCTGTATAACTGAAGACAAACAACTTCATATAAGGAAACAATTAACATAATCCAACCCTGTTCTAAGAACTCAAACTGATGTGTAAATATGCTAACAATGTCAGGAAAACAGTTAACACAGTCCATCCTTTTTCTAAGAAACACGTTGAGCGTGTATATCTCTACAGTATAAATAAACTGCTAATTCCAGGGTGCGATAGGAGATATCCCCCGCACGCCTGGCACCGAAATAAAGTGCTGCCTATAAATAAAATACTGCAAAGAGTGTTGGAGGATTGTATTGATTTTTCTGTTACAATTCCACAACTCTAGGATTCTCATGAAGCATGACAAGACTATCAATTTCAAATATGAAATGCTATTCCTTTCCCTCCTCTTTAGAAGTTGGTTACAGTTGTAGAATAAACTTACATATTACTCTTACTTTCACATTAAAAAATAACTTCATTCCCATACATGTCAAGGTGAAAACTGAGTGACAGCAGCACCACTGCCCCCAGCTGTAGGGATACCAATGATGTAATTCCCCTTGCTTTGCCACAGGCTGGTCAGTGTTCGAGTCTGGGAAAACCTCCTGTCTTCCCCCACTAAAAACTGGGTATGATACCGAGTTTTAACCTCTAAGTCTGCTTATTTATCAATTACTAAATCATGTCTAAAACAACCACTCTGTCATTCGCTCAGAAGTCATTCTCCCGCTCGGGCGCGTTTCTCGCGGAGCTTTCTCTAAGCGGTTCTATCCCCGCTGTCCCAGCTCCACGGGAGCCTCTGCAGCAGGGCAAGGTCTCTGCCCTCCCTCCTGCGGGACAGCCCAAGCCCAACGCCAAGGGCACCACCGTGTCACCACAAGCAGCCGGAGCTCCCTCGGGGCCGCTCCCCCTGTCCCGGTGCCCCCTCGGGCGCTGCCGGGGACGGCTCCGGTGCGGGCCCGGCCCGCGGCCTGTCTGACCTTCACCCGCCGCCGCGCTCCGCCGCCCGCCCGCC
>JAWMRA010000033.1:9097054-9191106 GCA_035584735.1 Pseudotriccus pelzelni | reverse complement strand
GTGAAAGCCATGTATGGAGCTGTATGGAAATGTTACGACATTATTCCCCCAGTCCTGTGCCCATGTACCACAAGATCTGTAATTTGAAGTGAAACATCGTGTTTGGGAAAAAGACAAGTCTCGTTTATTTTCACACGTACTTTCTTACAGACTATGCACTTTAAAAAGTAGATGGAGCCAGTCCAAAGAGCTGGTTCTGAACCCCCCCCCCCCAGTGTTCTCAGCTTTCACTGGCAATGGGAGGTTCTGGGAGCCTGGTTCAGTGTTGTACCTCTGATGTCAGAAAGGGGAATCGGTTCAGGTACAAGGGGAATTGCTTGGATGCCATCCTTAAGTTTTTTGAGGGGAAAGAATAGCATCAATTTCCATGTTTCCTTCTCTTACAAATTAGGAGATCAAGAAATCGTGTAACTTGCATTTATGTTAAAATTGAATAAATACTACTGTTTTTCAGCTTCACTTTGTTGTCTATTACTGTTCTAGTTTTGGGTTGGTGGGTTGGTTGGTTGTTTTAAAGACAAGAGAAGCAGTGACTGCTCTCTCGGTAAATGTGATCACTGAATGTAAAGTGGAATTCCTCTCAGATACTCAGTTTTACAGTTGTTGTCTCATGCTGCACATTCCCTTGATGTCTGTCCACTGCAGAGCACTAAATCCTTAAGGAAGCACAGCCTTGTGCTTGGCAGGGCTGCGCTCATGTGAGATCCCAGGCTTGTGTGGTTTAGGTTGGGCTGTAGGATCGCACATGTGACACAGCAAGTCTCTCCAATGGAGCTGAGTGGTACAAATGTTACTAAGGAGCCACAGCTAGGATTCGCTAAATACTTCCAAATTATAAAGGTAACAAAGGGGTTGGTAAAAAAAATCCACCAGTGGAAAAAACCTGTAATATGAGTGTTCCTTTTTATTAACTTTTGTCCAGAGAGCTGCTTTATGCCATCCCCTAAGAAAAGGGTTAGCACTACCGCACTTTTTTTAATTAAAAAGAATAAAAACTGAAAAATGGGGTTGATTCAGTTACCTAAAAAATAAGTATCATATGGGGAGCTCTGGGGCTTCTTCAGTCTGTTGATGCAGTTTCTGAAGGAAAGGGACTTCCTATAGGGCTGATGGTGCTCATTCCAGCTCCATAGAGTCAGTGGGAATATGTAAGGACGCGCCTAAACACAGGCTGCCTCTGACAGCTGAGCAGAGACCATCTGCACATAAACTGACTGTTATCTCTGGTTGTCAAAGGCTGCAGATGAGTAAGCAAAGAGGCAGATTTTCAGTGCAATTTAGAGATATTTGGGTCCTGATTCTCCCTGAAGTGCCTTCTCTTCTACCTACATTTGACTCCCATCAGTGATAGGCGTTTGCATGCTTGGAGTTTTTGAAAGCAATTCCTGGATAAATCAATCTAACCCAGTTATTTAAAATCTGACCTGAAAAAGGTGCATTATGCTCAGCACTTTGCACTATCAGAGCAGGACAGACCTTGTGTTAACCCCGTGTGGAATTCAGCTGCTGCAGCTGCAGGGACTGGAGGGTGCAGAGGGAGATGAGGCTGGGCTTGCTTCCTCTGTGGCTGCCCGGAGGAACGGGAAGCATCTGCATCTCCAGGATAGGGAAGAGGGGGTTAAAATCCACTTATTGCATGCCTTCAAATATGTAAGAGTCATTGTTTCCTTCCTGCTTTGTTAAACATTTAGTGATTTCTTAGCCAGAATGAAAACATCCGAGCAGGTTAACAACACAGTCTGGGAGGAAGGTGCCTGATGGAATTACTGTGCTGAGCACAGTAATCATGGAAGGTTGCACAGAGCAGGACTTTGATGTGATTGCCTCATAGAAGAAAATAGCAACCTGCTGAAGTACAGGAATCCAAGAAGAAAAGATGGCAGTATAAAGTCCAGCCAAGGAAAGGTACTGTGATATACAAATCAAAGTCACAAGATGATATAGAAAGAAGAAACACGAAAAAAACCAGATCATTAACTAGGATTAGTGTCCACAAATGCAGTATACCCCTAAGGAAAATATCATAGCTGCCTAATGGAAAGCTATAGAAAGAGATTTAAAGATAAATGTTCTGCTAATAAATGTGCATCTAAAATCTTAGCCAGAGCTGCTACAAACACCTTACTAGATTCACAAAACTCAACAGGAGTGATTAATTTATATCTGATAGTGCTGGCTTCTGAAAGGAACAAGTCTGAGAGGGAGACGAAGGGAACCCTGCTGTGAGTGCCTCCAGACAGACTGTGAAGAACAGGAGCTTCCACAGCAGCAGTGTCTCTTTTTTTTTTTCCTTTTCATGAGGTCTTTGTGTGTATTATACACAGTTCTCAGGCTAAGTCTGACAATAACCCACAGGAAATGGGTGTGTGATATGAATCCTCGTTTCTGGGATGTTGCATGGTAAATGCAGCCTATAGGAACCAGGCCGAGGATACACCAAAACAGATCCAAAATGTTGAAAATTAAACCTCAGCTTCTTGAAGTTAAAAGTGTTGATGACATTTAGGACATGATGGGTTGTGGCAGTTGGATCCAGTCTAATGAGATGAGAAAAGAAAATACAACCCAGACTGAACATCTCTTGGCAAGAAACTTCATGTATTTTTAAATTATTATCAATACAGTAGTAAAAACTTTACTAGTCAAAAATATGAGACTTGCTGAAAATTAGTCTTATTTACATTCATTCAGGGGTGATTAGAGTCAATAAACCACAGCAAGATTCAGATCCTGTTTCTAACATATCATTAGTACCAGGAAGAGCAGTTTGTAGTGATCAGAACAAACAGAAGTAAATGGAGAAAACTCAGAGCTCTCAAGCTCTGGGAATGCTCTTTGCATTCTGGTTTTGGAGAAAATAAGGAAGAGCTTTATAAAGGAATGTAGTATGGCTTGCTTTCACTGATATTTTGAATTATCTGGACCAAAAGAAATCCAAGCCCCATAAACAGTTCAGGGAGAAAAAGCTTTTTAGGCTTGTACCTTTACATTCTTTCTTTTTGACAGAATATGCTTAACTTAATATCCTGTTCACCACAGCCATCTATGCAGAGAGAAAAATCTTTGTCCTTGTTGTACTTTCTAAAGCAGTTGGCAACCTCTCTGCCTTTTGCTTTAGCAGACATCTGAAAGGAATTGCATGCTCTTCATAAAGAAAAGGCAGTGAATCAGTGTGCAGGTTACAGCACAGGGGTGATAATTTATAAGCAAGTATCTACAGTTTTTCCAGGGTTCTTGAGTGCCTGTTTTCTTTTATTCACAGCATTCAGGACTTTCTTTCTTGGCCCAAGCTCCATCTGAATGCTCTGTAGATCTTCATCTGAACAGAGCATCAGGGCATCTAAATCAATTTTTTCCCTCAAGAAGACTGGAAGAAACTCATCCAGCATCTGTGATGCCAGAAACACTTCAAGGGGTGTGTTCTCTGCTTCCTCGTCGTCCCAAATGACTTCTTCGTCATTCCAAGGGGTATCAGCACCATTTTCAGCATCATCTTCCTTGCCATTCTCAGCATTTTCATACTGAAAGAGCTCACTGGACATTGTAAAGCTGCCACTTTCTTTCTCAGAAGACACAGTTCCAGGATTTACATTTGCAGCCAAATTCCTTCCAAACACGATCTTGCCAAGACCCGGTCGCTGAAAAATGGAGAGCTGACTGTTATTATCAGCAACGTTTTTCTCATCAGGGTCATTCAGTAACTCATCCTCCTCTTTCTCATCAAACAAATCCATCACATTTCTCCGACCTGTGTCATCCTCTTGGTCATCTCTTTGTGTTTCCTGGCTTCTTGTGCTGCCAGCTGTCTTTTTTGCCCTCAGTTTCAAGGTATCTTTCAGGTTTTTGGAAAATGTACCTGTGGTGTTCGAAGCAAACAGACCGGGCAGCTTTACTCTGGAGTGCGTTCCTCTGGAAGAATTCACCGTGCCAGCCTTTTCTTTCATATAATTCCGGTTCATCTCGTGCTGGTGTTTCTCTTGGCGCTTCTCACACTCCTTGATTTGTTTCTCAACGTTCCTCTGGGCCTGTGCTTTTTGTTTGGAGACCTTCTTGGGGTTCAGCACCATCTGCTCGGTGGCGGCTTTGTCCAGGATCTGGACGCACTCCTTGCGGTCCCTGCTGGCAGCCGCCTCCAGGGGAGTGCGCAGGTCATTGTCCAGAGCAAAGATGTTGGCACCAAAGTTGATCAAAAAAGAAACACAGTGGAGGTGGCCGTTGCAGGCAGCGTGGTGGAGAGGCGTGTTCCCCCAGATGTCACACTTGTCCGGGTCGCCTCTGAGAAGGAAAACAGCACGCAGTGAGCTGGGTGTTCCCACACACAGCACTGCAGTGGGATTGAACCGGCACCAAACATTCAGCTCTGCTCTGCTCTGAGGAGAACAGCCCAGTGACAGTGGGTCAGCTTGGCTCCAGCCACTGGAACGGGGCTGCACCCACTTACACAAGCCCTGAGCTGCGTGTGTGGCACAAGCTCCAAATCCTGCCTGTCTGTGAATTAGACGAGCTCACAGGGCTGGGTGTGACTGCTTATCCATCTCCCCATTACAGAGCCAGGGTATTTCCTTCATCATCCCAGGGTCTGGCAGCAAAAAGTGGGCTCAGGCTTTGACTCACTCTCATTGGAATTACTGGCCAGACTGTTTCAATAACTGTTTCCAAGCTTTTGCATGGAATATTTTAAAGGGGTTTTAGTGACTCTTCTGTTTTGCATGTGAAATGCAGGGACAATATTAGGAGGTTTCCTCACTGACCACAGTGATACATATTTACATGCAGTAACTTTTGGGGTAAATAATAAATAAACGATTAAGAGTAAAGCCCTGATTATGCATTTGTCTCCACTGCTATTAGATTAAACCCAGACAGATGCCATTGTTTTTCTTCAGCTCTTTTGTTCTCCTTTAGCTGCTTTTGCTCATGGGGGTTTGAAAAGCAGAAGCTCATTTGAAAATAAAATGCCACATTTTTCAATTGAATTTAAAGCCAGTGAAAAGTACTGCTTTATTTTTAACTCTTGCACTGACTTCACGCTGAACTGCTGCCTGCTGACAAGAGTGGGCTTGAATGGTTCGATACACGTTTGGCAGGATCAACACTAGCAATGTTCAGGACAGAGCTTGTGGCCTCTTGTCACCAACAACCAAGGCAGCCACAGCAGCCCAAAATCTTCAACAGCTTCAGAGCTAGGGACCAGATTTACAAGGAGAATTCCTACCCTTGGGAATTGAAGCATTTCAAGCCTTGGAGGTTGGTGCCATGGCAGCTGTGCTATGAAAGAAGTGGCACGTCCTGTCGCAAAATGTCCTTCAGGCACTGATCTCTGGCTTTGAGTCTCCCTGCAGGAAAGCACTACCAGGTTTGTTGAGGGCCAAATCTGAACACGTCCCTCAGCCTGAAGTGCCCCAGGCAGGAGCAAGGTCAGGGTTCCCTGTGAACGCTGCTCTGTTGGGAAACAACAGCCAGTGAGAGTGGCTGCGGGAGCGCAGGCACTGCCGCAAGGAGGTGGCAGCTGAGGATCAAAGTTTCTCCACTCAGACATGTGGAAACCATGTGTACATATTTCTGCTTTTGTGGCTCTGCCCTGGGGGACTGCCTGACTGTGGCCAAACGTGCCGGATTCCTGAATTCCCCCATTAGCAAAGAGGCTTCATTATCCTGAGCCTTGGAAGCGCTGGGTCATCCAGCCTCCCCCAGGTCCCTTCATAGCTGTTTGTGGTCTCTTTCCCCTGTGGAACCTGCCAGCCTTTGAGTCTCAAACAATTGACAAACTGGAATGGCTGCTCCCAGCTCAGTGGGACTTTGGGTAAGATTTGACATCTACTTTGGGTTCTCATGCTCCTCCTTTCCTTGCTTTCCCAAGAAAAAGGCTCACTCAAAAGAGAGCGGATTCTGCTACTTGGTCTTGCTTTTATTCATGTACCTGCAAGACAAGAAGAAAAAATGTCTCCTGACACCTGGGGAGACGAATCATTTCAAGATGAAAGGGGTTTATTGCTAGAATGGCTACACTTTCCAAGGGTTGAATCTCTGGTAAGCACAAGAGTCCTAAAATCTGCAACTGCTCTAAAGAAACCCACCCTGTACCTCAGAGCCTTTGTCAGGAAATGACAGATTTGTTAAAAACAATTAAAATACTTTCTCACAAGAAAACATTAATTGACTGGAGAACAGATTGTGGGGCTTCCAAAATTCAGCCTCTCCCAAGAAAACCAGTGAGTCAGAGGTGAATGCATACATTTGAAGATTTTGAGTGCAAAACTATCCCAAAGTGCTCCTTTACCAAGAAAAAGAGTTAGAAATTATTTTTCTTATATATTTCTTAGCTAGTTGTTCTCTCTTTTAGGTGTTCAGGGACAAACTTAATGACTAGGTATTTCCCTGAAGGTGCCTTAATTATAGAAGTTGAAAAATTATCAATCTGTTTTTGCTTCTCCTGAGGACACAGTAATAACCACAAAGTCCAAAGGTCTTCTTTATTGTGATACTGCAGCCACACCTGAGCTCAATGGGCTATAAAGCAAACCTAGGAAAAACCATTTTTTTTTCCTACTCCATTTTTAATAAAACTCAAAGACCTCCAAATAATTATTCAGCTTTTCCCTCCAATTTTCTTTAAACTATTATCAATGGAAATACAGGTCAACTTAATCTTCATCTCAGCCCAGAAAGAACATTTCATTAATTGTATCTCTACACAAGAGCAGATTTTCTTTTATCAGATCTTGATACAGAATCACAGCTTAAAAGGTGGGCTTGTAAAAAGAGAGTACGGATGGTGGGGAGGTAATTACCATTTCAATAAGACATTTTAATCATGTAGGACATTTAAGTGATACAGCAGTGTTACTATTAGAAAATAAACCTGTAGAAAACCTTCTTTCTTTCTTTTTTTTTCTTTTTTTTTTTTTTCTGGTTTACAAGGATCCACCTTCTCCTCCATTACAGTGAGGCAAAGTCCCACCCAGGCCCCATTCCCTGCAGGCCCCATACACGGTGTGGTCCCGCTGATGTGGTTGTGACTTCACCGACAGACCACCCCTCACAGGCTTTGGACCTAAACCACTGTAAATGAAGGAACAATTCCTGGCAATGCACTGAAAGAAATTACTGTGATTTTTCAGCCTTTTGGCTCTGAGCTCATCAGGGCATTGGAAACACGAGCACTAACTGTAGTTTTGAGCCACAAGCTTTAAGCAGTGGAGGCTGGTGGACTTACCCCCTCCGGCATATGATTTCCAGAGCCTCCAGATAGCCGTGGTAGGCTGCCAGAAGGGTGGGTGTCATCCCATCTTCATCTGAAGTGTTGAGGTCTTTCCTAGTGGCTTCTTTCAGGAGGTCCAAGTTGCCATCGGCCGCTGCTTTGTGATACCTGCTCGACATTTTCAGTAGCTTCTGGTTTCCCCAGGCAGCTCTGAGCGATATCCAGGCTGTACAGTCACTCTTCCATTACAGGGGCGGTTCATTAATGATTACAAGTTGAGAGGTCCCTGTGAGGAGGGGAATGAGGGGGCAAAGTTCATCCTTGCAGGCAGCTTCTCCGGAGCTCTGCGCAGGTAGCGAGGATGAGGTGTAGGGAATGATTTCATTTCCTGGGAGGCGCCTCCGCCATTTACAGTTGGTTGCACACTTGACTGCTTAAACATAGAGGGGCTTCATTCATCTTCTCTGTGTCTTTGTCTGACTGTTCTGGGAAAACTGCAAAAGGACCTCGAACTTGAGAAAAAAAACTTCAAAAATTTCAAATATCATTCTAAAGGCTGTGAATGTCAGTGCAACCAGGTTTCACCCTAAGTAATAAAGTACCCCTGAGTTCGATGGGATGAAAAGCACGAGCAGTTCCCTGTACTGGTGAAGTCCTTTGTAACCCATCTTTTACTGGGTGCTGCATTTGCAAACAGGCTGCCGCCCTGCCAAACCAGGCGCTTCTATGGAGACGTTCTGTGTCCACCAACTGGTGTGGGAATGAAAACAGGCCTGTCAGGGACAGGCTGGTGTTTGGATAAACCCCCCAGCAGGTCTGCAAGACACAGCTGGTAAAACCATGGCCGTGTAAATGTCATTTCATCAGGGCACCTTCAGGAACCTGGCAAATATAAGACTCATCTCACAGGTATTGTAAGCTCTGGTTCAGATGCAAAAAAAAAAAAAGTGCAGGATTTCCTTGGGATAGCACAGGGAATTCAAGAAATGGTAACACGATTGGCCTGCATCTGTTTCTCCTGCGTGGGCACTGTGGTCCTTGCCTGGGAATAGATGGGTCCAGTTTCCATCACGTAAAGCATTTCTTGCTTTAGAAATCGTTTCCCCTGATTTCAGTGACATTAAGGGCTACCTCTGCAAGTAGAAACTTACAGAATTAGACCGTAATTCTGATTTTTAGGTTCAAAAGAATTACTAGGAGCTAGTCACATAAAAGGCCAGTTTTCAAACAGCAGCTGAGAAGAAGTTGCTGAGATTCTACCTGCAGCTTCGTGCAGTGCTGCAGGCTGAGGGCCATTCTGGCCACAATCACAACAGCTGCCAGGTAAAGGTTACTTTTTGCCAAGCTGTTTTCTGTGACTCACTGAATTAACCTGGATCTCAGAGACTCTGCCCTCAGCAATTAGCAGCGGGGCTTTGTTGCTTGTTGTGCTCCCATTAGAGAACCAGTAGCAGTACAAACCGACTCCTTGCTTGGAGTCGGTGCAACCCCTGAATGGAGTTCTGCCACCTCATTTACATCCCATAATGGCACCCATGTAATACACCAGAGACCTCTCCAATTGGGCTTTCTCTCTTAATTATTTTTCAGACAGGGATTGAAGAGCTCTTCAGGAACGAACTTGTACCAACATTTTTCTTCCCAGGAGGACAAGGAGAGTCAGTGAGATCCTGTGACAGGTTTGAATCTTCAGATAAATAAGTCTGGGCAAGACTAAACCAAGTCCCCATTTTTTTTTCATGTCATCCCCAGACACAGCCATGCCCGGTGCTGTCCTGCCATCTTAGGGCAGAGAGGAAGGGCTGTGCTTCACCCAGGCCAACCTCCATCCCCACAGCAGGAGATAGTTTTACCCTCAGGCCTTTTTCGAGTTCTCTGCACTGCATTAACATCTTTCTACTAAAAAATGCAGTCATTTATTCCGTGTTCTGTTTAATCAGGCACTCAGCATTGAGTTAAATTTACAGCTACTAGAAAAAACTAGCAAAGACAGGTAATACAGGTAATACATATACATACATATATATATATATTCACTTCAGTTGTTTCTTGATGACATTGAATTTTATTTTCTTTACTGGGCTGTGTAAGCCTTTCTACTCTCAAGAGTAAAATGATCACCAAGGCACATACTACCTGTACCACCAGTGCCTGAGACAGGAAACAGCCTTTTTCTTGTATGTTGGCATTTCACATTGTTAGATATACCCATGAGGGTGATTTGGTGGCAGAAGAGTCCTCATTTTCAAGGTTTTTGAATTCCTACTACAGGAGTACCTTAATTTGCTTTTCTCTTGATTAATTCATCACACTAAGTGTTGATGTCAGAGTGAGTTTTATTGTCCAACATGCGAAAATATTGATCTTACAACAACGTTGCTCTGTATAATGCTAAGTGGGAAACTATTGTTCTAGGTTTTAATTAGAGGTAAAGGAAAAACCACGTCAACAGGGGAGAAGCTCCAAGACTTTGTAAGCTTTATTATTATTGCTGTCACAGAAGTGGGCACCACAAAAAAAGAAAGAAAAAAGACCAAACAAAATCTTCATCTGTTTCTTAACTCCTGGTACTTGTTCATCTTTGTCCCATCCAAAAACCTCAACTTGAAATGAAATAAATGATTCAACATCAAATGAGCTAAATTCTCAGCCTGAATGGGAGATTATTCTTTTGAGAATAAAGCTCAAAACTGTGACCTTCTTAAACTCCCTGGGTAGTTAGAATGAAGCTTTTCTTTTTGGGTTTGAAAAGAACTTCAAAACCACTTCCAATTGAAACGTCTTACCAGGCTCAAGAGAAACTCTGTTGTGATGGTACATGGTGTTGTAAGCTAATGAATTATTTAACTGGCAGCTTTGATTTGTTATTGGATTTTATTAGGTATATGATTATTGCTCTATTATTTTGAGAACTATCTCAAATAAAATATTACCAATTAAACAAACTATTTAGACTGAAAGGCTGCAGGATCACTAGTTCTGTTGTTTTATATAACTTGGAGCCTGGTATGCACAGGGATGTTGTTGTGCCATCTGTTTTGCATGAGGTATTATCCAGCACAACATTTTCTCATCCCAACTTTTATAAGCACCAAATGTGCTATGGTAAAGGCCATGCAAGGGGAGGCAAGGAAGTCTCTGCTTGCCTAATGAGATCTTTGGAACTAATGGGTTTAGGGAAGAATGAAATTAGTCACACTGGGTAATCGTGGCTACACAATTCAGAGATGACAACAGTTAAACAACAATAAAAGCTTATTTCTTCATTTCTTAGGGCGGTAAAACTGCTGTGCCCCAGGACTGCTGCTGGATGTCCTCTTGAGCAGCCAGTTCCCACAGCCAGGCTCAGGGCTGACCCACACTGGTGCTGCCTGAGCCCCATCCTGGGTCCAAGGGCATCCCTCGCAGTGCCTTCACGTGTCATTTCAGGAGCAAGGCCTTAAGCAATAGGTAAAAATACTCAAAACTGAAAGGCTATGAAGCCAACTCTGCCAAAGCTCTTTCTCACCCCCACAGCTCGATGCTCAGCCATCCTGGGCACATAAAAGCAAACTGAGAGGCTTCTGTAGGGCTGGAAGAAGTGACATTATCTATTGTATCATAGTGACGTACAAAATAAGTGTTTTTGCTGTGAGTGCTCAAAAGTAGAAGCCCTGACCTGGCATTCAGGCTCTTTGGTTTTGGGGAAGTTTTTCCCCCCTGATATAATCACCAGTGCTACAAACAGACCCAAGGAAAGCCATGTTGAGCTCGTTGGTGTCTCAAGTGCTGTCCTGCTGCCAATGTGTGAGGGACAGAGACAACAAAGTGGCACAGAAATCTCCTTTTTAAAGAATAACTGCCAAAAAGACAGGCATTTTTCTATGCACTATCTGACAAGGGAGTGAAGGGAGTACACAATCAGAGGAAGAAAAAGATGCCCTCAAAATAGAGGGAAACAACAATCCATGTTGACGACTTAATATCACCTTAAGGTCTCCTGTGAGCCTTCCCATCTCAACGAGCAGCAGGTGCAAGTGTTCTGTTCCTGGGGCAGCAGAAAGGTGGCACCTGTGTGGAGCCAGACCCAGGTCCTATATAACCCTCCCTGGGCAGCCAGAAGGCAAGCTTGTGGTCCTAGTGGAGAGATGGGATTGTTTGTGGAGCAGCAGTGCTGGAGCACCTCAAGGATGTGGTGAGTGGGGTGTGGAGAGGGATGAGAAGCTGGGTCCTTTCCTTGTTGCTCTCTCATTTGGTTCTCTTCCCTGCAGGTTGCTGCTCCTGTTTGGTTTTTTGCTGCCCTTGGCCCCTTGTGCCGATGGCCTGGGGGATCAGGATCTCTTGGGTAACGTGTCCTTTCTGGCCTGGCAGTGGTGTGGGTTTTAGGCTTGCTGGGAGCTGCTTCCCCTCTGCCTTGGCATGACAGGGGGCTTGCAGGGTGTGTGCCTCAAGCAGGGTGGTAATGGAGTTCATGGTGGTCTTCCCTCTGCAGAGAATGTGACCTGTCATAGGAATGGGATGGAAATTGAGTTTTCAGAAGAGCTTGGCAACTACTCCTGGCATGTGTGTGTTGTTGGTATGTATTGCTACTGCCCTGGCCCTCCCTGCTGTACCTGGAAGCAGGTGCCTGCCTGCAGGGCTAATCTTTCATGTCTTCCCTAGATGTGAGTGGTGAGGAGATCATGTCCTGTGACCACACTGTGCATTATGAGAGGCTGATGCTCAGTGTCCCGTTTGAAAACTGCACCAGCCTGGAGGTAAAGGGGTCTTGCTTCTTGGAAGCTGCTGTAACGGAGCGTGGGATTTCTTTTTATCCCTTCTGGACAGGACTGGGTTTAAAAGGGTTTCGAGTTCTAATTTTCTTCAAGAGTGAAAATATGTACACTTCTGATAACTAAAACCCTTACAGAAGAAGAGTTCATGTCAGAAGTCAAAAACTATCAGAATTCTTGTTTTCTCAATAGTGGATTAAACCCCTCAGAGCCTGCCCTAAGTGCTGTGTTCTCCTATAAAGGCCTTGAGCTGCTCCACAGACTTTTCTTGTAGGGATGTGGACCAGGTTCAAGCGTTTCAGAGCACCACTCTATTTAAATGTACGTATATTGACAGAGCAACTAACAACACATGCTAATCATAACAGTTGAGGTAGAGTAGTAAGTGGGAGGTCAAAACCAAAAGTTTTACTGGTATCTGTTCCTTTTAGGCACTTGAAATACCAGAAAACTCTTGGTTTTGGCACTCATTAACTTAGTTTTTTGAACAGCTGACTCTGATACTGCAACCTGCTAGTTCTTGAAGCTTTCTTCTGAGTCCTGCAGTTTTCTCAGACATTTTCTGGTCAGTATATGTTTTCCTCACAATGTATTTTGTCTGTAGCATGGTCAGCACAAGTTAATGTTGAAGCTGATGGTGAATGACACAACAGGAGAGGAGATGAACATAACCTACAGCACTCACTGTGATAGTGTTGATGCAGATGAAGTCGTTACTCCTGTCTTTGCTGGTGCAACAAACTGTACAAAAGAGTTCATGGCAGTAAGTAGAGGAACTGGGAGTGCTATAGATCCTGCTTTGAGGCTTGCAAGGCAGGATGGCTGTCTCCTGGAATTGAGTGTCTGGGATCTGCAGAAAGCTGGGGAAAGCACCAGTCAGCTTCGGGGAAGTCTCTTGGCTGCATGTTCACATTGGCAAGACTGGCTCTTTTGAGAGCCAGTTTGCAAGAGGTCATTAATGATGCACACAGTCTGTCTCCTGCCCCACTGCAGAGCAAACTGGGATGCTGATGTCAGCTGTCTGCTTTGGGAAGCTAGAGATCTTCCTTCATGGTTACAGCCCTGCAGCCTTTTGTTTGCTTCTGTGGTCTAACCCTTGTGCTGTGTTACAGGTTACTTTCCCAGGACTCATTGCAAGCCTTGGTGATGAGCAGATGGTATGTGCCTTCTGCTGGCAAAGGGAGCAGGGCGGAGTGTCTGGGTTTTCTGACCTAAACTGAGTCTGATGTCTCCAAGCTGGAATAGTTACCTCTCTGGTGTAATTGCACCTTATTGGGAAGCCTTGTTCTATGCTGCCAGTAAAGGGTGCTTGAATGTAAAACCTGTGAGGTGGCAGCACTGCAGGGGGGGAAGGTCTAATGCCTTGCTGCTTTCGTGCCTTCCCTCCCTAAGCAAGGACCTCTTGCTTTGCAGGTTCCAGCAACTCTGTTGTCCTGGACTCTGTCAGTTGATGATGGAACCACAGCACATCAGCTAAGCCTTGGGCAAGCACTGCAGCAAGGCTACAACTTTCTAATTGATGGCCACAACCTGATCTTTCAGGTGGCCTTTACTGCCACTGGAGTTGTGTTCTACAAGGTAGGCGAAGGGATAACTGGCACTGAGGAGTTAGTGGTGCTGGACACCTCCCTCCTGTAAACCTGTGGAAAGCATTTTCAGGCAGAGCTGATGTCAAGCTGGTGTGTGTTTGACCTAGCACAGCTGTCACTGAACTGCCCAGCACAATGAAATGGGGGAGCACAGTGTTGCACCTCAGACAGCAGTACAGCTATAGCCTGTCCTGGGATCCTTTGACTGGCAGTCTCGTGAGCAGCTTTTTTTAGAAAGGTTGAGATGGGAAGAAACTGCTGTTGCAAACATGAACAGCAGCAGTACTCTGATATAGTACATAACCCTGTGGGGTTGGTCTTGTGGTGAATCACAAGCTGAGCACTAACAGAGCTCCATCTCCTTTGTCAGCACAATGATAAGGTGCTCTACACTGTGGCACTCAAGCTCGTGGATGGCTCTCCTGAATGCAGGCTGACTGCGGAGGCGAGAATGATTTGTGCACCAGGTAACCCACAGAAAAAGTCAAAACCTGACCTGCTTCTGCCTCAAGGAAACTTCAGTGTAACAAAAGATGCTTTTGCAGGTCCAGCAATCTGTAATGCAACACACATGACTGTTGCCATCCCAGCCTTCCCAGGGACCCTTATGGCTGTGGATGTAGAAGATAAAACCATTCCCATGGATCAGCTTCAGGAAAATGGAATCACTCTGGACATGCAAAGTGGGGTCAGGCTGCATATTAGCAGGGGAGTCCTGAAGTCCAGGGTGAGTTCTGATCCTTGAGCCACAGGTATTGGTGTGATACCAACTTTGTGTTTTGAGAACCAGAGTACAGCAGCTTTGATTTTGAGCATCTGTGAAGTCAGTCATGTGCCCTGTGGCTGCCTGAGGGTGGGTGTGATTTAACTGACCTTGTAATAGATGGGCATCACGCAAAAATAAAGTGGGTTTCATAAAGTCTCTTAGCAAAAAAAGGAGGTGAAAATATTCCTCTTGGAGGGGGTAGGTACTTTGTGTGCCTGGGGCAATGCAAATTAACAAACAAGCTGAGGGTGAAGAGCACAATAGCCTCGGGGGAGCTAAACAGCTCTGACATGTGTGTAGTTCTGCTCCGGGAGATTAACTCTTGTCCTTCAGCTACATGGGGAGAGCTGCTCAGGATTTCAATCCTACATGTCCTCTTTGAAACTGGCTTTTCGCTTCCATGGGGAGACTGTGGCAATGGTGATGCACCCTGAGTGCCCCTGTGACCAGCGCACACGGATGGGTGAGTGACTGCAGTAGCCTCAGCCCCTGTGCTGCCTGGGTGGTGATTCTTCAGCACAGCCTTGTTCTTACTGGCCTGTGATGGACTAGTTTGTCTTGCCAACAGCTCTTGGCAGACTGAGCTGGCAGTGGCTGGCATGACAACTTATGTGAGCCTCTGTTACAGCTGCTGTATGCACCCAGGACGGGCATATGGATTTTGAAATACTTGCTGATAGTACCACACCAGTGCTGGATTTGGATACCCTGAGGCTCAGAGATCCTGCGTGCCGGCCAGCCTTCAAGTCGCCTTTGAATGACAGGGTTTGGTTTCATGTCCCGCTGAATGGGTGTGGGACCAGGTACTGGGTAAGTCTGTAGCCAGGATTGATGGGGTGGGCTTCTTCATGCACTTGGAAATACCCTCACTAATGCTGCTATTTATCCACAGTTTGATGGGGAGAAGATGGTTTATGAGAATGAGGTGAGGGCATTACAAGCAGATGTTCCACTGGGCAGGATCTCAAGGGACAGTGAGTTCAGGTGTGTCTGGAAACCTCTTTAGGATATCTAGGACTAAGTATTGCACATATCCATGTAAGACTTACCTGCTCTTTCCTTGTTACAGGCTAACAGTCCTGTGCTCCTTCATCAGTGGTGATGCCTCCCTCACTATAAAAGTAGACAACCTTCCTCCTCTGGCTTCTTCAGTGAACAGAGGTCCCCTCTCCTTAGTTCTCCTGAGCTACCCAGGTAAAGCTGACTCTGGGTTCAGTGGCTGGGAAGTAAGTGGTGCTTGTGGAGGTGAGGATGTAGGAGTGAATTGTTCTGGTATGTGGGCTTCCAGTGTCCTGATGTTTCCTTTCCTCCCAGCCATGCTGCTTGAAGCAGATGCCTCAAATTTGGCTCTAGGACAGACTGTAGCTGTTCAACCAGATGCTGTTGAAGAGCTTGAGACCAGAGTTGTCTACAGGACCCTCTTTGCACACAGACTTACCTAACGGGGCTTTGGTTCTTGCAGAGGACTCGTACAGGCAGCCGTACCGTGAGGATCAGTATCCCATAGTGAGGTACCTACGGCAGCCCATCTTCCTGGAAGTTCAGGTCCTGAACCGCAATGATCCCAATGTCCACCTGGTATTGGATGACTGTTGGGCAACAGCTTCACAAGATCCAAGCTCACTTCCCCAGTGGAATATTGTTGTTGATGGGTGAGTGCCCTGCCAGAGAAACAGAGGTGGCCTTCCAAGTACTGCCCTGGTATGCTGGAATTTGCAGGAAGATGGTAGCACCTCTGTCTTGCTGCTAAAAAAAATAAAAATAAAACCTGACAACCCAAACTTTATCCTGCCATTCTGACTTGCTTCTTACATATTGGCAGGTGTGAGTATGACCTGGACAACTACAGGACTGTGTTCCACCCTGTGGGACATGGGGTCAGCTATGCCAACTATCGCCAAAGGCTGGAAGTGAAGACTTTTGCCTTTGTCTCTGGTGACAAAACCCTCCCTGGCCTGGTAGGTGATGTTATCCTCCTATTTGGGAGCAGCAATAGGAGCAGTTACTGTCTCAAAATCCAGTAATAATGGACCTCTCACTCTGTCCTAGGTGTACTTCCACTGCAGTGCTCTGCTCTGTGACCGTTTCCACCCAGACTCCCCACTGTGCATGGCAAGATGCCCAAGGCCATCTAGAAGCAAGCGAGGTAATGCCTGAGCAGCTTTTTAGGTCGCAGTGATCCAAGATAGCCTGCTGCACTATGAGCTTGAACTCTGCTGTGTTTGTTGCAGAAAGTGGGATGCCAGAGGTGAACTCTGCAGTGGTGAGCTTGGGGGGTCCTGTCCTCCTCGTGCCAGAAGGATGGTCCACAGCCAGAGGTACTGAGCCAGTGTGGTGCTGGTGGGTGTTGTTGTGGGTTTAATGAAGAGCTGTCTCCAACAAACTACCTCTCCCCTTGCTTTGTAGGAAGCACTCTCTTGAGCAAGGAGGCATGGGCTGGCTTTGCAATGGCTGCTGTTGGTATTCTCTCTCTGGTGGCCACAATGCTACTATTTTTGGCTCTTCTTAAATGCCTAAGGAGAAGAGCATACATGGTAAATGTGGTACATTAATGTGTATTTCCAAATAAACTTGGAGTAGTCACTCTGTCAGTTATGTCTGTCATGTATTTTCTCTCCTACATCTACTTCTGGAATTCAATACTTCTCGTCCCCTGAATATCTCCTTATTGTAGATTTGGCTTTAGCAATGACTATAACACTTAATTTCCTGAGTGTCTTGGTTCTGAAATTGCCCGTTGCTGTGTTAAATTCCTGTTGGACTCTGCAGCCAGTTTGCTTTTTGAAGTGCTTATCAAATGCTTTTGTTCACAACTATGATTCTGTTCAAATGGGTTCTTAAAAATCCACGGTGTGCCAATATCTGCAGTCTGTGTAGCTCCTCCAGATGTTGAGCCATGTGTTGTAGCTGGAAACTAGAACTTGGCTTTACTAGAATTTGGTTAGCAACAGACTCAACACTTGTATTAAAACATTACTGTAAAAAGAGGAAAAAAAAAAACCAACCACAGGAACAAAACTCTTTCTCCTTACTATGGGAATTGGAGAACTGTGAAAGGTGCTTAAAGGGGATCTAGAGTGGAAATACTCTATCAAACCCAGGAGTTTGACTTCTTGCTATGTTCCTCTCTAAAGGAATGTCTTCCAAATTTGACTAAGTTTGAAGGGAATTACCATGTAAACTAAATAACACTAGATTGTGGGCAGAACAGGATTTAAATAAGTTTAGCCTGCAGGCAGGGAGAATAGAGAGCTCTAAAGCTGCCTCTGCATTAATGCACATCCTCTGAAAGACTGGTTGTGCCATACCAACTTCATTAGGTTGCATTTGACCTGTGGCTTCCTTATGTTCTGCTTGGTTACAGCAACTGCTCTCCACTCCTCTAGGACTTGATCATTGGGACAGGTCTGTTAGTGCAGCAAGTCAACATTGTTTATCACCTACTCCTCCCATTGTCACCAGTATTGCAGTTTGATTAGTGCATTGCCTTGTAAGGTGTAGTTTCTTCTGCTCTTGTTTAATGCCAAAATATTCAGGGAAAGCTTTGCTTCTGTGGCTACAGGCAAAGAATATGACTTGGCAGTTATTCTTCTTCAGCAGGGTAGGGAATACATTGAGTGTTTTGTTTAAAAGTTCAGTATGTGTTTTTCAAATGTCACTGTAATTATTTTTTCTGTCTTTCAGTATAGACAAGGACAGGGCTATCTGGAGATTTAACACTGCCCACCTGAGGTGAGGCAGTCTCAGTCATGCTGTTGTTTTTTGGTTTGTATTTTGTACACACTGCTTTGCACAGTCAAGGAAATAAGGCACAAAATACAGTTGCATGAGACAGAATGAAAAGGGATGAAAATGCTTTGCACCAGGAGTAACAGTCTTGGGTGTTACAGAGTTGCTAGACAGTATTTGAGCAGGGGGCAGTGATCATCGCTAGCCAGCTCCACATTCTTTGCATGTGCAGGGCAAGTCATTACCCAGACCCTGCTAATTGTCAAACATGCTGTACATAAATAGCATAGGGCTGGGGGCTTGTGTGCCACAGCCCTTACTTCACTGAAGCACTGTTAATGAGCTATTCCTCATGCAACAGGTTTCAGGGGACACTTTCTAAATATTAATGTATATTTCATGGAAAAAGCATGGGAGTACTGAGAACATAATCAGTGGGAAGATTTTATGCTGGTGTTTATACTGAGAGTATGATTTTAATTAAATACAATGAAACCAGGGATCTCATATTGGAGTTACTTATTTTCAAGTCACTTACTGTCTATTAGGTAGAGGTTAGGGTTGAAGCGGTTACTTAGGCTCCTGTCCAGCAAACCTCCTACTATACTTGAGTTGTGTTGACTTAGCACTTGGCTGGAATATGAAGCATTTCTGCAAATGCTAGAAAAGTGGTGCTTGATAAAGAAGGTTTAGGTACTTGACAACGTGTTCTACTTACCTGTACAGGCTTTTAGCTCTTCTGACCTAAGCAAACCTAATACTCTTATTATTTATTCCCTCTCTCCATCCTTCTTGTTCTGGAATGTGGGAGAAGATCAGTGCGTGTTCAGGCAGAGGTTTCCTTGTTTATCATTGCTGGATGGAGTCTGTGCTAGGATGCTTAGAGTTTGCTAAATAGTGTTATAGTGACTGTTGTGTAAACACTCTGGGAAAGAAATGCGAGTTTAACATTCCACTGTGTTAAAATACTTCTCACAGAGATGCACATATGAATCTGGAGACCTGCACTATGAAAGTATTTAAAAGACCTCGTGTCTCCTCACTAAGAGAGGAGGTGAGAGCTTTACTTTTGTTCGACTTCTACATTTGGTACTATTTTTACTGCCCGGAGAAGCGAGACAAAGGTTGCACACAGTGATGGCCATCCAGGTCAAAGGGAGGGTTGTTCTTGCCTGGTTTCTGTCCCTGACTCCTACTGTCTGCCTAAGGGAAGATTGTCAGATGTGGCACATGAGAGGAGATCTGTGTCAGGAAGGATTAAATATAATTCTCCCAGGGTGGCTTAGTTGTGCTCTATTTGTGGACATTGCAAGGGAAGTTTGAATGAAGACTTGTGTAACTTATTTAAATCAAGGAAAACACAGCCTTTACTCCTTACTTTGTAAATAATTTACCTTAAAGCCCAGCCACACACTCCTTTCCCTCTTTTTTGTGTGCTGCTGCCTTTCAGTCCCTTGCTGAAATGTATTATCTGGGAAGTTTAAGCTCCCCTTACAAGTCCAAAGGATTCCCTTCCTGCACTCAGGTCTGCTGTCCCTCTCTCCTGACACAGGGGAGGGCAAAGTGGAATGATAGTGTGCAGCAAGAGGAGGCAGAGGAATTAGTCACCTGTTGCAGGTGTAGGCAGCATTGCCTCTCCGCAGCCCGAGCTCAAACAGCTGCTTCAGCAATTGTAGCACAGTTGGTAGCTCCAAATTCCTTTAGAAAAAGACTTCAGGTGTTTGGGGTCCCCCAGGATGTAGGGATTAGGACTACAAGAGTAGCTGTCCATGAAGGCATGTTTATGCCCACAGTAAGGGGCAGTGAGCTGGATCCTTAGGGCTGAGTAGGCTGAGACCTGGTTGGGAATGGTGCCCCTGGGATGTGAAAGTTTTTCCTGCCAGTTCCTTGCTGGGCTGGTGCTGTTCTGCAGGAAGCTAAGAGAGCAACTGAGGAAAAAGGGGACTTGGCAGCATCTCCCCAGTCTCTCCTGCTAAGGGCTCCGTAGCTCTACTGCAGTGTTTAATAATTTAAAGAAGAAAACAACCTATGCCCTCATTTAAGGGATGGCTTTACTGTCTCCAGTAAAAACACCTACTCTGTGCTGACCTAGTTTTTTCCTTAGCATATCCCCATGGAAAACCATACTAATGCAGTGATGGCACAGCACAGAAAGCAGCCCTTCTTAAAAGGGCACAGTGAGAAACCTTGAAATGATAGACTGATAAACAAGCAAAGGTCAGGGCAGCAGGAGTGAAACTGCTCCATGTTTTACCTGCTGGTAACTGAGAATTCACAGCTTTGGCTCCTGGTAAGTGCTGATGACACAGTGAATTACATAATGAAATATAAATTTAAAATGCAGAAGGAAATGGTTCATGTGGGGTCAGATTCCGGAGTAGGAATAAATTAGTTTGCTTTAGTGTCTGCTGAACTTAAGCAATGCCTGTGCCCTTCAGCAGAAGATGAGGGTATAAAGGGATGGCTGGCTAGATAGCTTTGTAATATTTGTTTGCTGAATTAATGTGCCATTAAAATAAAGGGCTCCTAGAAATCTAACGATTATTTTACTTTACTGCTAAGTGTGCAGCCAGCTTACCTTAATGGTTGAAAATATTACCAATACTGTGTGGAAAAGATTTATAGCTCAGATTTTGCTCCAAGTTAGAGCCAAATAGCATGTTGGTTCATGAAAAACTAAGTAAACCACTAATTTAGATCTCAGACTTCTGCATTTTTTTACAGGGATGAGAAAGGGAGTAATCTACAGTTGGTGACTCAGCAATGCTGGCCAGCCACAATACTTCAATCAAGGTGAAATGTAACCTACCTTAGAAGCAGACGTGGAAAAGTTTTTATTGTAGAATATACAAAATAATAAGACAATTTGCTTAAACAAACAGCACTTTATTAAACTAATATAGTTAGTTTTATTATGCTTAAAAATATAATAGCTTTTGCAAAAACAGCAAAAAAAAGTTTAAATAACATACAAGAAGTTACAACTGAGAAGCAAACCAGGCAGCTTAAATACCTAAACAAAGAGGAAAAAATACACCATTTAAGCATACCATTGCTATAACAAGGCAATAATAAAGAAAATATCCCTTTGGAATAATGCAACATCTAAAGGTATATAAAAGCTTAGAGCATGACTTAATATATGACAAAACCCAATTTTCCCTGTATAATAAATATAAAGCATTAGCATGGTGTGCTCATACTATTTTAACAAAGGCTGTTAAGGCTTACAAGTATTTTTTTTTCCACATTCAAAATGCATTTCTGGTGTTCTGAGCTTTGGAACTTCTGTTTCACAATGACCAACTGCTGCACACGAATTTCAAGAGAGTATGTCCAAAATTCCAGTAACGAATGAGAAATCAAATCCCTACTCTTCCTTTCACTTTTCTATCACCTAATTACCAACAGTATCAGTGACTACCACATCCCTTCACCAAACTCTGTAGAGCATTCCATCATGCACATACGCTTACTGTTGCAATACACTGCTGCTTAATGGCTATTCTTAGCATCCACTTTACAGTGACTATGTAAGATGTAGTTGATTCTTTTCAGTTCCCAGAAGGAGCACACAAAGGCTGAACGCTCAACGAGTAAACAGTTACATAATGAAGGTCAGAACTGGTCAGTTAAGTGCCTGTGGAGGAAGTGGGGACAAACCCACTTACTCACTCTTTCCATTATTGGCAGAAACATCCAAGCCAGGCTTCTTCTGTGGCAAACTTCCATTAACATCTTGCTTCCTTAGCTGACCTCTACAAATGAGAAAAGAATGGCTTTACAGTCTGTTCTTCCCTGAAACTGCTGGATTAACTTTTTGCTCAAGAAAGCTGAGAAAAGCAACATGTAAACCTGAGACTCCTGGAACATCCGCTGCTGGTCTCTTGAGCTCCTCTCAAAAGGCACAGAATGTAAAAATAGCAGGTATTATCTGTTTTAACATCAGAGCTGTAAGTCAGTATATGACAGGTTGGGTTGTGCATTTGGTATACTATGAAAAATAGAAATCTTCTGGAACTAGTGGGCGATGTTATGGACCTGGCAGCAACGCCCTAGAGGGGTGGTACAGAGCCCTGGAACAGATGTGAGCACACTGGGCCTTGCACTGTGGTTCTGTCACGCTGCTGGTATCACCAGCTCTCCAGGGAGCTTTGTGCTGAAGGAGCAAATTGAGATAGTCTAGGAGGGAGGAGCTTTAAATTTATTTCTTGCCCTTCCCTATGCTTTAAGTGATTATCGTGATTCCTTCCCTGGCAGGTATCTCAAGGTGCCAGAGGTGGCACTCCAGCACAACCTGCTGGTGCCCCCTGTTCCCAGCCAGGTGCTCAGAGAAGGGTGGCTGAGGCAATGCTGACTGCAATGGGCTTCCGAGCCCAAAGTCCTGGGAAATGTGACGGGTGAGCTGCACGCGTGCAGTATCCTGCACAACCTGTGATTTCTGATTTCACCATGCTGTCCCTCTTAAGTACCTCTCTGCCCATCCTAAATCTACAACTAATTTTGGTCCATTGCTCTACAAATGCAGGTAAGCAGAGAAAGCTGGGTTATCATGCAGGAAGAACTGCAAAAAGTTCATCCTCTACACAAAATTCGATCTGGCAGCATGTTTTAATGGCATCTAAAGCAACAAACTATAGTGAGACAAAGCTGTATTTTTTTGAATGTGTTGTGTTAGCACATGCACATTTAAAGACCATTTACATTTCCTTTTTCCCAAAAAGGAGGAAGGGCATGTATTAACTCTTGATGATTGGATATCTGAATACTGCATGTTAAGCCACAAGGCTAGCCCAAGATTCAAAGCACTCAAGAGACACTGCTAAACTAAGCAACTCACTCAGAATAAATGCATGCAATACTACAGGTGCAGAGTTTGAAATCCAAGCATGGATCAAGACATCCATACTCACCTTGAAGAACACCAGTAGTTGACCAGAGTTGAAAGTGCAATGTAAGAAACACTCAGTACTCCAGAAACTCCCAGGGAAAGTGCCCCCAGGCCACACAGCACACACAGGAGGGCTATGCCACCTATGGCTATCACCACACCTAATAAAACAAAAGCAGTTTGTTATTTAGACAAGTTTATGTACAAGTTTATGTGAGTTAGAAGAGAGCTGATGTTCTACCCCAACCACAGCTTCAAACCATATGGGAGAACAATCTTCCTCAATCATTTGGCTGGCCTCTATAAAAGCTGTGCATGGTTAAGATAACTGGTTTAGATGTATCATGGTGGCTGAGATTAGAAAGGAAAATAGGATTTTCCCTGTATAGACTACACTTAATCAGATTACTATTCTTACGTTAATAGTTTTACTACTGCTGAGACCTGAGGGACTACACACAGAAATCCTCAGTTGCTCAGACTCACAATTCCAGAAGGAAATCAAAAAAGAAGGAAAAGATAACATGCCTCAAAGGGAATAGGTAAGTATATACATGCATACAGTACCTTCCATGACTATCACACCAATGCAGGCCATCACAGCTGTTGTAACAACGAAAATCAGGAAAAATGCAACAGGGATAGCAGACACTGCAATAAACATCAGCAGTGACAAGGCAACAAAAGGATGGTCATCTAAATATTGGCCAACACGAGAATTCATAAAGGCAACAATCTGTGGATGAAAGAAAAATATTTCAGATTTTCTCTCTTGCCATAGGTAACTTTCACAGATCACTGCTAATGGAGTGAACTACAGAGAGCATCCCTTTTGTAAGTCTGCAGCTTGAACAGAGGGCAGCTGTTGTGAGTTTTAAAAGCACGGGAACTTGCTGCAAATTTAGATAACTTTATAGCATATCCATAATATAATAATAATTCTAGCAACAACAGATATTGTTTTTCTTGGACTTCCCAGTTCTATTCTTGTGTAAATTTTAACAAAAACCACCAAAACAAAAAACCCCAAACAATCTGAAAACAAGTAAAAAACCAAATCACAGTTTAGCTGCAGATTTCATTGAGGTCTCTGCAACTATTATTTTGATCTAGAAAACTGTATCTGTTAGGAAAAAAATCCCTGCAACATCTAAAAATTATGTGGGTTTTTTTTTCATTCATGGCTTATTAATATCTACAACCTGCTCATTTATCGACTTTAAGTACAGTGCAGGCATGTCTGTATCACAGAGTTTTAAAAAATTTAATTATAATGTTACTAGTTAAAATCCTTTTCCCAGAAGCAGTCATATCAATATACTGGAATTTAACTGAAGTAGGTTTCCATCCCTTATGGACTGTACATATTGTAGTTTTAGTTCTTTTTATAGCAGCACAACCACTTCACTCAAATGCCACTCTACTATCTCCAATAGTTCTGCCAGTAAAATACAAAAAACCAGAGCAGCCTTCCCTTTTTCTTGATTGCTGAAGGCGTGGGAGGACAGGCCTTCTCACAGGCCTCCCAGTTCTTACTTTAAAAAGGGAGTGCATTTAAATAAATTGGGGTATGACATCCCAATAGTTATTGAAGGAGTAACTTCATAAATATATAAAATTATATTCCAGACCCACATTTGCGTTGCTGTGGATGATCTGCACCACGGAGTGCCATTGCTTCTGCAGTTCCTGCATTTCTTTAGGTATGTTACAATCCTCAGCCGCGGTCTTTTCTTCTGGACTACCAGTTTTCACCCAGCCATCCAATTTTCCTTAGAATTAAGGTACAGTTAGTAACTGGTTCATACACATTTTCTGAAAATGAAATGTTTCTTTTGTATAAAGAGAGAATGTCGATGCCAGATGTTGATGTGATACGTAACAGTGTGTCACACTGCTGTTACAGAAGCACATCTAATGTAGAGGGCTTGTCCCTGCAAGCTCTCCTGGAACTCCAAAAGCCAAGTATCAAGATACAGATACCTCTCACCTTCTTCCTTTGCACCATTAGTCCTGTTATTTAACTCTGAGGTTTAGCAGCAAAAAAAGAGTCGGTTCTAACAATCTGCATGGACAATTTGTTGCTAGTGATGCTGGCAACCGGTAACACACTAATGAGGCTGATTTTCTTGTGCTCGTAATTGAAAACGTGCCCTGTACAGCGTCAAAACTCTGCGTATTAAGGCAAAGTGTGACAGTTTAAAGGAAACAGCTCAGCGATCCCCCTTCCCCCAAGACCCTTCCCTCTGTTGTTGCAGGGGGAGGTTAAAAGACGCGTTCTCGTGTTTGCAGACCCTCGCAGCCACCCGCCGGTGTCGGGGCCGTGCCCTGTGCCCCCGGGCCCTGCCGCGGTTCAGCGGGTGTTTTCACGCCCCGCGGTTGAGCCCCGGCCGCCGGCAGCGCCGGGCAGGAGCCCGCGGGCCGCGCCCGAGCCCCGGGCGTTACCCCCGCCCGGCCCGCGGCCTGCACCGACAGCCCAGCTAGGGACGCGTTAATTAATCACCCCCCGTTAATCACCGCTGCAGCCGTGCGCCCACCGGGTCCCCGCGAAGGTGAGGGGGGGGGTTCCCGCAGCGCCGGGGCCGCCGGCCCTGCCGCGGCGGCCGGGCTGGCGGAGCGGGGCCGGGCTGGCGGAGCGGGGCTGTCCCGCTGCCCGGGGCCGGCCCGTCCCTCTCACCTGCGGCTCTGCCCGCCTGGGCCACGGCCCCGCTCGCTGCCGGGCCTGCCGGGGCCCGGGGAAGCGCCGCCGCCCTCCCGCCGCTGTCTCCTCCCCGCGGGGGCCGGGCCGGGCCCGCCGGGCGCGGCTCCGCGGTGGGCGCGGAGCGGGGAGCGGGCCGGGCCGGGCCCCGCAGGGAGCGGGGGCTGCGAGCGGTGCCCCTGTGGTGCCCTGGCACGTGGCTCGTCCTGCCCTTCACCCCGGCCCTACCTCAGCCGCTCAGGTCCGGGCACCCCCGGCAGCGCCCAAGGGCCTTGTGTTGTGTTAGGACGTGCAGCCGCCTCGGGATTTTCGGAGTTGAGGGTGGGCGATTAGGGTATGTGCGGTATCCGTGCCGCTGTGTGGGCGTGCAGAGGCACGGTCGGCCCCGGGGGACGGGGTGTTCGGCAGCGCGGCTGCGAGCGCCGGGAGTTGCTCTGTGCGTGTCTGTAATCCAGGGATCGCTCAGTGTTTCTCTACAATCCCACCGTCCCCAGGCTGGGGGGCTGCTGCCATGGCAGTGGGAGGCAGCCCCTTAAGGCACCTTGCAGCGCGTTGTGGCTGTTCGGTCACGCCCCGAACAGACAGCTGTGAAACACATCACCCGGCACAGCCACCTTCCCCCCTCCTGGTTGCTTGTTCCCACACGTTTCTACCCTGTCCCGAGGCCTCCACGCGTGTTTTGGCGGCCATGTGGCAAACCTGTTTGGGGAGGTGCACCACGTACGGAGTAATTGCTTTAAAAACTCATCTGGGTTTTCAGCAAGAACAATGCATCCTACAGTGTCTCAGCGTTTTGGACGGGACTGTTCACCGCAGCAGTGATGCTCGGTGAGGTGTGTTGCGTGATGGTTTTGCCTGGTTGCTTTCCAGAACCGTCAGGATGATGTTAACATGCAAGCAGGAGGCTTCAGTGAATTCCCAGCTTTTGCTACATGGAATTTTTCATGCTGTAAATTACAACAAGTAAAACATTCGTGTTTCTCATGACTGCTTTATAAGTTTTTCTGATTGCTGCCACCTAAGAGAGTATTGCGAAATGAATGTTGATGGTTTCATAATTATTTTTTAAGGGCAACAAAATAAATAGCATGTTTAATTTGGAGCGTGCTGATCTTACAATGCAAAGAGATTTTATGAAGTCTGAGGCCTTTAACCTATCAGACTGTCAGAGCTCTGTGTCTTTGAGATGCTGATTTCAATGATTTCTGCAGGTACAAGGGTTTGTGTAGACAGTGGAAGTAAAATTTGTACATTGACACAAATTTGGACCATGGGCTCTAAAAGCCCAGCACAAGATACCTGCAAGAGGTATGGTGAGGACAAGTTTATTTTGCTTGCACTGTTAAAGTGTTTATTTCACATATTATTAAAGTGTATTGTGTATTGATATTCTTAGTACACTAGTGTATATAATAATAAATTTTAATTTGTTGATTTTGTATACTTTTTTTTTTTTAAAGTGAGCATAGGCACGAAGTGGCAGAACTATAGTGTGACATAGTCCAGTGATAGTGGCACTATGAAGTTTAATGGTTCCACTGAGTTGAAAGTATATTGAAGATTTTAATTTCTGGCTGTTTTCAAACATGCCATAGCTGCAGTTTGGAAGATAGTCTTGTATGTCTGAGTAAATTATTTTCCTGCTACCATAATTATGTCTTCTGCTAAAAATTCATATATAATCTCTTTCTATATAAAATAACTGGTTTTAACGTTTCTCAAGCAGCACAAGTAATTTATTTAACTTCAAAGGGCGTGCATATATGAGAGCTGAGTTGATGTGCACAGAGGAACAGTAGTTACTCTAACTGCTGCTTAATTGAGCTTGTCTTCATGCCAGTGTCAGCTCCAATTAGCAGGAAAATACTCATGTTGCAAACCAGCACTGAAATATTTGGAGAGTTAGGCATGCATCAGGCAAGCAATTACCAGCATCAGCAGAGCTGGTTCTGTACCCCACACTGCTGGCCTGTGTTTAAAGAGGAGCCTGGTTTTTGGTAGGAGCTTTCACGTCTGGCCAGGCAGGAACAATATTCCATTTGTAGTTGGTATTACATCAAAATATAAGGAAAACTGTTAATTGTTAATTCAGGGATATCAGCCATTCTCACAGCTTGCAGAAAATTGGAGGAAAAAAATAGCATCCAAAGATGGTGGGAAAGAGTTTAAAATGGAAGTCTTGCTGTGTTATCAGGATACGGACAAGGCGTCTCCTGAAGAATGTAAAGTGATGGAAATGTTTGGGTTCAAGATTTTGAATCGTTATTTTTTTTTTCTAATTCTTTCTAAGAAAATTTGGTTTATATGGCCTTTACTGTTTCAGGGGCTTCCTTGCTCTGTGCAGTATTTTCCTGCAAAAGTCAGAATATCTCAGGTGTTTTAAGACTACTTTTTTAGTAGCTTTAGAGGTGAAAGAAGCCTGTACAGTCCCTCATTGGTTCCACAACTGAATCTCCCTGACCACGGCTTGGCACAACACTGTGCTGAAAGGGACTGTTTTCTCTCTGCTGGGGAAGGAGAGGGAGGAGGGAATTCCTGTCTCCAAGCACCAGCTATGCTGTAACTGGGGCAACAAAGCTGAGGAGTGAGAAGCAGTGTCAGCTGGGACAGGCAGAGGGGCTGGTAACAAGGACACCTTGCAGGTAGTACCTGCTCTTACCCTGCTCCCTCATGCATCCTGTGGATGTGTAAGGCATGCTGGGCATCTCTCTCATTCTCTTTTCCCATTCCTTTTGATGTGTGCTTATTTCTCATGACAGTCTGGCTCTGTCTGCTGTAAACCACAGTTGGGGGCCCAGAGTCCCTGGGATATTAAAAGGGCGGGAAGGAAGCTGGTTTTGGAGAAAGTGGAAAGAGCAAGGTGGGGAAAAAAAAATCCAGCTTGTAAGACATCTGGGGAGAGTTAGAAAGATTGAGGTGAAAAGTGAGCTTGAGAAGAATGGAGAGAAATATCATGGAGGTTTGGAGGGAGGGAAGGTTTACTGTTGTAAACAAGGCAGGGAAGACTTTGGATTCTTCTTCCTGGCAGTTGGAATAGAAGCTGATTGACACCTTATGCACTGCCTGAAATGAGTCTCATATTCTTTTCCAGTGCATGTTACCAACAAGGGTGTTTATAGTGAGGGGGAGGACGGAAGAACTCTAAGCAAACAAAAGACCAAAGCAAAATAAAGCCAGCACAGAACCTGAGGCTCCTGAGGGTAAGTTCTTTCTGCAGTGACTGTGAGAAACCGGTAACTTTTTCAGAACTTCAGATGAAATTGGCCTTTACTGCTGGTTAGTGGTTTGACGTTGAAAGAACTCTAATTAGAAGACACTTGTTCTTGTTGAATATTTTTAAGATCTAATCCTTTCTAATGTACTTATTCAGGATTCCTTTGCTCAAATATTTAGCTGTTTGAAAGGTTAGTTGACATCTAAGTCGAGAGTTGCTTTAGAATGAACAATGGCTTTTTAAATAACTCTTGTACCTTTAAGAACAAATGACTCTCCTAATAAACTTCATAGTTTATTCATTTTTAAGGCACCTTAAGGTCCAATCCTTTAGTCATTAATCAAGAGCAATTCACTCTCTCTTTAATGAAATATGTCTGGCGGTGGTAATGTCTTCATTTCTGTGTGTCTCTGTGTGTGTGTGTAGGCATGCTGAGGAAAACCAAGGAAAATCAAATCAGTCCTTTCTTGAATTTTATTTCTAAATGGGCTCTAATTTGATATTGAGGAGGTCACAATTTTGTCTGCTGGAAAACTAGGTTCCAGCAGCCTAGTTTTTCAGTGCGATATCAGAAAGCAATAACTGTGTGCTAAAAATGTGTTACAGTTATGTAAAAATGATTATGTTATCCAAGCATAATTGTATTGGGTAATGATTTCCTCTTTCATGGTGCATTAACTCACTCCTGTTCAGATACCGCATACTTCTCACCTCCTTGTTCTGGTAGTTGTCAGGAATTTGTTTCTGATGAATCTCATAAACAAATAGGATTTAGGAAATCCAGAGCAGAGTATGGGTGAGGCTTTGGCCTATTTGTTGGGGTTAGAAGTTTTATCAAATGGCTGCAAAGAACATGTTTTGCTGAGGAACCCACTCAGAGTGTCTGTTGCCTTAACATTAGGAAGGTCACAATACGTAATTTTCAATAAAAACTGAAAGCAGCTCTTTTTTCATCATTAATATTTTTTGAACCATTTCATAAATACCTTTGAAGTTGTTTTTCATTTCTGTCTAGTCACAAAACAATTCCGTGTACAACATGAGTCACGCAAAGCAGTTCCCGGACTTCCCTGCCTCTGCCTCTGCTTCTGCTCCAGCTGCACCTGCAGACTTGCAGGAGGTATGTGCTCTCTCCCCTTGTGTCAGGATTTGCATTATATTCAATGTGTAGCAAATTCCTGTTCTTTGCCATGTGGTTTAGTGGGCACAGTGGTACTCAGGCAAAGGTTGGACTTGATGACCTTGGAGACTTTTTCCAGCCTTAATGATTCTGTGGTTCCAAGTACATTCATGATTCTACCTTATGTACTTTTTCTCTCTGGGGATATCCTGAAATATACCTCTTGATCGCATGTCCCTTGTGCCCGTGAGCTGTCTCATCAGAGTTTAGACATTAGGACAAGCCAGTTAATAGATCATAAAATCATAGAATCATAGAATCAACTGGTTTGGAAAACCTCTGAAATCAAGTCCAAACACCACTGTGATTACCAGACCGTGGCACTAAGTGACACATTCAGTATCATCTTAAAAACCTCCAGGGACAGTGAATCTACCACCTCCCTGGGCAGCCCATTCCAATGTCTGATCACTCTCTCTGTAAAAAATGTCTTCCTAATATCCAGTCTAGTCACCTGAGAAAACATGGAATGAACAGATAGAAGAAATCCTGTATTGATGTGAGAGAAAAATGAAAGCTGAATTTGTTAACTTGTACTATTGTTCAGCTATCGAGGGTTGTGTTAAAAGTAGGCAGGTCATTAACAAAGCTTGAGGGACAAGAATTTTGTAATTTTAAGGAAGTGTAAGGAGAGGAAGAAAAGCAGCAAGATGGAGATGTGGGAGAGTAGAAAGCAGCAGATAATGTACTAATGTCTTCTCTTATTTATAAAAAAGACCTCGATTATGCAAAAAAAACCAAAGCAGGAGTACTCCTACTGTTGTGTAAAATTATCCTTATATGTGTGCAGAACCTGTTGATCGAAAAATAGATTGGTTGGAGGTCTTTGTCAGACCTATGTGTTTGCTTTTTATACTAATCGGTGTTTAATCCTGTTCTAGCTCTAAGAAGGCTTTTAAAATTACTGTGCTGTGTAAAACTTTTGCTTTTTTCCCCCCCAATTTCAGCTTCTCCTTCAGAAGAGTGCCTATCCCCCTTTGATGCAACAGTCCTCATTGACTTTGGCAGCTCCGTTCAAGGAACAGAATTACTACAGGAGCCCCAGTGACTCCATAGCTAATAACTACACTCTTACTGCACGGGATTTAAAAATGAAAGATGTGTACAAAGTAAAGTCCTCTTCAATGACAGAGTTATCACAGGCTTCAGAAGGGCAGAGGACGCCCTCACCACGTATCCATATTTCAGTGTGTTCATAAGTTTAGCCTTGCTTGTTATACATTTTTATCTCTCGTTCTTTATCTGTTAAAGCATCATCCCTGGAAAAATCACTTATCCCTAATAAAGGCTTATATTACACTTCAGGGTCAGTGTATACAAATTTCCCAATGCATGCATAACTTTAATAAATGAAAGGCCAGTTCTGATTAACTAGTTAGGTTCATCCCTCTATATATTCATATGTAATTACTTGGAGGGAATTGTTTGCAAAGCAGCAAATTAACAAACAGCAAGTTAGCTTTTATTATTGCTAGAAGTAGATGTTAGTACCAACAGGAAAATAGAAACAAATTCAGTGTGTACATCCTTGATATGCTCATATTCATGAGTCTTGCCTACCAAACAAGACGGCATTAAAATTACGCCTGAGAATTAAATCCAACAAATATTAGTTAACACACTGTTTTCTTCTAAACCATGTAATTTATGTATTTGCTAACAAGCTGTGCATACACGTGTTAATTCTACGTTATGAAGTATTTTATGCTCTTGATTCAACACAACATGTAATATAAAGCAAATAATGTTAAGTTGCAATACTTTTGCTACTGAAGTTTACCAACATTTTACAAGAGTAAGGTGTTCAGGCTTTAAGTATACTACTGACTGAAGATACCAAATTAACTCCATTACTTAGCTTGAATTTTTTTTCATGTGCAGTATATTTGGTGGAACTATGCATCTCATAGAAGTGCTTTTATATTTGAAACAGAAAGCCCCAGTGTAGAAAATAACATCTGTGCAGGGAGATAAGTAAGCTCGGAAGTCTTAAGCATGAGCTGAATGCTTTCCTGAAGCTAGCTGATAGTCCCAGAAGCAGCAAGATTATTCAACACATGATTTTAATGTCTTGCTAAAGGCTAAATCAAACCTAAATGCTTCTTTGTGACATTGTAGTTCTCTTTTATTTCGTTATCTGATTAATTACCTTAGCTCTGTTTTTCACCAGTCTGAAATAATATCTTATTTGAAAAACGTGATGTGATATTCCTTAACTGGTATTTAAAGCTCCAAGGAAAAAGCTCAAACGTACACAAAGGCGATGGAGTTCTGATAGGTAACGTACTGTAATGTTATAAAGAGGCAGATTATTACAACCAGTCTAGTTTGAGTTGTGATTTAATGTTTCTTTTTACTTGGGTGCTCTGTTAAGCATCCAAGCATGAAGTGTAAAGTCTCCACAGAAAATGTGTGTGCATCAAGACTGGCTTCCGTGTCATGAGATTTTGGTAAGATAATTGCATGAAAGTCTTGGGCAACCTAAATAACTGGGTTAGTAGGTTTGGCTCTGATAGAATTGCTTATAAAATATTGCCTGAGGGATGCTGGGCAGTTGCAAGGTTTACATGATTGTAGTCTTTATGCTAAAGTAGTATACTCTATTAGGCAATTTTAATGAGTTTTTTCTTAATTGAGTAGCTGAAATACTTCCACAGGTCATACTAGTCCTCACTGTAGGGCAGGTGGTTTATTTAAGGCTTGTCTTTTGTCCATGTCCGTTATTGCTTCTTGATCCCCTAAGCTTGTATTCTTTTTTTCCCAAAAGCACTTTGTTAAGCATTTTGAATCCCATTTCACTGAGTGCACCTGCTCATGTGCCAGACCTGCATGTCCTAAATTACACGGACAACCAGCCACTCACCCCAGAAGAGCAATTTGCTGTCATGGATTTACACGAGAAGGAGACGAGTAAGCGAGAAAAGCCACCTTCAAGCAATGATATAGAGGTATTTATATAATTTCTTTTTAGGATAAAAGTAGCAGCAGTAATCATCCTATCTGTAAACTGTTTACTAAAATTAGTTGAGAAAAGAAGGCAGTACATGAGGTTCAGAAGATGTAAGTATTCAATATAGCAAACTGCTGTTAAATACTGTCAACTCCTTTCTCATTTGTTTCTAGCTACTCTGTTTTTTGTTGTACATTGTTTAATTCACAAGTTGAAGTACTTCCCAAATTCTTAACCCCTCACGTTGTTCGCTAGTAGTTTTTCTTTACTAATTTAATATGTTACACTCAATTCTAGTGGTGTATATATTTACATCAAAACACATGAATGTATTGTAAAGGTGTTGGGCATTGGCAGTGCTTTAAAAAGAGCCAGGAGTTAGATAGACAAAATCCATTACATTCTACTACCTTTCGATTACAGAAAAGATTCAAGTGATAGAAAAGCTAAAAATACTTTGTAGTAGTTCATTATCTGTCAGCAATTCATACAATAAGCATAATATTTTAACCATTTTTTAGCGGTACTGTTACTACATATATAATGGAGTGCAGGAAGACATGGTGGCACCTCAGGATGAGGAAGTGATGAATGAAATTTTAAGCCATGTTCCAACTCACATTCTTACTGACCCAGGCCTGGAGAAATTACTTGCAAGGTTAAAAGAAGAGATTAAGACTGACTATTACATTGGCCTCATGAAAGCCATTGGTAAGACTCAAAATCTGTCAGCTGTTCCAAGTGTGTAGACATTTATTGCACTTTCAAAGCAAACCTTCATTCTGATCTTGGCCTCCGTGGAGAATTCCTTGGGGTCAGTAGAACTACAACAGATATTTGCAAAAAAAAAATCTCTGATCGTTCTGCATAACATTCCAGCTTCTCTCGTTTTCTTTTCCTGAAATCATTTTACAGTCAAATTTGTAGTTTGATTTTTGTGCTGTATTTTATCCTAAACACATAGGAGTAAGGATATGGCCATGTTAGTTTTAAATGTGCAGAATTCTACAGCCTCCTGCTCTGATAAGAGGTGATGCTGTTGAATGTAGGTTTTGTCCCGGACATGCAGTCTCACCGTGATATCGACGATTTGTTGCAGTTGATTATGTCCTGATGGATCCAGCTGAGAGAGAGAGACTGTCTATTCGAAGCACCCCACGCCCTTTTCCCCGGAGGGTTGTCTGTGCACCAGTCCCGTGGCACAGCTCTTATGGAGAAACGAAAACTTGGAATGAAAGGAATCTATTTGTGGTGAATTCATTGATGCTCGCTTTGCAAGAGCTCTGGCTTTCTGAGTAAGATACCTTGTCCACAGGATCTTAATGAAATTAAGGATGTGTTTATTTAATGGCTTGATTGGAGCATGCATATGCTGATTTTTGGAGGTCCTGGGGGAGCCACTGCAAAGAAAGTGGCAAAATATGTCTGTTTTCTAAAGAATTCTTTTTTTCTGAGCCTGTAAGAATTCCAGTGTAAAATGATTGTTTCCTGCAGTCTCTGAATGCAAGCATGAACACATTTTACATGTCCACAGTGAAGAATGGATATATTTGTGCTGAGAAAAGATCATCCCCTTTGTTATAACATGTAATCCCTGAATTAAGATTCAACGCTCAAGTAAATGGTGATTTGGAATTCTCATCCTTATTGCCAAACTTAACAAAATTAACTCATAAAACTGAGTATCTTTCAAATGTCTGTACTTGGAATTTGCTCTGGGGACATTAGAAAATGGAGATCTGTTATCTTATGAAGATAAATGGTAGTATAATCCTGAAAGCTGGATTAGCATTTAAGAAACATTTTCAGGAATTTAGGTCTTGTGTGTTACAGACTGTGATATGTGCCCTACAGAGGAGTCAGGATAGGCACTCACTAGTATGGAATAGAAGCAGTAGGTGTCATTCTGTATGTTCTTTAATGACTAGATACACAAATAAAAGTAGGAAAAGGACAAGAGGATTTAGTTTTAAAACAGCAAGTCCAAATTAAATTTATTAAGCATTTCATGTTTGTTGATAACAAAAACCCCATGAGAAATGCACTTGTTGGACAGCTTAGCAATGAAATCATATTTTTAGTATTTATAAGTACATATGAGACCTTCCTGACTATACATGGGTGTTTTTTTAAAAATCTGCTCTTTGTTTTACTTCCACAGGTTCAGCCATCTAAGGTTTGTTCGCACCGCAGAGATGCTTTGTGGGCACCTGCCATTGCTGCCTGATGAGTTTGAGGAGATCGTTCGAAGACACTGTATGGAAGCTCGAGACATCCTTCAGAACAAGTCAGTGCCAACTGTAGTAGCAGTAAATAGAGTATTTTAGGGTCTGATTCGCATGAAGGCCCCCTCTAAAAACAGATCTTAGACTGAGATGATGCTAGTCCCAGCCACAAGGCTGCCAAAACAAAGGCATAGATAGCAGAGAGGAATAAACATCTGGATGCTGACAGAGCCATTGGAACTGCAAGAGTGCTTGTACAAGAGCAAATGGTAATAAAGTATGAATAAATGTAGACTGGAAATCAGAAGGTTTCTAACTGTGAGAGAAGTGGAGTCTAAATCTGTAAAAACGGTAACAGAAAACGTTTCTTTTTAAACCCTGGAAATCGATCAATTGAAGAGATTATATGAGGCACGTGAGAGAAGGTGCCTGTATTCTGCCACCTGAGATCTCTTCCAAACTCATTTCCCATTTAATGCTAATAATTGAATATTGTCAGTAGTATTTTGCTTATTGCTAATAATTTAAACTAATAGCATGGCCCATTATAACAAGAATCCTTAGCTTTAAAACTCAGGTTTCCTCTAAGTCCTGGTAGGTACAGTTTTGTTTCACATCTAGTTAACAATTCTCTTCTAGCTCTTTGAATCTTACTCATTCTTTGGGTGATTTCTGAGCCTAGATTTCCTTGCAAGGATCAAAGTAAGCCAAAAAAGCTTCTAAAAACTTTATCTCCATATTTGTTGCAGGTGGATCCCAGCCTGTGCATCTATTTTCATTGATCAGAAAAATAAATGGCTTCATTTTGCTCCTGAAAGGGACTCGGATTCCTCTCAGCGAGTTGAAAGCTATTTTGGTTCAGTGGCAGCCCTGATGTCGTTACAGTTACGTGAGATGGTTGTTAACTCCTTAGAAGATCTTCTTGAATTTTTTATGATCCACAAGGTATATGCTGTGAAGTACATCTGCAGTTTTTTGTCTTACATGGAGGTGATTCACGTGGCCATAAAATCTGATGCTCTTTGAAGGCAAAATGTCCCATGTGGCTCTTGCCTTCATAAAAAATGGCTGTGTCATTCAAAGACTTGTGCATACTCAGTGGGTTGTTAGCATGGTCAAGAGCTGCTCACTTGAATAACCACTTTGCAGGCCTAGGGTTACAACCAGCAGCTTATAGGAGTTTTCAAGTCTGTCTTGAGTGAGTGTGCATTTATTTTATTTTATTTTTAGTTTAATTTTTCTCGGTCTTAACAGGCAAAACACTTTTACACATGATTCTCTGAAAGCTTATGTATAATCCACTTTGAAGTCAGAAGTGTTCAGAGTCAAGTGTGTAATCCTTTGCAGAGGTGATTTCTGTATGTGGTGTTTTTGTCTATACCCAGTGAGTGCCCTGTATTATTTCAAGTAATGCACAGTTATAATAATAAACATTACACCATGAGAGTTTTTACCACTGTTTAGGTTACCATAAAGCTGCCTCTTAGTGGAAATCAATTTTTTAAATATAGGATCACCCAAGAGCTACCATGATAAGACAAAATGTATGAATGTGGCAGATTAAATACTGCGTTGCAGCCAGATCACACTTAATATAATACTGTCAGACCTTGCACTAAGCCTTGCCACTAAGCCTTGCATCTGAGTGATGATGGTTGGGTTTTTAAAGTATTTTTTAGTTTTGTCTTGTGGGCTGGTTTGGGTGGGCTTGTTTTGTTTTGTTTTTATGTGTTTATTTGTTTTTAAAATCCTTATAACATCTACATTACCAGTCTCATCATGGATTAGGACTCCATGATTGTAAAGACAGTTTGGGGCTAGGGCAGTTCTTACCAATCTAAGGCAATTAAAAAATCCACAGGATTCTAGATTTTATGTCTGATTTTATTTTTTTTAGAATTTTAGTTTTGTACAGTGATTGGTGCTTTACTTCTGTTACTTAATGGAAAATCAAGGCATTTAGGCTTAAACCCAGTTTCTTAATTCCAGCTTTTATATATTCCTTTAGGAGTCAGCACGTTAAGATCTTATTTAGAGCATCAGGTTTTGAATGAAAATCAGGGAAGATGATCCCATTGGTGCTCTGTAGTTAAAATACTTGTGGGAGTTCGAATATTTTTAAAATTATCATTCTTAGAGCTCATTTCATTGTTAAGTAACATTTTCATTCTTTTCCCTAAGGATGGAAATGATTTTACAGAACCATACCGACAAATACAGTTCTTTATACCTCAGATATTGAGAGTCAGACTGCGTGTGAGGGAACCTGAGATTGTCTTTGAGCCATCCTTGAGAGCATGTTGGGATTTAATCAGTCATTCCTTCAGGGAGATCCTGCGCAGTGCCGAGGAACTTCCAAAGGTACTGCATAAGTTATGGCTCCATACAAAATACAATATTAATAAAAAGTATCTATAATACAAGGATGAAGCCAAAAACTGACAAATAGAAGATAAAGATGAGGGTTGTGCATCACAAACTGTGTGCACTTCTGTGATTATAGAAGATATTTTTCAGATTCAAGTTTTATTAAAACACTGGTTTGATTTTCATGCAGTTTTCACAAGCAAACTGTGTGTATAACCAGGTGTTAATTATGGATCAGAGCCTTTTCACATTGCAGTGTTTTTACCAAATAATACATTTTTTTTAAGTGGTGGGTGAATGGGTAATAGAATACCTTATTTCCACTATTCTGTGTGTTATTACAGTATTTGCAATGATCCACTTTAGGTAGAAAGACTTCTGTTTCCAAAGTTACGAAGAGATGACCTCACTCTCGGTACAGTCAAACCAGAGGAATCTTTGTTTTCAGAGTATATCAACAAACTTGAAAAGATCTTTGAGAGCAACATACTCGGTCCACAGAAGTAAGTTTTGGCTGATAACTCCATTGCCCTTTCAAACCCTCAGTTTCATAACACCATTTGGCAAAAATGGACAATATGAGTGGATTTGTTTCTTTTTGTAGAGAAGCTTCATATTGGAATCTTACGCTCGTTTTTGTGATCTTCTGTGTTTAAGGTATTTAAATGCGTACAAGAAATACAGCAATCTTTTGAACAACGTGGCCCAGCAAGACGTCACAAATTTCTGGAATAAAGGTCCTTCCTTAGAAGCTTTAAGTGAGGTAATGTGTTACTGACAACTGCAACATGTTCATACAGCAGCTCACACATCATGCTTGACTTCCTAATATATTGCCTAAAGAACAAATCACTTGTTTTACCCGTGGGAATACTGGGGATTACTCAATTTACATAGCCCCTTACTGTAGGGCTGCTGTGCAAATGGAGGAGGAGATTTCTTTATGACCATCTGCCATGGGTTTTGTTGGTTTTCCTTAGCAGAAGTCCAGAGGAGTATTTGGTCAATCTGTAGTTTACTTGAATATCTTGTCCTCAGTCAGCCCTTCTGCTCTTGTCTCTGCATTCCTGAGTTAGGATATGGCTAAATACTTCTTTAGGCATCTTGTGGTCTTCCCTACTGTGGCATATTACGCTGCAAAGCTTTCAGCCCTGGAGTCTGGGGGTAGGAGCAAAGCTATGGAAAGATAAAAGTTAGTTTTCCTTCTTCTGTTTGGAATATATTATCCATTTGTTGGAGGGAAACTCTCAGTTGTTTTGCATTTTTCATCTATAGAGTTTTAGGAAAAATAACAGATATATTATTTTCTGTTTGTAGAAGATTGACAGCTTAACAAAATTGAAAGGAGAGATTGCTTCCATGCATGTCACTGTTCCTCTGGCCATGTTCTGTCTGGATGCTCTATACCTGAATGAGGAACTCTGCAATAGGACCCAGAATCTGAAAGACAGATTGATTGAATTTCAAGTGATAGAAAACAGAGAGTTGAATCAAAGGTACCTGTTGTTTTCATGGGTGGTTCTTGCTGTCTGCCTGGACTGGTGCTCTCTGTCTGTGGATGAGATAACTTCATTTGTTTGCTGGATTTCCTAGGGCCGACCAGGCACGTGTGAAGATACTGAAGGGGGTATTTAAAATTAGTAGGAACAAAAATAATTGAAAATAAATGTGTAACTTAGCATGTGTGGAAGGTAACTTCCTGGCACAGCTGGTGAGGGAGCCAGCCAAGGCTGATGCTGGACCTGCTGTTTGCAAACAGAGAAGGATGTTGTGGTTGATGGGGTGGTTGGAGGCTGTCTTGGGCACAGTGACCACAGGATGACACAGGTTTTGGCTCTTGGAGAATCAAGGAATGGGGTCAGCAGAACTGCTTCCTTGGACTTCTGGAGGGCAGATTTTGGCCTGTTTAGGACACTGGTTGATGGAGTCCCATGGGAGTCAGTCCTGAAGGGCAGAGGAGTCCAGGAAGGGGAGATGTGCTTTAAGAAGAAAATTTTAAAGATACAGAAGCCCATCCTCGTGTGTCAGAAGATGAACCGATGGGGAAGGCCAGCCTGGCTGAACAGGGAGCTTGGCTAGAACTCATGGGAAAAGAGAGTTTAATTTATGAAGAAATTTAATATTTTTGTTTCAAAGACAAAATGAATTTACAAGATCTCGCTTCTCTTTTCACTTACAGTCCCAGTGATCTGTCTGTCTGCTTTTTGTTGTAGAATTTGTGATGATTTTAACTTCATTGCAAAGAAAATGAACGAGGAGCCTCAGAACACTGAAGAGCTGGTGGAATATGATGCATTCTTAAAGAAATCCAGTGAAGTTACTGTTGTTAAACTGAAAAAGGACCTCGTCAAAGCAGCACGCAGACTGCAAGTCCTCATGGACTATGCTGATCTTTCTCGTATGTCTCAACTACAGGATATAACATTTCCAAATGAAAATTTTATATATAGATAGTGGCCTCTGCATGCCCAAATGTTGCATCTTTTAAAATGCTAATAGGAATTTCCAAAAGAGACAGAAAGGAAATAAAAAGAATTCAATAGAGGCCAAAATGTACCAGTACTGCATGGAAGGAACGGTAGAGAAATGGCACCCAGCACAGGCAGGGCTTTTTCATGAGTTTCAGAGAGTGTTTTAGGTATTATCAGATTAATGTCATGTAGTCTGGCCAGATGATGTCACACTTCCCTGTTATGAAGTGAAAATTCTTTAGAGAAAAGTCATCTAAGAAGCCTTGTGGCTGAAGGCTCTATTGGCAGCATGTGGGAAATGTGAGAACTTGCATCTCTGCAGTTGAAGGTTAGCTCAGAGCAAGCCTTTTGTTGGTTTGCTGTGATGGTTTGCTACTCTTGGGTAATAAATACACTTTAAGACGAAAGAAGTATCTGTAGAAGTTGCTTTTGGTTTGCACTTTTATTCAAAGCAAAAATGTGCCATTCACAGATGCTGTCTGTTACTTGCTGAACATGAAAAGGAAGAGCAGGTCTATGAATGTATACCCATTTTAGTGGCATAACTAGGAGATGCTACATTTATTAGACTTTATGATAAAAATTAGGATGCCTGTGGAAGGCAGGACATGTTTCTGTTACATTTTGGAGTGGAGTGTTTGTAATTGCAGTATTTCACAATTACATATTCTTTGTAGCTGGGTTTATAAGCATGTGTTCTGAATTAGTTATAATGAGCTAAGTGCACTGAACAAACAGACAAATAGGAAGATGGGGATGTCTGGTCATTGTAGTTGTTATGCTCTAGTTTTTGTGAATAATTCAGCATTTACAAGATTGTGGACTAGAAATGGTTTAAACCTTTATCCATCTAATGTAGGTAAAATATATATATATAGTTAGGAGTGGTCTGTGTGTGTAGTTGAATGGAATTAATATTCTAGAATGTCTGCTCTCACTAATTGTCTCTGCCTAGCTAAGGTCTTATTTAGAGAATTTCACATTCTTAACTTGATTTTACAGTTTTGCTATTAATCTGACTTGTTTTAGGGAACAGTTTTCTTTGCAGTGAAGATAATCCAGTCACCAGTTTCTTAGCTTATTCCTAAACATAGTTTTAGCTATTTTGCTTATTAGTAGGCATTCTATTGTATAATAGCCATTCTCCTGGACCATTAAAAGGTTAAAAGGTATGTTCTTAAAGATTCTTTATCCATTTTTTATTTTAGGTGATGACATAAATCTGAATAGCTCAGTTTTCCATTGGCCTGATCAGATTCAGAAAATATTTGACAACAGTAAACAGCTGTCGAATAAAAGGAGGGATCATGTGGAGATGATGTTGATTGAAAGGTATGGTGTTGAGTAATTTTTTTTAATCACTGGGTATTTTTAAAGACAAGGAAAATCTCATTATTGGTAGAAAGGAGATAATGTTAAAGAGGGGAAAATTAGAAGAGTGCTGAGAAAGTAAGGAAGAAACCTAGTTTACAGTATTATGGAGATTTCAGAAAAATATTGATGAGGGTGGATTAGAATATTCCTATGTTTACATAGATCTGAAAGAAGGAATGGAGGATTGGCCCAGACTATTCATAATTTTATGTTGTCATATTGATTAGTCCATTACATGTAGTTTTGTTACATTCTTTTCACTTGTCCTTTATTTCCGCCAGGTAGTAAAGGCAGCAAAGGTAAGTAAAGTAAATCAACTGTGAGGTTTGAAAATGAGCCTAGAATTTTGGTCCTGTGAACTGCATAGTATTGATGCAAGTGATCAGTGGGTTTTCACTGGCATCTGTGTTTACAAAGGTTTCATCTGACAATGCCTGTTAAAATTAATAAAATAATTGAAACCCGAAAAGAAATGAAACCATCATATCACCTTAACCATCTTTACTCCAGGTGTTCTCAGTTTGAGAAAACCCTTCAGGGTTATAATAAGGAACTAGAAAGCTACAAAAAGCGGGATGTCATGACCGTAGAAGACATGAAGAACAGTGCTCGGCATTTTGAGGAGTTAAATAAGAATCTCGAAAATGCACTTATAGAATTTGAGGTTAGTATTTATTAGTCAAGTATGGAGTGGGTTGGAATGTGCTGGATGAGCAAAAGTTTGGTTCCTGCCTCTGATTTTTTAATTCCCCAGGGCTCTGGCCATGTATTGTCAGGATGTCTTTTAAAATTTCTAGGTTAAACAGTTTGTCTTAGCTGTGACTCCACTGGGAAATGAGAAGGGTTGTCTTTAAGAGATCTCACAGGCACTGTGAGGCTTAATTAATCTTCTAAATCACAGTGAGATAACGGGATTTCTGCATATGTGGAGACTTAAGGGTCAAGATTTTAATTAAGTCCCAATCAAAAGAGAAAGTGGAACCAATTAAATGAGCTTGGAATTTAGATAAATTGCTAGTCCCACATATCAATACTATTAATCTGATTTAAAGTCATCTAGTATATTTAATTAGTGTAAGTTAACAGCACTGATATGCTGTTACAGGTAGATCAGAACAAGTAATTAAGTTTCTTAATACATGATCACAGTGAGAGGTGTATCCACACAATTTAAATAACATGACAATTAGCTTAGTGAATACATGAATTTAAATATTATCTTGGAATGTGTATCTTTATATTTTTCTGCCTACATCTCTCACTGAATGATTACAAGTTTTATGGAAGATCTGTTGTCATTATAAAAGCACAGACTTGAGACTCAATCTGAACTCAGTGTCTGCATTTGAGACAGCATTTCTCTGTGCTTCACCTCCCACCTGTAAAATGAAGGAGGCAATACTCTTTTTTTTTTTTTTTTTACATCTAATTCTTTGCACTTTGATTTATACTGTAAAAACTTTTGGATAAAGACAATACCTTACCACGGATAAGCAAAGAAATTAATGCCTGTTTTCATTAGAGCTCCCAGATGTTTCTGTGAAAGAAATAAACCCCAGCTAATCACAAGTTAAAAAAAATCCTGTAAACCTCTTTGGCTGAAGATCTCAAGATTTCAAAGTGGTTTGAAAGCTTGTGAGCCTTGGTTTCACTGAATGCCAGGGTGCATTTTCTTATACTGTAATGATACAGATTTTAAAAATTATTTCAGTAGTAAAGGATACCAACAAATACCAGGTTAACAGTTGGACTCGATGATCTTAGAATTGTTTAGGTTGGAAAAGACTTCTATGATTCCATGAAATAACTAGGGCAATTTTCAAGAACAGTTACCTTATGTACCTGAAATCCACAGGCCTGTATCTGCAGATCTGTCTGGCTTTAAGACATGTAAAATAACTGTATTCAATATTACCTGTTTAAAAGTTTATACTGTAGTAGGGGTTTTTGATGGAAATAATACACTTTTTCCCCCCCTAAAGGATATTACTAGAGAAGAAGATTTACTTGGGCGAGAGAAGAGTGAATTTCCTCTGTTGCAAGCTATAATTGCAAGGAAAGAACCCTTTGAGCAACTTTGGGTAACAGCATATAATTTCCATACCAAATCTGAGGAATGGATGAATGGTGAGGCTTTGGTGTTCATTTGATGAAACATGTTATTTTCAGTGAGTTAAGTAGAAGCTGGAAGGGTTGATTAGTCGGGAGAAGATAATTTTGAAGAAATAAATGCTCTTAAGCAGTGTGAAACAGTTACTGACTTGGATTTTGTATGAAGATCGTTTTTTGTAACACAATTGATTTCCAGTTAAAGGAGAATGATTATAAATAGCTATAATTAAACCACCCTAGAAATCCCCTTGTGATATGCCTTTTTTGTACTATTGTGTTCAGGAACTCTGCAGCAGTTCAGTGCTGATGAAATTACTGAAGAAGTTGGAAATATGTGGAGGATTATGTACAAGCTCTGTAAGAGCTTCCCAGACATGCCCGGGCCAAAACGTTGTGCAGAATCTATGAAATATAAACTTGATAAATTTAAACAGCATCTTCCTGTCCTGGTAATTGCCTGCAATCGTGGAATGAAGCAGAGACACTGGGACAAGGTACTTCCAACTCTGCTTTAACCATGGGAGAATTCTGCCACAGGAACTGGCAGTTCAATGTGATAAGTTCATCTGTGCCACACTGTGAAATGCAGTAACAGTTCTGCATTTCACCAGAAGATCTTTCATCCTGCCACAGGATAGAGATCCACTTTTGGAATTTCTAATGCTACAGGCAGGAGTTTCTCTGTATTAATAATTTATGGTGAAAAGCGAATTAGGGAGCTGCACTAATACTTTGGCATTTATTGATTGCTGTTTGAGAAGTCTTTTACAAAGATGCATTAATAGGTTTTATTTCTTACTTTACTTTCAGATTAGTGAAATTGTAGGGTGTGAGATCAAACCTGATGAAAATACTACTCTTAGGAACATACTGGACTTTGGACTCTCGAAATATATTGAACAGTAAGAAGCTTACTCTAGTCTCATTTTTAAGACATTGTGTTTTGTAGGTCACATACCAAATATTAGTTCTTTTGGGGTTTGTGTACTGTAGAATGGGCTGTAAAATCAGCTGTATTTTATCAAGCTATGAAGTGTCAGTTGTTCTTGTAGCACAGAGGCATTAAAATCCAGAGTTGTATTCCTAAATCACTTAATTTGCACATTCCTCTAACTTGGTGAGCCTGAAAGTACAAAAATATTCCTTGAAGTAAAATTCTATATTATGAACAAATTATTATTAAAGGTATTCTGATATGCAACTCTGCCTAGAACTGCTTTTTTTTGCTCTTCAGCTATGTTACAAAAACATTTCAAAGATATGTTTCATTTTAATTTAGACTGGAACCTGTTGGAGCAGCTGCAAGTAAGGAGTATTCCTTAGAGAAATCAATAGAGAAAATGCAATCGGAGTGGGTCAATGTGCATTTAGTTTTGGTGCAGTACAGGGATACTGTAAGTAAACACCAAATCAAAATATATAGCTGAAAAGAGTTACTTTGATTCTGAATACCAGCTGAAAAATATTAGAGGGAAGTTACTGCTGATTCATTGTGACATGATGGAAAGTTGTATCATACCCCAGAGCTGAGCAAATGTCTCCATTATTATATATCCTTTTATCTGGACCTTAGTGTCTGGACAGCTTGTGATCTCACATACTCATCCTAACAAATCTGTAAGCTTGAGAACTTCTGCAGTGTTGTATGGAAAGCTGGATAGTAGTGAAGTTTTAACTTGCCCGAACAAACAAGAATTCCAGTGCAAAAGATGGAGTCAGAAGGCAGCGGCTTCCTATTCACAAAACAGTCTATCTCTGGACCTTTGAAACAGAGATGTACAGAGGAGACACCATTTGATACCTTCCAACATTTGCAGGCTTTCTCAATTCCTTGCTGCTTCAACCAGCATAGAGAAGGGAAACTCAAACAGGAAGCTGAATGAGTGTGAGGTTGTAGAGTGGTGAAATAAAGTGACTGCCTTTTGCCTTAACGAAATGTGATGTATTTACAGGACATCAAGATCCTGTCATCAGTGGATGAAATCCAGCTTTTGCTGGATGATCACATTGTTAAGACTCAGACAGTGTGTGGCTCTCCCTTCATCAAACCAATAGAAGCTCAGTGCTTGGTAAGGAAAAGCCAGTTTGATTGAGCTTACATGTCTCAGAATATGCTTTCCCTAAGCGCTTTAAGCTATTTTGACATGATAAGACATTACAGAGTTTTTAACTCTTCCTAAGAACACACATTCATATTTCTTGATTTATTCTTAAGGTAATTTTGCTTAATTATTAAATGTTTTCACTGCAGGCTTGGAAAGATAAGCTGTGTTTAATGCAAGATATTCTAGACAGCTGGCTAAAATGTCAGGCAACCTGGTTGTATTTGGAACCAATTTTTAGCTCAGAAGACATTATTGCTCAAATGCCTGAAGAGGGCAGGAAGTTTGGGATTGTGGATTCATACTGGAAAAACATTATGGCAGAAGTGGTAAGTGCTTACATTTCATAAACTGTGTGTTTTTATGAAGTAAGTGCAATTTGGTGTCCTGTTCAGTTCCCTGTAAATAAGAGGTTGGGTAAGAGGCAGACACTTAGTGTTGGTGTGAGCTGAAATGTTTGTCAAAATTGCTGGGAGAGCGGGGTTGTGTGATGAAGGTGTTGAAATAAGCAGCATAATTAAATAGAAGTTGAGACCTGTCCAACAGCTCAGACTGAGAATGATGAAGCCTGTTCTGAAATAGGACCCTCTGAAGAGGAGTGTTATCAGAAAAAAAAAAAGCAACCTAAATAGCAAGAGCAGGGAATAATTGTAATGTACTGTGGCTCTGTTTGACAGAAGTTATTTGTGAGTGGAAAATGATGTAGCAAGCTCAAGACACGGGAACAAATGCCAAAGATTTTAATTCCTGATATTTCCTTCATTATTGTCTGTAAAGTTCAAGTTGGTAAAACTGATGGTCTGAAAAACGAAACTATCAAGTAATGAATACATATTTAGTAGCATCAAAGCACACTACAGAGAAGAATATTTAGCTTTTTAGCCTCCTGCCACATATGTGATTTAATGTACAAACTTACTGCAGTTTTTAGCAGTATCTGCTGTGTGTTTGTTTTTACAAAGGTGAAAGACACAAAGGTACTTGTAGCAACTGAACAACCCAAGATGTTAGAGAGACTTCAGGAAGCAAATACTCTCTTAGAAGACATTCAGAAGGGACTGAATACTTACTTGGAGTCGAAAAGATTATTTTTCCCGAGGTAAATTAAACAGGCCTAAATTAGAAACAAGAAGCCATAAGCTCTTTCAAACCATTTCTGCTGAACTGAAAAGTCTCATTTTATAAACACCTGTGGGACACAGTCACATGCAGCAAAAAATGAAAACTGTCCTTATCTCCAGACATAACTCATTTTCCTCAGCTCTGGTTGTGAAATGCCAGGGATGGGCTGGGATGGGGAGGCAAAATCTGTCTAGCACAGTGTAAACTTGTGATTAGAAAAGTTTTATTTCTGGCAGGGTATTTTTGAAGGAGCTTGCCGCCTTCCCATGGCTGATATGCAATTATGGCTCTGCCCTACCCTCCTTAGTTAGAGGTGTGTGGTACGTAGGAGGGGTGTGTGATCATGAGGAGCAGGATTCAGTGGTTTTGCAGGGTGCTTCTTTACTGCATAGAGCTATCTGGTCTTCCCTGTGTGAGTTTGAGAACCTTTATTTCTTCCTTTGCATAAAAGAGTGGTCACATTGAAATTCTGTAAAAACAGATGTGATGAGTTTTATGACGTTAAAAATTGCGTATGGACAGCAATTTGATATAACCATTTCCTCTCTGACATAATGTCTTGAGCAACAATAAAACCAATTCCATCTGTCTTGCATGTATAGATTATTAATGACAACTTTCATGATTGGAAATTGTGTTTTTCTGGCAGATTCTTTTTCCTGTCTAACGATGAGCTGCTTGAAATATTGTCTGAAACAAAGGATCCCCTTCGAGTACAACCACATTTAAAGAAGTGTTTTGAAGGCATTGCTAAGCTGGAGTTCACAGAAGATCTGGAGATCATAGGCATGATTAGTTCAGAGAAAGAAATTGTTCCTTTCATAGATAAAATCTATCCAGTGAAAGCAAATGTAATTTTTTTTAATTTTACTATATGAAATTAGATTAATACTTTCTGTAAAGTGCAAGTTTTGGAGGGAATTAGGTTCAAAAGGGATCTGAGTAGAGAAAGTAACGTTATACATTTTGAAAAGTATCTCAGCTCTTTGTATCTTCTTCTGTTCTCAACATGAAGGTGAACTGCTGAATTGCTGTATGGTAACCAGAAAGAACTGAAAGATGGAACAAAACATGCCCTGGGTTAAAATCCCCAAGCTTAGCTGACACTGCAATCTGTGATATGTGTTTTTTCTTTATGATTACATGAAACATACCCAGCTACTTCTTCAGCTGGATTGTCTTTAGAGTTAGGTTAATATACCTGCCTTCAGACATTGTAAACTGTAGTATTGCCTGTCAAGAATTTGGTAATTTCAACCTCTATTCCTTTTATAAATGGCACCTAGATCAGAAGGAAGCATATTTAAGCCTAATGTATTTCAGATTATTTGTCCTTTAAGAGGAATATAACCTTTAAGAGGAAATGTGTACTGACTTAAATATTTTTCTTCCTTGAAGGGCATGGTAGAAAAATGGCTTTTTCAAGTAGAGGAAATGATGTTGGCCAGTGTAAGACAAGTTCTTCATGATGGCATAAAAGGATATAGTGAGGTAACTATTTCTGAACTATAGTATAAATTAGATTTCACAAGCAAATGTACATGAAGAGGTTGCTGAAATTCTTAACCAGGGAAACATGTTTGAAGCTAAGTGGAATCCAGCTCTTCTTGTTCAGTAGTACCAGTCTGAAGTTCTAACTCGGAATTTCATGAAGAAAAAATATTAAGGCCTTCTGTGCTGATTCTCATTTATTTACAGCATGAGACAAAAGACATTTGGGAAAAGTAATTGTTATCACTGCCATAATCTAATGTGTTTATATGACCGCTGGAGTGGATCTTTTTGTTTAAGGTTCCTCGTAAAACATGGGTACTTCAGTGGCCTGGGCAGGCAGTTATTTGTGTTTCATCCATTTACTGGACAGAGGAAGTGTCTGATGCCATAAGCAAAGGAACTTTACAAGTAAGATTTTCTTCTAACTTTCTAAGTAGTGAATTCTGGTTAGTAAAAAGCTCCTTCTAGGAAAGAAGGTCCTCAGTCAACATATCGCAATTTACTCATGCAGTGTGCTTTATTTTGTATTTCCTTTTTTATTGTGTCTTGGCAAGGGCTTGTTCCCATTACTTTGATGTGTATCAGGAGAAATCCTACTGCAGGAAATTGTGTTACTTTATTTACAAGTGATACAGGTGTAAGTGAAAGTACCAAAGAAACAGTTTGGTGTCCTCTGGACATGTAGTCCAACCTTTGCTTGCAGTAGGGCCAACCAAACCACTAATGGACTTGGTCCAATTTGCCCATTTCTGTCTTGTGTAGGGGAGCCAAAACAGAGAGAATCTGTTCTTCTCGCACTGGAGAATTTTGTTATTTCCATTAGGAAGAAAGATAAGACTTCTGCTTATACCACTTTCAGGCCATAAAGATTTTTGAAGTGTTCATAGCAAGAAATGTGAAAGATAATTTCAGATGTTCCTGTAGTGCCCCAACTTCCATTATTATGTTCTGTTGGAAGGGGCTGTCTCCAATGACTGCACCCGTGGGAGCATAGGAACTGCTAGCTACAGCATGACATTAATGCTCGTGTTCTGCTTCTGTGGCAGGATTTCCTGGAGAAGAGCAATCTCCAAATCAGGGAGATTGTTGAGTTAGTGAGAGGAAAGCTGTCCAGTGGAGCCCGGCTGACACTTGGAGCTCTGATTGTCATCGATGTGCACGGTAACCTGCAGCTGCTGGCACTCCTGTTCCGTCTGGGGCAGCGCTGCTGTTGGTAGTTGGGTGAACTATTTGAGAGTTGTTTTAAGTAAACTAACGCAGCAGAAGTATTTAGATTTTTCAGATAATCTCTTTCTCACTCTGCAGCTCGCGATGTTGTTGCGAAATTGGTTGAAGACAAAGTCAAAGATCTGAATGACTTCCAGTGGATTTCTCAGCTGAGATACTACTGGGAAGAGAATGATGTGGTAGTGAGAATGATTACAACAGAAATGAAATATGGCTACGAGTATCTGGGCAATTCCCAGCGTCTGGTTATAACCCCCCTAACAGACCGATGTTATAGGTAAGGCCGTGTTGTCTGTGAATGATGTTTTAATTTGTTTGGATTGATCTGTATGTACTTTCATTTGTTATAGTTAATAACAGCAGGAACCTCAGCAGCTAAGATTTTCCTGTAGATTTTGGAGGCAAATCTTGTTCATCTTCTTGGCCCAAATATGGTAAAATATTTACAATATATAGCTTTCTACACCAGTAGTGTAATAGTTTCTGTTGTATCCAGGAAGGTGCTTCTGAAAAGAGGTAGCAGCTCATGGTACTGGAATTATAAGCAATTCCACAGTAGCACCGGTCAATTAATTTATCTGAATTAGGACACACAGGCTGGGTGTGCCTGCCTGTAAGATAAATGAGGCAATTACAGAGCCCTTCACAGATGTTTGAATGCAGTTAGCTTCCTGTTCCTCCACTGGCTTGCAAGAGGTTGAAATGGAAGTACTTCATTCCTCAAGGTTGAAATATTCAAGGGCATTTGGTATTTCACTTCTGGTGAGCCCTAGAGACACAGGTCAGAGCCTTTGAATGAATGTTTTGTAAAATAATCAGATCACTGCAGCGTTAACAGGGATCTCATTTTAGAAGTTCACTCAGAGCAATACCATTTCCAGGTTTTTGAAACAACCTTTATGCTTTCTCACCCATTTCTAAAGATTGGCTTAATTTATAAAGTCAGCCTGAAGTTCTTTCCAGTTCAAGAACCACTTGAGGAAAATGTGTGTTTTTGCAAACTCTGGCATTTTGCTCATGGCACTGTGCGTTTTCTTGTGTAATTGAGGATATACAAAGTGAATGTGATAAAAGCCTTGACATTCCTTTTAGGCCAAGTGGGTAAATGTAAGCATCCACAAGTGGGAATCACTTATGAGAACAATACTGGTTTTTTTAGGGCAAGCTGCAAAGTCAGTAGAAAAACAAGTAAATTGTTTTCAAGGGAGCCTGTACAGGAAAATACTGATCAATCCGTTCAGAAGCAGTCTAAAGCTTACTATTTCTAATGCCTGTGTTCTTGATAATGTAGGACATTAATGGGTGCCTTGAAATTAAATCTTGGTGGTGCTCCAGAAGGGCCTGCTGGAACTGGCAAAACAGAAACAACCAAAGATCTAGCAAAAGCACTAGCTAAGCAGGTACTTAAACCTCTTTTTTCTTGCTATGTAGATATTTCTTGAAATGCCATTCTTGAACAAGTACTGCTTGTTTTGTAGCTGTTCATTTATGGTTGGACTTGAAGTTCTTAAAGATCTTTTCCAACCTAATTATTCCGTGATTCTATATTCACAGAAACAGTTGGTAAGAAGCAAACATTTAGGGCTGTGTCTATATGGCATCCAAAATTAGCAACAAAAATCCCTTCCCATTTTACATGCTAAGAATTCTGTAGTGGACTTTATGTTAATACTGAGAAATGTTCTCTGTGTGTTTTTGTTGTAGTGTGTTGTCTTTAACTGCTCCGATGGTCTCGATTACAAGGCAATGGGCAAGTTCTTTAAGGGGCTGGCACAGTCTGGAGCATGGGCCTGCTTTGATGAGTTCAATAGAATTGAGGTAATGTTCTAACTCAGACAAATAAAATGTGTATGTGACAGTCATTTGCTGGGAAAGAACTGTTCTTGTCTTCTTGAGAAATCAGGCTGCAGCTGTGGTGTTGCATTTGTCTGTGTTCAGCACAGGCCAGACAAATCCCAGTGGAGGGTTTCCTGTGGTGACCAGCTGAGTGGCACTAACCGAGTGACCTGCCTAACTAGCTGTGTAAACAGACACATCTAAGTTCCCTCCTTGATCTTACTCTGACCTTTAGGGTTTTGTTTATTTTGGTCTCTAATGACTTTGGATAAGTTTTGTTGTTAGTTTGTTGGAGTTTGATTTAAGTACATGCTAGTAAATGTGGAAATGTCACGAAATTCTATTTTGTATGTATTAGTATTCTTAACTCCTTATTTTTTCCATTTTTCTGCTGTGGGTTGTTTTCTGCTGAATTCAGATATTAGCATTCATTTTCTGTTAACCCGACGCTTTATATTCTGTTACACTGATACTTTAAAACACTGAGGATTGGCACTGGGCAGCCTTACCCAGTCCTTACCCTCAATTTGAGGCATTGAGTGAATCAGGCTTTCTGAAGATACTAAACGGTGTCATTTGAGTTGAAGGGAAAGTGCTTTTAGAGGCCTCCAGAGGGAGTTCCTGTCCAACTAACTTAGATGTCTACACTCAGGCACATGACGTTTCCCTGTGGAGGCTTTTACAAGTCTCTTGATCTGTCTGTGTTGAATAGAGAATGGTGGCACTAACTTTTAGAGGATCCCTTCAATAGGCAGCTAATATTTAGGCTCAGTTATCAGCCACAGGGTGATTTTCACCTGGAGGAATGCAAAGATAGCCATCAAAATATATAAACAAAGCCATTGTATATTATCTCCAAGAGTCTTATGTTTTCCCATCTGTTCTCTCTGTATCAGGTTGAAGTATTATCTGTAGTTGCCCAACAAATCCTTAGCATCCAGCAAGCTATTATTCGCAAACTGAAAAAATTCATCTTTGAAGGGACAGAGCTCTCTCTTAATCCTACATGTGCTGTGTTTATCACCATGAATCCTGGGTATGCTGGGCGGGCAGAGTTGCCTGATAATCTGAAGGTAAATCTGAAATCCTGTTTTCTAATAGAAATGAAACAGAATTTGCAACTTCTAGTCTGTTGTAATAAGAAAAGTCAATAGAATAATACACTGATGTGTGTAATGGTTACTTGGGAAGAAAAACACCATCACTCTGAACCTCCCCTCCCTGGCTTCTTCTGCTGACCATGACACAAAACTGGCACAATTCATTGCCATATTTCATAGTCAAAAGGTGGTATCTTACTTTTTTCCTTACAGGCACTGTTCCGAACAGTTGCCATGATGGTTCCAGATTATGCTTTGATTGGGGAAATTTCTCTTTATTCAATGGGATTTCTGGACTCTAAGAGGTAAGACATGCTGAATTTTCCATGTCAGTTGAATGTGATACACCTCATTCCTCCATAAGGCATATATGTGTGTTTGAGGCATATGATTCTGGAAGGCTGTCCATGTCATGTTTCTCCAGAAAGTATTTTTTACTCTCCTGCTTTATCATCAATTCCCATTCACCACCTCATGTTGACAGATACGCACTTCTACACAGGATCTTTTGGAAAAGGAAACATAACATCAAGCAGAATTCCTAAATGGCACACACATTTTCTACCATGGCACTGTCTTGCTTCCCAGGTGATTTGGGCCATCTTGCCAGCTGATATGCTTAATAATCATGCAGTTACTTTGTGGATGCTAAGGGTTTTCCTCGCATGGTGAGATAGTTTCATTCTACATGTTACATTTTAATATCCACAGTCTTGCCCAGAAAATTGTTGCCACTTACCGCCTGTGCTCCGAGCAGCTGTCATCCCAGCACCACTATGACTATGGGATGCGTGCGGTCAAATCTGTCCTGACAGCAGCAGGAAACCTAAAGCTGAAGTACCCAACTGAAAATGAAAGTGTCTTGTTACTTCGGGCTTTGCTGGATGTTAATTTGGCCAAGTTCTTGTCACAGGACGTGCCATTGTTTCAGGTAACCTGTCAGGCCAGAAACAGATTATTATCTTCATTTGATGCCATATTAGTATAGAGTTTTCAGTCCACTGATCTGGATCAACTCTTCGGTTCTGTCAGGATTATTTTGAGAAGCAAACTTTCAGTTTTTAAGTTATTTTATAGAACATTTTAAAAGATATCTTGCTAAAAGTCACCTTGTGCTGTTCCATTTGTGGAAATGATTCTTGAAGCTTGTATTCTGGCTTTGTGCTGCAAAAGAGATGTGGACAATTAAATTAAGGTCAATTAGAAATTTGAAGTCAGAATAAACATGATGAAGTTTCTGTTTGCATGCTGCTTAAATAGAAAATAAAGACTCTGTTCAGCTACAAACCAATCAATATTAAAGACTAAAAGCTAGGGTACAAGCACACACAGCCACTGCTCTGATATTTTGCAACACATACCCTTCTGCTTAATCACTGAAATTCTTTCAACAACTTTCACATCCTTATCCTGTAATACTTTTGGAGACTAACTTTTTGCAATATCAGTGTGTTTATGAAAAGTGCAGGCACTGGTTTCTGTTTCATGCATACAGAAAACTTCCATGCCTACAGTTTGCCTGGAAGTTAGTTTTGTCCAGCTGAGGGCATTTGCTTTTAGGCTCCTGTTTTCTGTATGACTGTTTTGCTTGTAGAGTTTTATGCTTTGGGAATTTTCCTTTTTTGTAACCTGTGTTTCAGCAGTGTTCTATTCTGTCTTTCCTTAACAGGGTATCATATCTGACCTGTTTCCTGGAGTGGTTCTTCCTACACCAGACTATGACCTATTTATCAAGGCACTAACTAAAAATATTGAGAAAATGAATCTTCAACCAGTTCCATGGTTTATTGGAAAAATTATTCAGGTTTATTTTCGCATACTTCTGGGGAAGAAGAGCATGAGAGCAGAAACACTCTTTATTCACTGTCTGTGTCACAAATGAATAGCTAATAGTTTCCCATATCAGTTAATGGAATATTACAAATGGGGTATTTTTACTGGGTGAAAATCACGGAATAAAAGCCTGATTTGCTCACAGTGATTCTGTAATTTAGGCAGCCTGTGAAAGAGCTCATGTGTGCAGCCACATCTGTAGGTCTTGTGGTTCAGGATAGAAAATTGAACTGAATCTGTTGCTGGCTGAGGCAGTGTAGCCTAGTGAACAGAACTGGACTGGAGTCAGGCCCTGCTCCCCATTCTGTTCACAGTGTCCTTGAGAAATCTTGAAAGAGGTGACATTTTTCACTTTGAACCTCCAGTTCCCATTCTCTCCCATATAGTTTATGAGTCTTTTTGAAGGTGTTTTGTCAAGGCTTCTACTTGAGCTTTGACAAGATCTTGTGGAGTGACTGAAGAAGTTACTCCTCTTGCAGTCCAAAGTCAGCCTCTCTGGGATCAGTCAAAGGACAAATCCTCAGAGCTGGAGTTTCAATCCATTTGTTTCAGATTTGTTGGTAGCTGTTGATTTCCAGTTCAGGCTTTTGCTGGGCTGTGATCTGCAGTGTCTGGTTGGTTAGTGCACAGTGATGTTGTTACCGCTGGGGGATGACATTTAGCAAGGAGAAAGGCAGGATGTTGGGGGGCAATGACTTCTTAAATTATATCTGTGAGAATTGCCAGGAAAATATGACTGCCCTCTGATTTGAATTAAGGATTTGATCAGCCAACAGAGTGCAGATATTTGAGTGATATTTTTTCCTGTTGCATCTGAATGCAGAAAGAGACCTCTGGTTTCATACACGTGATGCCTGTTCTGTGGTGTGTTAAAGAGCCCATCTCTCGTCCCTGCCCCAGGTCTATGAAATGATGCTGGTGCGCCACGGTTTCATGATTGTTGGAGATCCTATGAGTGGGAAGACTTCTTCATACAAAGTGCTGGCTGGAGCCCTGGGAGATTTGTGTGCAGGTAACATTGTTCAGCCACAAACTTCTCCTTAAATTAAGTTCGTTCTATGACTAATATTTGCCCTTTGCTGTTGTTTCCTTTGTTGTTAATTGCCCAATATTCTGCTTTCTTGACGGCAAAATTTATTTAACTGGTTTTGGCTGGTATATTTGTCCAAAAGTATTTTTGTCTGCATCTACTGGAACAGTAAGCCATAGTAATGTGTTTATGCTTTTCTGAATTTTGTTAAGCATTGTATTTGAGTATAATACTCTTGAAAAAACTAGTTCTGACAAGGAGATTGTAAGAAGCTCTCAGAAATATATGAAATCTATGCTGCTCTGCTTTTTCATTTTTTTAATGTGTTTTTGTACAGAGGACTTCTCACTTCCCTTGTACAAGTAATGGAATTTCTTATTTACTGCCACCTAGCTGCCAGATGTCTGGGGTTTTTTGCCTTGAGCAGCTAAACTAGGATCCTCAGGAATCATCTCGTTCTGTACTCCAGTTGTTGAATGAAACTAACCCGTCAGATTCCCAAGCTCACCTGTTTGTCTTTTTACACAGCAAAATGCATGGATGAATTTGCTGTTGAATACAAAGTTATTAATCCCAAGGCCATCACTATGGGACAGCTGTATGGCAGTTTTGATCCTGTCAGCCATGAGTGGTCAGATGGAGTTCTTGCAAAGGCCTTCAGGGAACAAGCATCTTCTACCACAGACGATCGCAAGTGGATTATTTTTGATGGCCCAGTGGATGCAGTTTGGATAGAGAACATGAACACTGTGCTGGATGATAATAAAAAGGTAGCCTAATTTTTGCCCATAACCTCATCCTTGAATAAACATACTTTATTTGGGTAATAGCAATATTGTTGCTACATTAGTCAATGGACATGTGAGACTTGAGAAAGACTGAGGTGCTTAAAAGCATCTCTTTATTTTCCTCATTATACAAGTGAGTTTGGATGGTATTAGATGATATTAACCTGTTATATCTCCCTAGAAGCCTTGTCTTTCTCCTTCTTTGTTGAAATGACATTGCTTAGTTAGGCTCTTTTATTGACCTTTTTAGGAAACTGAAATGCATGAACTCAGTTCTGTGATGGAAAACTAAACTTGCTTAAATTACCTAGTGAATAAATGAATTTAAAAAAAGCTAGAGGTCATAATGGCTTTTTTTGGCAGACTTATTTAAAGACAGAGCATTGTTCCCTGTGTCTCTGCAAGCCTTACATTAACACATGGAAAAGCTGAGACAAGGTCAGAAAATATCATGTATTGTGAGAATACAAATGATTGAATGAGGAGTGACACTAAGTAGAATGTTCAGTGATTTTATGACAGACATTGCTTCGACTGGGTTGATCAGCAGTGACATGACTAGACCATGTTTATGTGATGCTCTTCTTCTAGCTATGCTTAATGAGTGGTGAAATAATTCAGATGAATTCGCAAATGAGTTTAATCTTTGAGCCAGCGGACTTAGAGGAGGCATCTCCAGCAACTGTCAGCAGGTAATGTGAAAGCATCCGAGCTTGAACTGTCCCACCTTGCACATATATTCCTATATCAAAGGGGTTTGTTCTTTCCAGGTGTGGTATGATCTATATGGACCCACAACAGTTAGGTTGGAAGCCACTGAAGGATTTCTACGTGAAAACTCTGCCTCCAAACCTGCAGGAAGAACACCGAGCGCTGGTGCGAGACTTCATTTCTTACATGAGTCTAGTTTAGAAGATTGACTATAAGGCAACATTCAGAGTTTGCCTACTTGAAGGCAGGCATGCAGAGTCAGAACTTTTTTATTATTGGCATTAACAGCTTAATCCTAAAAGCCTTTATCACCTCATTGCTTGCATAAATGAGAGCTCTTTGTGTTGTGTATTGTATGTCTTCAGTGGAAATGCAAATAAAAGTAGGTGTTGGTGAGAATCAGCTTTTAATTGAAATTTAAAACTCCTATTACTTGGCATCAAAGTCTAGTAAAAGAATTGAATAATACTAGGACTGGAGCTGTAGAAAACTTATTCATGTGATTTGACAAGGCCCCTGTTGAGGTTTTGCAGGAAATTACAATCAAAAGAAGTACCAAGACTTGAAGAGCTCTTTATGGACAGGTTTCTAAGCAAAGCAGGGATCTCCCTGGCCTGAGCTTCTGCTCTGCTGTCTGGATTAGTAGCAGGGTAGAAGTAACTTGTTGTGACCATCAGATAATGATGGTGTGACTTTGTAAGCATTTCAGTACTGCTTCACACAAGTCCTTTCCTGATCTCTCTGCCAACCTGGAGAATTTCTGATGCCTTATTTTTTATTGAGAGTGAATTGAGGGACAATAGGAAATGTCGCAAGTCCTGCATTGCTGTACATCCATCTCCTTTTCTCCTGGTAGGTCGATGACTTGTTTATGTGGCTGGTCCAGCCCTGTTTGGATTTTATTCACCATTGTTGCAAAGCCATTGTACAAACATCCCCTATTCATCTGAGTTACAGCCTGATGAAACTCTATACTTGTCTGCTTGGTAAGTACCCTGAGCCTTTTTCTTTTTATTTCAATTTTTCTTTATTTCCCTGCCATGTCCTGTGATAAAGTGTAGGTTATCAGATGCAAGGAAATACCAAAGGAATTCCTTACTGTTGAGTTCGTAGAACACACTCAGTGATCTCAATGATCAGTATTAATAATAGTTCTTTGACCAGCATACAGAGCTTTCACATTTGGAAACTGGTGTCATTACAAAACTGATATTCCATATGTTTCGCCTGCTGTTTGCTGGCACTGGAAGAAAAGGGTTAGGACCTCTTGCAAATATTTTTTCTTCTAACTTTATTTTTATTTGTAAACAGTATTTTACACAGATAAGATCCTCACTTTGTAGATTGGCTTTGTACCACCGAAGACAGTTCTTTAACTTTGTCTCAGAATGCTTTTGCAAAAATGTATTTTGAATTGGGGTTTATGGTTATTACTGGCATTTAACTAAAATTCAAAATATGTGTTTTAGATGAAATAATGGGATCTGAGGAAGAGGAGCAGGAAATCATGTCTAGTCAGCAAATCACCTTGTGGCTGCAGAGCCTTTTCCTTTTTGCTTTGGTGTGGACAGTTGGTGGGATCATTGATGCCGACAGCAGAAAAAAATTTGACTCGTTTTACCGCAACTTGCTAATGGGAATGAATGAGGAAAACCCACGCCCTAAAAGTGTGAAGCTTACCAAAAACAATATCTTCCCAGAAAAAGGTGATTCTCCATAACTCTACCTGCCTGGCCTTTTAGAAAGCAGTAAGAAAACTTGTCACTTTAAGGGAGAATAGAGTGCCTGGCAGATGTTAAGTCTGCAGCAGAGCCACCATCTGCCAAGCCTTGGGCTGCACAGTTGGGTGCTCTTTCCTGGCTCTTTCAACCAGGAGTAGCATATGCCTCCTGTTGTACTCAAACAGTGTAGCTGCATCTGACCTAAAATAATTTGGTGATGATGAATTTGGTGTGTGGGGGGGGTTGAGATGGGGGCCTGTGGGGGGGTCTGTCTTGTGTAGTAGAAAGCTTCTGTTATCTCACAGTGTTGGACACCTCACACTAAAATAACTGAAGTCTATTATTTGATCAGTGGGTTTTCCTGTGTTGTGTTTTTCAATTAACAGGGAGTGTTTATGACTTCTATTTTCACAAGCATGGCAGTGGGCAGTGGAACATGTGGACGGACTACATCACAAAAGAAGAGCAAGTTATCTCCCCTGGGGCTAAGGTTCACATTAGTATCTTTATAATAGAAAATGATTATTTGACTAAATGATTTAGAGGTGTAATCAACTAGCTTAGCTAGCTCTGATTCTACTGCATTAGGCCGTTTAGTGATTATTCTGCAACAGTTCATTAATCTCTGTAGGCTCCTTTTCACACTCATGTCTCAATTCTGGTAACACTGATACTGAAAGTTTGGCACTGCAGGGTGTCTGTGGAGCCCTGAGGTTGCCTGACGGTTAAAATTTTGGTTCTGCTTTGTTTTCTAATAGTATCCAACATTGGGGAAACCATGGTGGGGAAAAAGCCAAAGCCTGAATTTCCATTCCTTCTTTTTTTTTTTTTTCTGTGGTTGATCTCATGATATTATAGTATGAATTACTTAGAGACAGCAAGTAGAGACTTTCTGCTTCTTTGGGATATGGAGAGCAGTAGTGAGAGTGGGGGAGCAGAACTAAGCCATACTTTACTCTGCAGTTCTCCTTTCAGACTTTATATAATGTCTGTGAACCATCATATAGGTAGTTTTGCTACTTACTGAATAAACACTGAACAAGAAGTAGGGCCATACTGTCTCCTGGAGCCTTGTTATAGCCTCGTTTTTCAGAGGACAGAATTTTTAAAAAATGCATTTGTGCTACAGGATTCCTGGAATTGCTTGCAAATATTCCTGTTGATTAAGGTATCAGATGTTTGGTTTTCATGTGCTGTTTTACTTTCCTGTGTAACAGGTATCTGAGCTGACCATTCCAACAATAGAAACTGCCAGACAAATGTTTTTTCTTAAGACCTATGTGGAACACAGTGTCCCTTTGCTTTTTGTGGGTCCCACTGGCACTGGAAAAACAGCTATAACAAACAATTTTCTACTAAAACTTCCAAAGGAAAAATACATCCCGAGTTTCATCAACTTCTCTGCAAGAACCTCTGCTAACCAAACCCAGGATATTGTTATGTCCAAGCTGGACAGAAGAAGAAAAGGAGTATTTGGACCTCCTACGGGGAAAGAAGCTGTAATATTTGTGGGTAAGACTTTTTTTTCAGGTTTTTTTTTTTTTAATAATTTTAATTCTGGCTTTTGGCAAAGGAAGTAGTTCTCTGAGACGAGTAAATCTGGATTGCTTCAGTGCTCTTTGGCTTTTTTCAGGCACCCAAAGGATCATAATCCTAGAATTTCCTGAATTGGAAGGGGCCCCCAAGGATCATTGAAGGATTAGCACTGTCCCCTGCCAAGAGGTTTAAGTGGTGGTTGTCTTCAGAGTAGCTCTTAGAGTTTCAGTGAGACATGACATGAAATAAAACAAAATCACCCACCATACTAAGTTGAGCCATCACCCCTAATTATGTCTGTGAGGTATAATGGCACTTGATTCTGGTTAGTTTAATGGGAAGCAAGAATAACAACACGCAGCCTTTTTCTACCTCTAGTTCAGTTATTTTTTCTTCTTCGAAGAAAACTAAATTCCTAAACACTGAGATTTTTATTCCATGTCTACATTCTCCATAGATGACCTAAACATGCCTGAAAAGGAAGTGTATGGAGCCCAGCCAGCCATTGAGCTTCTCAGACAACTGATTGATCATGGTCACTGGTACGACAAGAAAGATGCATCCCAGATTAATATCATAGATGTGCTGCTCGTTACAGCTATGGGTCCGCCTGGGGGAGGCAGGAATGATATTACAGGTAGGAAATACATTACTTTGGGAAGTAGTTATTTGGTACACTGAAGTTAAGAGGTGGGTTCAGTTTTGCTGATGGTAAATTCTATGTTTATCTGTGGCTGCTGGACCTACGGATGCATTCATTGGCTGGGTCATTCTAAATTGAGGTCTGTATGTTCAAGTTCAAAGCTGTACCTTTTCCAGCAGTACCTCAATCAACATTAGAAGCAACGTTTTTAATGTTGATTAAACTGTGAATGAACTGTATGTGCTCTGAGAAGGCTTTATGAAAATAACTGGTTCTTTTTAGGTGAAAGCCAATAACTGATATAAAACAGAAACAAGTTTATATTTCTTCTGCATCACTGCTGGGGCAGAAATTTGCTGGAAACAAAATCATGTGGCTGGAACCTGATTCAAATATTGGTTGAGTGAGGTGGAAAAATATTTGGACATTTTAAATCTTTCTGCATCCTTCTGTTGTATTACAGGGCGCTTCACACGGCACTTGAATATTGTATCTATCTGCTCTTTCAACGATGACATATTAACCAAGATCTTTACTGCAGTTACTGACTGGCACTTCAGCAAAGGCTTTGACTCTTCATTTCTGAAGTAATGTGATCTATTCCCTGTATCACCTTTGTCATCTTTTGTCCCGTGATTTATCTGCAGAAGTTGAAATTGTACCTCTTTTCCTTCTTAAGGCTGGGTAAGATGATGGTCCAGGCGACATCAGTGATTTACAAAATGGCAGTTGATAATTTTCTCCCAACTCCTGCAAAATCCCACTATGTCTTTAATCTACGGGACTTTTCCAGGGTTATTAAAGGAGTTTTGCTCTGTCCACACACCCATCTGCAAGTAAGTTGTCGTTTAATTATGTTAAAATAAAAGATATCAATGGAAAAAGTAAATTATTTTTATAATATCAATAAGTAAATATCTCAAAATACATGAACTATGATTTCAATAGATTTACAGGTTTTTAAATCAGAGTAGTCCCTGAGTACCTTGTTATATGTTTTCTGTTAATCTCTGAGGGAGAGAGCTGTCGTTTTGTTAATGTTCTTCAATGTATTACAGTTGGACCCAGAGGTCCAAGGTCCTCCTGTTAAAACCTATACATCAAGGTAGACAGTCCCCTCTCCTGAACTTGCAAACTTACACACAAAGTGGGAAAAGACTCGGTATCTCCTTTTCACAAATGGCAAACTTAGCATGAATAAGACTGAATAATTTAGCCCTGAGTTTGCCTATTGTCACAAAACTGCAAATGAATACTGATAGATGTGTGTGATTTTCACCCTTCTACCTTTTTCATCCATTTCCAGTAAAATGTCAGGTTAAAAAAAGTATTAAAATTTTTATTTCTGCTGGGGGAATGTTTTTGGTGCAGAAACAGAACAAAACAGCCACAAGCTATTCAAGAGAAATCTTAGCCAGGAAGGGTTTTGAGAAAGGATTGAGTTGCAGCTCATGAGCCCTATCTTGGAAGGATGGGGAGATTTGATACAGTAGAGAAAAATGCCTTGACATAAGAGTCCCAGTTTGTATTGGCAGGAAGGATGAGATGGTAACTAGGTGAGGAATCCAGTTAAGTTAGCAGATGCTGAGCCATGTGCTGAATGGCTTGGAATTGAAAGATTCCCACTGAGTTTAGTACAAGGTATAGCAGGGTCCAGATGGACATTTCTAACCTTTTCTTTTTGAACAAATCCTGCCTGAGCTATATTTACTTGTTTTCTCATATTTACATTTTCAGGATGGAGATAAACTGATCAGACTTTGGATTCATGAGGTTTACAGAGTTTTCTATGACCGCTTAGTTGATGAGGATGACAGGAAGGTGTTCTTTCAGATGGTACAAGATACAACATTAAATAGCTTCAAGCAGAACTTTAATAAGGTATTTTTGGGTAATCTTCTGGGACCAAGAATGATGCATTTTCAGAAATACTTAGACATTGAGACTAAATTAGTATTGGCAACATTTTGAATTATTTTGAGCAGTGCATTTAAAAAGTGTGGACAATCTCCTCCTATTCAGCATTGAGTATTACACATAGTCTTAGGTTAATACAAATGACTTCTTATCAGAATGATTCATAACTTCAAAGGGATTCTGTGTTGGTACAGAGGACCAACTGGAATGAAATAAATGTCTCGCACAGCTTTTATCTGTGAATCACTGAAGTGAATTATTTGAAGAAGCCAATAGGTGTAGTGGGTACATTTCGGAGAAGCCTTTTGGGAACTTGTCCTATATTTGACAGCACTAGCTCTCTGTGAGGTGTGCATATGTTGAAACTTGCATGTCAACCTACAGTATTCTTTCCCAGATTAAGGTAGTAACTAGAATAGTGGAAAACAATGCTTTCCACAGTAGCAACACTATGTAGATAAAGGTTTTTATGACTTTAAGGAAGATAATTCTCTAACAGATAGAATTATCTGTTGATTCTTGTCTTTGCCTAGGTACTGAGCCACCTCTCACCTACTGGAAAAGTCACTGATGATAATATCCGCAGCCTGTTCTTTGGAGACTATTTAAAGCCCAGCAGTAGTGTAAAAGTATATGATGAAATCACAGACTTAAAGCAGCTGACAAGCGTGATGGAATACTACCTGGAGGAGTACAACAATGTCAGCAAAGCACCAATGTCCCTGGTCATGTTCAGGTTTGCTATTGAGCATATCTCGAGGATATGCAGGGTACTGAAACAGGACAACGGGCACCTGCTGCTGGTGGGGGTTGGCGGGAGCGGCCGACAGAGCGCGACCAAGCTGGCCACCTTCATGAATTCCTTTGAGCTCTTTCAGATTGAAATCACCAAATCCTACGGAGTCAATGAATGGAAAGATGACATTAAACAAGTCATGCTGAAAGCAGGTGTCGGTAACGCCAACGTGTCCTTTTTGTTCTGTGATAATCAAATAAAGGATGAATCATTTGTGGAAGATATCAACATGCTTTTGAACACTGGGGATGTGCCTAATATCTTTGCAGCAGATGAGAAGGCTGAAATTGTTGAGAAGATGCAAGGTGCGGCAAGGATGGAGAACAGGAAGATCGAAGCCACTCCCCTTGCTATGTACAGTTTCTTTATTGAAAGGGTGAAGAAAAATTTGCATATTGTTTTAGGTCTGTATTCAGTGTGTTCTTTCTTAGAATGTTTTTATTTAGGTTTGGGGTTTTTTTATGCTTCTTAACTGCAAACTAACTTAGGTAACAACCATGATTTTATTTTTGCAGCCATGAGTCCTATTGGAGATGCATTTAGGAATCGATTACGGATGTTCCCTTCACTGATAAACTGCTGCACCATTGACTGGTTCCAAACCTGGCCTACAGATGCTTTGGAAATGGTTGCTCACAAGTTTCTAGAGGATGTTGAACTCAAAGATGACATTAGAAAAGAGTATGAGTTTATCTGTCAAGAAACATATGATGCAAATATTTGTTTCCCTGCCCCCCGTGCCCCAGCATATTTGATCAGGAGACTGTCCTTACAAATGGGCAAAGCTGAGCCACATCTGGGATTTCAGTGCAAGTCAAAGTACTCAGATGTATGTATCTGATGTTTCTTTGGAAGGAGTCCAAAATATTTCTAATAATGGGAAAATACATCTCTGCCTTCCCTAACACTAATCTGATTTCATAAACTTAAAGTGATTTTCTGACACTTAACACAAAGACAGACTGTACTTTCAAAGTAATGTGGAAAAATTTTCTCTAGGGTTGTGTCACTGTGCAAATACTTCCAAGAAAGTGTGAGAGAACTCTCCGTCAGCTACTACGCGACACTGCGAAGACACAACTACGTGACACCGACTTCTTACGTTGAATTGATTCTTACCTTCAAGAGTCTGCTGAATAAAAAAAGAGAAGAAGTTGACATGATGAGGAGTCGTTATCTGGTGGGACTTCAAAAACTTGATTTTGCGTCTTCACAGGTAAGTTTCAGATGAGAATGCTGAATATGTGCCAAATGCGTACTTAGGTATGGGGTCTGTGTGGTTAAAACTTACAGAAATAGTACATGGTAAATTTGCTCTTCCCTGTGTTCATGATGGTATTCATGGTTTTCTATAGAAAGCCAGCAGGAAAAGTATTAGATTACTGCTTAGTCACTTTAAGAAATTGTGATCTCTGAGTTTGAATTACAGCCCTTAATAGAATAACCCTTATAAATTTCATCATTTTCTCCAAACCTTATATGGAGAATCCATACATCAGCATCCTAGCACCTATTATCCTTTTCAAAATAGGGGAGAAATTGAAGAATGTTGTGAGACAATAATAAACATTAATTCCTGAGTAGATTTCTAGTAAGAACTTGATCAGATTCCAGGTAAATAACACCCTTTTCCAACCCATGCGATCCAGGGATTGATCCTTCCAAGATGCAAAGTAAAGGGGCTCCCAGACACTTGCTGAAGGAAGAACATTCAGTTTGCAGCTGTTGGTGTCACCAACTCTGTGTTTCCTTCCAGGTTTCTTTTGGATTTTGTTTTCCATGTGTCCAATAAAGGATTATTTGGGGTTTCACAAACTGAAACCGACTGTGAGGAAAAAATAGAATTAATCCACATATCTCTCATTATTGAAATGAAGTGGATCTTAAAAAAGCAAGTGTATTGCATAGATGATGATAGAAATACGTTTAAAAATCTATTCAGTTAAATAAAGCAGCTCTTAGTAAAAATAAACTAGAGAACTATTAATAATTCTTTAGATCAAATGTGCCTTTTTGGATTGTATTAATATAGTATGTTCCAATCTTTCTTCCTAAGACATCATGATGTGAAATGCATGCAACATTTGCACAGATCTTTTCTTGACTTGCTGTTGCATTCATCAGGTTGCAGAGATGCAGAAGGAACTGACTGCCCTTCAGCCTGAACTGATTGAAACTTCTGCTGAAACAGAAAAAATGATGGTCAAAATTGAAAAGGAAACAGTTGAAGTAGATGCAATAAAGGAAGTAGTGTCAGCAGATGAAAAAGAGGCCAATGATGCAGCTGCTGTTGCCCAAGGCATTAAGGTAGTGCACAGGGACCTGAGCCTGGAGCAGGATGGGTTCCCGGTAACCCGGAGCTGTGATGATGTGTTAATTGGGTGAGCCGAGCTCTTAGAGTAACAAAGTTGCAAGAGATGATGAAATGACATTTTCCTAATCCAAACACGGTAGATTTTGGCTGCTTGGAGAATGACTGTATCTCACAGTACTGCATAGCTTCCCTTTCTAGTCCACATTCCAAAAGCTGTAGAGCTCTTGCTTCTGTACTGATATATTCTCATTTTCAACAGATTGAATAATGAGTTTATACTATCTCCAGGCCCAAAGACAGTTCATTTAGAGTTAGCTGAGGTAATGTGGCACAGTGCTGCAGGGAGCCCTGTTAAGCGTAACTTTAGAGATAATGCCATAGCCAGATGCCTGTAACAGAATTTCCTGTGGGGAAACTCCAGGATTCCTCAGTTTTTTTTTTTATAACTAATTGGAAATGTTAGTGATAGATAAGATAGAGAACTACTGAGATCTAAGATAAAGAATTTAAGCTACACGCTATCCATTTTTCGCCTGATCAGCGTTGTAAGATTTAACTAAGAACAAGTGTATCTAACCTTTATTTTAATTCTTATTGCCAGAGCAGAGAGACTTTGATCCTGAAAGCTTATCTGGCTTTTTCAGCTATCAGTTCAGTTTATGGAAGTTACTGATTTCTCTACAAACCTTCTCTCTTTAAACCGTGCAGTCAAACTGAGAGAGTAGTTTTCTCTCCAAGAAACACAATGTTGCAAAGCTTCTCTTTATTGGGTTCCTAAGAAGAGAGAAGGTTCTCTGGGGCTGTGTGGGGTGATCGGCTGCAGACCTGGTATTGGGATGAAGCTTTACAGGTTTCTGCCCAATGTCTTAACAGGACGAATGTGAAGCAGACCTTGCTGAGGCCCTGCCAGCTCTGGCTGCAGCACAGGCAGCTCTTGATACCCTGAATCCTTCGGACATCTCTCTTGTGAAATCCATGCAGAATCCGCCTGGTCCTGTTAAGCTCGTCATGGAGAGTATTTGTATCATGAGGGCAACGAAACCAGAGAGAAAACCTGACCCAAGTGGCAGTGGTAATGATGTGCTTTTGTTATCCCTGCACTAGGAATGAGTGGGGTGCTGCTGTGGTGTGCTGGTGAAGTGCTCCTGGTGTGAATGCAGCCACGTGCACAAGCACTCAAAGTGCATTTTGTCAAGCAGTGATTTACAAGTCCACTTGTAAATAGCTAAGGCTGCTTTGGCCATGGTCCCATATTGCCCTTGCTTGACACTGTTGTACAGGCTTTGTAAATATGATCCCAGTCACCAGCACAAAATCATCTCTTCAACTTGCTTTGACCCAGTCTTGAGTTTTGCATTGCCTGGAGGAACCTGGGGAGCTGGAGATGTGCTGTGCACCACTCACCTCTATTTCCCTCTGTAATCCCTGCTTCCAGACTACCAGTTATGCCAGGAGGCAGAATTCTAGTTAAACCTCTGCCATAGGTAATGACTCTGACAAGCTTTTTTTGTGTGGTTTATGTTGTTGTGGTGGAATTGCACAGAATTCGTAAGGTGGGAAAGAGACCTTTTTTCTTTCACCTTTTTTCTGCCTTATGCCTTTACAGTTCAACCCTTCATAATTGAAAATAAGAATTCTATAAATGCCTTTCATCCAAAACTGTCTTAGGAAGAAATACTTTCACACAGTTACTGATTTATCTAATAGACTGTGCTAAGAAAGATTGTGTAGTAATTTGTTTCCTTTAATGTGCTTGGTTGATTTAGAATTAATATGCAATTAATAAATATGACATTGGTTAGTGATGCTGAAGTTCCTGTCTGAATTCCTGTAGATAGTGATTTTCCCAAACTATTTAACAGCCTTTGCATAGTAAAATTCCATTGCAAAATCATTGATATTAATTCTTCATATTATGTTTCAACGTATCCTTTTCACTTTGAACACATATGTATTAAGCCTGATTTTAGTCTCATTTGCAATCTAGGTAAAATGATTGAAGACTACTGGGGGCCAGCTAAAAAAATTCTTTCAGATATCAAGTTCCTCGAGAAATTGCAGAAGTACGACAAGGATAATATTCCTCCCGCTATAATGAAGAAAATTAGAGAGAAGTTCATCGATCACGCAGATTTTCAGCCAGATGTCGTAAAGAATGTCTCATCTGCCTGTGAAGGACTCTGCAAGTGGGTGCGAGCCATGGAGGTGTACGACCGCGTTCAGAAGGTGGTCGCCCCAAAGCGTGAGCGTTTGAGGGGGGCAGAAGAAGTACTGGAGGTTCAGATGCAGAAGCTGAGAGTGAAACAAGCAGCGCTGAAGGAGGTGGTTGATCGCCTTCAGGCTTTGCAAGATGAGTTTGACAAAATGAATAACAAGAAGAAAGAACTAGAGGATAATATTGAACGTTGCTCACAAAAGCTCGTGAGAGCCGAGCAGCTGATCAGCGGTCTGGGTGGAGAGAAGGAGCGGTGGACAGAAGCTGCACGGCTGTTAGGAATTCGGTACACAGACCTTGTAGGAGACGTGCTGTTATCCTCAGGAACTGTGGCCTATTTGGGAGCCTTTACTGTCGATTACCGCCTGAAGTGTCAAAAGCAGTGGCAGGTTCTGTGCAGTGAGAAGAACATCCCGTGCTCCAGTGATTTTAGCTTGAGTAACACCTTAGGGGATCCTGTCAAAATCAGGGCATGGCAGATTGCTGGGCTGCCAGTTGATTCTTTTTCCATTGACAATGGTATAATTGTTTCCAACTCAAGGAGATGGGCTTTGATGATAGATCCTCAAAGGCAAGCTAACAAGTGGATAAAAAATATGGAGAAAACAAACAAGCTGTCAGTAATCAAATTATCTGACACACATTATGTGAGGACATTAGAAACTTCTATTCAGCTTGGAACACCAGTCTTGCTAGAAAATATTGGTGAAGAATTAGATGCTTTCATAGAACCCATTTTATTAAAACAAACATTTAAACAACAAGGAGTAGAATACATGAAATTAGGGGAAAATATAATTGAATATTCGAGAGACTTCAGGTTTTACATGACAACCCACTTAAGAAATCCTCATTATTATCCTGAGGTGGCTGTGAAAGTTTGTCTGCTCAATTTCATGATTACACCTTTGGGTCTTCAGGACCAACTTCTTGGAATTGTAGCTGCAAAGGAAAAGCCTGAGCTGGAAGAAAAGAAAAATCAACTCATTATAGAAAGCGCAGCCAACAAGAAACAACTAAAAGAAATAGAAGATAAAATTCTGGAGGTCCTTTCCCATTCAGAAGGAAACATCTTAGAGGATGAAACAGCAATTAAAATTCTGTCTTCATCCAAAGAGTTATCTGAAGAAATCTCTGAAAAGCAAGAAATTTCCTCTTTAACTGAGAAGGAAATAGATTCTACTCGAATGGGATATAAGCCAGTTGCTGTTCATTCAGCTGTTGTCTTCTTCTGCATCTCTGATCTGGCAAACATTGAGCCTATGTATCAGTATTCATTGGTTTGGTTCATTAACTTGTATGTTCAGTCTATTGCTAAAAGCAAAAAGAGTGGAAATCTAGAACAGAGAATTAAAAATATAACCGATCATTTCACAGTAAGCATCTATAACAATGTCTGTCGTTCACTGTTTGAAAAGGATAAGGTGTTATTCTCCTTCCTTCTGACAGTAGGCATTATGAAGGGGAAAGGCCAGATAGATGATGAGGTTTGGCGTTTCCTCCTGACAGGAGGTGTTGCTCTTGACAATCCTCACCCCAATCCAGCTCCAGATTGGCTGTCCAACAAATCCTGGGCTGAGCTCGTACGTGCCTCCTGCCTGACAAACCTCCAGGGACTTATGGAACACGTAAGAGACAGTTTTTCCAAGTGGAAGCCAATCTATGACTCTGTCAAACCCCACGAAGAAGCCTTCCCAGATGCGTGGAGCGGACTGACGGGCTTGGATCGCATGGTTATTCTCAGATGTTTGCGGCCCGACAAAATTATCCCGGCAGTGCAGATGTTCATTGTGGAAAATATGGGGAGAACATTTATTGAACCACCCACGTTTGATCTTGGAAGAAGTTACAGTGATTCAAATTGTTGTGCCCCTTTGATTTTTATATTATCACCAGGTGCTGATCCTATGGCAGGTGAGATTGGTATTAAATATATCTTTTTTTATCTGGTTAAATGTCACTGAGTATAACTAAACTGATAATAGCCCCTTCATTCGATCTTTAAAGTGTCTGTAAAGTACAATACAGCAGTGATGGAATATCAAACATTTGCATCTGCCCATATATAAACAATGATAGTAAATTTGTTAGAGGGTGGGATGAATGTAGTGGTGATGAAATGTCTCTGTGTCTGAGCTGCAATTTAGGGATCTAACAGACTGTAGCATCCAGACCAGTGTATAATTTATACTTGCATTACAATTCTTTGAGTGGGTGTTGGAGGCTTGCCCCAGTCTTTGTTGCAGCCCCTCCTCCAGAAAGTTTCCTCCCTCTCAGTTACTAATTAAATGGTGTATATGGCCACACTTAAAAACACATTTGTTAAATGCCCTTTAAAGTATAACCACCCAGATTATTTTTAAATCTGGTTTTCTGCCAAAAGGATTGTCATATGGAGCCATACCATAAGGATGTATTTCCAGAAGGTACTGGTTTTGCTAGCAAAGCTGGAGGGCTATTTTTAACCAGATCTAAAGATCCAATTTGCAGATCAACCCCCATGAACAATTGTACTCAGGCAACAGGGAGAGTCAAGAGCTGTAGTGCAGACTGGAACTGAACCCCTGGGGCCAAGAGAGAGGGTTAGTATATGCCTCAGAAACAGACTGATACAGCATTTGGTACTACTACTGGCTTGTTGTGTTGAGGTGGTTTTGTTTGGGTTTCTTTAATTAAGATATGTGTTGATTTTTGTCCCTTCATTTTCATTATAAAAATTATTAATATAACATATTCTGCTTTCTAATAGACTTTTTCTTTGTTTGCATGTATCAAACACTTGCCATCGTAGGTTTACTAAAATTTGCTGATGATGTCAGCATGGGAAGTACCAGCATTCAAACCGTTTCGCTTGGACAGGGCCAGGGCCCAATAGCAGCAAAAATGATTTATCAGGCTATTACTGATGGAACCTGGGTAGTGTTGCAAAACTGCCATCTTGCAACTAGCTGGATGCCTGCCTTGGAAAAAATCTGTGAGGAAGTCATAGTGCCCGAAAATACCAATGAAAAGTTCAGGTAGGAGTTTCAGTGTTTTGCACATTTTAATGGGATTATTTCTTGTTTACTGAAGACACTGTGAAAAAGAAATTGAACTACTTCTGTGTGAATGACTAAGTATATAATTGATATTGTTTCTGTGTAGTGATAAAATAAAGATCCATAATTAAGATGTCATCTTTTCTACCTGTCCAATATAATCTACTTTATGCCTGCACTTCAGAACAAAGTTAGATGCTACCATTGTAGTTAAGCAAATAGTAAGACTTTGTCTTCTGTAGATCAACACGCAGGATTTGTCAGTATTAGTGATTTTTTGGTAATGTGCTTTTCAAACTTCTTTTTAGATTGTGGTTAACTAGTTACCCATCAGAAAAGTTTCCTGTTAGTATCCTCCAGAATGGCATCAAAATGACGAATGAGCCTCCGAAAGGGGTTCGAGTGAACCTGCTCCGATCATACCTGAATGACCCCATCTCCGACCCCGTGTTCTTTGGCAGCTGCCAAAAGCCAGTGATGTGGCAAAAACTGCTGTTTGGCCTTTGCTTTTTTCATGCTGTTGTGCAGGAAAGGAGAAACTTTGGCCCGCTGGGTAAGGTTTAGGTTATTTTGCAGTTTGTTTCAAAAAAGATTAGTGGTGCTGAAATGCATCGTTGGGGACTCTCTGTAAAAAGGCAGTTTTGTTGGCTGAGTTACAAGAGTGCAATCTGCATTGCACAGAATGTAATAAAGTTTAAAAGCTGTGATTTGCAGGAATTCTTATTCAGGCAAAACTGCTCTTGAAGCTACTAAAAGTATTACCCTGGGGGAGAACCAGAAAGTACCGTTTTTCCAAATAAATACATTAGACAGTATTTACATTAAATTATAGCTTACTGAATTGTCAGTTTATTACTGTAGTTTTTACTAACAAATCCAGCTCCAGTTTTAAATGTCTATAAGGAAAGGTGTACCTTCTTCAATTCTGCTTTTGTTATTATGTTATGCATACTTTGTTTTAGCAAAGCCAATGCATATATTTACTTCATGTGAAACAAATTTATGTAGCTGCAGTGTGTTGTGCATAACACAGCAATGAAAAGAGATGTACCATAAGATTTGTGCTTCAGCTTTTTCTGTAATCTTGACACGTGGAAAACTCTACAGAATTTCTGCATGACATATAGAACTTAGGGAATTATAGCTTCCATTTTTATAACGCTATAAAGTTTACGCTCTCCACTGGTGCACATGAAGTTCTCAGTCTTCCAGCTGAGTCCGTCTTCGTCATAACAGGTTGCTGTTATTATTTGGACTGAAAGCCACTGTCATTATTTTAATAGGCAGCTGTTTAAATAAACACTAAACTGCCAGTATGAAGACACTCATATATTGCTATAAAGTAAAAACAGAATTTTTGAAAGTGACAAAGAGGCCACTTTCAAAAGCAACATCTATTGCTTAATGTGACCAACTATCTGGGGGAAGAAGGACAGTTACAGCAATACCCTTATTTTTGGTTTGCACTAGGGGTATAGGTTTTCTGAAGGATTCTCTTATCTGGAGTATGTTCCTGTTTGCTTGTTTGTTTTATTGCACTGTTACTCTGAATGTCATACACAAACAGTATTAATAAATAGATAAGCAGGTTGATTAGAAATTGGAATCAACAAATGAATTAAAACTCCTGTTCTCATTGTGTCCAGACAGTAAAGATTAACTGAAAGTACCAAGCCAGTAAAATATCATTTTCAGGAGAGTGTGATGTCAAAATGCCTATGTTTGTTTATGTTTTAATTACATAGAATGATGGTAATAGTGCCTTAGGATACAGTATTGTTATGTAGTCCTATTGTCCCTTGTGCAGAAAACAGCCTGGTATTCTTCTAGGTGTTGTCTGGCAGGTGGTATCTTCAGCCCTGTAGTAGCAGTGTAGTACCAACAGCATCCTTTCCTGAGGCCAGCTGTCAGTACAGTGCACCACTGCCCTGTGTATCTTTTCTGAATTGAACAGGTTGGAATATTCCATATGAGTTCAACGAATCCGACCTCAGAATAAGTATGCAGCAGATCCAGATGTTTCTGAACGAATACGAAGAAATCCCTTTTGAGGCTCTGACTTATCTAACAGGTACAAGCACTACATCCTCTCATGTGTTGACTTTGCTGGGCAGTGACAAACTAGTGAGTTCCTGACAAACTGAGTGGATTCCACTCAGGTTTACTTTCTTGGCCTTCCATATGCAATTGGTTGTCGTTGGTGGATACTGGAGTTGAACTGTCCTTGGAGTGGGATCCCAAACCCTCAGATGTCATTGCTGTTTTGACTTGTATATAGCTGGAAGAATTACTGATGGCCCAGGAAACCTCCTGGTCTTTGTTTCACGTGCATCACATAAACAGGTCGATGGCCTCTGATTCACCTTTGCTGATCAGTGTGAGCCTGACACAGTAAACTCTGGCAGTGCCAGAGGATGTGATAATAGTCATGGGTTTAAAGCAGGAGGTGTTGAGCTGTGTAAATAACTTGGTTGCTGTGGCTATTCAGGAAGATAAGCTGCTTTCTGGCACCGCCTTTGTCAGCCTTGTCATTCCTGATTTTTGTTAATAGATCTGGAGCTTTGGAGCTTCAGCTTACCAGAGTTTCCCTCTGGTTTAATGCAAAACAATTTTTATTTGTGCATTAACGTCCAGTTTTTTTGTCCTGGTTTTCTTTGTCCTTTTCCAGGGGAGTGTAACTATGGAGGTAGAGTGACAGATGATAAAGACAGGCGTCTTCTCCTGTCCCTTCTTTCCATAGTCTATAACAAGGATATAGAGCAAGACAAATACATGCTCTCAGCTGGAGGTGACTACTACATACCACCCCATGGCCCATATGAGGTGAGAAGAAAACAGGTGTAAATTCTCCCTGAGTTTTTGGGAAGGAACTTACCTCCATTATACTTGGATATGCTGAATACAACAGATAGAAAATAAACCCCATAAGATCACCAGGCCAGGCCAGAATGTATCTTATGTCTGAAATATGAACCTGATATTTAATATCTACCACACCCCAATGGGGACGTAGTGACCATCTAATATTCTGACATTTGTTGATGCAAAGAGCCACCCCTGTGCAGGTTTCCAGTACAGTTCTAGAAAGCCAATAGGAAGCTTCAGGAATTTACAGGGTACTTGTGTACCTTCTTGCACCACTTTTGCCTTGAAAGCGGTGGTCAGGACGAAGAGGTGGAATGACAGGTATATGCTCAGTTTTTATCCCCTTTTTCCCTTCTAACAACTGCGTAAAGATAACAAATGTTCTCAAATCCCACCTATTTGTGTAGGCCACAGTTGTAGGGGTGACACATGCAGCATCCTACCCCCTTCTGTGACTCCTGCCAGCGCTCCTTGGATATTTCTAACATACTTTCCTTTCTCCTGCCACTTACACGAGGGTGGTAATGACAACTCCTCCGTGAGTCTTTGAATCACTCAAAACTTTTATATTTATCTCTGTGGACTTTATAAGTCAGTCCCTGTGTGTGTTTTACCAGGAACTACTGTGTTGGATGGTAAATGGGAAGGTTCTGTCCAAGCTGGATTTGCCAGGTGTTTGTGAATGTGGCATTGCGTGATGTCTGGTATCTGAATGTTTGCTTTACAGTCTTACATTGAATACATACGAAGTTTGCCAATTACAACACACCCTGAAGTGTTTGGACTTCACGAAAATGCAGACATCACCAAGGATAACCAGGAGACTAACCAGCTTTTCCATGGAGTGCTCCTGACTTTGCCTAGGGAAGCAGGGGGAGGTGGCAAATCCCCTCAGGTAATGGGGGAAGAAAGATCAACTTGCAGTCTGGAAAGGTGCCCTTTCCTGTCATGTCCTAAGTCTCAGAGTAATCAAAGACCTCTTATCATGTGACTGTAGTACTGGGACTAGATGTATGTCCCTGTAGAGAAGCCGATGGATTTGGCCTTATACCTTTAAGGGTGGACGATACCTTCATGGCTTTGTATTCAAACAGATTAATACCACACAACCCCACCTGCACAGACATGCAGTTTGAATGTTCTTTCATATTTTGTGCTTTAAAATAACAGCAAAGTGCTTCATTTCAGTCATGAACTGGAGTTAGCACACAGTTAAAAATCACAGTTGGTAATGCACCTCAAGTCACATCCATCTCTAGGCAATTTTAAACTATAGCATTTAATTCCAGTCTACAAATTCCAGTGGTGGAAATTCATGCACTGCCTGACTGGGGTATTCATGTGGTCTTCCCATCATTTCCCCTGTCCTGCATGCTTTGTCTTTTCCTCCATTGTGGCAGTAATAGGATTATACTTGTCTGCCCTTCTGCCTATTTCCTTAGAAGTCACATAAAAATTTTTGCAAATTAAATCAAAATTGCTAACAAATTTAAATGTATTGGGAAGCAAAAAGGAGCAGACAGGCACATGTGAAGACTGACAGACAGGATAATGCCCAAAGTGAGTAAGAGCATGTAAGCACTATATCTATAGAAAAATGGACTAAAATACCTATGTGGTTGTGCAGAAAAAATACAAAATCTATAGTGTTTTGTGGAATTTATTCAATAAAAATATGGGGAGCTGGAAAAAGGAATATTCCTTATTGACTGCAAACTTGTGATTTCAGGAAATTGTTGAAGATTTGGCACAGGACATCCTATCCAAATTACCAAGTAGCTATGACATGGAAGAGGTTATGAAGGCATACCCAGTACTTTATGAAGAGTCCATGAACACAGTTCTTAGGCAAGAACTCATTCGATTTAACAGGTAAGGCTCAGTGCTTTGTGTAGTACTGCTAATACTGAAATATGCTCGTGTTTGTCAGCACAAGCCTTAAACAGCTGTAAGTCTTTTACAAGACAGTTTTGTTAACATGTATATTCTGCTTTGGGTGAATCTTTTAAAAAGACTTGAAAGCATGCAGCTGAGTACCTGAATATAGAAACTGTACCTATATTCTTGGAGTATGAACTTAAATCAGGTTTGACCTTGTTGTGTCAAGGTAAGGCAGCCTACTTTATTCTTTGTCAATGATAGCCAGACCCCAATATTCACAGCACACTATGTCAGTGTTACAAGCTTTAAAACTCTTGTCACTTAATTCCATTGTTTAGAGTGGAAATTTTCATTGTCTTTTATTTATCTGTGTGTGTTTTTAATTTGTTTGCTTTTCTAAAGTTAAGTAAATATTCTGATAACTTCAGGTGAGATAAGGAATTTCTGACAGGACATTTACCAGCTTTGATTGACCTTTCATTCAAGTTGGACTCAGAGGTCTTTAGCCAGGTAGTAAGAAGTAAATAATAAGAAGACAATTTTTTTGTTTCAAACTGAAGGCTTACTGAAGTTGTTCGGAGCAGCCTCATTAACATAGGCAAAGCCATTAAAGGCCAAGTGTTGATGTCCTCTGAACTTGAAGATGTTTTCAACAGCATGCTAGTGGGAAAAGTGCCATCAATCTGGGCTGCCAAATCCTATCCATCACTGAAGCCACTGGGAAGTTATGTGTCCGATCTCCTCTGTCGTTTGGTCTTCTTCCAGGTATGCTGAGCTGGACTGACAGGGCGGTGTCGTTGAAAGCTGGGTGGGTAGAATGTGTATCAGTGCTGTCCTCACTCAGCAGTACCCTGAGAGCTCCAGGTTGTGAACTACTCACACATACATGGCATTAAAAACATTGGAATTAGCTGGGCAATTGCTCAGCAGGGTGAGTTGGGAGTATAATCCCTGAGTGCTAATCCAGTGCTGCTTTTGATAGTTTCCATTCTTCTCTTTCTAGAAGATTCATTTTAATTGGCATTGGCATCATCAGTTGGCATGTACAGTCACATATATGTCACATACACACATTACAGTCACATATACATGTGACTGTAAATCTCTTCTCTACTTCCAGACACTTTTTGAACAGCTGTTTTATTCTTAACTCACCCTTCCATTATTTCCTTTGCTTTCATAGCACTCCCCTCTTCTGGTGAATTGGCACAGTGAAGACACAAATGTACTTTTTCTCTTATATTTGTTTTTTCTCTCCATATTCAGGATTGGGTCAACAATGGGCCACCCACAGTCTTTTGGCTCTCAGGATTCTTCTTCACTCAGTCTTTTTTGACCGGTGTGTTACAAAACTATGCCAGAAAATACACCATCCCAATTGACCACATTGGATTTGAATTTGAGGTAAGAAAAATGCAGAAGAATTTTGTTTTTCTTGAACAGCTTGAAACATGTTGTGGGGCAGCAAGAAATAGAGTTTTCAGATGAAAAGAGATTTTATTTAAAGGAGAAATTTCAGACTATCACTTATAGGATTTAATATGCTACAGATAAAAACAAAATCAAGCAATGGTTTAATCATTCTAGGTGATGAAGGAGGAGCACACAATGGAGAAAATGCCACAAGATGGGGCTTATGTGAGAGGCCTTTTTTTGGAAGGTGCACGATGGGATAGAGAATCCTCAGTAATTGGAGAATCACTGCCAAAAGTCCTGTATGATCCTTTGCCCATAATCTGGCTGAAACCTGGAGAAAGTTCCAAATTTCTTCATATGAACATCTATTCATGCCCTGTATATAAGACAAGTGCAAGAAGAGGTGTCTTATCCACCACTGGCCACTCAACCAACTATGTTCTCTCCATTGAACTCCCTTCAGACAAGCCCCAGAAACACTGGATAAATCGAGGTGTGGCAGCTCTGTGCCAGCTGGATGACTGAGAGGATGTAAGTCAAAACACATTTTGTTATTGTAAAGATATACTTTACTCCTCAATGGCTGCATGGTTTGGTTTTTTTAATGAAATTAGGCCTAAAGGGTTTTGATGCTGATTTTCATGGGAATCTACTTCTCTGCTCCGCAAATAAGGCTCTGTGGATTTGCCAGCCACTCCTGTGTCCCAGGAGTATGTAGGGCAAGGGGGGAGGAGGTGAGAATATTCTGATGTCAACATATAAAACCAATCCTCAGCTAGAATGAACTGCCGGAGCTATATCATAGAACTATAGTCATTCCTTGATGATGCGTCTCAGAATTTGTCTGCAAAATATGTCTGCAAAACTTCTAGACAGCACATGTATGGGGAGCCTGCCATTTATCAGAACAGTATGCCTGTCTCATAATTTTTTAACTCTTTTTTTAAAATTATTATTTATTTTTAATTTCATTATGATTTACCTGCATATCTCAGGTACTTGACAAATGGAGCTGTTTCCTTTCTCCCATAGTCTCACTTTACTTCCTTCCAGCCAGCAGCCAAGCTCCCCAGAGCCACTGCCCCCTCCCAGAGATCAGGGAGAGAACTGGAAGGTAAAAGGGAGAGAACTCTTGGGTTGAGATAAAGACAGTTAAATAGGAAAATCAAAAGCCATGCACACAAGCAAAGCAAACAACAACAAAAAAAAGGAATCAATTCACTGCTTCTCATGGGCAGGCAGGTGTTCAGCCACTGAGCCCTGCTCAGCAATAACAAAAACATTATATTATCAATTCTGTGCTCAGCACAAATCCAAAACACAGCTCCATACCAGCCACTGAGAAGAAAATTAACTCCATCCCAGCCAAACCCAGCACACTTCCTCATCTTGCTCCCTTGCATACTGGGCTAATGACTGCCTGAAATTTTGTACTTGTTTAAGCCCTTTCATCAGAGAAGCTCAAAGTAGCTTGCAAGCATTAATTAAAAATAAAATAGCCTGAACATCTTCAAAGAGCTGTACAGTCATTAACTAAACCTCACAGTGTGCCAAGAAGGTTCTAAAGATGCATCATTAGACTTGTTGTGTACACGGTACAAGAGAAACACAAAGATCAAGGCCAACATTTAGGAAAACACACACTGCATAAACATCCACTAATTTGGGGTCGTGTACTTTTTTTCCATTGCCCAAATTGTAGCATTTTAATGACTTGCTCAAGGCCATACGAAGTCAGAGATGCAGCTGTCATTCAGCAATCCCCAGTATCCTGCTACGAGCATTAAGGGATGCTGCTACAACTCCTTAAGACATGCAGTTCTTGTCAGAGGAATTCATCTGCTGTGCTGTGCTTAGCTGTGGCAGGTGACACCAGTGTTCATTATTGTGTTATTAACCACTGGCTTGTTTCAGACAGGTACTCATAAAATAGTAACAGTTAAGAAGGAGTGTTAAGGGTGTGTTGTGCAGTGCTGCTCTGCACAGAGATGCACACGGGTGAACACACGCACAGCTAAACAGTATCTTCATGGAGCGCATCTGATGCCTCATTATCAGTGCAGCGTGCAGGCATTTGCTGCATCATCACTGTCACGTGGTGACTACGGCAAAGATGCCAGGCCAGGTCACTTCATGGATGTTTGTTTTAATAAAAGGGACACAGATGTGCAGGTGTTTCAAATTACTGATAGGAAGCAACTACTCTTAACAAATTACACTAAATGATATTTGGCACTTATACCGAAACAAAACTTGTTTATGAATGCTACAGCACAGCCACCCAAACAGACAACAATTTTTAAGAAGAGAATCGTGTTTCAGCAAATCTATAAATTACTGGAAATTGGTCCTTTAATTTTTTTTTTTCTTAGGCTTTTTCTAGCTGGTATTGCAAACACAGTCCTTTAAATTAAGCCATTAAAAAAAAGTCAGATTTGCTACCTAAATTATATTTTATGGCCATCAATTACTTTTAAACTGTTGGAAATCTGTGTCATAGCTTGCCAAGTGGGTTTCTTGTTAACACCTTTTTGTGAACAGTAATTGATAGTTTATTAACGACATACTTGTGGTTCTTGTGAACATCTACTGACTTTGCTACTACACGTGTGCAATGTCCTTGTTACTGTGTTGGTTTTCTAAATGCTTCCTCTGTGTTGATGCTTAGACTGGATATGAAGGCATCTCTTGGAATGTAATTAAAGATGTATTTCAAGCTCTTGTAGATGTGACCAAAAATACATAGATAAGAGTCTATAAAGGAGGGTTTGTGCATCTGTTGCTTGCCCCTTTGCCAGGGATCAGGCATGGCTGAGTGGCTTTAGCTGATGATTACTGCAGGATGTGATTTCCTGGGCTGCCCTCCCTGTTTGAAAAAAAGTAATGGAATTTACTGTCAAGGGATATCTGTCTTAGAGATATTTTTCTATGGTTCTTCGAAATGAGCTTCCCAACCTTATTTCCTGAGCATTGTCTAAACCTTCCTGAAGAATGATAAGCTGGCTAAATGTTAGAATTCACCAACTTTCTTGGCTGAGATGCATTTAAAAAAAAAAAAGACAACTCAGCTGCCAGTTGGACATGATAAAAATGTGAAAAAGTTTTGGACAAAGTGCCTTGTAATAGTAGTATTAGAATTCTGGCTTTACAGGTTTAGTATTTCCATTTCTTAATTAGAAGCACTAATAAAATAAACCACAAAACCCACCTGTAATTAACTGCAAATCATAGATTCACTGCCTTGCTAATAACTCAAAGCAGATGGAAAAAAATGTAGTATACAGGCATTATAGAGCAAGAGATATTTTTGCCTTAGCAGAGAAAGATTTTCAGCTAGGGGTGCTGTAAGACAGATAGGTTTGTACATTTTCTTAGGAGATTGAAACCTTCCTCTTATCTGTACAAATATCCATTTCAGAAAGTACTGTCTGTGTTGGTTTTAATGTTGTTGGGCTGTTAAAGGGAAAATTATACAATGAAAAAGCAAAAGACCATAGAAAGGCCCCAAATTCTTTTACTAATAGCTAGAATGTTTTCCCTATTAGGATTAGAAAAATCAGTGAAAGCTGCAGGCCTCTGCTCTAATTAGAATTCTTGAAAATGAATTTATAGGTATGATCAAATAAGCGACCTGTCTGTGGATAAAAGATGGATGTTACTGATACAATTTCTGATGGATAATTTCTGATAGGGCCCCAAGCGAGTGAGGTCCAGGTTGCCTTATTTTCTCCAGATCTAAAAGGTATTACAGGAACAAACTTGTATTAGTAGGGAGACAGATCAGATAACCTAATCCATCTTCACGTGTTTCAGTGCTGTAATGCTCCCCTCGGGTTGCTGCTGCAGCATAACGAGCTTTTCCTCACTCCCAGACAGTGCTGAGGGATACAATACAACCAGCAGGCAGGTGCCAAGTCCATCTTCCTAAATAATTGTTAGTCTTAAGTGCACGGCTTCATAAATTGCAACCTTACTAACGATGGGTTTAGGGACAGAATGTCCAGAAAGGAGGTGTTATTTAGATACTCAAGACCAGGTATCACGTCAACAAACTATTACTGCAGCTTACTGCCTGCCAGTTAGCTTGCAGGAGAGTTCATGCAACTACCTCAGGGGTTTTATTTCTAAAAAAATATAAAGTTAAAGTCATCTTTTCTTCTAAATCATTCTAAAGCATGTCCTGACTAGTGTGATAAATTGGAAAGAGATGGTATTTACTGGAAGGGGAATGAGAGAAAGTTCAGGAAGTACAGGACAGAGTGTACACTGACTGGTTGAATCCAGTGCATTACAAATTCTGCAGAACTCAGAGGCATTTTAGGACAACATCTTTTTGCAAGTAAAATTAATGTGTAGGAATGACATATTGTGCAATCACTGGGATACTTCTTGACAGAAGTTACACAGTCCTTGGCACTTAATACAAGAGTACCAGTTCAGATGTTTGCTGACCTGCTGGATTGAGCTGCAGATGAATTTTTTTTTCATGAAACTCCCTCAAAATGGTTTGACCTCCAAAAACAAAGGACTCCAGTTAAGGCAGATTCTCCTTTCCATATAGAGTTTAACTTAATCTGCAAAATAAAAGTTTTGCTCTCCAGACTTGACAAAATTGCTGATCCAGTCCTTCCTTTAGCTGAACAGCCTGAGGTTTTAACAAATCTTAGCCTTTGCCTTCTGGTGCTGGAGATTAACGAGGATGAGGCACTAGTTAATAACTTCTCCAACACTTATTTTGAAAAATCATTAGGCTTTCTAGCATTTTAAGGCATCTCAAATAATGTGATGCTGTCACTGCAGTTCAGCTTGCTGGCTTCTCAGTTAAGCAGTAACTCATTTGAGTTATCAAGGCTACTTGATCCTTTTTAAAATTGCTTATTTGCATTTTCCTTCAGTAGTAAACTCAAACTCGTATTGTTATTTCAATTTGGTGTAAATCTTCTGTAATTTTAGGAGTGTTCTTTTGAAATAATCTAAATCTTACAGTATGTGCTTAGGAAGGAGTTGTGACTATAACACAGACAGTAAACTCTGACTGCTTGTTTACAAACTGTTTATTCACCGGATGTGTCACAGCATCAGCACCTTCATTAGCCACAGGAATTTTAACAATTCAATAGATTCAAATGATAGTTTAATGGCAAAAAGGGAGTTTAAGCTTCCATTCAAACCTCTGCACATTTTGATTTGGCTCAGTTGACACATACCTACACTGGTGTATCAGAATGAGGGTAGGAAAAGACTGTATTTGGACTTCTTTCAGTGAAGGATTAAGCAGTGTGTATAATCATGTTATTTCTTTACTCTCTTTATTCCAGCCCCCTTTTCCTAGGCTAAAGGACTTTTGTGTCTTCCTGACAGCACTAAATTTGCCAAGAACCCACTGACAGGCAGAACAATGGCATTTTACCTATTACTTCCCACATGTGGCATTCCCAGGAAATAATTATATGGAAATAGATACCTTTGTGGACTGGAGCCATGAAGGGCAGTGAGAAATTGGGCCAGCCGGTACCTGTCATGCTGATTCACTCCTCTTATTGTTTCCTTGTACTTTCTCATCCGCTTGTACTTTTTTCACTCTTAGGAGCGCATTCCTGGGGGAGGGACTGTCAGTCTGTTCTGCACATGACCAGTTCTAACTCACTTTTCAGATCGACAAGAATATTTCTTTGTCATTGTCTATTAGAACTTGGAGAGTTTAGGATGAGTTGGAGGCCTCAGGAGATTTCACTGATTTCCCCCACTTTAATAGGAAATCATACGCACTGCATTTTTAAAATTTGCTCTTTTTTGCCACTATTACCTTTGGGCTGGAATAGGTTTTCCTTAAAGCCGTGTGGACTGTGCTTAGGTAGTGTCCAGCTCTGTGGCTCTTGTCCACAGCTTGGTCTCATTGGCATTTCCAGCCTGAAGGATGAAAGGCTCCCCCAACTTCCCTGAAGAACAGCCTGGTAAATTCAGAGGACTGAAAATGAGGCAAAATAATTGATGGCCAGTGAGAGGAAAATTAATTTCATTTTAATTCCATTCATGAGGCACCTGTGAACCAGAATTACCCCTCAAACTTTGGAGACTTGGAGATATGTTTTACTAAAGTTGGGGTTCTGTCCATAATCTAAGACTTAAAACCTCACACTAAAGTTAAAATAACTGTTGAGAAAGTCCCCACGGTGATTATGCTGCAAGACTGACCATGTGGAAACACACAGTGAGGACACCAAAGCATCCTAAGCTTGTTCCCATAGTGACACTCTGAAGGGAGAGTTTTCAGTCAGTCCATACATGGCAACCCGAGGAACCCAACACTGGAATGTTTTACTCAGAGTTGTGTAATGGCATTCCAAACTTTGCATTTCACATCCACACCCTCTCCGAAGGAAGGGGGGAAAAGCTGACTTGGAGGCTCTAGGCCATCCCTCTGCAGTTTGCAAAAGGGAAAATGTAGGAGTAGTGGCACTTCAGTTGTGTCTTTGCTACTGCCCGTTCAGAAACAGAACTTCACCACACAGGTACTGTGAAACTGGAACGTTTCCCCAGGGAAACAGGCAGAGCAGGGACAAGAGAGGAAGGAAAGCAGCTGCATGATGCAGTCACTGTATTCCCACTTGCATTCAGAGGATCTGGAGGCACTGTATCTGCTTGATTATCCTGGACTTCCTTAATTTTGACTGACCCTTGTGCAAGGCGCAGCCTTGAGTCACAGCTGGCAATGCTGTAATTTGTCCTGCTGTCCAAGTAATCTTTGTATCACACCTCACTCCTTGAAAAGTGTTACTTTTATTGACGAGTCAGTGGTTAAAAATAATATAAATAAACAACAGACCAACCTTAGCCATCATATGCAACGTCTCAATTGGGTTTTTGGCCTCAGGAAATGTGTGAGCAAGTGACCAAAACACGTCAGTTCACAGTTGTGCACACAAATCACCTGGACTGCAGTTCACAGCTTAAAGGATGTGATTACACATCACAGTTTAAGTGGTGGGTTATGAAACTTCATCATGGGATTTCAGGTATATTGGCTTAGAAATCTTCCTTAACTTTTCCTGGTGTCGCAACGTACGACCTTGTTTGTGGGCGAGACCCATAGGAGGCAGATGGATCTGGAAAAGAAAATCCCACCAGTTAGGAGCAAATTGGGAAGAAAAAGGCAGCATACATACAGACTAGGTGTCACTGAGATTTAAATAATTTCTTCACACTTTGGAGAGAGCAGGTGTATTGTCTAAAGCCAGGTTATTAGATTTCTAGGAGGAGCACTGTCTAAGGAGGGATTAATGGTGGAACTTTCAGGCCCTAAATGTTGTGTTTATTAAAATCCTATGTTTTAGGCCTTAGTAACCTTGTTTTGCAGTTTGATATCAGACTGTAATGAGAAAATACTTGTTGAAATAGGACTGCTGACAATGTTCCAGAACAGTAAGACCTAGATAATCCTTAAAATTCCTGAGCAGACGTCTTGAAGCGCTGTGTGATTTATTCATACCTACTTAAGAAGTCACAAAATAACCCCAAACTGTATGTATTGAAAGCCTGCCTTCTTTTTGTTGCGATGATGTGTGCCACATTAAAATGCACAATCAATGTCATCGACTCCACAGGCAGAAGGAGCAATAGGTGACAGGCTCTTCCTTTGACTGACAAAGTCTTTATATTTCATAAGGCTCTCCATGGGAGTTGTGCAGCTGTAACCCCCCGAAGTGACTGGAAAAGGTAGGTGGTAGCAGTCACATGTTACTGTTGCTGAGGCTGTCAGGCTGTAAGATGGCTGTTTAGGTGCAAATAGTAGTAAAAGCACTGACTAGAGCAGGAGTAGAGATTTCTAGAATCTGGAAAATAATAATCATCCAGTTTTGTCTGAGAGAGCTAATCCTTTGGGGTTTTGAAACCACTGTAGAGAACACATTTTAGGCCCATTCCTAGGAACCTTGTTTGCCAGATGTGCACTGTAATTCTGTATACTGAAAGAGATGCTGACAGTGATCATATTTTAGGCAAGAATCTGATGAAGATACAATTTCCTTTTACTGTGACTGCCTTGATAAGGGAACTATAGATTCGAAAACATAAACTAATTAACAGGAGTAGAGAGGAAGTCTCTAGGGGAGGCAGCATAAAGTACTACAGAAAGAAGTGACTGGGCAGGGAGGAAACTGTATTGAGTGGTGCAACAGAAGACACTGCTGCAACTCCCAGCATTTCGGTAATCTTGGATATGTTTTTCTCTAGAAAGAAAGGAAAAGAAGCAGCAACATAGACAAGTGTTTCCATAGGACTTGATTTATGACCAGTAATGTAGGTTACAAAAATTATTGTATCTAGGGCAGATGTAATTAAGTGTTTCTACTCTCTCATTCTCGTTTATTTGATTCCATTACCATTTTTTTCTACATCCTTTGGTCAGACAAGACTTGCTAAATATTCACAGGCCTTACGAGTTCGACTCATACAACTCCATTTAGGCTTTGACTCCTTATTTTGAGAAGAAACCTGCCAGTTTACAGTGAAAGCAGAGAGATGGAGAAGGTTTCAATGTACACCTGGCTCTGATTTAGCACACATTTAAATGCCAGCTCATCTAAAAATGCAGTGCAGTGCCAGTGATGTAAACTCATGGTTTCATTGTGCAGGGAGAGCTCAGTGGGTAACGCTGAAGACTTTGTGACTGGATTTATACTCACAGGTCTTGGGTAGGGGATGTTATAGTGAAGCCCAATTTCTATTCTTGCCTCACATTCTTCTATGCACTGCTCAATCAGCTTTGGATCTGTTACCTAAGATCACAAAAACAAATATTTTGCACAAGTACAGCAATTAACACTTGGAAGCTCAAGTGTAAATGATGCACAGCCACATGACTTTCTTTAGCTTGTTCTGGCAATCCCAAGGATACAAGGATTGTATTTTTCACATCCATAAAAGGTAACATCAGTATGCTCCTTGACTCAACAGCTCTGGGCGTGATGGCACTGGATGTTAAGGCCCACAGGCTGTCAGGACTGAGGCTAAAGGAGGAGTTTTTTACCCAAACATGGTATTTTCCCTCTAAAAAGACAATACACACGTAAACTACTAATACATCCGTGAAAAAGCCACACTCACCCATCTGTCACTCTGTGAGGTAGCTAGAGGAGAAAGGAAAGACACTCCTTGGTGCACATTCTCTTATCATCCTACCCAGAAACTCCCTTTGAAGTCAGAAATGTGGTGTAAATTATGATTTAAATTAATTTTTTGACTTTGCTTTACTTCAATTTAGTCCCAGACCAATATGGGCTATAAATAAATATTGTGATCTTGAATTACAAGAAGGACCTTTGATTACCATGGAGTCTGCATCGATTCTTTCAAAAGGGGGTTGAAATTTCTTCCTTAAGAAAAAAATTAAAGTGCTTCTTTTAAAAGAAGTGCCAATAATTGCTGCTTTGAAAAGGAAAAAAAAGCTGCTGAGCTCTGTTTGCCATTGCATGGGTAATGATACACTTAGCTAACTTTGTAAAGATCAAAAGCTGTTTCACTTACACAGGCAGTATCTTTGGAATTTAATTTCTCTTGGCACTTTTTTAGTGAAAAAAGACCTTTTAGACTTCTACAGCAGTTAATGAAGAGCTGAAATGGTTTGACTTTTCTCAAGGATGAAATTTAAATTATAACCCAAATACACCCAAAGCATTTAAGGTGAATAAAATTTTGGGAACTCAGTTCTTATATTCATGTCTTAGCATCCAACCCCTCAGACAGTGCAAAGAGCAAGAGAAAAGAAGAAAAGAGCAAGAAATTTAACGCTGTAAGGACACTCACATGTTTGTTTTTTCGGAACAATGTTCTGGCCTCATTTTTAATGTACTCTTTCTCTTTCATAGTCTCCTCTGTCTGTCCTGATGCCGATTGCCATTTTTTGGCTATTTGGAATATCTTGCGGTAAAGGCCGAGAACTTTTTGTCGAGTCACTGGGGTCATCTAGAAAAGACAACACAACCCCCCAAACATATGCATGAACGTTTGAGTTGCTAACAGGCCAGCCAGCAGTACGTGTTTTCACACCACTGAATTAGTTTAAAAATATTTCCAGCATCTAAAAATATGCTGAGCTGTATGAAAAAAACCTGAAATAGCTGTAAACAATAATTAGCTGTTGACAGCTGAAGACCCAGTCCAGCAAAGTATTTAAACTGATGCTTAAATCTGTCTCCATTCAAACAGCTTGAGCTCATGCTCGAAGTTAAGCACTTGGTTTAGTGCTTTGCTGAATCACAAGCCTGGTACAAGAACGCCTGGGTTCTGTTTCACTGCTGTTGTGAAACAGACATTGGGCAACTCACCGAAACTCTAAACGTCCCCCTTCCTGAGACATTGTTGTACCAATGCTGACCTATCTTTGCAAAGCATCTTGAAATCTGTGAATGAAATACATGATAAACCCACCACGATATTGCTGAAAACCTGTACAGGCTTCAGGGGCTGAGCAGCTTGTTTGTGGTACCGTGACAGGAGGCAGTAATGATTCAGCTGGAGTTTGATGTGATGAAAAGGTGATGAAAGCTATTTTATCTAAGCACTGCAGGAGAGGCAGACTAATTGTGGATTTAGGAAAGTCCTGAATGTCTTGATTTTCAGAGAGCTGTGTACCTGCTGAGCCCACTGAATCAGCCTCCAGGTGTGATAAGAATATTTGTCAGAAGAAAGAATGAAATCCTATTCTTGTTTGAAGATGCAGCAGCACTCCCAAGTAAGGGCATGGATGCAACGAGGAACAAGTGTCAGGGACAGGACATTATCTGACTTTCTCAGGATCCATTTACCAACCTGGAGCTCTAATTACTGTGGCTGAATCAACCCTGAAATCAGACCTGTGTGCTGGGAATGGCTCCTCCAGAGGACAGTTTGGAGCAGGGTAATTCAGACAGCCTGAGCTGCCCTCTGGAGGGAGTGCTCGTCCCCTCTTTTCCTCCCACTTAAGGAAAAGCTGCTTTCTAATGCATGCACCCAAACTGGTGTGGGAAGTGTGGCAATGTGCTATCGCCCATCTCTTTGCAGTCTGTGGCAATTCCTGTTTTTCTGGGTTGTGGAAGAGGGGCTTGAGCCAAAGCCTTCTCAGGCCATTCCATTCTCGAGTGACTGACTTTGCTACAATGACTGACCAGAACGGGCTCCTGTGGCTCCAGACACTCATCAGAGTTGGAATTACTGATTCTAACCTGAAGACAGGATTTGGCCCATAGTTCTTTATTGTAAAAAATCCCAAACTATTATATCCTAGCCTTTTTTGTCTTAACTGTTGCTATGTTCTGAAGACTTCCATGGTTTCATGAATTCTGTTTTTCTCTGGTTCAGAAAAAAGAGAACAATTTTATTTTGGTATTTGCATTTTAACATGTTTAACTAATCATATTTCCCCCCCATCAGATGGAAAATTGTTCTTCCTACCCAGCAGAAAGTATTTCTAGTAAATGTTTATGGTATTTCTAGGAAAAAAAATATCCACAGTAATATAACTAGGTAGTCCCAGCTCATCAAACACTCTGGAGTAAGTGCTTCAATTTATCCACTCTACAGTTCCACTTCAGGCAGCGAAATTAGTCAGACTCAAAGCCACGGATGAACATATATCTGAAAAATCACTGCTTACCCCTGCCTCGTGCATATTTTGTACAGAAAACAAACAGTTCAGTTACAAGGGCTGACCAAGCACAAGCTGAGTCCCAAATCCTGGCCTCACCTAGTGCCCCTCCTGCCTCACCCCTCTGCTTTTATGTGAAGGTGTCACCTCTGTGGAGCTGATAATGCTCTTTGTTCCCTGCTGACAGCTAATAAAAGGCAGTACTGTGCTAGAAACTTTCACCTTAGGTTCTCATGTAATCCATAAAGAAAACAAGAGGAACAGTGTTAGGGGAAAAAATGTTTAAAATGCAGGTCTCAGTTGTGATCTACACAGACAATTTCCAAGGCCGCAGCTTGGGACAGCGCAAGCCCTTTGTTCCGAGCTGATCACACCTTCTGTTCTTGGATTTTAAACGTACCAAAAATCTCTTTATAAAGTTTAGAATCAACATTTTTTCCCGTGTTAGTTGTTCCACTCCCCCATCTAGAACTTATTCTTTCATTCTTTAACTTCTTCGTGTTGGAATTGCTACAGAACTGTGTAGCCCCTCGTCTAGGCATGGGCTGCACTTCTGCATTCTTGCTCTCCTTCCTACATATGCTGGATGATGTAAAAGACATTAAGCAGCTATTCATGTACACTCAGAAACCAGCTGCTCCCAGGGCTGATTTAGTTGACAATTTCTAACAATACAGACCTGCTCAAAAGCCATTTCTGCAAAGATACATAAATGTGGGTGTGAGGAGCCCTTTACAGATTGAGGATCCCTGTCCGTCATAGGAAAGAATGAGAGCAAATAAGACAAAATTCAAAGCCTGGGTCAGATTCTGAGTGGGAGTATAAATAGAGAATAATTCCACTGAGAGCAAAATTACTTCCAACTTAAAATGTTGTAAATGAGACTGGAATTTTTTCTTTGGTATAAACAGAGCCCACACTGACAGAAATGTAAGTGACGGTACAAGTCATGTATCAGGTGTAATTTCATCAAGTGACACTACTTTTATTAGTTTTGTGGGTGTGCAAAATGATTCTGAGTGGGATAGAAAGGAAGATAAGGCTTTCATGTCCTTGTAGTTACTCATACTGCAACTTACATCTTTGGCATTTAAATCATAATTATGTTTCACATCTCTGGAATGCTAAGTGGATGTTACACCACTTTCCCACTAACACCCATCTTGTGGTAGTCACACCCATTGTTTAACTTCTACCACCCTTCATTTTATTGCAGAAGGCAGCCCACAGAGGTTAACCACAGGCGTTTCTGTCAAAAAGTACAGGGCTATTGTATTAGCTGAGCAAATTTCGGGTGTTTGCTGCCACGAAACAAACCAGAAGAGGTCAAAGGTAGGTGTGTGTGCACAGAGATGTCACTGGGAAAAGCGGGAGGCTGCAGCTGGTTTGGAGCCCCTTGTCACGATCCGGGCTTTGGAAGGAAACCAGGCCTTGCCTTCCAAACAGGCACAGCTGGATGCTGGGGCAGAGCCAGGGCTGTATCACTCTGGGATCTACATGCAAACCCCTCTTATCGACAGCACATCAGGTACCTGAAACATCCCATTGTATCCGAACTCGCCACGGAGATCTGAGCAGTTAATGAGTTACTGCCTGGTGAAGATGCAAACTTTTCTCACTGTTAATTAAAACAAATGATACCTTAGACTAGAAAATGCCCTGAGTTTTTCTTTCAGGAAACAAATAAATGTTCCTTTGGATTTTTAGATGGTTGACCCAAAAGTTCAGTAATCTGAATAATCAGTGAAACATCAGTCTTCTTTTGCTATTCACAGGGTTGTTTAGAATTTAAAAGTTTATATAAAAATAACAAAAGGAATCTGTCAACTGCACTGTGAAATACCCCAATAGTGCAGTGTCAAAGCAAAGCCAGGACTGAAGGCAGGCTGCACAGAGCCTGACCACAGATGTACAGGCAGCTCAATCCCACCTGCTTCCCAGCGAGAGATGCCTGGCTCCAAACACATGTCCGGCACTCTCCTGCTCTCTGCACAGTGCCTTTGCTGAAGTCTGAAGTCTATTTTATTTATTCTTTTCTTCTCAAGTCAAGCATTAGCTACTCACTTTAAACATAAAATCTGCCAGCAGGCAGTACACAGAGGATTTTAGAAAACAAAGGGTGAAAGCCCATGGGGAAAAAAAAGGATCTCTTAAAACAATAGATCTCTTATTTTACATGCCAGCTAACTGGGGCACGTGTTAGTAATGCACACGTTGTGCTGGTACTGACAAACTATTTGCTCAGGGGAGGAGATGGTGGGGAAAAGAACTCTGCATGAAATAATTTGGAAAGGCTGCTTTGAACTTCTCAGATGTAAAATGTTTTACTTAAGAGCAACACACCTTTTCCTTGACAGCTGGTTTGCTACTGGCAAGGAGTCCTGAAGGCACAGTGACAAACTGCTGGTTTGACTGCCTTCCAAATCAAGCTGTGGTCACACCTCTGGGATTGGAATAAATGACATCAAGACCATGGTGTATCAACATTGTAGTGCAGAACACCATCATGTTCCATACAGGGTGTCCCTATGACAGTCCAGCCTGTGTGACCATCTACAGCCCCTCTCTGCTAATGTTTATTTAAAGAGATGCAGAAAAATGCACATATCTGGCCTTTTTTTTTAAGAACTAAATGATACCACTTAGCTGAAGAGTGACCTGCAGTCGCTCTCCCGCTGCTAATGCAGCAGATAATCAATCATTCCTTCCACAGCTCTCCACAGCAACGAAAGGTCAATAATCCATATTCATCTTTCCTGCAAGTCTGCCAAAATGGGTCTTTGGTTCCTAAGGCAGCAATGGATTTGGTCTGTCGGTTCCTTGAGGGACAGCAACCGAGACAATGAGTTCCTGTGGCGCAGAACCAAGAGGAGGGGTCACAGATTCCTGTGGTAGCTGGGCAGCTAACAAGCCTTCCAGCAATACTAAGTTTCAAAACTCAGTTTCCACAAAAGTAATTTTGTCTTCTTTTGCTCAAATCAAGGACTCGGTGGCCTGTGACAGCTGGTGCCCTGCAAATGGCGACCACACAAGGCTGCAGGATGTGCCTGGCAAAGTGAAAACTCCACTTGACTGTCATTCTTGATTGAACATTCATACCTTTTTTTTTTAGGATTCAGCCAAAACCAAATCATAGTGAAACTTCAATCACAGCTCAAGTATTCCATCTCCACATAGTGAAAACCAGACTAGAACGAAGGATCATATCCTTCCATAATGGTGTCACATCCTCATTTCTACCAGTGACAGAAGCCTGTAAATGTCAAGATATTCCCATCAAGGATTAATTTGACTCAGTTCTCACTGTTTCCATCTACAAGCTGCAATCAGAATGCATCTTCAGTGAAAAAGAATGAAGTTACTGAATCACTTTATTCAGTAAGGGTATCTGAAAGCAGGGTGACTTCCACAGAGTTTCTGCAGGCAAATTGATCTGAAACTGTGATCTGAAACCCCAAGCGACACCTCTGAACCAGCCTCTCTAAGTCATTGAAGTCACACTGTTCATCAGCTGGGATAAGAACTCTGTCATTCTACCCGTGCCTCAGATTTCTGACTGAACTTGCATCTCTTTTAAGCTTTCTCTTACATATGGAGCAGTCTTTTGATCAGAAAAAGCAACTGCATGTAAAGAGAATATAATTAAATAGTAAAAGCAAGGACGTGGATTTTATCACTGGTTTCCTGTATCATTTTAAATAAGGCAATTTGCAGAAAATTAGGATTCTACAACATACTTTTAATCTGAATAAATGAAAGTCTAGTCCCTTTTGATCAGAGTTTTCATTCTTTTAGTCTGAGGTGGTCGAGGCATTATCTGGTTTTAGTAGGACATACAGACTCTTGGCCTAGGAGCGCCTCCCATGCCATAGGAGCCTGAGGAAGACAAGAAATGCTGACTTAGACTGTGGGGAGGGGGAAGGGAAACAAAAAAAATTGCTTTACTTATTTCTTAGCTTTCTCACAAAAAGCACACAGTGTCCAGGTAAACTCTAAAGCAGTATGAACTTGTCTCTTGTCCAACTGTCACTCATGTTTTCATACAGTTAGAATGGTTTTCTCCTCCTTTGTGTTCAGTTCTCGATTACTTACAAGCAGTGAAAGAGGTTTTAATGCAGTGTGAGAAATACAGCAGAGAAAATGAAGTCTCAGCTATCCTTGGATGGCCTTGCTTATATAATATAGAAGCCTACAGAAATATAACAACGTGGACACAAACCCCAGTATAGATTTATGCACCTTATTCATACCTTGGCTTCCAGCCAAATGCAACTGAATGCATGAATAGAAATATTTCCCAGCATTGGAAACACTCCCAAGCTTGAGAACAGGTATAAATATTAAGGCCAGCAGAGACACAAGCCTCCCTGCCCCTTTTCTTACCTTGTTCTGAGGGTTACTCAGTGAAACTATTGATACCCATTGACGGACATGACTTTTAGTCTCTATTTGAGAACATAGCAGGGCTGTGGGCTCAGAGAGCTGTGAGGAACAGAATCACTGAATCAAAGACCTCTGAGACCATCGAGTCCAACGTGTGACCGAACATGACCACGTCAACTAGACCATGGCACCAAGTGCTACATCCAGTCTTTCCTTGGACACCTCCAGGGACGGTGACTCCACCACCTCCGTGGGCAGCCCCTTCCAATGTCTAATCATTTTTTATGTGCAGAAATTCTTCGTAATGTCCAACCTAAACCTCTCCTGGCACAACTTAAGACTACGTCCTCTTTTCCCAATTGGCACTGAGCGCTGTGGGCACCGAGGTCTGTGGGCTCTGAACGCTGTGGCCACTGAACACTGGCCACAGAGCGCTGTGGGCTCTGAATGCTCAGGGCACCGAGATCTGTGGGCATTGAGAGCTGTGGGCACTGAACACGCTGGGCACGGAGCGCTGTGGGTTCTGAACGCTGTGGGCACAGTGCGCTGTGGGCTCTGAATGCTCAGGGCACCGAGCTCTGTGGGCACAGAGCGCTGTGGGCTCTGAATGCTCAGGGCACCGAGGCCTGTGGGTACTAAAGGCTGTGGGCACGGAGCGCTGCCCGCCCCGGTCACCCCGCCGCCTCCGCCCCCGCCAAGATGGCGCTGCCGCCCCCACCGCGGCCCGGAGCCGCGCGGCCGCTGGGGGGCGCTGCAGGCGCGGGCTCCCTTGCGCCCCCCGGCGGCAGGGGCGGCCCTGCCCCCGCAGCCGGGCGGAACCAACACGCGAAGCGCGGGGGGGGGGAAGCGTGTGTCAGCCCACTCCAGGCACCCCAGCCCGCTCCCCGCCCTCCCCCCTCACGGCCCATCCGCCCGCCCCTCCCCGCGTTACCTGGGGGCCGCC
>JAWMRA010000033.1:9082392-9096720 GCA_035584735.1 Pseudotriccus pelzelni | reverse complement strand
CGCAGCCCCGCGGGAGCGCCGTGCCCGGCCGGAGCGGGGCCGCCCCGGTGCCGCGGGGAGGGGGCGGTCCCGGCGGGCGCTGCCCCGGGAGGTGCCGGCGGGGTCCGGGAGCGCTCGGTGCCGCCGGGCCCGCCCCGCGCTCTCCCCCTGCCCCGCTGGCGGTGCCGCCTCGCCCCGGCGGGTCGGTCCCCGGGGTTGTTGTGTCCCCGTGTGCGCCGCCCGCGCCGCGCCGAGCGCCGCTCACACGCCGGCGGGGCGGGGGCCCCCGCAGCCCCCGGGCCGGGCAGCGGCCGCTTTGTTCGGGTGCGCTCCGTGCCCGGCCCTCGCACGTGTCGTGCCGGAACGTGAACGTTCGTGGTGTTTTCAGGTGAAAGGCAGAGGAATAAACTGCGAAGCGATTTATTTCCGAGGTGGTTCTGGCAATCTGAGCATCCTGCCCCCTTTGCACAGCCACTTTTCCTCCTGCCTGAGCTCTCCCCCCTCCCCCGAGCGTGTTTACCCTGCAGTCTGCGCTAATCACTCTCTCGCCGGGGCCGTGGTGGGACTAATAAGCTGCTGGTAACGACATAAATTATAACTTGCATAATCAGTGTTTCAAGCAAATATTGGTTGAAAGAATGTGCCTTTCCTGTCAGTGCTGTGGTTGCTCGAAAGAATAATTGACTATCTCTTAAATAGTTAACACTGCTGATATGCTGCCCTTCAAAATGTTACATTGATAAGTGAACAGGCTGGTGCCAAGTGTCAGGATACAGCATTGATCCACAGCTGGTAACTTTTTTTGAATGGTAACGTCTGCCACATAATCTAAAGGGGTAATAAGTACTCTGACAAAAGGGGCTATAACTACAAACAGAAGGCATGGAACTGCCTTACCTTTCTGAAAATCACAGACCTCACTGGCATGGTCTGTCTTCTTTTGGGAGATCGGCTGATCAAAAGACTGATCATCTAGGCAAATTCTTATTATCTGTTTAAGAATCTCTTTGTTAAACAGTTAATGTTTAACTACAGTATAAGTGTTTTATTTGGGCTGTAGCAATGGAAGGAGAGAGTACTGGTGTTTTTTGACCACCTCTGAACACTGCTGCTTGTTTCCCTGGTGAAAGATAATCCTCAGAAAAGGAAACAGGGTCCCTTAGTTAAGGTTGCATGTGAAAGTAAAGAGGTCTGACCTTGTGCTCTTGTCAGTTCTCTAGCTTGTCCCTAAAGTCTTCCCCACACAGGTGTTGTGGTGATCTGTGGAAAACATTCGTAGCCCTTCACGTGAAAGGCAACTCACAGTCTAAAGCAAAGGTTTTCTGACATCAGCAGAAAAAGGAGAGCTCGTGATCTGTGTTGAATTAGTTCAGATTTGCAAAGTACAACTGGCTGTACGAACTTACTGCAAATACCAGCTCTTGTAATGATTTCTAAAATTCTGATTATTTCCTAACAGCGAGTTGTGTGCAGGCATGACTGACTATAATCCTTAAAAAATGTCACAAAGCTATCAATGGAGGAACTTACAGCTTTGGTAATACTTGGCTGTTCAAGTGATGCTTTTGAAATTGCTTTCATCTTGACACTGACAGCCTGCAATACGAGCTGTAATCAGCTTCTGGATCTTGAAGGCTGGGTTAGGTGCCTTCTCTGCACAGTTTCTTGCTTTATTTTGAAGCTGGATGATGTTTTGTTCATAGCAAATTCCAACTGATTTGTGTCAGTAGTTCTCATAACTTGCTGATCTTGGAAATTCATTCATAATTGCATCTTGCTTCCATTTAGCATGAATTGTATGGGAAAAAGGTGATCAGAGGAAGGAGTGGCTTTGAGAGGAAACTAAGAACAGCTCTTTTGGAAGACTGTCATTGAAACTAATTAAAGAAGTATATATTGAGCAAGAAAGGCTGCCAGACAGTTTGTCAGACTTCTAAGACAAAGAGACTTGTTCTGACAAATTTGTGAGTGGTTGAGGAAGAGGTTCGGCTGCTTGCTTGGGTTCAGCTTAAGGAAGAGAGAGAAATCCTGTGTGTTGTGTGTCTGTGTACAGGGGCAGAAGGAAAGGGGATGGAAGAAGGACAGATAGGACTCTTCTACACTAGCACTTCCTCGTGGCAGAAAGGGATGTACAGGTGGAAAGTGGATTGAAAGAGATGCACAGTTGTGGGCTGGCAGGAGTGCCCCAGCACTGCTGAGAACTGAAGCTCTTGGTTCTCTTTATTGGTGCTGGGGAAGTGTTGCTAAATTTAATTTAGAGCTTTGGAGCTCTGTAATCCCACCATTGTGGTGGGATTTTGGCAGTTTGGAAGAACTTGCAAATTGCAGAAACAATGTTATTGTTTCATTAGGGACATGGGTCTGTGCTAGTGAATGTAACAGGAAAACTCTGCTCTGAGTAAGAAGAGACTATAAAAATAAAGGCATGGGATGTTAGAAAAACAGTCCTTTCTTTCATCCTTGTAATTAATAATACAGAAGGAGCTGAAAATTGTAACCAGAATTCTTGGAAGACTGAAAGAACGATCTGTAAACACTTGAGGGACTTGGTAGTCGCAGGAAGATAAGAGGGAACCCCCTTAACAGCTTCATCAGAATTCCCTGGCTGGGCTCCTTCTCTCTGGCTGCTTCTCCCTAGGGGTCTGCATCTTATCTTGCTGGCTTCCTTTCCTCTATTTGCTTCTGACTAATAGGCTTTGTCTTCTGGTTACTGGAAGTCTAATAATTTCTTTTGTCTCTTCCCCCTTCCTCCTTTTTAAAAATACTAGATTAATGGCTGTAATGTTTTTCAGACTATCTGCATTGGTGACATGGATTAATTGTATACTTGACTCTAAGTTATTCAGCAGTAATGACATAGTAACTCGACTTGAAACAATTGTACTTTCGTGGCAAATGTTCCTTCTGGTGAAGAGCCACCTGCAATTTACCCCCTGTAAACATATGACACGAGTAAACTGTCTGTGCTGGTTTTCTCGGAGTCCTCTGCACAGTAAGTTGTCTCCAGTGTGTCTTTTGAAACAGTCAGTGATCTGTCTTTTCTCCTTTGACTCTAGCTTGAGTCAGGTAATTACAGATCTGGGTGGAAACCTTCCCGGGGAGTGATCAGAAAGGCCAGGACTTGCAGACGTGCTCCCATCGCTCACTCGCACCGTGGCTTCCCCCCTCCATGGGAGGCGTTTGTGGAACCTCCTGGCTGTTGGTGAGCAAGTCAGAGAAGCCCGGGGGAAGGGGGGTTGGCAAACTCAGGGCCAGCTCTGATTTCCACACAAGTGCCAGTGTTCTTTGTGGTGCCATAAGGAGGTTCTCCGTGTCACATGTGGCTTTGGTGTGACAGCGTGGTGATGTCTTTACGTTCTGATCTCAGTGCTGACCATAACAGAGCAAGTAGGGGAAGAGAAAGGGAATCAGAGCCTCTTGCCTAAAAAAGATAATCTGAGAACTAACCCATTTAGGTCTCTGTTTTATCCATGTGTCTTGTGGGGCACTCTCTAGTCCAATAATTGCATCTTAAAGGAAGCAGAAAGTCTGGGTTTTAGGTAAAGGTTATTTAAATGCAGCATTTTGCTACTAGAAGAATGATGGCTGGGGGACTACTTAGGTGCAAGTATTAAAGAACTCTTTCACAGAAGTAGGAATACTGTAGAGAAACAAACAAAAGCATGGGTGGAGAGACAGGATTCTGGTAAAGGGAATGAGCTAGTATAATCTGGTGTCTCAGAAAGAATAGTTATAAACGCTGTTCTGTCTACAGCATCTGTTTTGTGAAAGACAAAACTTACTTTGCAAAATGTGAGAATGCTGTTACTGACCTCCTGTCACAGTTTGTTATTCCCAGAAAGTCAGACTGCCAGAGACAGTATGGCAGTCATAGTTGTTTGTTGTCTCACTTTTCTATTTACTGAACAGAAGTGGGTTTTTTTGAACCAAAAGGATTCGGTGCTCCTGAAATACACCAGTCTTATTTTTGCATCCACGTAGTAGCAGAAAGTGACAGTTTTTGGTTCTTACTCTGATTTTTTTTAGTGTAATACTTGTCTTCCTGCAGCTTTGAAATGCACTCTAATGCAGTCTTATCTTTTTGTTTTAAAACTGAAAGGGAGGGAGAAAAACTGTCTTAATGCCTATGATTATGGGAGGCACATGTAGCTTAGTAAGAGGCTCACAAACACAAATGTCCTGGCTCTTGGTTTTGGTCATATGCTGACTGTTCAATATTTTCATTGCCAACGAGTCTGTGCAGAAAGCATCGAGAATTCTGGATCAGCACATAAATGGGCGTCCTGGAAGTGCCAAAGGTCTGATGTGTACCAGCTTCCAGCAGTTACCTGTGCTTGGAGTTAGTGATTATGTCTCATGAAGCACAGAATAGAGACCTACACACCTTGTCTCTTGTGAGGCCCAGGACATCAAGTGAAACCAAAGATACGAGAAAACCTACGAAAAGAAGTGTGTTGGTGGAAGCTGCCACCAGATTTCTTGAGGAGAGAGGAGAGTCTTTGTTACAACTGGTTCTCAAAGGAGCTCCTTTGAGGCATGGAAGTAGTGCAGCATCCTTTGTACAGTGGGAAGGGTTGTTGTTCACTGCAACAGGGAAGTTGGGACACAAATCAGGAGAGAGAACTGGGGCTTCTGCAGGTGGCTGTGTGTACTTTCTGCTTTAAAAAACTGGTCAGTTTAAAAATCCAAGTGTATGCTCTTAAAGCACTTTCATATGTCAGGGCTTTCACTTGGAACAATTTGTTGTACATAGCTTAGATATGATTCCAGTATTTACGTGGTCAGCTGGTACTGAAGTTCCTACACAACTGCATGCAGTGAGCGATTCTTTTGGCTGGCAGCCTGTAAACTCTGTTACACTTACTGAGATGGCCAGCGGGCCTGCTGTAAACTCCTTAGGAACATCTGCTGCCAGCAGGGATCTTATGAGGTGGTCTGGCTATTGTCTTTAGGCTTGTCCCTTCGCTGCCTGGAGGCTCGTTCGGTCACGGTCCTCACATCTGCTTTGTTCTGGAGAAGGGACACTGTTACCCAGAGCTGCTGGAAGGGCTTCCTTTTTTTTTTTTCCTGTGACTGCTGTCTTTATTGCTGAGAGCAGTAAGAAGTATAAAGTTATTCTCTTACTACAGTTAGTTCAAAGCATATCTTATTATTACAGGAGTCACTTGATATTTACCTGAATTATATTCAGCTGAACATAGTGGATGAAGGTGCCTCAGACACCTGAAGGTGAAGTCTGATAGCTGACTTCAGTGTAAAAGAAAATCTGTGCGCACTTAGCTCAGTTTAAAAGTAAATGTTTTTTTTTCCATTGCAGAGTAGATTGTAGACCAGGGTGGTTTTTCAGAGTTATTCTGGTTTGGCTGCCGATAGTTGCAGTTTTCCGTAGATTAATTTGTGGAATGGACTGAACCAGAGTAAGGTAAATATTTGTAGCACAGCTACTTTCAGATGCTTGCAGTGAGATGCATCTCTGTCAAATATCTGAGGGCCGTGGTTTTCTTTGCTCCCATAATCTGCAGTTTTGCTGTAGAGATGTGAACTGGTTGTGTCAGAGCACAGAAGAGCTCTGCCCTTGGCATGTGCTGCTTTAATTATTCATAATACGAACCCAAGTGCTAAAGGTCTGTCACGCTGTGCAAAAGTTACAGCGTACCCTGGAAAAATACTGAAGGATTATTCTTTTACAACCCTCTGCACATGAAAGGGAAAAAAACCACACAAACTCTCACTAGAAGATGATTTGCTTTTTTGTACGTGCTGGACCTTGAGAGTTGTATGGCCATTGAGAAGGATCTTGGGGAGAGGGGGAAATTGGTAGGTTTTGACTGGATGGAGGTGAATTGCTCAGTGACCGAACCCTTGTTTTTTGAAGGTGGTTGAGTTTTGTGCAGTAAAATAAAGGAGTTTGTTCATGTCTAAGTATGGATGAGGTAGGAAATTGGATGGAATCTGATTTGGGTTCTGGTTTCAGCTTTACTGAAAACTGATGGCATGATCTTAAGTAGCTGTGTCATTTGGCTCTCTTGATTTCCGCTCAGCCTCTTGTCTTGCTCATAGTCTAAAGAGACTTCTCAAAACAAGTACTGCTGCTACATGAATTAGTTCATTAATATATTTACATTACAGAAGCACCTGAAAGCACCCTTCTAAAATTATGTCTTGTTTTGCTAACTGGACTTGGGCTTGTTCTTTGAAAATACAATAATCCTAACAAATCATCCCACCCACACCTAATAAAGGAAGATGAAGCACACAATAGGAAAGGATTTAAAACTTTTAATGGGACCAAGTGGAAAAACAGTGAGAGTTAATCAGTAAGTAAGGTATTGTGTGGTTAGGGAACGTAAAAGAAAGGGAGAGATTCAAGGATGATGCATGTGTCTCTGCTGAAAAAGCTACATCAGGAATGTGTCTTACAAAAGCAAACATAGTAGGGTGCCTTTAGGTTCTCTCTCCCTATAATTTTTCATATTATTATTCATTTTTCCTTGTATAATTAGCTGCACACAGTGACCTACAGATCCGAAACATCTGTTCCATTCTTTCCTTAAGACTGCTTGTTGGACTTTGAACATGAGATGTGGTGTCCTGCTCTGTGTGTTAGTCAGGTGCTCTTCAAGAGTGCAGAGAGCAGGCTTCTTCTGCCCAGTCTTGAATGGAAAAATCTCCCTTGATGTTCCAGCTCGGGATGTGAAGTGACAGCACACCATGTTCTGGTTCAGTTGTTTGTTAAGGGACTTTTGCCTGCATCCTGGTGACTGTGGGGGCTCCTCTAGGGAGAGATCTGGGATAGCTCTTGTTCTTGGCACTGAGACCTGGCCCAGCATTATGGACTGTGAACACTGTTTCTGAAAATTTTTGGGATTTTTGTACCTGGCCCTCTTTTCCCTTCCAAACTAGTTAAGCCTTTCCAGTATGGCCTTTCTCAGAGAAGTCCACTTCTCATTTGAGGAGGTCTTCAGGCTTCCATTCCTGGCTTGGCTTTCCCGTAGACTGCCATGTAGCCTTCTGCCAACTCTGCGTGGTCCCTTCTCATATGTTTGTATAACCAGCTGTTACAGGTGTGTTCTGTATAGACAAATTTTACCCAGTTTGATCACATTTCTGAAGCTGGTTTGTCTCCAAAGCTCAAACAGAGGTTAATCAGAAATAGTTTGTTACCCTGCTTTGGAACAGATCAACAGAGTTCCCATCTATCTGCCCCCAAAATCATAACCTCTCTTGAGTTCGCTGAAAGGTGCTTCAACTGCAGGAAGCCTCACAAACTAATAATTCATTTTAACTAATTGCAGCAGGACATTCCTGCTTTTAGACTTCCTCTTAAGTAACTTTGCATAAGTGTATTTGTGCAGCGGAGGTGCAAGGTGGATTAATGTGGCAGCGTGGTGCTGGGGATGTTGTGAGGTGCCTTCTGGGCTCCTGAAAGCCCCTAATGTGCCACTGTGCTGCACTCAGAGTGTTTCTGCTGGGAAAGTTTCATTGCAGGTTAAGACTTGAAAGAAGCAGTTTCCACACCGTGCTGGCTTTGCTGGCCGAAGCTTTGTGCTGTAACACTTGTGCACCAGGTGCTTTGGTGCTGGGGTGCAGAACTCTGAGCTGCACAGGGAGAGCTTCCAGCAGAGCTGATCCTCTCCATTTCTGCCTGCTGAAGAGGGAAAGGCTATCACTGATTCCCCACGGAGTTGCCTTTGGTGAGAACGTTCTTAGCCCTGGCAGGGCGGCTGAGGCCAAGTGAGGAGGGCGATGGCAGCTGTGGCGCTGCAGGGCCCTGTAGTGATCTCTGTGCCCCAGCACTGGGGAGAGCCAAAGTCACCAGGGAGTCAGACACAGGTGCAGAAAGAGGCAGGTGAGCAAAACAAAGGCCTCCATAATCCCGAGAGCGCACACTATATACCTATCTATTTCCCTGTGGGTTGCTGAGGGGTTGCTAACGAGCAGCGCAGGCTGTTGTCTGAGTTGTTGTGACTCCACCCCGCTCCTGGCGCGGGGGGGATGTTGGTGATCACAGCAACTGGCTCCACCTTGCAGCTCTGACCCGAGGACTGAATGAAAACCTGTGCCACCAAAGTGTTGATGCTTCTTTCCCCCCACGTTGCAGTCACAGTGTGATTTAGGATGAAGTCAGTCAGCCACAACGCATTGCTGTGCTATGATAGCCTTTAAATACAGACTTGAAGGGCTTGATTTTTTAACTGCTAACTCATACTAAGTTTTTGTTCCACATCCCATAACTGTGTTGTCACAAAAGTTTACACGTGCTGCTACATTAAAAAATTTAAGAAAGGGTACATCGGCAACTTGGAAGAACAGATATATAAAGAAAGGGAAAGAATTGTAGCTGGCAGTTCTAACAGATGTTAAAATTTCTGGCTATGGACAGTGTGTGTGTACGTGTGTGTGTGTACAGGTCAGCCAATGTGGAAACTACTTCAAAAAACCTGTAAAAGTTTGGCTTTTGCCGGCTAGGTCTGAACTCCATCAAATTCAGCTTCTTTTGAACTTGAAATAAGTGTTTACTTCCAGTGTGTGTAGTAGTCACCTGTGAATGTGGATTTGGTGGATCACAGATTTCTTCCAAAGAAATACAAATATATTTGAAAAGTAGTTTGTTGCATAAAGTTGCCATGACAATGATCTTCAAAATGTGAACTGTAAGATGTTGCTTCTCCTCTGTTTAAACAGGTTCCTGGGGGAATGAGGCTGCACAGCACCCTGTGTGCCCTCTCTCTTCTTTCCTCCCTGATGATTTATAAAAAGAATTATTTAGATGCAGGGGGCCAAAAGAAATTAACATAGACGTGCCAGATGTTAGATTTTCTTACATTCTTGAAATTCATGGGATGCTATAGTCAAATAGGAAGAAATCAAAGCTTCCACCAGTACTTCAACCTTGAGAGAGGCAGGCACTCCTCCTGTGCACATTAAAGCTGGCTGATGGCTGTGCACGCACAGGACTGTCTGCTGAAAGAGCTGTGAGGCCGTGGAAGAGGGAAAAAGGGTGGTTGGTTGTGTGGAAGACGAAGTTTGAGAGCAAAGTATATAAACCCAGCATGAAGGAGCTTTTTGGTCTATCCACCTCAACAGTAAATGCCGATAAATGGTTCAGTGGATATATGTTTTTGCTCTGTGTGTGTGTCTGGGCAAAAGTACCACTCCAGAGTTTCTAGGTGTTTTGAAACATTTTGAATGGCTGTTTCTCTGGGCATTTAAAGCTTTTTTAAAAGCTTTGATCCAAACTAGGTTTTATTTGTCAGTTAAATTTGTCCTAGTCCAAATATAGGACTCAAGTTTGGGGAAAACTCAACTTCTGTGGAGATTGCCATGAATGATAAGACCCTGTTTCATGGTTGTCTTCCTACATTCATTCCCTGCTTTCTGCTGGAGAAAGCACTGAACAAGGTAATGTTTCTACTTGTTTCCTAAGGAGTAGATCTTATACAAAAGGTAAGCATGCAGCAAGGCAGCTTTTGATCACCTGTCTGCTCCCTAGATGTACTAAGAGCTGTAAAAACAAGATGTTTTAGTGTTTCTGTTCGTGTGGTAGAGCAGGGGAGTGTTGCCAGAGATTTCTGGTTTGTTGTTTTTCTTCTGGATCAGATACAGAGGTGTTGACTGGGGGCTGCAGTTGTAGCTCTCGCTACACAAACCAGACATACCTTTGTCTGTCATCTCTTCAGAGGTTCGTAGTTATATAGCAGAGCTGGGAATTGAAGAGGAGTGAAGTTGAGCCAGCTCAACTGAACATGGGAAAACAAACATGGAAAAGAATGTGCTAGAGAATGAAAAAAGAGAATTACCCTCCAGACCCAAATCATGCTTTGCTAGGTAGCAGCTGTCTGGCATTCACAGATTAAACAGCCACTCAGCTAACATGCAGTGACAATGATAGCATGTCCTCTGTTTTGCTTTGAGTGCATGAAATGAGGAATTAACTCTCCCATGCTGAAAGCCATAAAAGTATCCGGAAGTGTGTGTTTACTCCTGACAAGCATTTGAACTTGTCTGTAGTTTTCAGTACCTGTTTTATTCTTTGTCTTATATGACAATACAGAGGGAATGGTGTTAATGCTACTTTATAAGTCAAAAAGTGAAGTAGTTTTTTTATAAGATGACTCTCTGAACAAATGGAGTTTGGCTCTGAAGGGTTTTATTAAATGCATAATTGGTACTCAGTGATGTGGTGCATTTCATGGTTTTCGTGGCCTCTTCTAAATGTAAGGATTTGTGTGGTCTTTTTGTCTTTCAGCATTCTATGTGGAGCCCAGGGAGCCTGAAGGAAGCTGTGAAGCTAATGGAATGATTCCCTCTGTAGCTGAAACTATGTAAGTATTAGATGTTTGCTTGCAAGATCACCTGCCCAGAATCAATTGTTGGAGCAAGGACTGCTTTGTGTTCAGCAGTGGCAACAAACCCCTCCTGCCTCCCCAGTGGAAAGCTGTGTGTGTCTGTTCAGAGATGGAAAAAGACAGGGCACCCGTGATACTGTTCCCTACTCTCAGCTGTCATGTCATGTATCCCTGTCCATTAAAAGGTAGATAATGCATAGTGGAATTCTGTGAAATTCTTACAGACTATGCTCAAGTGTTTGTGAAAAGCTGAGGTGGGTTGAGGCTTAGTTAAACTCTAGCAGTGTTGTCTTTGCCTTAGCTAGTGAACTGCTACTTGGAAAGGGATTTAATGGTTGGCTGAGCTGTGCCCCCTTTTGTTATGAGATTTCCTAAAATTTGTCTTGGAGGTGTTCTTGAACGTATGGAAGGTTTTTTTCTTCTATTCTCTTGATACTTTCTCTGTTTGGAAACTCATTGTAAATACTTTCTGATGCAACACTTTACTAAACAGCATAATGCTTGTTTTGCTTGTTATTCTCTGGACATATCCAATAATTTCTATTATTACAATAACACCTGTCATCAAAGAAAAATACAGGGTTGCTTAAATATCTCCTTTGCATCTTCTCCCCTCCTGCCAGCTCTCCCCCCACTTCAGTGCTGCCATTTTCAATTGTGCCATGGTGTGCCTGTATGATAGAGAATTATTACTGAGTCACTTTGTTTTGCTTCCTTGAAATCTTGGGTTATGTGGGATCTGGTCACTTGAAAATAGAGAAAAACTGAATTCCTTACAGCACTTAGAAAAAAATCACACACAAACCCCCCACCAAAACAAAAAGCCCTACCAAGCATTAGCTAAGGCCTTTGCAATCTCCTGGGTTTTTTTATCATCCTTTGTTGTGAGAGGGTGACTTGCCTGTCACTGGCTGTATTCATCAGCACTGCTCTTCCCGTGTTCCCCACTGCTGCCTCCTTTCTAGAAAGGTGCAGAGAACATCCCTGTCGATCCCTGCTTTGCAGTTCCTGTTACGTGGAAGATGGCCTCATGGGCTTCTTGGTGATTCATATGTGCTGGAGGTCATTGCTCAATCCTTGTCTGAGTAATAAACTTCTTTGGGAGTTCTGCATCCTGTAGCACGGAGCACATTCCGACCTTAGCCCTGAATTTTGACCTTTTTTCGCAGAATGGCCAAAGTAGTGGTCAGTGCTGCCTTTTATGTCTTGCTTTTATGTTGTACAAGCCTCTTACAGTAATGCTGCTCTTGGGAATTGATCCTTTTGGAATTGGTGTTTTGCCATCAATCCAGTGTAACCTTTGGGCACGGGAGGAGTTTATACTTGTAGTTCCTGATCCAGCTGGGAGAAATATCTCTGCAGGTCCTTGCGTTGCCGTGGCTGTGCTTGGCGTGACCGAGACGTGACTCTGGCATTGCTCTGCTGGTAAATGACAGCTCTGCTCGCCTTCCTGAGGGTGCCCTCTCACACTTCTTGGACAGAGGGTTCAGTGCAGTCCCTGGAGCTGCAACGAGATCCTCTCTCCAGCCTTCCTTAACAAAGGGGCCCACTTCTCCCACTTGTTTCTACCTCCTTCTGACGCTCCTGTTCCTTTCATGCCTTGAAACCTGAGTCATGTAGGAAGCGGAGGTGACTCCTAAGTGAAGTGGATCCAGCTCAGTGAAGGCGATTTACAGAAGGGTAACTGATGGAGTGCCAAAAGACTTTTCTCTTACAAAACCAGATCCATGTACAAGCTGCCAGTGGATGCAGTCTGGATTTTTTTTTTTTTTCTATCTTCCCAAGCTGGTTTTGCTATTTTTGGGGTAGAATGCTTCTAAGTATCTGGCACATGGCATCAAGTTTCGTGTAGTACAAAAGTGAGGAATTGCAGCAACTGTACATCAGTATCTTCTCGTGTTTGTTCTTAAGGAGTAGGATTGTGCTCTGAAAATCTCCTCGGCAGGGAGGAGGAAGGAAGAACTTACTGCAGGGAAGAGCAGTGCTGGCAGTGCCCAGGCAGGGACTGTTCAGGAGCAGCACTGGGCTCTTGGTAAGGCAAGTAAGAGTACAGAAATTGTGTTTATTAGAAGGGCATGATGCAGGGGACGTGGTTACCTCGCACTCTGAGGGTAAATGCTGCTGTGGTTGCCAGTGGGTTTTGGGAACAGCTGTTGGGACGCTTCCTCAAATACATGTGTCTAATAATGCTGGCTGACCTTCCCTCTTTGTATTGTAGTGCTCTTTTTGTGACAGCAAATGACTTTAATCCTCATCTGTTTCATCAGGCTGGTGGTGTCACTTTGTAAACCTGAATATTAGATTGTTATCGTCACTAATACAAGCTGTTGCTTAGGAATGACAGCATGAATCAGTTGTATTAGGAAAAGTTATGGACACAGTATGTCAGTCTCGCAAATTGCCTTTTTTATTTTTTTTTTTAAACTTTAAATTGGTATTCCTAAAGTGAATTGGATTAATCTCTGTCAATTATGTTGTGTGTGATTTGACTACTACCAGCTACTTTAAAGGAAGGTACTGCGCACTAATAGGCGCAGTAATATTCCTTAACTGCGCACTAATATTCCTTAACCTGATGATAATATTCCTTAACCTGATGATAAGGAAAAGCTGTTACAAGTCACCAATAGCTAATAACCACTGTTATGTGTTTGAGCAGAAAGTTTTTTATACTGCTTAAACTCTGCTTTAAACTCTTAACACTGGTCTTTACTCAGGATTTTTTTATTCTGCTCTTTTACCTGCATGCTTCTCTTTAAAGAAAAACTTGTCCACTGTAATGCTACCAGTCCCTGAGAAACTGATTGAAGAACAAGAATTACTGCAGATGGAGCATTTGAGTTCTGCTGAATTTAAAGATGAGGTGGGGGGGCTGGAAAAAGCTGGTATCTGGGAGTTAATCACTAAGCAGTTCTTACTCTGCCTACTAATACCCTGTTTATTTTGGTGTAATGAAGTAATGACTGGTGGAGGCTGGAGAAGATGATGTTGCTCAGGCACATGGCAGCACAGGAATCAGTGCCAGGCTGTGCTCTGCGGTTCACAGAGCTGTGAAGTACTAAGGGCCAGTGAAATTGTCTTTTGGGTTGTTTATGTGGACATGCATATTCTCAAGAATCCTTTAAGATACAAATTACTAAGAATTTCTTTTAATACATAAAATTGAACTTGCCTATAGAAATGGTGCTACAAAGTTCGTCTTTAAAGCCGTGTGATGACAGGATGTATTAGATGTTTGTTCCTTTGGCTGCTTAAAAATAACTATTTGTTAGTTATGTGTGTGGGTCCTGTGCTTAAAAAAACGGATTGGGGAAGGAAAGGGAAGACAGGTAGTTGAAACCAGCGTGTTGGCTGTTGTAACCAACACACGGGCCTGTTGTAGTTGCACTGGCAAAAGTTTTAGTTCATGAAGCTGCATATGTGCTGTTTTCTCAGAACAGGTACAGGTGGCTGAGAGAAGATTTATGTTTGGAAGCTGAGAATTCATCTGTACTTGTTGCTGCTGCTGTTTTACAGCTTAAAACAGGTTCAGCCTCACAGGAGATCTACTCAAGAAAGAATGAATACAGAAGAACTATATGACATCTGTTATCTCTCTTCTTTTTTGTACTAATTCTAACCTGGGAGCAGTACACAAAGACAAGGCAAACCCAATTTTTGTGTTTGAGGCTTTTGCCTAGCTGACAGCAGAGATGAAATGCAAATGACTGGGCAAAGGAGGAGTATGATAAGCAATTGCTTTCTTGGAGTTGATGTTTCTGAGAAATGGACTGTCCACAGCGTGGCTGCCTGCTGATAGGGCAGCGTCAGAGTGTTAGTTTGGCTTTAATAGGGAAAATTTGAGAACCCTTTTCTGTGGGTAAAATATCTTTTCCAAATATGCAAGGCTTTGTGATTTATAAAAACAGAGTATGATGAAATCATTTTGGCATTTTAATTTTTCTTAACAAAAAAAAAAAAAAAAAAAGCCTGAACTGGCATTACTGGTTGTTATCTGCAT
>JAWMRA010000033.1:9048204-9082382 GCA_035584735.1 Pseudotriccus pelzelni | reverse complement strand
TTTTATTATTAAATAATTTTGTCATTTTTATTTTTATTAAAAAAAAAAAAAAAAAAAAGCCTGAACTGGAATTACTGCTTCTTATCTGCATGTGTCTGTCTGAAGAAGATTCATTAAGAAGGCCCCCTCCCCTGTCTGTCTCCTTACCTGAAGGGAGGAGCCCACTTGAAACAATTAACGATTCCTAAACACCCTCTTGCATGAAAAGTGAGTGTTGCCTCCTGTCTGCAAACACACTCTGTGTATGTTTTAAGTATTAAAAAAATTCCAAACTGTTTAAAAACAAACAGACAACTTCCACTCTCCTTCCACAAAAAAAAACCCAAACCAAGAGCCAACCCCCCAAACCCCCTTTTGCTGATTTGCTGAAGGTACAGTTTGGATCCAATGCTTAGGTCTTTGCCAGGCTGTCCCATCAGTGTCCCTGTCCCCTCTCCCCTGCTTTGTTTCAGTGTTTTATATTCTATATATAAAATGTGGGTATACTTCTAAAAACCATTTCCTTTAAAATATTTCTGGGTTAGAGTAGTCTGTCTTGATGAAGCCTGTACGTGAATCAACCTCTTTGTAACCTATGTTGCAGTAAGAATTTTAGGAATTTCCTTTATTAGGACCCGTTAGGATACTGCAGCCACTGAGTGAGCTGCATTGATTTCTAGGTAAAACAGTCTGAAATTGCCTGAAATTCATGACACTGCCAGCCTTCTGTACACTGCTCCTTTTCAGTATTTAGAACTTAAATATCCTGAAGTCCGTCGCTTACTGGCAAATGTTATCCCACATTTAATACTTAAAATATCCTATGCAGACAGACAGCAGTTTGACTCTGGAACTGTTTTTCAGGTTGGCTGAGTGCTGCTGATGGCATGGTGAGATGTGTTGAAGAGCAGCTGCGAGGGTGTCCAAGGGCAGGGGGACCGCGCTAGGAGCCGGTGTGCAACATCATGGGCCAGTGCGTCACCAAGTGCAAGAATCCTTCTTCCACCCTGGGCAGCAAAAATGGGGAGAGAGAATCTGGCAGCAAGTCCCACAGTAAGAGAAGTGCAGTCCACAAAGACGACCACGGCTCAGCTTGTGGGAAGGCTTCGGGAGACATCCTTGTGAACGGGACAAAGAAAGCGGACGCTGCTCTGGAGTCCAGTCAGCCCCCGGCGCTCTCTGGAGATACAAAGAAAGACTCTGTTTGCAGCGCTGAAGAATCTTCGCTTCAAAGGATCGGGGAGTTGTTTAGGAGGTATAAGGATGAACGGGAAGATGCCATACTGGAAGAAGGGATGGAACGATTTTGCAATGACCTCTGTGTTGATCCCACTGAATTTAAAGTACTAGTTTTGGCTTGGAAATTCCAGGCTGCTACCATGTGCAAATTTACAAGGTTAGTTCTTGTAGAACTTGTAATTATTTTCATATGTTAAAGTGTATCCTGTCAGCTGTATGTTGGAGACACAGCCTCATTAGCTTCACTTATTTCTTCTAACACTTGCATTTTGATCAGTTTAAGGTAAGCTTTGTATTGTCTTCTTCTCCCCTTCCCCTCATAGGGGGTTTCAGAAAAGGTGTGGGTTTGGCCATTATTCTGCTAGTGGTGAATAGTGTAGTGAGATTCTGTAGACATTCATTTATTTTTGATTTACCAAAAGCAGTTTACTGTATCCAGCATTATCTTGGACAGTGAAATTAATTTTTCCTTTAAAGTAATGTGAGATTCTTTAGTAATTGCTACCAACTCTGCTACCAGTTTGTGAAAGAAAGACAGAATTGTTCCTGCCCAATTACTGTTACACTTAATGTCTTTTTCCAAGAGTAATCCTGTTAAAGCATAGTGAGGGAAGGAAATGCGAGGGTTTTGACTCCAGTAGCAGTTTCATACCTGCTGACAAGCGATTGCTATTCAAAGTGCTGTCTGCCCTTCTGGACAAGGGGCTCAGTCAGCAAGTTCATAGCACTGTGATGCTCCAAGAAACAACAGAATGGCTAAAACCTACCCCAGAAAGCCCACAGCCAAACCCAAACTGCAGCAGCCTCCCCCAGCCTGATGAGCTATGTCCAGGTAAGAGCAAGTAAAGACTGTCTACAGGGACTTGCCAGGAAAGGAGGAATTTTTAAATTTTTTTGTCTTTCTAGATTGGTTTGAAGAATGCTGCCTATTTTTACTGAGCTTATAACTTTCAGAATTACTTTGGTGTTCAGAGCCTTGACCCAAACCTTTGCAGTGCACTGAACCCAGGTAGCTGTTCCAGCATCTTCAGAGTCCTTGTGTCTGTGGGTGTGTGTCACATGGGTGACACTCTGGAATGCAAGTGTGGATTTACTGGAGGCTGATGGCACAAGTATTTGCCAAGATGGTAAAGGAATTGTAAGCAGTGTCTGTGATTCTGTACAACCACCATGAGTGCTATTAACATGGTTTTGGTTTTCCTGGAGAGGCCAGATCTAATGGTGAGCAGTTACCTTTGTTTCAGGGAACGCTCCATGGTACAAGTGCTGACTGACTTCCACTAAGGAAAGCTTCTCGTGCACGCTGTTCCATCTCCTGTCCTCCCTCCAACCCATTCTGCAGCACCCGCTGGCTCTGGTTAATATCGACTGGTTATAGCACTTGCTCGTGAGCATCAGAGATAACCATCCATCCCCAGTCAGAGTGTTAGTGGCCAGTTAGTCCAGCACTGGAGCTTTGAGCGGTGATGTTGTGCTGCAGCCCATGCTGTGTGATGCCCTGCTCCCTTCCACACTCTCAGCAGGTGCCTTGTTGACCGTTGCCGTTGGCACCCTTTGCTGGAAGAGCAACCAAAAACCACAGGAAAGCCTCCAGTGAAGTGCTCTGTGCCTTGAGAACAGCTGGCCCAGAGCATGGGCATTTAGGCACGGGCAGTGTTGAATCAATTTGGGGTAAATGCGTTCGTTTCAAACATTTGGAATTTCCTCTGTGGTAAATTGGATTCACTTTTTAATGTGGAAGGCACTGGATGTGGCAGTGTCCCATAGTCAGAATGTGACAGCAACATCTTCCAAATGCTAACAGTGCCCTAGTGGCTCTGGGGGAGTTGTGTGTGGTTCCCCAGGCCGTAAGGAATGCCTTGGAACTGTGTCTCTTTTCAGTGGGTTCCATAGCCAACGACTCTGTGCCACCTGGGCAGAGTGTACACCTTGTCTTGTCCAGGTGTTCCTGTTCTGATTTGCCGTAGCTGAACGGAGATGGGAAGCGTTTGGCACGTGAGGTCGGTGGGAAGTGCTCACACTGATTTCTCTTCTCTTGCTTCATAGGAAGGAGTTTTTTGAAGGCTGCAAAGCAATAAATGCAGACAGCATTGATGGCATTTGTGCAAGGTTCCCCAGCCTCCTAAATGAAGCCAAGCAGGAAGATAAATTCAAGGATCTCTACCGTTTCACCTTCCAGTTTGGCCTGGACTCTGAAGAAGGACAGAGGTCGCTACATCGGGAAATAGCCATTGCCCTTTGGAAATTAGTCTTCACCCAAAACAAGCCCCCTATTTTGGACCAGTGGTTACACTTCCTAATCAAGAACCCCTCAGGAATCAAGGGAATCTCCCGGGACACGTGGAACATGTTTCTAAATTTTACTCAGGTGATTGGACCGGACCTTAGCAATTACAGCGAGGACGAGGCCTGGCCGAGTCTCTTCGATACGTTTGTGGAGTGGGAAATGGAGCGAAGGAAAAAGGAGGAGGAAACCAAATGTGTTACGTCTTCGGACACAGAGGGCCTGTGTGAGGAACAGACTTAGCGGTGTCCAAGCAGCAGTGACGAAAGCAACTTGTTGCCCTTCACAAAATGTAAACTCTGGATGTTTCTGGAAGTTACCGAGGCTCCAGATTTTTCTACTTTACACCTTTTTCTGCCTTGTCTTTGAAAGGGCTCTAAAATGCTGTATCATGTTTTAGGCACTTTCTTAATTTTGGTTATTCCTTTTACTCTTGCCCTGAAATATTTGACCCTGGCTACAAGTTAAGCGTTTTTGGGGGTTGTTTTTTTTTTTTTTTTTTTTTTAAGACTTCAGATTAGTATAAGTAAGTCTGGTATTTCTTGCACAATGTAGATCTTTTTAGTTAGGTTAAATTAACATTGCTAAGTTATACAGTGCCAGATTAAGTTTTTCATACTACATCTGTCAGGGCAGGTCTGTACTGTGTGTAGTGCTGTTTACATTGTTGAAATTTTAGGCTATAATAATTTTAAGGTTTTATACCAAGATGAACAGCAGTGTTAGCTATAAATGCATTAATCCCGGGTAATAAGGCTCTAAAAACCAACGTAAGCAACAGCTTTTTGTAATATGGCTAATTCTCATTTTGAGCTAACTCTTAGTGAATGAGTCCAGATCATTCCTTTTTTTGGACTTTCAAACTAAATGTTGGGATTGTTTTATAAAATTACTGTACCTGTCAGTCAACTGAGTGGTAGATGACGATTTGTATCTAAATCTCTTTACACATTCATGTAATAAAAGAGCAGTACTACCTCAGTTTTATTGAAAGTGGACTTGTTGATGGACTTCCATTTTCTCTGGAAGTTGTATTTTTGTGGTTACATGAGAATATTTTTACTTGACTAAAAGAACCAAAGGTTCTGCTTCTTAAGTTTGCTAAACATTGACAGAAGCAACACACAAATCCTGAGTCTTCAAGGAAAACTGTGGTATAATTCTGCTTTAATTTGTTTGATTTATACCTAAAGTATTACCTTACTTGTCTGGCAAGCACAGTACTTCTATGTAAGGAACTATCTTTTGCATTAATATTGACGAACCAGTTTTTTAAACCTATGTTTAATTGCTAAATTGCAGTTAATACTCCACACTTTCTGGAGAAACAATATCGGCATCTGATGACAAAGTGAATTCTTAATGTGTTCTTAATGACAGCAGTGTAGATGAGTCATTTTTAGACTGATTTGATAATATTTGGATAGGAGTCAATTTATTATTTTACAATGCCTGTATTGGGACTATTTGCCTGTTGAAATTGTTGTGACTTAAAGGGAGTTTTATTAACACTGGTTGAAAATTTTTTGGTTATTGATGCTACCTTTTTTAATTTTAGTATGTCAACTTTTTTACACCTTTTGGTAAAAGGAATAATTGCCAAGGCTTTCTCTATAGCCAAGTGCTGTCTTAGTTAATTTGATAAACTTCTGTTACACACCTTTTATTTTCAGAGCTGCATTTCAGGATTGTAAAACGACTTCAACTAAAAAAACCAAACCAAAAAAAAAAAAAAAAGCCTGGACAGTCATCCATAGCATCTAATGGCTTTTGTGCTAAAAGGGTTTTAAAGCTAAAGGGAAACAGGTTTTAACTGGTGAGCTTGTCACCAGATCCAGGACGTCGTGCTTTGCACATCTGCTGTACCCCAGAGGGGTTAACAGAGAGAGGAGCAAGATCTGCCTGAATTCTGGGGCTGGCTCTGCTGGTGTGCAGCCTCTGCAATAGCTTGGCTCTGAGGTCATAAATCACTAACAAAATGTGGGTAATGGAAACTGTTTAAAAACAAACCCACAAGCCACAGATAGCATCTCTTTCATCTAATAAAAGGAGAGTTTGGTCCATGCTGCTCTTGCTGGGAGACAAGCTGTGGAAAACAAATGTGGTTGTTTTAGATGCAGCTGAGTCTGTCCTTGGCAGGAGGAGAGCCTGAAGTTGCTGTTTTGTGGGTAAATATGCCCAAAGCTTTGTCCTTGCTACTATAACCTTCCAAGCTACTGTGGCACGAGCACTGTTTGGCAGCAAAACCTGATTCTGGTTTGGTGAGCAAAGCAGGCCAAAGCACTTGTGCTGGTGTTGTTGAATTTATGGTGAGACTTTTGTTGGTGCTGTTACTTTTTAAAAACTAAAATAAATTCCCCAACAGAGGCTGCTTTGTTAGGAAAAGTTCCAAATGAAGACTGTATTTCTAAGTTTGAGGCTCTTCATTCATTCAGCTTTTATTAAAAGCTTTGTTCATCACCTAAGTTTTTTTTTTTTCCTAAAGAAAAGTTAAAATGTCCAGAGCGTGAAGGGTCTTCAATTCGTAGCCAGTGCATGTCTGCACACCAGATCAGAGCAGGGGCTGCTTCTCATTTACATGCTAACATGCAGCAGCTCCAAAGGATGAGGGATAGACCTTTTTTAGAAAGATGTTTATCTTGTGGTTGGAATGTGGACAGCAGGGAAGAAATCAATCTGTAGCACATCAAGCTCAGCCCTTTTAATGTATCAGATGTAATACAGCTTCTTTTTAAGGCAGAGGTGAACACACAGGAAGGGAAAATCTGGTTTCCTGTTGGGGAAAGGACATACCATTGCCAGTGGCTGGGTTCCCATGTGTTCAGCGTGGGGGGACAGCCCTGCTCCTGCTCTTCTGCTTCCAGGAGCAGGAGCAGCTCCACCCCCTGGACAGAATATTTGCAAAAATAGCCAAATGATCTATCTAGCGAAGTACCATTTATTTTTAGCCTAATTTCAGTCTTTTAATTACCATTTACAGAACGCAGACCAGACCTGTATCAGTTTTAAGCTCTGAACCAGGAGCTGGAGGTGCTTTGGCAGTGCTGACAGTGAGCGAGGCTGTCAGACCTTCCTTGGATTGCCTGGTGATTTTGGGATCCTGAATGAGATTCACCCTTGCTCTGTAATGTTGGGGTGGGGGACTGGGGTTTGCACGTGTTTCTGAGAAGTCTTTTATAATATTGGAGCCTCTGAAAATATGTTTGTTTAATGGTTAAACTGTGAATATCTGTGGAACAGGCCAAATACATTCACTCTTCATTTTTATATAATTTAAATCTTTATTGTGTAGGGCACAGGACTGTAAGTGAGCAGTGATGCTGATGAAATCCCTGAAACCATTGCAACTGTTTAATTTTTTTTTAAAATTAGAGTATGCATTAGGGAACTTTATGCATGTAGTGAATCTGCTGCAACTTGGGATAAATAACTATAGGTAACTATATAGCTATAGTAATATACTGGAAAACTGGTCTGACATCCACAATCTGTGGCATTTTACTGCCTTCTCTTATATGCAAAGAAATACAACTCCTGTAAACTTTAGTCCCTGGTAATAAAAGGCTGACCACCTGCACCATATTATAGTTTGCAACACCTTTAAAATTTGGCTTCCAGGTCAACTGGAGGCTCAGTTGTGCTAAATTTTACTCGCATGGGTGCATTTCTGAGGTCAAAGGCTGATGGCTGATTGATTCAAGTAAGGATTTGAAAGGTCCTGCCCATGGAACATGACCGAGGAAATGGAATTGAACACTGAATTGTGAGTTTACTTACTGCTGGTGCTACTCTCCATGGAGAATTACAGCTCTTTAGTATTGTGCAATTGTAATGAAAGAACCACAGGAAAAATAACTGCAGGTGTGGCAGGTGGTGTAAAAGCAGACAGCTGGAGCCTGCAGCAGTTGGGAATGCCGGGAGCGGCTTCCCCAGGCTAGCCTGGCAGATCTGCTCATGGATCAGCCTCTGGACCACGGCAGCTTCTCAGCTGAGCACAGGCAGAGCATGAGAGGAGTTCCCCCTGCTCTGCTGACTGTGAGTGACTCGGGCTGGAGCTCAGATGCAGCCCCTGCTCCCACGGGCAGGGTGGGTGCCAGGTGGGTCAGTCAGTGCTGGGGCAGCAGCAGCTTTGCTGTGTAAGTTGGATAATTCACTCCTCCCATGTCCACCAGAGCCTGAAGAACCCATGGATCCAGGACTAGCCTGTCATCCACGGTTCCCAGGTGTGGCTATGCACTGCCCAGTGACCTTAGTCTTTTCATGACACTGTCAACATAAGTATCTTCCTTACAGTTCTAAGCCTTGGTTCTGAAAAAAGCCCAGCAAAGTTAAAAGAAACACCATGTAGTTAATAGCCACCTCAGCCGTGATACAATTTGTTGCCTGAGGTTACATCATTCCCATTCTTTAGAAAATAATAGTCATTGTGAGTTTCTGGGTCTTGCAGCCTTGTGTTCTGCAGTGTGATCCTTTTTTGGAAGGTCCTCAGTAAATTAGGCACTCAGTTCTTCCCTTGGGCTCGCTCTGCTCAAAGTGTGTGCATGTGAATTTAGCTCTTTATATTAAAAAAGGAAGATGCTTAACCTGAAACTCAAAATTCTTCAGGGTAGTGCTTCACTATAGAGCAAAATGTATTTTTTCAAATAAGTATTAAAAGCAAAGTTTCCTTTCTGCTTAAACTTTGTTGTGTGCAAACAAACCCACCAGTGTTAACATTTTCTCTCTGGACTATTGAAAAATGAACCTTTGGTTTTATAGTGTCAACTGAAGTGAAATACATGAGATTGTAAGACAGAAAGAAGGCTGTAACTCCTTCACCATGAAGTACGTAGGTATCTCTACCTCTTGTTCTTAGACTTGAATAGTTGAAGGTTACCATCCTTTTGTCCCAGGATTTTATGCCTGGGTGAGTAATCTATTTTTTTTTAATTGACCCAAGTATTATCTATTTGCCATAGTTTTTGGTATACTGTGTTTCATGTGTATGCAATGGACCCTTGGAAAGGGAGCCGGGTCAAGCTGCAAACCAGTGTGTTGGTCCTCCCGGGTGCTACTTTTGGAGTGCAATAGAGCGGCCGAGCAGAGCTCCACGGCCGGGGCTCAGGGGCCTCTGTCAGCACATCCTCTTCCCTGCTCGGGCTGCCTGTACTGACAGTGAATTGAAGATGGAGCAGCTGCTCCCCAAGAGGGAGCTCACCAGCCTTTTCATTTGCCCTTGAAAAGCTTTAGGAACCCACCTGATGCAGTGCCATGAGTGTATTTTTATTTTAATCAAAAATACTGTGTTTTGTTCGTGTTGGACTGGACCTGTAACACCCAGCAAAGATGGGAGCTGCAAAAGCATAAAGGCTGCATTCATCCTTTTCCTCTCGGAGGTCAAAATCCTGCTCAGGATAAAACCCCTATGCTTGAGTAAAGCTGGAGTGTTCTCAAGGGGACTGGAGGTGCCAGAGTGGCTTCAGTGCTCAGCTGTGTTCACTGATGCATTGAGGGGGTGTCTTTCATGCAGCACATCTGTGTCCCCTGCTCTCCTTCCCCAAAGCAAACTACAACACAGTTACTGTCACGGCAGATCCCCAGGAGATGCGATTCTGTAGCACCTGTTGCTGCAAGATTGTTCTTCCAGTGCGTGTGAGGGCTGCTTTTGGGGTGTGACCTCTTGCACTATTAGGACGGGCGTGTGTTTCAGGAGAGTGGGGGGACGTGAGACAATAGGTAAAAGGAGCATGGACGTTCTTGTCCTGACAGCTTGCCTTAAATCACTGACATTGCAGCGGTTCCTCGCTACTATTGCAATCCTCAGTCTTTGGAAATCCAGCAGGTTCTGTAGGTTATACTATTTTTGGTTTTAATTTTTTTTAATAAGTTTCTATCTTTGCATAATTGCACTCTTCAAATAAGCCCTTTTTGGATAACGTGTCATTTCTCACACAGGAAAAAAGAAAATCCATCTCCAGTGTTTGTGTTGTAAACTGTTTTTTTTTCCCCCTCCTGTGAATTATATTTGGGCTAAAGGTTGCCTACTCCTGAACCAGCATGTTTACTTGAATGTTGCCATTTTATGCAGTTATAGCTGCTGACTCTTGCTCTTCTATGGGCCCATGAGAGTGGAAATCGCGTGACCAGAGGTGGCAAACCTTGCACAGAGGATCAGTGGAGCTGAAGGCTGTGCTACTCCCAGGTGTATTCCACCTCAGAGGACTGCATAGTGCTCGATATTTTGAATTTGTGATTTTTAAAGTCACGTTAAACATAGTTATCGTAAAAATGTGCTTGCTTTCTTATCTGTAAATTTGAAATAGTCTTTAAAAAGCAGATGGACTGGCAGGAGTGGTGCGAGGGCCTCATGCTGTTAGTTGTTGAGTAACTCAAGTTCCAGGAGCTGTGGATGGGACTGGCAGAATGAGGTCCTGATCCAACACTGTTGGGGTTTGCACTGGCTGGTCTTGAGGGCATGAAGCAAATGCAAGGCCTTGATGGGGTCCCTGGAGAAGGGTCCACCTGGGAGAGCTGGTTGGTGCAGCTGGGTTTCTTTCCTGAGGCCTCAGTTTAGGCTCACGTCCCCCTCTGTGGAAGGAAGGCATTTGGATTGTTTGCTCCCAGAGAAGTCGCTCAGTGTAGCCAAGGAAGTCCCGGGAGCACAGCTTTGTGTGGCTGTCACTGATCTCATGTGAACAAGCTCCCTGATGGGTTTCTCTGCTCCTCAGTAACCAGCAAGGGTGGGCAGGGTCAAATCTTCATGCCAGGAGTGTGTTTTGCCTTTTCAGACTTACCAGGAGAGAACCCCATTTTCTCACTCTGGGAAATGACGAATGTGTTGTGTGTCACAGAGCAGCCCCTGGTTCCTCTCTGGGCCAACAGTGTCAGAAATGTAAATGTAATGCTTGAAAATGGCTGGAGTAAATTCTGTTTCATGGAGGACCTTTTTTTCAAGAGGATGCAGCTAAATTTGAAACCATGATCTAGAGGAAAAGTGGGAGAATTTCAGGACGATTCATCTACTGAATCCCATTTGGTTTTCAGTTTTACAGTTACTCTTCTTGTATCAAATTTTGCTCACCATTGTTGTCTGGAACAGAATGGAAACAGCATCTTATGGAATGTGCAATCTAAGGCACAATGCAAATAGGGTGTGATAAGAAGGTTGTCTTTACTTGATAGCAATCCTGAGTGCAATGTTTTTGTTGTGTCCCTTTTGGAAGAAGAGCATTAAGTGCAGTCTGAGGTTTTTCTTTTCTTATAAGCAAAGCATTGGTTTGTTCATTACTGACTTCTTGTGAAATTTGTGCCAGATGTATATTAAATATTTTGGTGCTTTTTCTAATCCAAGCTGCCATTCATTTACCTGTGAGATTATTGTACTTCTGTATATTTAAATGACCAATCCCTTAAAGAAAAACAAAACAAAAAATCCTTTAGTCACAATGTATCCTGACTACTGTAGCTTGTCAGTGTTCCAAATCTTCCAGGTTTCCTGTATTCCAGTAAGGTCTGAGGGGAGGGGAACAGCTACAGAAATCTACCCCACTGGAAAGGCAACTCGCACGCTGTTCTGTGCGTTACTGAACAAACGAGTAACATTTGTGGTGTTTACATAACGACACGTTGGTGTTCACTTTTTTGTGCTCAAGCTTTGTACAAAATGTCTTATTTAAAGCTGAAGTCCTTTTTACATTTTTCAATTAAAAAGGGACAAATTACTTATTTTTTCATGCCTATAAATAGGACTCTTGCTACTTTTATTTGTCACCCGAGTTTCTCAAGCAGGAATCCTGGATGCTTACCTGCCTACTCCGTGCAGGGAGGTGACCACATCATTTTTAAGCGTGTGGAATGAAAACTAGCTGGGTTTTTTCAACTTTGCAGTGCAAGTGTCTGCAACAAGGAGATGCTGGATGTGAACAGTCTGAACAGGAGCGAATCCTTCCAGAGATGGGTGCTGGGGTCAGTGCCATTCACCCCCTCCCCTGAGCTGCCTGACCCCGTGGTCTGTGCTGGGCTGGTTCCCTTTCATGTTGATGCTGTTGCTTATCCCAGTTTGCAACAGCTGCATGCAGAGGATGCCAGGCTCACTTGGAGTGGCTAAAGTGTCCTTCTGTAAGTAAAAAAAAATGGCTGCCTTCATTTTGCTTAATAACAGATTTAATTTCAGGAGTTTTGGAGGCTTTAAATTTAGTCATGACTGACACTGACATGAGCATCCCCTGCTTGTGGGCTTGTGCTGCACTTGCCTGTCTCCTCCTTGCCTGTATTTGCACCTGCCTCCTCCCCACAGCTTCCCCTCCTTAAACAGAGAGCCCAGCACAGTGAACTTGGAGCTGGAAAGTAGGAGGGTGTAAATACTCTATCAGCTGTATTTAATAATTTCTGGAATAATTATTTCAGCTTTATCTCGGCCTATTCTCTTGTCTCATGGTCGAACCTTTAAACAAACATTTCCTTATTAATTTTTCTGGTTTTTTTCCGACTGCCAAAAGCTCTCCTAAGCATCCCTGTGCTTGGAAATTCCCTATGTTAACAAGAGATGCTTGAGCAGCCTCTATTTTAGGTGGCAGGTGCTGGAGCACCTCATCCTGTTTCCAGCTCCCTGTGGAAAGTGGTGTTGTGCTACGTCCACACAACCATGTGCTTTCCTTAAGACGGCCCTTGCCCCTCCTACAGCTACACTGAAACTTCTTTTTTTCCGTTTTTTTTTTTTTTTTTGTGTACAAGGGGTGGGTGGGGGTGGTCGGGGAGGGAGGAGAAAGTGGAGATTGTCCAAGAAGTATGAATCACCGATTCCTCCTTTCCATGGACTACGGTACTTTCCTGGAAAGGAGGCAACGACTCCATTTCAGGGGCTGGCACTGCACATTTCCAGAAATCCACACAGTTCCTGAGGTCAGCTGTTAACTGCTAAGCAGCTGCAGCAAGTTCTGTGCTAACCTGACTGGCTGGCCTATGGCCTGGCTTTCAGTGAAGATGCCCCAGCTGGTCCCTCGATCTCCGACAAGGAACAACATCCTACAGGCTGATCCTGATGGGATCCTAAGCAGCACTGCCCCTGGTTTGCCCCAGCTCTGCCCAAGCACTTGCCTGGCTCACCCCGCAGCAAGAAGGTCTAATGGAAAAGGTTTTGTGTTTTAAGATGTTTTGAATGGCTTTTATTTTTAGACTTCATAGAAGATACAGAGTGAAAGCCTATTGTTCTTGTGGTAAGAGATCTTTATAAAGACATCAATATTTAAAGTAATTAAAAATATCTTAACAAAAGACTTTGCTTAAAAACTTGGCAGTTTAACAAGCACTCCTCCCTCTGTCATTTTTAATTCCCATCAGACCAAGGCCGGGTTGTGATCCGTGTGTGCTGCAACACAAACAAGAGGTGTGTTAGTTCTGCTCAGGGCAGCCTTGACGCGTAGAACCTTGGCTGGTCCGGGAGCAAGGTCTGCAACCCTCAGGGTCAGCACATTGAAAAACTGTAACTTTTTTTCCACCCAGCAATTATTTGGCAGTCTTTTTAATCAAGAAACCTTCCCTGGACTGTTGGTCTTCTGGGAAACAGCAATACAGGAACCTTGCTTGGCAAGAAACCTCTTCCGTGCCTGAGCTGGAGCTCCCGTCCAACCCACTCAGCAGCCTGAGTGTGTGGGCCAGGCTCTGTGGGCTTCCACAGGCTCCCTGTGGATGCAGATGACTGAATCCACCTGTCCTGCTGGTGGGATTATACCCCTGGGTGGTACAAGCTTGTGCTAAGTGAGGGTAGTTGGAGATGGCCCTTGAAGAGTCAGTTTGGGCCTGCTGAGCCCAATGACTACTGCAAAAGAGCCAGGGTGGACTGAAACTCACAGCCTTAAACCTTCCCATGGGGTGACAGGCAACTTACCTGTTCAGTCCAGGAAAGAGAACAACGCACAGGGTGTTATTCTGCAGACTTCTATAAAGCTTTTTGATATGGTGGTCTAACTTCTTCACCTTTTTCCTTAGGTCCTGCTCCTGCATAAGAGAATATAAACATTAGAACCCCAATTCATCAGCAATCGTACTTAAAAGTGCACTTGGGGAGGCTGCATCCTGAAAACATCACGTTATCTGGTGTGATATTGCCTCTCCAAACTGCCCTGTGAGAACTGATCCTCGGCAGCCCCTTTGCTCCAGCACAGGGAGACAGACCCTTCTGTCACAACCAGCTCTGCACCAAAGTCAGCTCAAAGTTACCACTCCAGGTTCCCAGGGCAGTCCCTCCTCAACAACTGCAACAAACATCAGCGTGGCCTCACACTCACAGAGTCAGACAGCTGCTCCATTTTCTCATAGAAGATGTGTTTTCCTTGTTTCCCATTGCTGTGGTTCATTTGCCATATCCATCTCCAGAGGTGACCTGAGGCAAGAGCATTCCTACTTCTTAGTTCGCTCCCCTTCACAGTCCATCCATTTATAGCTTCAAGGGCATCCAGGGCACTCTGTGATTTCTGGAATTCTGAAATGCAACAAGAAGGGAACATGCTTTGGCAGTGCTCTTGCTGTCCTCCTGCTTGGCTCCTGCGAGGCAGAGCTAAAGGTGTGGAGCAGGAGGGAGATGAGAAACTGAAATCACTGCAGCAAGCAGATCCTCGTTTTGCTACAGATAAACATCAGACAATGGAAATGCCAGTTGGCTGCAGCAGCTCTCATCCAGCTGTCCTCACCTTTCAGAGGTGATTACTGGGCTGTGTGAAGCTGCACAGTGGCCAGCCCTCACTCTGAAGTACTGGAGCCCATTACCTACCTTCGGAATTTTTCTAAGGGTTATTTTTTTAAGCAGGTGGTTTTTTTCTCTTAAATATTTAGCTGTAAAGTGCTCTTCCAAACAATATGTGCTTTCACTGGAGTATTTTAAATACCATCCCTCTGAGCATACCTGAGTTTCAGTAGCTCTTGCTGTGTCTGTGCTAAGTCCCAAGGGCTGCTGAATAAGCTTATTTGAAGGAAATAAGCAGGCTCTGTGTGAAGCTACTTACTGAGGAAACAGCAGTTCCTGTGCTTTCCACTCTGGAGATCCTTTGGCAGGAACAGTGTTTCCAAGTCTTTCAACTGGCTGAATTCTTCTTGCAAGTCTGTCTCTGTTAAAGACTTCTTTAGACCTGCCACATAAATCACACCTTCATTTTCTACATCCAGTTCTAATTCCTTTATCAGAACATCGCAGTCCAGCATTGCTGCAGTGACGGGTCTCTGCACCTGCGGTGAATGCAGCAGGAACAAACAGCACGTCAGCCCACACAGCTCTGTGTTCTGAGTTTCTATTTTAAAGTATTTTTCTCCCATTACCAGAAGTTGCCAGGCTCTTTCCCCTCCCTTGAAAAAAACATGACTAATGAAGGCTAACTTAGTTAGTCATGAAAAAGGAAGAGAGATCATATCTGTAATGCAGAAACACTATAGAACTAAAATGCCATACTCTGTGTAGCCCTGTTACTTGGCACTTCCTTTTAAAGCTCCAGGTGGAAGTGAGAATGCTTTCTAACCCCCTTCTGCTGACAGGCAGAGAGGAAAAAGGGGGATAGAACCACTTGGTTTCTGCCAGTGGGCCTAAACTGTCCAGGGGCTGGAAGACTGTAAGAGCACAAGCAGCCAGCATTTGCCCAGACACTGCTGTGAGCAGATGTTAGAGAGACAGACTGGAGGCTGAACATAACCTGTGCCTTTGCTATTTGCCTTGTTTACCTTAATGCAGGATCCTGCTACCTCAGCTCCATTCAGGCTTTCCACAGCAAGTTGGGCAGCTTCCAGCACTTCATACTGGACACAGACATAGGGCTTGAAACAGAACAATAAGATACTTCAGGCTTATCAATGAGACACATTAGCCTTCCCTTTTTAAAAGTCAGGCCTCAGTGAAGTTGCATTTTCTTCTAATAGCATATAAAAGGGTTTGGGAGTAATATATATATAACATTCCATATACTCCAGCCATTAAAAAAACCCTTCAATTAGCTCATCAATTAGTAATAAACTTTCTTCCTCTGGGCATTAAAGGCCTTAACCTATCAGTTCTCTTGAGACAGACAAAAAGCATCTTGGCTTCCCCAGTGCTCAAAGTCCTCTGAGCAGCACGAGCTGTGTTTGATCTTGTCTTTGTGTGGAGCAGTTTTAGGTACCCTGAGTTATTGTAGCTGATGACTAAACCGGAAAAAAACTCTAAACAGAATAACTGGTATTTCTGTGGTTCTAATCCATATCTTTCCAAGAGATTACTCAGGTCTTCCTGACCTGTCAGCAACCTTTAAGTGCTCCTCACCTGGAATGTTTCAGTTACCACTGTAAGAGACTGGATTGGTCCACACCTCCCAAATTCTTTCTTCACAGACTTCAGGCAAAAGCTTTCTTCAAAAGGACCTGCGTAAATTGTCAGCATGTCAGTCAGCTTGCTTCTCACCTGTTGGAACACAGATTAGAGAAGGAACTTCACAAAGCAAATGAACTAACTACTCGGTGCCTCCAGATAAACCACATCTCTTTACAAGCTCAGCTAAAGACTGTTCTCAAAAAACAAATAGTACCTTTTCATAAAGTGCAGCATGAAGGTGAGATGCAACGTACTCTGGACCCAAACTGAACTGAATGATACTGAACGTGGACAGGGGAACATCTTCCAAGGCTCTCTGAAGAATCTGGGGGGAAAAAGAATGTATGAGACTCAAAGAGGTACAAGACAACGGTACTGCAGAGGATCAGAAACAGCTGTTGAACTTAATTCCCAACTTTAATTTTCATTATTGTCCAAGAAAGCCCTCAGGCAGAAATTCTTCTTTAGTGAGTCATGAGAGGATGCAGAGGATCAAAGCTCATTTCCGAAATGTTCAAATGGATTTAGCTAACCTGGTATTAACACTATTGTCAACAGTACAGTCAGTCAGCTTTTCAAAATAGGACTCATCTACCCACCCCCAGAACAAGAACAACTTTGAACTACTTTGATGCTTCCTTAGACCAACCCACTCTAAGTGCATTCACCTGTTTGTTTGAAGAGCTCAGGTTACTCTGACACAGGCCGGAAGAGTCTAGTCGCTGTCTGCCCAAAAGGAGGGGTTTTTGGCCAGTCACCTGCAGGCAGTCTAAAAAGCTAGCAGAGAGGAGCAAGCTGTGAATCACACTGCTTATCAACGTGGGGAATTAAAAGCTTTCAAGAAACGCTTGTCAGAGGAAAATGATACAGTTCATTACAGAAATCTGAAAGAATATTCTTGTACACAGCATCAAAAGAAGCCTAGCAAATGTGCTGTGAAATTTAAGATGCAACTGCTCAAAGTTTTTCAGAGTGATGCTACAATTATTTGCGCCTCTTTGAAGATCCTGATGGCTTCTAAAAAACATAAGGCACTTTTTTGATCTTACTGAGGATTCAACTGAAGGAAAAACGTGTACTTTAGAATCTTTTTACCATGGTTTAGATAAATGTGGAGGCTCATTCAGCTGTTTCTGGACCCCACATCCTTGTGGCTGCAGCACAGCTTCGTTCTGTGAGACCTCAGCCAATTTTTCAGCTGTCAGAAGCATCTCCAAGTTTAGTTCTGCTACCTTGGGGAAGGAAGAAGATTAGTAGTTGGCTTTCATCTCATCAGCTAATTGCAGCTAACCAAAAAAAGCCTGTGCTCTCCCTATGAGTCACACAGGCACATTCTGGCAGTGAAGAAACATGGGCATTAATTTCTTGCCTTATTATTTTCTGTTGTCATTTTCGAGCATGCGGCACTCACAGCATCAACCAGCAATCATCTCCAAAAAGACTTCTCTCAGAAATCAACAACACAAGCCAGGGACTCATAAGACCAGCTGAATCACTACCACAACACACAACGTGTCTCTCTTCTTTCATCTAGAAAAATTACAGGCATTCCTGTAGGCTGGAAGAGTCTCAATCCTTCTTCACCAAGATCAGCAGCAATGCTGACGGATGTCAGTGAGTACGGAAACACTGGTAGTGCTCAGGTTATTCAGATACCTGGATATATGCTGAAAGTAGCAAGTTGTCAAAACTGAGGCCTCTATCACAGCTCCATTTTCTCTTTTAAATCAAAGAGGATGGGCAGGAATGGTTCTTTTTTCCTTCATAAGCACAACATGTATGTTCTGTGTTTAAGGACAGAAATCCTAATTACCTATTACAATTACCTTTGCTGGTCCTTGCTCAATGAAGAATTGAGCTAATTCCAGTGCAGCTCTAGCATCTTCTGTAGGATCATGCCCAAGCTTCTGTTCACACTGAATCTCCTTCCTAGGGCATCAAAATTAGGTGTACAGGCAGGTTATCTGTTTTTCCACACTGACCAACATCCTGTCTTTTCTAAACTGGTTCCTTTTCAGGCAAAAGAGCTTTCCCTTCTCCAAAAAGGATTTCAGTTCTGTGCAGCAGCATTCTTGTGAAATACTCCCAAAAGTTACTGCAAGAAATGTTTTTGCAATGTTGAGCAAAACAGTTTATGGGGTTTTACAGAAGCAGTGCTAATACTTGGTATTCTGATACATGACTATTTTTAATTTTACTTCTTTCTTGACCAATGACCCAACTCACATTTTGCACACAGAGGAGGAGGCAACCTCCAGCTCAGTGAAGTTTGGTGCTGCAGAGTATTAACACTCACAGTGAGCACGGTGAGGACTGTGTCACTAAGACACACTGTGCAGTAGTAGGTGGTACACTGAGGAATATGATTTAAGTCACTAAATTACATTTTCATGTACTGGCCTTTATTTCTTGCCAAGCGCAACAGATCTCATCTGTGTGAGCTAGAATGTCTCTGCTGCTCCACAGTCCAGCGCACCTGTACTGCTCCAGATGTGCAAAAAGGCCAGTTTTGTTGGGATTCCAACGTGGTTGGGTCCCAGCATTCCTGCTTGCTCTAAGACAAGCCCATTTATTATGCTGCCTGATGTTTCAAGCAGCCAGTAAATTCTTCTTTACCATGTCTTACTTGCACAGCCTGCTTCTTTTTTTCAACTTTAGTAAAAAAAAAATTCTCGTGACTAGTGACAGAACAAGACCTTATGACCCACCATGACAGTTTCTAACATTTCCCATGACAATACAGTAATAATCTTACCCTAAAACAGCTTTGGCTAGAAATTTTAGCTTAAATCTTCGGCCTTCAGTTCTGGCAAAAAGCAATGAAGTATCAATAACACTGGGGTGGATCATCTGGAGGAGAAAAACACCACCAGTTTAATTTAAGAACAGCAGTCATACAGAACTGGGCAGTAACTTCATAGCTTCCTGTGCCCTGCCTTTTCAGTTCAGTTGCCAGTGTCTCACTGACAGACACCTGACCCACAAAAAAAGAACAACAGGAATAATGAAACAAGTCCAACCCTGCTCTCTAAAACTCTAACGGGAAGATCTAGATTGGGTTAGAAAGATTACTTATGATTCAAGCATTTTAGGTTGGTTAAATTACACACAGTTCTTCAGTTCTTCCCACGACAGAACTCTCGGAAGCATCTGGGTGAAACAGGTAAAGAAGCTTCAGCTGCAACCATACCTATGTCTGGACAGATTCCTGCCTTCCTTTTGGGTTCTGAACAGACCCTGCAAATTTTATAGCTGTAAAGACAGTCCTTCTTTAAATCCTGAGGCATAGGGCTCTTCATAATTAAAAGCAATTAACAATGTGTTCACTAATAAAAAGAGGAATTACTAAGAGTTTTCATGTCTGAAAGGAGGAACAGAGGATTGAAAAAAAACCTCTTAAAAACATACTCACTTCCAAAGCCTGAAGATCAGCATTTAGAGAATGACCCACCAGTACTGCATCATGGGGAAGCATTTTTTTTAGCTTGGTTTGGACGTCTGACAGTCTTGTTTTCACTGGAAGAAGCATTTTTTTTGTGACTCCTGAGAATCTTTAAAACAAAAGTTGGATGAGGTAAAAGCAACACGTTAGCAACAGTGTCTGCTGGAGAATATTACAAGCAGGGAATGTAAAGTATGAACTTGGTGTAAGTAATCATTTACTGTTTTCTGTTCCAACATCAGAGGATGCACTGCAGGTGCATTAAACTGCTGCGAGTGCCACCACATCTTTCCAAAGTTTATTTCTCCCAAGTGATGCAGATGATAGCATCAGATAGCACAGGAGATGCTTCCAAGTAATCTGAGGGGATTGGCATGTCATCTCCTGAATAAAGCCAGGTAAAGTTTTGGAGAAGACAAGGCTTGAGTTTTGCCTGCTTTTGTTATAATCCTGAGCCTAGCCCTAGAAATGTGTACAAGCTGATGAGCTGCTCTATTAATTTTTTACATATGAGCAAATTTAGCTACGGAGCAGAGAGATGCAGACTGCAATCCTGTACTCTTACTCTCCATCTTACTTCACAGGCAGCAGTAAAGAGTAACTTGCACTGTGTATGACTAATTTGTAACAGAGTGCTTCAGAATGGCAGTGTTTCTGCCTAGTGCCACATGGGCACTGTGCAGCAGAGCGCACACACAGTGTTGGTTATTTCAGTCACACGGCAAGAACTGTATTAACGCTGAGGGAAACACCGCAGGCACCTGTGCAAACCAAAGCCTTCTGATGGGGCCTGTGTAACAACCAGGCTGAATCTGAAAGGGCTGCAGCTCTGACAGACAGAGATAAGAACCGTATGTGCAAGTGACCTGGTGCGGTAGTTCATCACCGTGCGCTCAGGCTTGACCAGTTCGTTCAGGAGGCACTGACCCCGTGCGTCCACCAGAGACACGCGGGTGACTTCGTTCCCTTTGGCAGTCAGGCACTGTCAGGAAGAAGCAGAGGCAGTTGTTGGATCAGCACGATGCTGCCACTCAAAAACCTTAGCTCACACCTGCTTTGGCTGCAGCCAGCATCACTACTGAGGAGTTACTTGACTTGGAGATCTACTGCTCATAGCTGGTTGTTTTATGCTTCATTTTAGCTGATAAATGTGCACCATAAGCACAGCAAACACACAGGCAAGCACAGCACAGAGAAAACCATTATAAAGAAGTGCTGATTTCACAGAATCAGTCTGTGCTCCACACTGCACAGCTGTCACTGACTGCATCAGCATCAGAGATGTTGTAAAATTTAAAAGAAGAGCCCAGGCTGTAACATTAGTTACTCAATACCCAAATAGACATCTCTGCAAGGCCAGAACTGAACTAAAGGAGGAAACTTCACCACAGCATGCTGCCAGAGGAACTGTGATGGCTAAATGGAAGATGTGTGACAGGGAAGTATCTTTGCTTTCCCAAACCTCGGGGAGAGCTGAGGAGGAATTCCACAGCAGTCTCTGGGGTTACTGCAGCACTGCTGATAGGCCTGGCAGATCCATCTGCTGCTCTGAGAGCCAGTGCAGACCTGAGCTCTCTGCTCAGCATAGTATCTCTGTCTTGTTGCCAGAACCACTTCCTGTGCCCTTCCCACGGCTGCATTAGCACTGGTACCATCAATGAAAGGACTGGCAGTAAATATTTCCAAATTGGTAAATATATCCAAATTGGTTTAGCAAATACACAAGGGGGCTTGGCTCACTTGGGAATAGCTGGCAAGAGTTTGGTGCTTGACTCTATTTTGTAAGGCCACACACATTGATTTTTACCATTTCACAATCCAGACCAAAGAGGGGGCTGCTGTCCGTCCTCTGCTGATCACACTCTGTAGAGATATAGTCCTTGCATCCAGGGGAGCCTAGAGGGAAAACACACCACGATAAAAGAAAAAGACCTCTTTCTTCTAAAACTCATACCTCTTACATGATAGAACATATAACTGTTAAAATTATAAAAAACAAAACCAGAAACTGACCTTTTATGGGATAGTCATTTTTTTTCTGCTCTTCTAAGGTCAGAGTATAACTGGTAAGGCCTTGTCTTTTTTCTCCATATCTCCGAATGATGGGATCACATTGCAAGTCGGAGCTTTTAGTAACACATTCACTGCTGGTGGAAGTCAAGCCTGTAAAATACAGAAGCACCTGTCAAGCTCAGAGAGCACTCCCCACCTGCAGTCAGTTTCTCCACTATACAAACATTCAGAGGCTGCACCATTTCAAATGAAAACATTACCTGAACAATGGACTGGAGAGAGATGGGTAGATAGAAAGACTGACATATAGTCTGTCTGTTTCCAGTTTATTTTTCTCTCTCCAGTTTATATATATATATATATATATATATACACACATCTCCAATTTATATCCCAGTTATTGTGTGTAAATACACACATGCTATATACATTATATATACATAAGAGCACACCTTAGCTATACTGTATATAATAAATATACTTGACATTCAGGCTTCTTAGTTCAAATCTAATTTATATCTCTGTATCTTTCATTAGGTACATCTTAGAATAAAACAATCACAAAATGGGTAATGAAGCATCAGAATTTGGATTTAAATACGTTAAAGACGTTCTCTCTTCTTGTGTTTACTTGTAACAATGAGTCCAACAAGTGTTACTGAACTAGTCAGGGTAAGCAGTCTCAAGGTTTAAAGCCATCGCACGTGTCCCTTTGTAAACAAGTTTACCACAGCAGCCCGCTGGGATTGCAGAGGATGCAAAGCCATAAATTACTGCTCAAAGTGAGTCACTGTCTTGAAAGAGACGATGCAAACCCAAACAAGGTACCTTGAGCCGTGTTTTGAGGTTTTAGGTCTGTTCCTTCCCCATACAGGCTGGTGAGGAAGTCAGCAGATGGTGCTAATGTGAATCTCTGAAAAAAAGACGTGTTAGAGATTTTGAAACAGAGGCAGAAATAACAAGCAAATAAGGTTTTTCTTGATCCCCAAACCAGCCAAATTTAGGGGAGGATGGATAAATAGCGGAAATACGTTTGGTGTTTTCTTGAGTGAAAAAACAACACAAACCAAACCTGTTTTAATGACATATGGTACAGGATTCTTTGTACTAAGGGACAGATTTGCTTTGCCTGATACGATCAAGAAGGCAAATCTCAAGACTTTCTTTGATAGAAACTAAAGCCAGTTCCAGTCTTTCCAGTTAAGTTGTGATTCACATTTGCTGCAGTTCAGGAAGAACTCTCTAGAAGCCTGAATCGAAGTGCTGCTTTCTTCCTTCAAAAATGCTGCTTGTAAGTCAGAAAATTAAAATAATTATTTTAATAATCTTTTCTGGGGAAATGGGAGAAATTTAACATAAAAGTGCAAATAATAAAAGTGAAATTTTCCAACAGTTCATAACTACTGGGAGTCTCCTCGCCCAGAGTAAGTTTCAAGTTACGGGAATTATTCCAAGATATTTTTATTCTCATTGGCACCCTGAAGGTGAGGATATGTAACAGAGGACTGAAACATCAATACACGTTTCACCTGGTAAGGCTTCAAAGACATAAGACTTGAAATCCTGTTTCTAATATCAAAGCCCTGGCCTTTGTTCTGAGCTGACAACTGCAGCAAATAGGTCCTCTCATTTGCTTGCTGTGAGAGTCAAAGATGGCCACATCCTGGGGAAAGGCAGTGATTCCACTGCAGCCAGTAATCCCTGGGATGTGGTGTCAGAACTGGAAGTTCAGAAGACAGCAGTGCAGTTTGGGGACTTACATGCCGGAACACTTTTCTGAGGTGTTTGAACTGTAAATAGAATCTGTAGAAATGGACTTGGCTCATTTCATGTAGAACAACCACCACAACCCCAGCCAGGTGGCTTTGGTGATAAATACGGCACCAGCTGCAGTTAGAAAATAGCAATAATTAAAAAAATAAAATAAAAATCAAAGCAAAACATTTATCAGGTCCTCTTAAAAACAAACTCGGAACCATCCCAGCTTTTAAGTCAGTGAGTGGCAAAGTGCCAAATGACTTCAATGAGAAGAGGCTTTGTAGCTTATCTCAAGAAGACACATATTCCTGGAAGCAAGAGAATATGGGAGACAGAGAAAGAATGAGTTATAGCAAACTTCTGCTGCATACCATTTCAAGACATTTATAGCTCATTTATATGCCTCAGAATGTGAATACACGTAACTAACTTCAGCTGCAGTGATGATGCAGTCTAGTGAATTAATACATAAAAAAAATCCCACAAAATAATTTCCTATTCACTATTAATATCTAAAGTGGGATAATTTTTGCTTTGAGTTTCATTTTAAGAATCATTTCACCATATTTTTGTTATCCAAGGACCCTCCTCAGCTTTTCCCTTCCAGTGCTGAGAAGTTGCCCTGAGAAAGGGAAAAATCATTAAAATGTTTTTCTCCAAAATACTCTAGAACGCTCTGTTTCAATTATACCTACCACGAAATGTGTTAATATTTGTGTTAAGATTTTAACATGGTATTTTGTTCGTCAGTGTGTGAAGCTTCTTGGGTTCCACAACAGTTGTTTAGTTTTTCATAACTGCATGGAACAAAACTATGAAATGGTGGGATTTTTGTCAGAAGAGGAATTCTGGTCTCTGGCCAAGTCTAACAACAACTGTATCTGCACAGTCCTGGCTGCCATTATGGCAACCGTGCTGTGAGCGTTTCCAGCCCCGTGTGGGTACTGAGGAATGTTTTCACAGCACAGGAGAGCACAGGACAGGGCTGATTCCTGACTGTGGATGCTTTGTACCTGGGCTGTGCTGCATTGTGGCATTTTCCCAAAGCTGCATACTTCAACAACTCATACAGCTGCTCGTGGCTGATTTCGCAGTCCTCCCCAAGCAAAGCTGCTGACAGGCGACACGACTTTTCCTGTGGAAAGAGAGGTTTTATGGAATCACACCAGTTCATGGAAAATAAAGTAAAAGGAAACTATTTATACAATCAACTACATTTAAAATAACTCTCCCACTCGTTATGGGCAAAAATTTCCTTTCAGATCACACTTTAATATTAAAGTCACTGTCAGCATTTCAGTAATCCAGGTACTCTAACTTCAAAGATTTCTTTAATAACGATTTACATAAGCAGATATGTGCAGTAAGGAGACTTAATTCATCTGCAAACACAATGTTCTACTCAACCCTTTCACCCACTTGCTGCTGTAGAGCTTTGAACACTGGTACAAGCAGCCACTCCATCTGAGAGTTTCTGAAACCCATTTACTCCATTTGCAGTGTGTGATCTGCTCTGGCAGAGGGGTTTGCTGACCCCTGCAGGAAAAAGCGTTTCAGTAACATCCAAGGAAACTGCAGAAAGCAAACACCGAGTGGATGAGGTGGGGACTGTGCCACACAGTTCAACACAGTTCTTTAAGCCTGAATGCTCAAAGTCTTCTAAACGCTACGGAATTGCAGGGTTTTGGAGACCCCCATTGACCACATTGCCTGTTCCAGAGAATTCCTCCTGTAAAAAATGTAAAAATATTCCTTTCGTATGTGACAAAAAGACATCATTGCATACAGAGGGAAAAAGGCCTCAGAACACTACAGAATATCAAACCCTAAAGGATAAACAGCCAGCAGAAGTTGTGTTTTCCCCTGCACACTAACAAGCCTTGTGCTCAGTAATTTGGACAGAGCCTGCCCACGTGGGACTGAACGGGTGTGCTCTTAGAGACATTTGTCATTGGGTAAGGAAGTTAAAGAGAGGTGACAGCCTTTGAGGTTCCAGTGGTCAAGAATCATCTGGCAATAACAGCACGGGCCTCATCTCTCATGCTAAGTTAGACAAGTAGGTAATGACACTGTTCTTTTCCCCATGGCCTAATTAGAGCTTTGCAAAAAAACCAAAAAAATAAAACCAAATACCAAAAGTTTTGATTCACCGGGTAGAGGGTATTGCCAACCACAGGAATTTCAGTCTCCAGTTGGGTACAAACAGGGCTGATCTCACAGGTCGGACACAGCGACTCCTGTCCCGCACTGAGTCAGCGTACCCTGGGTAAGGTGTTCCCTTCAGGGACCTTGTGCTGAGCAGACACAATGCTCCTTCCAACATCTGCTTCGTTCAGGAGATTATACTGGGGGAAGTATCTATTTTTTAAACAAAACTTAAATGTAACGCTGAACACTCCAAATGAGTTCGTTTCCACATTCCCTGTAGCAGAATCTAAGCCATTAACAGCCTCCCTAGTCACAACATCAAACCCGACATAGGTCAGGAAACATTTGGACAACGCTCTCAGGCACGTGGCGGGATTGCTGGGGTGTCCTGTGCAGGGCCAGGAGTTGGACCCCATGACCCTTGTGCATCCCTTCCAACTCCGGACATTCCACGGTGTTCCCCGCAGGCACCGCCCGCCGCCGACCCTCCCGGAGCACTGCCGGTGAAACACGAATTCGCCGCTCCCGGTGCCCCTCCGAGTGCGGCAGCAGCACCCCGGGCAGGGGCCGTCAGGGACACGCGGCCCGCACCGCGCTCCTCCCGCCGCTCTCACCTCGGGGCCCGGGCCGGGGCCGCCGCCATCCGCCTTCTGCCTCTTCCACGCCGCCCGCTCCCCCTCGGCCGCCGCGGGCCGCTTGCGCCCGTTGAGGCAGAGCCCCTTGGCCATGGCCCGGCCCGGAGCCGGGGTCCCCGGAGCCGGGGGTCCCGCCGCCCTTCCCCGCTCCGCCGCTCCCCGGCCCGAGGGTGCCCCCGCAGCCCGCCGGCCCGAGCAGCCGAGCGCCGATCCCGCGATGGGGGCGGGCCCGCGGCACGTTTGAAATGGCGGCGGCGCGCTGAGGGCGGCCATGGCCACCAAGCGCCTGGCCAGGTGGGGCCGGGGCTCTGGCGGCACCGCGGGGGGAACGGGAACGGGAAGGGGAAGGGGAACGGGAAGGGGAAGGAGCCGCGGCGGGGCCGGAGGGGCTGCGGGCTGTCCCTGACCGCGGTCGGTGTCCGCAGGCGGCTGGGGCTGGCGCGGAGCAGCGGCCGGGCGCGGAGCGGGCCGCGGGCGGGCGCGGGGCAGCGCTTCGGCTTCCTCATCGTGCTGGACTTCGAGGCCACGTGCTGGGGGCACGGGCAGCGGCGCGGGCCCGAGATCAGTGAGTGCTCCGGGGAGCGGGCGGGGCCCGGGGTCTTCATTACATCGTGTTCCTTCCAGGTCCTGGCGCTTCAGCCCCAGTTTAATGGAGTAATACAATATCTAAACTGTATCTATCTGTCTGTGTAAAATACATATATAAATAACATTATTATATAGTAGAATCAGCCGAGTTGGAAGGCACCCCTATATAAGTGGAATAATATTTCTGGACAGCTGTAACCTTTCTGGCTTCTTTGTGTTTTGGGTTCTTTCTCTTTGTTTTTTCTTCTCCTTCTGTGTTTGTCACAGTCGAATTTCCAGCAGTCCTGTTAAACACCTCAACGGGAGAGATTGAATCTGAGTTCCACGCCTATGTCCAGCCCCAGGAGCATCCTATTCTCTCTGAATTCTGTACAAAACTAACTGGCATAACACAGGTATAATTGTGATTTAGCATTGTTTTACACTTGTATAATTGCTGTTTACAGTTTTATTTAAAGAGGCCTTTAAAGGGCTAAAAAACCCCAAAACCTCAAATGAATTTAATTGCATTTTAAGACGCATATGTTGTTCTGTTTCTTAAAGAATCAAGTTGACGAAGGGGTTCCTCTCAACATTTGCTTATCAAAGTTTATGAAATGGATTCAAAATATACAAAAGGAGAAGAAAATTATATTCAGTGCAGATACTCAGAGTAATTTCCCTTTGGAAGCAAAAGCATGTACCTTTGTTACTTGGACAGGTAAATAATATTTTTGTTTGTTTTCATTTGTTTTTTCAAGTATTAACATTTGGTGGCACTAGCGAGACTGTGTCTTCACTTCTGGGCTGCCAAAATTCTGGTATTAGGTATTAAAAATGTGCAATATTGGGATAAGGCTGAAAATACGGAATCCTGATGTGTTCACTGCACCTCTGTCTCCAGGCTCTGACACTGTTACATTTTTCTGCTTTACACAGTGAACTATGTCACCATTCTTAATCTGTCTAAACAATTTAGTGATTGAGATCTTTACCTCTCTGAAGTCATTTACTAACAACAGGGATTCGCTTCTCCTGATGTCCCATTGCAGCAACCCCAGTGTTTTCACAGCCTGTGCTTCCTCTCCTGTTGATGTTATGTCCCTTTATGTAGATTTTAGGCCACATAAAGGGACACATGAGCCACAGTATGTGGATTTTAGGCCAGTTCTGTAGTGGTGCATTGGCTGTGGTTTGTTTTCCTGCACAGACTGGGACCTGGGTGTGTGTCTGCAGTACGAGTGTAAAAGGAAGCAGCTGCGAAAACCTGACATTTTGAATTCCTGGATTGATCTCAAAGCAACATACAGGGTGAGAAGATCAATAGGCTGAAACATTTATACCCACATTATCACCTCAAAGGGTAACTATACCTGAGCTTACAAACCAACGCTGTATGTTCCAGTGACCAGAGTAACCTGTTTTCTTTTTATGTTTTCACTCAATAACCAACAGCATGGCCTAGAACTGTGTGAATTTTAATAGAAATCTTAATGGCAGGAAAACATTCTTGTTTGATAAATGATTGATAATCCCAGGAGAATTTTTGAGCTGCTCTTCCTTTCTTTACACCTCTTGCTCTGCTTGTTTCCTAACATCCCTTGTTTTGAGTGCTCTCATTGCTGCCTTACGTTGCTGTGTAGAAAGTTATCATCACAGAAGTACTTACAGGTCAGGACCGGAAAATACTTTCTGAATAGTATGGATAACACTGAAAAAATGAATGTGTATTTTATTACATAGTCCATACCAGAACAGAGTTCTAACCTGGCGGGTAACAGCACCTGAGTGTACCTTTCCCTGTGTAGTCAAGAAAACTTTCAGAGGGTGACCCACAAGTCTACCTGTCCTGACCCTTGAAGTCTAAGCTCTTCATCAAGGCAGCAGAACTAGGTCTCTAAAGATAAACAGTGTGAATATTGCACCTCCCTAGTCATCAAATCAGATACTGGGAGTAAGTAGCAATACTCACTTTTTCTCATTTAAAAAAAATCCCATGTCTCTGTCAAATATATTAATGCCAGTGCCTTTGACTGGATATCGTGCAACAGTTTAAATATGTCAAGGTCTTTTTTATAGTTGTATTCTTCAATGTTGATCTGTTAAGGCCTTCATCAATGTAAGCCATAGAATACAGACAAATGACTCCAGAGCTCAGACAGAATGGATTTGCTTAAGTCTGAGTGAGGGGTTTCATGGTTCTTTCCATTCTGATTTGTTATAGGGTAAGTCACGGTCTTATCCTCAATGCAGACACCCAACTTGCACAATTGACTAGTGAGATTTATTATTCATAAGGTGATATTTCTGAAATGGTTTTCATTTGACTAGGAAGAGGTTTTGAAATGCTTCATGTTGAGCACCTGCATTTCTTTCCTTAGGCCTTCTATAATAGGAAGCCTAAAGGGCTAAATGGAGCTTTGCAGGATTTGGGGATAGCTTTTATAGGACGGGAACATTCTGGTAAGTAAGATATGATGATCCTCATTTTAATATATGTGCATAATGCACATTAATATCTATTTTATAAAGCTAAATATTTACTATTTGGTTGAGTTAGCTAAACTAAAGCAGCTATTTAGTAGCTAGTCGTTACTTCGAATTGTAACGATTGTTTCCAGGTTATGCAATGTTCTGTCCAAAGGAACAGCAAAACAAGACAAGCAAAATGCTCCAAAGATCAGAGTTTGTTATTTCTAGACTCATCCTTTATTTCTGAAGTCTCTCCTAGTGCTGTTGAGTGCAAGTTCACAGGATCAATTTCTGAATTGCTAGGATGCAAAAGAAAAGAGGTGGAGGGAGGATAAGAAAACTTGTTTTTACATGATCGCTCTGAACAGCATCTGAAAAGATTTTTAAAATTGTGAATAGATATTCAAGTCTATGGATTGGTCCTTCAGATGTTTCAGCACACGGAATTCTTTGGAATTTTCTACTTCCACTTTCCTTTTTTGAACTAGATAACTATGTGTCAGAGCTCTGTGACTCCTTGTCATTTATGTAAGGCTTGCCTAGATCACATTTTTCCTCTAATAAGAACTGTCCCCAGTAGCAGTTTAAAAAGAAGTCATTAATATAATCATACTTTTGAAGGGTTGGATGATTCTCGGAATACTGCTCGTCTTGCTTGGAGGCTGATTTGTGATGGATGTGTGCTGAAGGTTACTAAATCTTTGGATAAGGTTAGTACTTCATCTACTTTCTTTGTTGCCTGGAACACAGATGAAATAAGAGCTATTCAAATAATAAACCCAGCATCTTGACTTTGATTTGAACAGAACATCCGTAGGCTGATATGCTTATTAATTTTGTGCATCGATTCCCAAAACTTCTGCGTATTCACTTTGCAAAATCTGCTTTTGTTTACGGACTCCCTAGGCACGTCTGCAGAGTAATTTAATTGCCAGAACACTGGCTGTAAACGGCACTGACAAGACTCCACTGGGAAGTAAGAGCAGGCCTGAAACATCATCTAGAGATGGAACACGTGAAACAAACCCTCTGGCTGAGAACAAACACTCTTTTGCTGGAAACAACGTAAATTCTAATGTACAGACCAAGGAACAACAGACCACTTGCACCTCAGCAGATGTCCATGCTGTACCCAGCAGCAGCTCAAGGACTGAATTCCACGCTCAATCCCAAAGCTCTTCAGCAGCATCTGCTGCCAGATTTCCTGTTCCTCTTGAGCTGGCACAGCCATCTCCCAGTCCTGCACCAACAGGCTTCCAGCAGGGATTGAGCAACGGCCAGCTTCTGGGTACAGCCAGACACAGTCCCCCAGTGCAGGGACCAGGACTGGTGCTCATCTCCACAACCATCCCCTCAGTTACTGTCTCCAGCGAGGAGATCAGTACCAGTGCTGACTGCTTGTCTCTGCTGACAGACTGGGAAGATGTTGCTTTAATACCAGAATCTCAGTATGAACAAAATTCAGGATCTGTTCAGCTCAAGGGTGACTCAAGTACAGATAGTTTAACTGTGGTTGAAGAAAAAACAATTTCAGAAGAATTGGCTGTGACAAGTTCAGATAATCAGAGTTTGGAGAAAAGTGTAGTATCCATGGAACCTCTGAAACCTGTCATTTACAAAAGTCCTGATACTACAATCTATAATGTAGGAACAGTACAAAGGCAGACTTCAAGTTTTTCAGCTTTTAAGTTACCATCTGCAAAGGCAAATACTATTTCAGCACTATCTCGGAATCACTCTGCTCCTTCGGAGGTTCCTAAAAGAAAGCCAACCAGTCCAAAAACATTCCCACCAGCAAAAAAACAGTCTTTTGCTATATATCAAGAGAAATCTTCATCTTTTGATCATTCCTTACCTTTGCGAAGTTCGAATCTGCCCAAAGTGTCTCCTGCCATTCTGAACTCCACGGTCAATTTGAATCCGCGTGGAAGAGCTGTGAGAAGTGGGAAACCAACTCCCCCTCTGTGCAACTGCGGTCGAAGAGCCAAAAAACTCTGCGTGTCAAATGCTGGCCCAAATCATGGCAAAGCATTTTTCTGTTGTCCTGTTGGCAAGCAAGACAGTAACAGGAAAGGTTGTGGATACTTTAAGTGGGAATACGCACTTATCAGAGAGAAATCTAATGGTCTCACCCTGAACGCAGATGCTTTGACGTCTCTTAGAACTGTTTCTAGTAATTTAGGGAATTCTTCCAACAAAAGCTATTTATGTCTTAGACCGTCAATGAGAACATGAAAATGGATAAAAGTTTTTGTCTGAATCTTAAACTGAGTTTCATGCTTGATGTAATCAGGACAGTCAAATGATGTCAGATATATGTTCTCAGAATGGGACAAAAACAACAGTTATTGGTTAACATAGAAATGGAAATTGCTGAAGCACACAAAAATATCAGTAGATCGTAAATAACTCATTAATGAAGTGTGAGAGAACAGATAAAACTATAAGTGCTGAAATGAGCAGCTGTTGCTACAGATCTTAAATTTCTGCTTTATCATATATTTTTAATTATTTACTAGCCCAGTTTTAAAGACAATGACACAGATTTTATTTGCACTTTTTTGTAAATACAGCTGGGATGACTGTAACTAACTTTTAAAAATCTATTTAGAAGTTGTCGCACTTCTTGAAAGTGATTCTTGAAGCAATAGTATTCTTTTAAACTATTACTGGGGTTTTTTATCTTTTAAGTAACAATAAAGATAAGATGTTGGTGACACTTCATTAAATAACTTTATTTAACTCCCATCACCTGTTGTGCTCCTGCCTCCCTGAGTTTCCCATTTCATTTGTACCAGTGTCCCCTTTTGCCCCGTTAGCTGTTACTGTAGCACCAGGGACAGCAAAATGGTGGGAATCAAGTCAGGTTGTATTCAAACCTAAACTAGGAAGGATACAGTGCAATATCTTTTACTTGATGTTACTGTGTAAATCTGCAATATCTTACCTTATAAAAAACCCTACAGAAAAGCAGTAAGTATTTTAGTTTTTTCTCCACTCTTTCTGGCACAGTTAATTTCTTCTGATCTTCCCGCTAACCGTCTTGGATTTTGGGTTCAGCTTTTATAATTGGTTTATGACTTACAGAAAGTCTATGACTTATTGCAGTTGACTTTTCCCTTGGAAGTTGTATTTGATAATCATTTTAATCACTTTTTGTTGGCACCCTGAATAGACTTCACTGCCGTATCTGCAAAGCATACATTTCTACATTGGTAAAGCGGAAGAGACTGTTTCTGTCTGTCCACAGCCTTCATGAATATACAGCCCGGTCTGCACTTCCCATTCTTCCACTAATCAGCTTGGGTTGATTTGTTGCCCAGCACTCAGTGCTGCACCTTTTGAAGGTAGAGCTTAGTGGGAAAGAGAACACAAATAACTGGTAGCCAACTCCCTGCTGTGCCTCATTCACTACTGTGCTCCTGCACTGTGGGGCTCCCTCTACACAGGACAAATTTTGTTCTTGAGTCCTGTTGAACTGTACAGTGTTCAACAAACACAAATTTGAAAATATGTGTGAGCTATCCCTAAAGCTTTGGTCCTAATACTTAATTTATTTCTCAACATTTTTAATCTTATCTGAGTTCTGCCATCCTAAATTTGGAATGAAATCAAGGTGAGATGAACATTTGATTTAGTGTTTTGATCAAATACACCAACAAAGATATTCCGCTTTTGCTTACCTGGACAGTACACGTTGCACAAACATTGGACAGGCAGTTGGAGGAGAACAGAAGATGGTTGTGGGAAGCTGTAGGGAATTTAGAAGAAAATCAGTAAAACTTTATGAATATACTGAAACCTTTGAGGTCTCATCTTTACTGTAAGAGACAACATAACAATCTTGGCATCCAGCTTACGAAACAGAACAGTAAGTGTCCTAAAAAGCAGTTTCTGTACTTGCCAACACCAACTCACAGCAATTACATTTAATTTATTTCCTTTTCAAAACAAAATTTACATCATTTTACAATTTGTTCAGCACATCAAAGTTTTTTGCTCTTGAGACCTGTACAGTTTTTCTTGAAGAATTTCTTCACAATTTCAGTTAAGTGGGAAGCAAGTGAAACTATAGGGCTACTTGTTTAGATGCTCTGTACATATTAAAACTGACAGTGTTCTTCAATGCACCGTAATATTAACTGGCAATTTCCAGCCATCTAATTAATGTGGATATGCTGACAAATCCATTCCACGCAAAATGAAATGTGGTAGTCTTTTTCAAATGCTGAAGAGTTGTGTGTGGAGGATGTAAGTAAATATAATGCTGGTGCTTTTTGTTAAAGAAATTTAGCCTTGCTGCCTCTTCACTCCTTAAGTCTGAATTACACATTCATCTTTTACTGTCACTTCTTTTAAGAATAACACAAAAGTGCTCCAAAATCTCAGAACAATTTCTTGTGTACTTCACTTTTAGGCCTAACACTGGACATTTGCTGATTTGTGCAGTCAGCTCCAGAGCAGAGTATATGATGAAACTCTTTGGATGTCAAACATGCTCTTGTTTTGGAGTGTATATTTGCAGCACTTACTCCTTAACTAATGGATTGGTTATCTCCAGGTGAAAGTCGTGATTGCGCTGTGCTCTGTCCCTGTGCAGTGCCTGGGGAAAGGAAAATGTGGACAACCTATCCAGGTTACAAAGGTAATCCAGCAATTACTGGCTGACCGCAGTGTCACTTGGTACAAAGTTAGGGTTTTTTTTTCTAGTGTATCACCATTGTGAATATACTTGTTGCCGGGAATGAAACAAACGTAGCAAAGTCCTGAGAAGATTCCAGAATACTGATGTTTTAAATATTATTTTGGTGTATGGTCAACAAAAAGCATCGCTTTATGAGATAGGAAAACTCGCAGAGTATCCAGCTGTAAAAGCGTGTGATTTTGGTCATTTAGTGAAGCAAAGGTATGGTTTTTGGATCGCAGTCATAAGACCTCGCTGCAGCCGAATCACACCTGTGGTGCTGCAGCACTGCTGCCCCCTCTGCTCTGCTGCCGTGGCAGAGGGCGTGCCTGACTACTAAAACTCAAAGATTGCCTTAGAAGTGGCTTTTAAGTGCCGATTTTAGGCAACAGGTCCCCCTCCCCTCAGTCCCGAAATCACGAACACAGAGTTTAAGCCTGGAGCTGGAGCTGGAGCTGGAGCTGGGGGGAAGAGGAAGCGCCGAGGGCTGTGAGGGACGGAGCTCGGCCGAGCGCGGCTCACCCCGCACAGCGCCGGGCGCCGCCGCCCCTCCTGCCCGGGCGGTGCCGCGGCCGCCGCTCCAGGCGGGGCGCTGTGCGGGGCGCTGTGCGGGGCGGGGGCCGCGGGGCGGGCGCGGCGGCGGCGGCGGC
>JAWMRA010000033.1:9028786-9048104 GCA_035584735.1 Pseudotriccus pelzelni | reverse complement strand
CCAAGGGGCACTTCGCGGCGGCGGGCCGGGCCAAGCGGCCCCGCGGCGGCGGCGGGCGGCAGCTGGAGGCCGGCATGCGCGGCATCCTCATCACCTGCAACATGAACGAGCGCAAGTGCGTGGGGGAGGCCTACAGCCTGCTCGGCGAGTACGGGGACCTGCTCTACGGGCCCGAGCAGGTGCGTGCGGAGGGGCCGGCCGGGCGCCCGGGGCTGGCGGGGGCAGCGCGGACCCGGCGGGGAGCGGCAGCCCCAAGGCCTCTCCTCTCCCTTTCTGTGTGTGAAACCCTAACCCTAACCCGACACCCCGTGACCTGTGGGCGCTGCGGCGCGGTACTCACCGGCACACGGTGTGAAGTTTTCAGATCACGAGGAGAGGCTGTCTGGAAGCGACAGGGAGGAGGATGAGGACGACGTCGAGGCGGCCCTGAAGAAGGAGGTCGGCCAGATCCGTGCCTCGACGGAGCAGAAGCTGCGGCGGTTCCAGTCGGTGGAGAGCGGTGCCAACAACGTGGTCTTCATCAGAACCCAGGGAATAGGTGGGACATAAACCGAGGCTGAGTAATGCAAACTGCTCTGAACACCGTTTAGTGATAGGCCACAGAGGCTGGCTTCCAAGAAACACATGCATATCAAAAAAAATACGGTGTTTCCCCTTCCCTTTGGCTGTGCCACTGAGTTTTGTCATTAATGGAGAAGCTAAGGGTAGAGTAATGTGCTTTCGCAAAATAAGCTCTGATTATCCAGTTTTGGTGTAGTAAATCAGCTCTTTACATAAAAAGGATTTGAGGCTGACAGCAATGAATCCAAGTGTGCATTTCCCCAGCTTATTATTTAGAGGGGGAAGGAAGGAGATAATGCCTTCTATTTGTTTCTCATACCTAACTCTTTTTCTTGCAGAACCTGAGAACCTGGTGCACCATATATTAAAGGATATGCATACCACTAAAAAAAAGAAAACAAGAGTCATTCTGCGCATGCTGCCCATTTCTGGAACTTGCAAGGCTTTCATGGAGGATATGAAAAAGTACACAGAAACATTTTTTGAGCCCTGGTTTAAAGCCCCTAATAAGGGCACTTTTCAGATTGTTTACAAAGCTCGAAATAACAGTCATATGAGTAGGGAAGAAGTAATTAAAGAATTGGCAGGTATGTATGGATTTCCCACAAAACAGAACAAGTATATACACAGCCCCCAGCTGCATGCATGGCATAGGTCAGACTGTTAAAAGTGATCTTAATGGGCATAGATGTTTGGTGCTTATGTTGAATTATAAAAGATTCTCTAACACTTAAAAAAAGTTTCATATCAGTATTGCTTCTGGTGTTGATCTCTTAAGGGACAACAGGCGAAAGAGAGAACACTGAATATAATGTGCAGTGCCGGTGACATGTGCTTTGAAATAACTGTTCTCATGCTTTGGCATTATTTTTGGTTTATGTTTTATAATACATTATATTGAAATAATGTGCTACTATTTCCATGGAATTTTTGACTCATAAAATAGCTTCACCTTACTTGAGTATTTTGTTTCTTGGTAATTGTGGCGAGATACTTTTCAGCCTTACTGGTGGTGTGATACTTTTCAGCCTTACTGGTGGTGTATTCTGAGAGCCCTGCTCTGTTCTCCTATTTTAAGCAACTACAAAAATGAGTAAATAGCTATAACTGAGGAGGATCTTGCCTTCTCTCTCTTAACTTTTACCCTTTCAATAAGGTGTGCTTATGCTCTGAAACACTTTTCCCAGCACCTTTTAAACTGCATCTTCTTTTACAGGAATTGTGGGCAGCCTCAATCCAGAAAACAAAGTCGACCTTAATAATCCAGAATACACAGTTGTGGTAGAAATAATAAAAACCGTCTGTTGCTTGAGTGTGGTGAGAGACTATGTTCTGTTCAGAAAATACAATCTACAGGAGGTGGTGAAGAGCAACAGAGAAGACGCACAACAAAACCCATCAAGTCTGACAGAGGAACAGAACTCAAAGGTAGTAAAACCAGAAACTGAGGAGGAGAAGAGCTCAAAAGAAGTAAAACAAGAGAACAAGCATCAAGGTGAAATAGAAGCTGAGCCCAAGGGGAATGATGCACTTACAGTGTAAAAAATTCGACAGAAGGGAAAAGTAAACATAATCCAAACATATAAAAAAAAGTTGCCCTGGAGTTCTGAAAGGGTGTTCTAATGAGGAGAGTGGGTTTTGTTTTGAAATCCTCACTTTAAAATCCACATGTGTAAATCTTAAAAGCTCGTTGCAGGTGGAACTGATACTACAGCAGATGGAAGGGTGCTCAAGAGGGCATCACCTTTCTGGTGAAGCTGGCTGGCCTTTGTTCTGCATTTCCTTTACCTGGCACAAAAAGCAGGAGTGTGTGCATGTATGTGTAGATGTGGCCATTGTAATGTGGATGGACTCTCCTTTGTTATATCTGATGGCTATGGTAACCAAAAGGCAGCACAGAACCAGCTCTCTGAGGAATTATTGACAGAAGTGAGAGATCTGGAAAAGACAGTTGATTGCAGAGGGTTTTGAAGGAATGATCTGACAACTGTGTAACTGCAGAACTCAGTAACATTTATCTGTGTGAACAACAGAATTGGGTAACCCTGATAATTTCCTGTATGATGGAGGGTTTTGTACAGATATATATATATTCACAGCTGTACAAGGATATGCTGTCTTGAAATGAATGGAAAGAACTGCTGTGATCAAAATACTTGAATATTATGAGATGATTTAGAGTAATAGATTGGACTGTTCTAGAACAGTAGTAAGTACAGTGCAGGCATTGCAGATGGTTTTATCAAAAACTACATGTGTGTTTACATTAGCTGTGTATGCAGCAGTTACTGGTTTATAGAAAATGCTGTAGTCACTGAACAGAATCCTTCTGAGTAATTTGCTGCAAATAACCTTCTGCTGCTCTTTCCAAAGAATTAATTCTTGGGGGATTTTATAAAGTTTTTTTTTGTTTTTATTATTTTCTTAGGTCTAAAAATTTGACTTTAAATACTGCTTGGAAACTTCTTATGAAAGAAGCTCTCCATTTTGCTATACTACATAAGGGCAATTAAATTTTCATTTTTGGTACAGTTTTGGCTTTATAGTAATAATTTTGTTTCAGATTGAAAGTAATGTTAGTGAGTCTTCCTATTGTCTGTTACAGCAGCTGTTTGAGTATCCCAGTGACTTCTGAAAACCAAGGAAAACCAGTGCAGCTATAACTTGCTTTCCAGTAGGGATTTGCATATGCTTTCTGTGCAACTGTCTAGCTTTAGTATTTCATTTCTAGCATAAAAGCCTGTGCGTTGCTAATGGGAAAACACTCATCCTGAAGAACACCACTTGTTACTTGTCTTGGTTTAATGGAAAGAATGTGTTCAACTCTCTCATAATTTATATTTTCCTCTTCTTTCAAAATTGTTTTAGAATTTGGAAAGTGAAGATGAGTTTTTTTCCCTAGTCCTGCCTCTCTTACCACCCATTTATTAAAACTCTGCTTTCTTACCTCCATTGGTGTTTTCTTTAAATTTTAAAGCTTTTTGTGTGTGGATTAAACCAGCAATGTGTAGGCCACACAAAGGAAAGAACCATTTGAGACCAGATAGGAAGGCCAACTGTGAGTGTTTATTGGTGGCTGATGCTGGTGATTGATTCATGACAGCTTATTTATCTTCTAAGGACAAAGACTGGGGTAGTTAGTGGGTTATTTTTTGTTTTCTTTCCTTCTCTCTTCCACTGACCTGTGTGCCTACAGAACTTACAGTTTACTTATGGTTTTTCATGATTTGCACTTAGTGGACATCCATTGTTAACACATTAATTCCTAAATCTCGAGCCTTTCAAGATCATACAAGCAGGCTGTACCAGCAGTTGGGGCACTGCACAGAGTGGTCACTGGGTATCTGCACAACGTCTGCCAAATTAAAGAAAAAAAGAAAAGAGAGTTAAATGATATTGTTTTGGGGAAAAAATTGCTGCTAGCTATTCTGCTCCATACTAGGGCACAAACTGTAAGACATGATTATAATCTCACTTACATGAAAAGCAAAATAATTGCTGTCAGTGTTGATGAGGGATGTTATAGTGCCCAAACACCAGCTGAAGAGGTGATACACTCACTGTGGCATCGCTGGTGTACCTAATTTCTTGTGATGCTGACTTGAAGCACAAGCACTATCACTGGGCATGAAACCTTGACCCTGAAGGTGTACTCCTACCATCCCTGTGCTCGATTAAAGCTCAGACTGGCTTGAGAAGCTTGAAAATAATTTCCGTTAAGAACAAGCCATTCTCACAGCTTCAGTGTTTTCCAGTACTGACTTGTGTTTCTTAAGGGTCACAGCTCTGTAATTAAAATATTAATTTACATGTCATTCAGCTCATTTTTCATTTCAGTAGTGAAATGCAGTAGGGGAGAGGTCTAAGTAACACCAATAACTCCTACTGATTGGAAGCTGCTGATAATATCCTGTGCCCAAAAGAATCATGCTGCAAAAATCCTTCCTGTATTATATTCCTATTCAAAGAACAATCATCCTGTGGTTATACCATCTTAAAACAGCTAATCCCATAAACCTAAGAGGCTTAGTTTTGTGGCCTGCCTGGAAAACATGAAATATGAGTACCTGTTCATTGTGAGCATGGTGTTCTTACATTTAAGATTCCTCTTGGATCAAACTGTGGCATGTGCCCTGGATCCCTGGACCAAAAATGCTCCCAATAAGCTATCTTTACCCAGGCAGTGTCCAGCATATTCCACATGATGTCTGAGGGAGTTTCATCCAGTACCTGTTGAAGACAAAGGTTTCATTACCACTAGATCCCAACTTGCAGTCTTCATGCAGTTACGGACAGCAGGTGCAGCCCTTAAATAAAAAAAGAAAGGTTACGTGAAACAGTGCCTGGTGTTATTCAGTATCCTTAGCTTGGATCCCTTGTGCCCATTATATGCAGGACTGTATAGTGAGCTATGAGAAATTAGATCCCCTTGCTCTTGCACTGCTAGTTCTGTATGAAAGGGCTGCTGATTTTGCTCTGTAACTATATTCCATGTCCACTTTCTCCTGAGTAAAAATGGCAACTGGCTCACTTTTATTTGGCTTCCTAAACAGCAATCAAAAGGTCCCGTGTCTTGTGTTTGACCCAAGTCCCCTCCTGAAAGGATATCTCCAGCCTTGATGGGTTTAGCTGGGGGAGGACCCACCAGTTATGTTGGTAGATGGACCCAGTAGTTAATTATCCTTGCCATTTTTGAGAAGTGTGGGGAAGCTCAAACTCTTGGTTGCCTGACACATGACAAGGATACATTTCTCATTTCTTACTAGGATGAGAAAGCAAAACTGTTTTGTTATCACTTCCAGGGCTGATATTTGAAAAGGTTTTGCTTGACATGCAAACATTGCCCGTTCCTGCAAGGTTATGTGTGGGAAGTCTGTCTCCCCAGGCCAGACGTGTCCTGGTGCCGACTGGCAGGCAGAGATGCTGCCCAGGAGCTCCCACTCCAGAGCCCCACAACCTCTGGCCAGCTCAGCAGTCAGCAAAGGCACCTGAGGACATGGGGAGCTGGGAAGTCAGAGCAATCAGCCAGGCAGACAGACTGACAGTGGCCTGTCAAGACCACGAGGCAGGCAGGATGGCAGGACAGAACTCTGGGAAGGCTGGGAGCCTGACAGCTGAGCAGCCCTGGAGCCAGCCAGCACTCTGCAGGCAGTGCAGAACCCAGCCAGCCCACCTGCCTGACCAGCAGTGACAGCCTCTGCAGGGCTGACACAGCCCAGACCATACTGAGGTTTTATCAAATCAGTTTGACCCTCTGCCATGGAACTGAGCCATGCAGTATTAGCCCAACATGAAAGAAGATTCATTAAACTGACAATGCTTTGATAGCTCTAGGAGGTTTGAGAATGCAGTGTTACTGCTTCCTCTGTGTCCCACTTTGGTGACACTGAAGTAGGCAATTGACTGAAGGAGCAGGTGGAAATATAGTGGGACTGTACAGTGATGCTCGGGCACTCAGGATGCTCATACATCAGTGCACAGGTAATGCTCGTTCAGACACCTGTGGTTGTGAGAACATGTGGTACATCTTATAAAACTCTTAAAGAGACCGGAGAGCTTGGATTCCACCTTGAAAGAACAGTTATAGCTACACAGATGCTTTTAACAAAGTATCAGCTGCTAAAATCACACCTAGGGCCTTGAGGAGATGGCTGCAGGGTATTTGTTCCCTGCCCCACTCTGCCCCTCCACCCCTTTCACAGTCCCACACGCTGCAGCGAAGAGCTGGCTGTTGGGTGCCATTTCAGTAGCTGCTTTTCAGCAGTCACACAATCACAGAGTATTCTGAGTTGGAAGGGACCCACAAGGATCACTGAGTCCGACTGCTAAGCAGTGAGGCATAGAATCATAGAATCATAGAATAGATTGGGTTGAAAAAGACCTCCAAGTTCATCGAGTCCAACCCCTGATCCAACTCCAATTACTATATCATGGCACTAAGGCAGGTGGATTCCTGCAGCCATTAGGTTCATTTTGCAGTTATGTTTTAAGCCTTTCACAGTGAGAAGCTATTCACTTTAGCCTCATTACCATCTTGATAACTTTCCCTGTCTTCTGTGTCTCTTTGGCATGTCACCTTCTTTCAGGCAGTTTCAAATGTTATAACTTTTTTGAAAAAATATAATACTCTCAGCACTCCCTACACTGGGGTTTATTTTTTGTTCAAGGTCTAATTCTGCTCCTAAAGAAATAAATTCTCAACTACTGTCTGGTTTCAGTAGTGCAAGCTCAGATCCATTTAGATTAATGTAATCTACACAGACACAGCATTTTGTGCATTTGTTTTCTCTGTTTTTGACCTCAGAAAATACTGTGCTTTGTAGCTGGAAAGCAAAGCAATATCCATTTCAGAGGTTAAGGGCGTGAAAGAGGCGAGATCCACCTGCAGAACCCTCCTGGCACAGCCTCTCCTGGGACTTGTGCTTGTTAGCCAGTTAATTGTTGTCCTGAAAGGTCACCAACAGCTTTACTACACAGCACGTTTGCTGTTTTCCCAGGCTCTGGTACAACAGCAGATGTGTTTATGGGTAGTACACAGTGGGTTTACAGCAGAACCAGGAAAACTGAAGATAAATAACCCTGTGCCTTTTTTTTTGGTTCACTGGTGATTCTGTGCTCCTAGTAAACACAGCCTTCGTCAGAGTTCAACTACTGCTTATATCCTGTGAATCAAGTGCTGTAGCAGCACTGTGTGAAGTGCAAGTGCTACAGAGAGGTAACAAGAAATGTGAGATGTGCCCTAACAGAGGTGATCTAAACCTCTGCTGCACCCATACCCACGTAACTTCTTGACTGTTATGGAAATATCTCACAGTCTGAACTGACTACTCAGTCCAGGAAATCCTTGATTATATTTAATCCTGAAACTACACAACGCAGAGCTAGAAGTCTGATCATCAACAATGGTTAAAAAACATTCTCACAAAGTAGTATTAGACACATATTCAAATTTTATAATTTCCTTAAAAAAAAATGTAACATTCTCAGCATGCAAGTGCCCGCAAGAGTGGGGTTTATTTTTTGTTCAAGGTCTAATTCTGCTCCTAAAGAAATAAATTCTCAACTATTGTCTGGTTTCAGTAGTGCAAGCTCAGATCCATTTAGATTAATGTAATCTACACAGACACAGCATTTTGTGCATTTGTTTTCTCTCTGTTTTTGACCTCAGAAAATAACGTGCTTTGTAGCTGGAAAGCAAAGGAATATCCATTTCACAGCTTAAGGGTGGCTTTCAGTGACAGCACTGCAGTTACAAAAATAAAGGCCAGTCTGATTTCCCCTCTTCTATCGTTCTTTTCAAAACCATTTCTCCCAAGTGCATTTAAAATTATGGAGAATATATTGCTTTAGAAATATCCCAAAGCATCAGAACAAAAATTGATATCTTCTACCTTTATTCAGAAGGTTGTCCAGCACATCTTAGGACTGACAGGGAACAGCATGCTAGAAGACACAGAAGTCCAGGATGAGCATGTTCTGGTCAGGAGCTCAGCAGCAAAGCTAAGCTCTTCCCCACTCTTTGTTTCTTCCTTCGAATGTTCCCAGAGATCATCTTTGGTAGTTGTTGAACAAGCCCCAGCTCATCTGTGAAGAGAAATAACAATACTTAGCAGATTGACAGTTTCATTCCAAGCTGGGTTCCATTCCTGTGGCAAGCCTGCAAATTTAAAACTATGGGCTCTTTTGAGGATTAAGTGGAAGGCAGCGCATCAGTCCCCATGAAAAGAATGAGTTATGTTTTAAAGAAACAGAGAATATCAGCTGGTTGACTCAGTAATTCCTCAAGTCAGTAATGCAGGACAAGCACATACCACTGAATTTGAGCCCAGCCTGGACTTCAAAGGGGCCAACTAGGAGGCTTTATTTGGTTGCTTAAACCCAGGGCAGTGAGGCAGAGCCAGGACTCCTGCCCACATAGCAAACAGAAATGTTTTGATTCATCTGTTTGTTTCTTCCTTTTCTTCCTGGTCAGGTTCAGGGTTTGTGTCCTTACAAAACTGCAGTAACACGTTGGCAAGTCTGAGGGCCCAACGTGCAGCCCGAGCAGTCTGTGACTGCAGCAGAGGGGAAACCTCCCCAGCCAGCCCTTCCCTGCTGAAATGAGCCATTTGCACCACTAGACCAGGGGACAATCTAGCCAGATCTGTTTAAAGCCCAACACAGACCAACACCAAACCCCAAGAATCTGAAATCAATTATTTCCTAAGATCATAATTAGATAAAATGTATTACTTACAAAGAATAAATGGATTACATGAAAAATCTGATTACTTCACTTCAAAGTGGATTACTTTTCCAAAAAGGACTCACATTTGAAATCTGAATGTGCTTAAAAAGAAACAGATTCTGATATTGTGAAGAGATTACATTTTTCAACGTTTTTATGATTGCACTTAAAAATCTAATCCTATTTCTTCTTATTCTGCTCCAAAAATGGGATTACATTTAAAATATCCAACATGTTTTTCCTCTGTCCTGATTGAATCAAGAAGAAAAAAATTAATCCCTCAGAACAAACATGCAATACAGGAAAAGGGAAGGGAAATTTAAAACCATACCTCATGGTTATTGGAACCCTGTGCAGAAAGTGAGGGAAGGCAAAGGCAGTGAAGTGTTTTCTGAAGAGCTTTGGTGGGAGCTGGTGCATCATTGCTTAGCCAAGGGGATCTTGTCCTGCTATTCCTGATGAACTATTCATGTTTAACTCCAAATGTGAATGCCCTGGCGTTCTTTTCAACCACTCTAGATACTCTGCAAGTGGTGTCTGATTCCTGCCCCACTTGGAAAGGCTGTAGTACTGTTTCACCTCTGCCCACTGCCAGCAGCAATGAGATGTGAAACTCATGCTGAAAATTCCCCCAAACCTGCTGTACCTTTCAGCCTGATAATCTGTGACCAGTGCACGCTGTGACAACTCTGCTGAGGAACCTGACAGGATATTGATTGCTGCCAGCTGAGGATTTCAAACATGCTGTTGGATTCAAACCCTCTGTTATTGTAACATGCAAGCATTATCTTTCTCTGTTCAACTAGTCGTTCAGAACGTCACTCAAAATTCAGTGTTTTATAACTGTATTGAATGGGTAAAATTTGATTCTTTTGATTAAAATAACTAGGATAAATTTATGTTCACAGACACAATCTGATTAGGTGAAAGAACATTTCATTTCCCTGTACATAATCCCAGTGGTATCTAGTATAGGTTCATCTGTAGTTTCAAGGGAAGAAGATAACATCAGATTCTACCAGGACAGGCCTATGATCAGCTGTGTTTACTCATGGAGTTTGCATGGGGTCAGATTGTCAATAATGCATCAAAATATATTTGATACAGATCACCTTTTCTGATACAGGTATCATCTTTTCTACTGTCTCTTGAGAATAACATCAAATAGAGGCTGGGCTGTAAGAGGGATGGAGAGGAGGTCTCAAAGGGAAAGGCTATTGAAATGGGCTATTGAAAAATTTATTTTTCAGCCAGAATAATACAATCCAGTTAAGTACTGACATTAGAAACTTTGCAAGGAAGCATAAATATCACACTTTGGTGTTATCTGTAGTTTTTGTTGCTCAGGCATCTAACAAAAAGCAATCAGAATGAGGGCAGTTATATTAGTGACATTTATATAGTGCTAATGGAATGAAAGAAATTCTGTTAAATTCCTAACAATGCTACATTCGTCCCCACTCTTTGTTTCGTAATTCATTCCTCTTGATCTTCCCAGTGACTGTCTTGGGCAGCTCTTGGACAAATTCCACCTAAATAAAATAAAGAGAGAAAACAATGTGGCATGTTCTAAGGAGTTGGTTTTCCAAGACCAGCTCTCAGCATATGTGGAAAACTGGAAGGACTCCTGTCAGTAAGAACTGCGGGCCTAAAGGGTCACGTCCAAGCCAAATCAAGGCAGCACATTGTGCCACTTGTGAAACCACTGCTTTGCCTTTTATTTATTAACTGTGAGGAGCAGTAGATAAAAGCTTATTCAAATTCAGTCATGTGCTCCCCTAAAGGCACCAGTGACTGCTTGGCTGAAGGTTAAATACAAAATGGAGAATTATGATTGTGGGTCTGACCTAAAACATGCAGCTCTAACTAAGAATGTACAAAGCCTAGAAATTTTTGAGTTATTTAAACAAACCCTTTACTCAAATGCATGAAAACCAGTGTGAACTAATACTATTTAGGAAAGATCTTCTGCAGCCAGTGGTCTAGAAGAATTTTACCGCTGTCTCTTTCAGGTGAATCATGAAAATCTAAATAGTAATTTTCCTGAGACTTACGGGAGGGTGTCCTGGTTTGAAGTTTCTCCTCAGAAGCATTTACCTTTCTGGGGTATTTATATGGAGCAGTGGTTTTCTTGACATGGTCCTGCAAGTCCCGGGTTAAGCTCTTCAGGTCACTGGATGAAAAGGCCGGGGACAGAACCACAAATGCTTTCACAACCTGTAAGATAAGATTAACAAAGCTGGTCTGACGTGGTCCGTTTTTAAGAGCTGATATGCAGGTTACCAGTGAGCAGTGCTGCTCAGAGTCGTGGCATTCCAAAGGGAGGAGCAGGGAAACCAGCAGTGTGTAAGAAATGATTGCATGTGCACGTGCAGAGGGGAAAGTTGAAAGCACAGCTCTGCTGCCCTCGTTACGAAGCAAAAGCCTTTGCTGTTTCCTGTCAGCAGCAAGAGGAAGGGGCAATAAAAGGTGTCTCTGTAGAATTCTCCCCGCAGCTGAGGGACAATTTGTTTCTTTCTGAAGTTCACACTGAGGACAGTAAGCCCTATTGTCCCAGCACAGGACTGTGCTTTCACCACCCCTGTAGCCCAAGTGTAATGCCAGGGCAGTAACAGTATAACTTTGGCTACACCGAGACAGTCACAGTTGATAATTTCAGTGTATAGACAAATGCTGAAGAACAAGAGAAAAGTAAACATCCCTGTAATATTCTCCACAGAGGAGACCTTCTTGGGATCAAAAGAAACTAGAAGATCAAAGGCATGTAAATGGGAAGGGATTTTACTTGTCACCCCAAGTAGGATTATGCATGATACAAGTACATGAGGTGCTTAAGGCCATGGTTTAGTGGTGTATGTGGAAGTGCTGAGTTGGATTCAATGATCTTAGAGGTCTTTTCCAGCCTAAAGGACTCCTTGATTCTAAGATGACATGACTGCCTTAGAGCTGTATATTATTCAGTAGAAATTGCTTTATATCATCATATGTTTAGACAAACACATTGCTTTCCTCCTCCACCATTCAGCATCATTACCTCTCCTCTGAGGGGATCTGGGCTGCTGACAACTGCTGTTTCTACCACAGCTGGGTGCTCTATCAGGGCACTCTCAACTTCAAACGGCCCAATGCGATACCTAGGTAAGGAAAAATAAAATGGGATTTGGCTTTTTTTAGGTGGAAAACAAAGTACCAAATGTTTTTTAATTGTACTAATGAAGAAAAAACCCCTCCAAACCAGAACAAACGAACAGAAATAAAATAGAAACTTCAGCTAAAATGGGAAAGCTGGTTGTGTTAGGAAGTAGGCGCATTTCATAGTGGTCATGTGGCAGAGGACTGCTGGGGCTGTGGATTCCTCTCCATCTCTCCCCTTTCCTCAGAGCTCCTAATCTGGAACTCCATTCCACTGATAGCTGGGGTTTGCAGTAGCAACTGGTGCCACATTATAGTATCCCATCATGTAATATCAAATTGTTTCATTTCATTATGTTAAAAATAAAGTGTTTCAAATGCTCTTTGAATCCAACAGAGATGTCCTTCAATTTTAGTCAAAAATGAACTGGATAAAAATCCCTCCTTGGCCAATTGAAGTCTTCGTTCTTTGTTGAAACAGATGAGATGTTGCAGGGGAAATGGATACAGAGATGCCACTGATACCACTGAGATGATACTGCAGGTCTATGAAAAGGAAATAATAAAAGCAAGTATTCCTAACCAGGAGGTCAGTACATTCAGCACAGGATTATTATGTCAGAAGCTCACCAGGAACACAACATGTAAAGCTATACAATGGCAGATTTAGAGAAAAGTGCGCAGACTGACCCTGAAGAAATGATGATGTCATCATCTCTTCCAATAAAGTGAAAATATCCATCTTCGTCCACAGTGCCTCTGTCTCCAGTGACATAAAAATCCCCACGTTCACTTTCTGCAGTTTTCTTAGGGTTATCCTTTAAAGTGGTTTACAAACAGTTTAGATTTTGAGCATGCATTAGCTATTCATTATGCTATAATGCACATACTGTCAAATGCACTGGAACTTAATTTTTCAGTCCAGGATGTTTAAGAATTGTACTGATATTGTTATAAAATACAGTAAAATATGTTTAAAATAATTGTTATTCTTTAAAAAAAAAATTAAACTCAATCTTGAGCAAATTCTTCTCTTCCCTTTTTTAACATCCACCAATGCAAATAAACAAATTACTGTGGTAATAAAAAAACTGGTGAAAAATACTCAGCCTTTTGAACCACTGTGCAACTGGAGAGATTTTGGAGGAGATTGGTGGTGATGAGGAATAAAACAAAGTCCTTACTACATATTCAGAGAAAAAACCAAGTGGTCTTATAGGTTTGCTTCTGACAGCAATTTCCCCCTGTTGTCCTGGAGGCAGGATATTAGCATTTTTGTCTATGATCTAGAATGAAAAACAACATGCATATTAGTTCAACGGGAAAACAAACCCTAAACCCAACCCCAATCAAACAAAAAGCCCCTATGACAGAATCTTAAGAGCAGTCAACAAACCTGAACATCATAAAGGGGAGCTGCCTTCCCCATTGATCCAGGTTTAATTTTCATTCCTTTAAAAACAGAGCAGATTATTCCCTGTAAAAATCAAACCAAAGTTTTGCAACAGAAAACTGCTACATTCACACTCGATTCATTAAATAGATTTTTTAGACTAATTACTAAGTAAGGAATTAAGATTCATAGGATCCTATATGCCAGTGGTCTATGGTAGGGATAAGAAAAATCATGAAACTCCCTGGAAGAATCCTGTTCCATGATCTGTGAAGAATTCATGCCCTGTGCTAACCAGTCTTCTTCCCTTAGATTCAGACTCTGCCCTCTTGACTGTCACTGTTACTTGGAATTTGCTTAAGGACATTTGTGGAAATATTAGGGCGTATCTGCTCCCAACAACCCACATTTCTGGCAGGTTCTGTGGGGAGAGCCATGACAGGACCCTCTTTCAGGGGTTGTCAGGGGAGGAGGTTGCTGAAACATTCACAGAAACATGAAGGAAGAAACAGACGGTATTCATTCATAACAAACCTCAAAACATCATAAAGCAAAAAGGAATTCCAAAGATTTAGTAGAATATGGACCCTACAGATGTACCGTTTCAGTTTGGCCATAAACTTCATGGATTTCCAGCCCAGTCTGGCTCTTCCACTGCTCCATGACTTCTGGGTTGAGTGGTTCCCCTCCACTCATGCAGTACTTCAGGTTCATGAATTTGTAGCTTCACAGGGAGTTAAAAACAAGAGAGGCAGTACTTAATCTAGTGGGCAAGACAATGAGCACACAGCTGTAAACAACATTGGAGAGCTGTTTACTGGGAGAGTTAGTCCCACGAAGTGGGGAAACCAGAGCATCCCTGATCCTTCAAGGACATCAGTCTATGCTCAACACCACACATATGAGTAGCAGCAGTTGGAGTTAAGCACACATGAAAAATAAAGTAAAACTTTTGCTGAAGTCAGCTGGGACTGTAACTAACCATAGACTGATTTGCTGAGCCAGGGCCCGGACTGCTGACCCTCTGCAACAAGTCAAGGGAGAAAGTGCAAGAGGGGAGGAATGAACAGGCAGTGAGAACTGGAGCAGGGGACGATGAACAACTGCCACAACCACTAACTCCCTCACAGTTATGCTGACACACACTTTCTAGGACGAATTCCTTCCCAAAGCAGGGACAATTAATGTGGAAATCGAAAATCATGATTAAGAATTTAACAGACTCGGTTTCATACCCTCAGGGGTTTGCTCACAAGTTCAGTAGCGGAAGTCTCAGATTTCTAAGGGAAAACATCAATTTTCTCTACGTTTTATCATTAAAACTCATCAAAACTCAAATTCTGTATGATGGCCTTTTCATGAAGGATATTTTGAAATAAATTATTGCCCTATTTTGAGTCAAGCTCTGAGATATGGGAGATCACTAAAGCTTAGTCAGGATAAATTAAACAGCAGTAAATAATTTGTTGACATACCTGGAGAGATCATTTTGCACCAGCATGCGGAACAACGTTGGAGCACCGACCAGAGCATCAATTGGGAATCTGCAGAGAGTCTGGTGAGTTAAACAAGATGGACACGTGAAGCCCAGCCAAAAAACTGCCTTGTGAATGTACAGTAAACAGGTGACATAGAAAGGAGAACTACGTTAGGCCCCTGTGTAAAAGCACCACTCTGTTGGGTAAGGAACCCTCCTGCAGCCAGTGCAATATGCAGAGATTCCCAGTGTATCTGGTTGGACAAAGTCCCATGCTCATACATCACTCCCAGCCTCCACAGCATGGTCAGAATGAGCCCATCTCTGTCTACATCATAGGGAGGTTTTCACTTTCTTCTCATCCAGTGTGGGCAGAGAAATGCTTTAGTTTCAGTCTCTATTAGTAACAGCTGATATCACTTCCACAGTCATTAGAATGAATGAATGGCAAGCAGTAAGTGCTGCTTTTGGATGATTTTCATTGACGTGCTTACCAGCTTTGAGCAAAATGTATGAATGAATCGTAGGTTTGGCCCCTTCTGTATATGTGAAAAATGTAAATATGGGCTTTACACAACAGATGGAGCATCTCAAACACAACTATGGACACAACCCCCGTGAAATCTATGGAAGCTGTTAAGAATTAGTTTTTGTGCCCTTTCTGCAGGTTAATGCATTTCTGTGAGTTTTTGCCTTACATTTAGGATGACTGCTGAGTCAGCCTGTGGTAGGTTATGTATAAAGATACACGACCCGAAAACCCAGGGATCATAAACAGATGCTATTGAAGTTAGTATCCATCCTGTGTCTGCTGTGTTCCATATCATGCCAGCAGGTGTCAAATCCAACCAGTACCTGATAGAGCAGAAGAAAAAAGAAAGAGTGAAAAGATAATGAAAAATATTTGCTTAAAAAGCTCAAGCCCAAACCACAAACAAAGAAAACAAAAAAGCCCAAAGAAAGCTAAAAGCCCAAGATTTCTGACAAGATACAGGTGCACTGAGCACTCTAAATAAGTTTAAGAGGATAAATGGACACCTACCTATACGTTTGCACAAATACACATATACAAACCCACATATGTATATCCTACATATATGATGTCAGTCACAATACAGAGAGGGGTAGAGAGAGGAGTCTCAATATCAATGCAGTGGCTTTCCAGTAAGTAGGAAGGCAGGGCTGAAGCTGCAGCATTCATGGATTCTGTGCTGGAGACCAGGTATTTCAGTTCTAAGGCTGCTGAGAGACTGAGTGACCTCATTTGTTGGTCACTCAACAAATTCTGCCTCTGCTCATCTACACATGTCACTGAGCTTTTTGCAGCCCAATGTGGTATCCCTTGGTTCTTTGCACTATGATATTCCCAGCTGCCAGCTCTCCTTTGAACCACTCTGGAAAGTGGGTAAGAGAAATTAACTGAAAAACAGAAACACTGGGGGTGATCCTACACCCCTGGAAATTTGCTGGAGTTTGTATTCTGATTTCAAAGGGAGCAGGACTGGGGTTGTACATTATTTGGTAATTTTTCACCAGTTCCACTAGGCAGCTTCAACTACCTTATGTACAAACCAGGCTCAAGCCTTTCATACCTTTCACTTAAAAGGGGTCTGAGACCAAGACTACCCTGGGAATGTTGAGTCATCTTAGGAGAACCTGTGGTTCCACTGGTAAAGAAGATAATCATTGGGTCTTGAATCCTTGTTTTGACACAGGAATGGTCAGCAGCTTGGTTTCTTTAAAAAAGAGAAGGTAATTATGATTTCAATGGTTACTTTACACAGGCTTCAGAATGTAATGAAGTATTCCAAACAAGCTTCACAGATTTTCACAAAATTATACTAAAATAATGTGATGTTATACTTCCTCCAAGACAGATCTCCCCTTAAAAAGAAGAGGATAGAAGCATCGCGGAATGAGACCACTGTTAGCAAACATCTCGATGTGGATTAGCCATCTGCTAACTCACACTCACTTGTACAGCTCAGTGAAGTTCAGCCACCCTTCCCTACTGCCCTTGGACACCATTAGCTTGGTTTTCAGAAACGGACACTCAGAGGCCACCGAGTCCACTGCAGGAGCCAGTTTGTCAGTGGTAATTATGCACGTGGCCTTTGACGCCTGCAGTCGATATAGGATGTCTTTGGCTGATAATTGGGATACTCCAGGAATTAAGACAATTCCTGGAAGAGAGACAAAGTTAGTTCAGGTTGGCATGGTTTTTTTACATCTGATTCTCTTCTAAGAACCTAAACCAGAAACTATTCCCAAACTGATCTCTGATATGGATTTGTTCTGCTGTTCCCCAGACAGTTACATTGAATAATGCAGATGCTTGTGCTCTCCTGTAAGCAATGGCACTTGGACCTGTTCGGTGACTTCCATGGCTCTTCCCTGTATTCTGGCACCTTCATGCCTGCTGCACAGGCTACCTGTACTACTGCACCTCTTGCAAACCCTTCAGGACTGCCTGTGTAATTGGTAGCTGGGCCACTCACTGGATTATTACATTATTTTTCCTTTATAAACCACATATAATGTCGATCCTTTCAACCTACTTGCAATAACCATTTTGCCGGTCTCAGATATGCTCACTGACCTGCTCGCACACAAGCCACATTCACCAGCCACCACTCTGGGATTCGTGGTAGGATCACGATAAGTCTGTCCCCTTTCTGCAGCCCACAGTCTTTAGTCAGCACATTGGCCACTTTCCGAGACAGGAACCCCAGCTCCTCGAAGCTCCACTTCACTTCTTCTCCTTTTCCATTTATCCACCAAAATGCAGGGTTTGGTGGTCTCTTCCCAGCCTACAAAGCATAGGGATTCAAACACTAAACATTTTCTTCTGACAGACCATGAAATTATAATGCAAAAACACCTGCAAATTATGGAAGATCTGAGTATTTCAACTGGCATGTAAGCTGTTATTTTTCCCTTGTCCTTAATGGATTGAGATGTTCTCTGCATCACACTCAGGTATTCCCAACAGATTCTCCTTTTCCGAACATGAAATGTTTACCAACCTAATTGTCTCCAGACTCAAATTATTTCAAATGAATTTCAGATTAGAGTATCTCATTGGCACAACAAAAGATCATCTACCTTTTCAATCTCAGACCATTTGTCCAGTACATCACTTGCATAGTTAAAGTACTTTGGTAGTTCCTGTTTGCCCCGCCTGATGGACTCAAACTGGGAATGGACATCAGAGGCAAGCAGCTTGGGGTGTCCATGGAAAGTCCTGTTAGGAGGCTTCGGAGTCCACAAGAATTTTAGACTCTGTAATTTAAATAATTTCATGGCAGAAAATGAGGTATGCAGATGCTGTAGACTATGTAAGGAAATGAGCAGAACTGTTGCTATGAATCCTGCAACAAAAAGAAAAACAACAAAACTAGAAAACTAATATTGAGGTTATCCAAAGACAATCCAGTTATGAATTAATGAGTTATTCATTGAATTCACTCAGGCTAGCTAACAGCCAGACTAATGTTATTTAGAGGCTTCTCATAAGTGCACATAGTTATCAAACAGGGGCAAAAAAGCCCACAATCAGAGCTGGAGCCAAGAGAGTCCTGGAGGCCTCTGATGATTTTAGAACCTGAGTCCAGCTACTGATTTGCCTTTTTCAACCACTAAACTCAATTACTCAGTTACTGAACTCAATACAAGGTTTAGGGTGAGGGACTCCTGAAATACAGGGTAATTTTCATTTCTGTTCTTACAAAGGACAGAGCTACCCACAAACTACCAACAAAACGATAGGTAAACTCTTCATCATATTCTTTTTCATGCAGAATTTCTGTGGCCTGAGTGAAGCTGCAAAGTTTTGCCCTTTGTCCCAGGTTTTTCAGTACATTTTGTAGTCTTTTACCCCTTGTCCCATGTTTTCAACCATAACCATTTGTCTTCACATCTCTGATGCATGAATTTTATTCCTCAAGACATAGTAACTTATTCAACAGTGGAATTATTTCCTTACTCCTCAGCAGAAGCTTTTACAGTAATATTTAATCTCCCATCAGGCAAATTAATTCAAATACATAGAACTTAACACATCTTAATCTTTTCAGCAATATCTGACAGCACAAAAAATCTGGATGCAGACTTTCACCCCCAAAAGAGCAAATACTTGGTCAAAACCAACAGTAATTCCCAGTGTTCTCCATGTTCCATATACAATAATTAGTATTGTTTTCCTCTTACTTAAGGAAACAACTGCTAGTAAAAATACGATTTTTGTGAAATGGAACCTTTCTTTCAGTTTGTGACCTCTACTGTTACTGCTAAAAAACAATGGATCCATTTTGAATCTTGAAAAGCCTAATCATTTTGGTTATTATTTTTAAAAACTTAAGAGGATATTTATAATTTCTCAGTCTGCTCTAATTCTATAATTTAACTATAATCTACAGATTTCAGAGCATTACAGTGACAAGATCTACACCACACCCTGTCAAGGAAAGAGGAGGGACAGAACATTCAGGAACAGTATTCAGGATTGGAAATGGTATTCAAGACTGAC
>JAWMRA010000033.1:8945710-9006776 GCA_035584735.1 Pseudotriccus pelzelni | reverse complement strand
GATGCTGTGTTGTTTATGATATTGGATAAATTAATGCAAACCAGGTTGAATAAATAGGTTGTTTGTGCACATCCTCACTTTCCACTAGTATTTTATGCTCCTCCTTATCTGTCAAAGAGATTATGCACCGCTTTTTCATTAGAATCTTTCTTCTGCACTTTGTCAGCTGATGAATGGTTCTCATATCTCATCTCTAAATTTCACTTACCAGTCATTTTCTAAAGATCTGTCTTAATTCCTTTAAATTTTATATTTTACTCTGCCTGCTGACAGAAATAAAATGCCACTAGTTATTAAGTGCTTTGAGGACAGTATCACCTTGACTTAAAAGGGTCTGTGTAATTATGCTATGCCTTAAACATGCACTAGATGGCGAGTCATACTGAATTTATGCACCAATAAAAGCGATGAATCCCTGAAATATTTCCTTGTGAGTTCTGTTTTCTTTGAGGGCATGGAATAAACACAAAACAAACAGTGGGTGAGCACGGGTGAAATGCCAGAGAGTTCCATTTACTCTGCGCTTCAGCTGAAGTGTGCAACCTGGGGAAAGACACTTGTCATAAAGCAAACTTGCAAAGAAAATGCCAGTGCTTCCAGTTTCTCCTTGTGTTTCCTGTACAGTTGTATGTCTAAAAGAAAATACTGTACTCCACAATTTTCTGTTCAGTTCTGCAAAATCCCCTTCCTTTCCTCACTGCAAACTGTCCTGGCAGGATGGACTGTTGCATGATCCTCCTTTTACTGTAGTTTCCTTCCAGGACACAGAGGTTAAAAGCCCCTTCCAAAATGGTGCCTATTTCCTTGTAGGAAGGTTTCAGGAGGGATTTAAGTTGTCTGCTATTTATTTCAGTGGCAGACAGGGGAAGACCAGCTCTCTGTGCAAATGGTTCTGTCACCCTACCTGTGCTCTGGGATCCATAGGCTACGTTCTGAGCTTGCAACACTGCCTGTTCAGATCAAACAGGCCTTGCCAGTTTTAACCTGTAATTCTGAAAGATGGTTTTTAACCTTACTAGGATGTTACTTGAAAGGCATCTATGGAAGAGAGCCTGTTATGAAGAGAAAGAGACCACAAAGTCAAATGGGAGGCTCTTATCTTTTTGCCTTTTTTTTTTTTCTCCTTGAGTACCTGATTGCTGAATCTGTATTTATGTGTGATCTTATCTTGCAAGCAGCCTGAATACACAGGCCCCTCTGATTTCATTAGGCACCCTGTACAAGTACTAATAGAGCACATCTCAAGGAGCATTACAACCCAAAGCCTTTGAGACTTAGGAAAGCATTCACTTGAAACCCAGCCCCACCCACACCAGGCACGAAAACAATCTAAACTAAAGCAACGTGTCACCCAAGATCCTTCACCCTCCAGTAAATGGAGGCTGCCATGAACGCTCTTTCCTTTTAGTGGTACCCTCCTGGATAAATACACTGCTAAGGGCATGAGGAGCGAAGCAGCACTTGCTACTCCTTGAGAAGGAAGAGTCATTATTGGAAGAGACCTCATAGTTGACAGGCATGGCTGATAGCTATCCAAAGATGAAATAGTACATTTAGTCCCCTGGGTTTATTGCATAGATATTATAGCTGCTTGAAATTGTGCTACCACTGAAAAACCAACGGTTTAACCCACAACGTAGTATCTTTCTTGAGTTACAACTCGGCACTTAAGTACAGAGGGGAACCTCACAGACAAGAGACTGAAGAGATGCAGATATTAAAATTACATATGCAAGAAAATGAGAGTTTTTCCCTGACTTCAGCACACTCAGTCAGATCCACAGTCAGTAGCTCCATAAGTGCAAGAGCCAACCCTCAAATACTGTCCCAGGTACCTCACCTGTTGTTTTGTCTGCAGCCCTGCACTGGGTAACACCGACAAGATCAGGGTGTCTGATTACAGAAGTGCACTGACTGCAAGCATTTCCTCCTGTGCTTTCTCTCTCACCCTCCCCCCTGGGTTTTGTTACTTACAGAAACACTAAACCCAGCTTTCCCACAGAGAGTTTTTCTCCCCCAAACACTGCTAAAGATCGAGAAGTAGTTAACTATCTTAACCTTGCTGTGGAAAGTGCAGTTGGCTCCACTGGTGGTAGACTCCTCTATCAACCTTATCAGCCTCTTGGTTTGGCTGATACAGCCACAGCCATATGAGCAGCAAGACCTGCTGCTTAGTGCTCCTTTGTTTCTTTCTTTCTCAGTATCTGGATAAAGGCAGGACAAGATGAAGACACATCTGTTTTTCCTTTTTCTATTGCTGTTTCTCACGGGCTTCCTGGCAGCAGACACCATAAGCCCAAATGAAGCAAAGCTAAAGAAAGCCAAGCTCCCCAAAATAAAAAAGGAGAACAATGTCCTCTTGCTGAAAAAGAGCAACTTTGACAGAGCATTGGAGGAAACCAAGTACCTCCTGGTGAAGTTCTGTGAGTACCAATTTCCACTGTCTCTTACCCTGATGGCTCTGCAGAGCATGACTGATGCTGGGACACTCAAGTAATCTTGTTTTACCATTGCTTTGTCCCCCAGAAGTCCTTGTTTGTTTTGTTTTTCTCCATGTATCTATTTCTGATCATAACTGCAGTAATTTATTCCTTTTTGGGGTGGTTAAATACCAGTCTGCTACATAAGACAGTGCTGAGTTTGCGTTCTTCACTTCCACTGCCTAATTTTGCAAGTGTGTGTTTCACAGCAGTAATGGGTGAAACATTAGGAAAAAAAATAAAACCAAGCAAAAAATAATCAGGAGTGCTTTTTTCTCCTCTTACATTTTCATCAGCACTTTGAATGAGGTTTTTGTTGGACGGCATCTCTCCTCTGGGAGAGCTTGGCCTTCAGGGAACATCCTTTTACAACATTTTGGTGTTTGTAATTACATTATATGGACTATTTCCCTGAAATTAGCCCTTGACTAGGTGGAAGCAGGTTTGTGGTTCTTCTATTAGGTTTTAAGTTCATTCCTGATGGGGAGAAAACTGGTGGGGGCTTTTGAGTAACTAACTTTGTTATAGGGTCTGGCCATCAAATACATCACAAAAGCCAAAAGGTGTATTCTGGATGTAGTGTAGGTCAGTCTAAAATGAAAAAAACCTTGCATTTTTCCAACAACAAAACCTAAAATACACTAACAGATTAATGAAACTAAAAATATGTTTGGATCACACCAAACATTGCACTAATCCTAAAACAATGTTATGAAACTTTAAATATCTTTAAACTTTCAGAATAATCACATTAGAAAATTACTTAAAACATAATATCTAAAGCTTTTAAACACTCTTGAAAGTGTTGAAGTTTAGGAAGATTTTATTTACTAATTGTGGATGTTCTAAAGCTATTTACCAAATTCACGCTGGAGTTGTGAACTGAAGATGCATCGTTTTGGTGAAAAAATAATTTATCAGGAAAACCTTAGTAATTCTCTAATCTCAGCTTTGTAAGAGATGATTTTAAGTACAGAATTTAAATGTCCAAGTCAGAGAAGAGTTTGGAGCCAAACCTTCTTAGTACTGGCAGAAATTATCAATAAGGAGATATTGTAACACTTCAGGATTGCAACCTGATACGAATGGAAAGCAGATCTGAAAAGACTCATAAAGGGACAGAAGTTGAAGAAAGAAATGTTCTGAATACAGTAGCCCAGGACCTGGGCACTCAAAAGATGTGGAAACGTAAATCAGGCTTTTTTCTCCCTGCTTCAGAGCAGAGTCATGGACCTCTCTGATATCCCATCACTCTCACAACTGGCTTCTTCAGAAGGGAAGGACAAACACACTCTTCCATTCCCCACTGCACCTTCCAAAAAACATCAGAGGTGAAACACTGCTCCACAACCACACCTTGCTCCAGTGATCCTCACGGCTTTCTGGTTTGGATTGAAGACCAAGATATCTGAAGAGCTTACAGAAAACTCATGGACTTCCCCCACAAACCAGAAAGGCATCTGCAATCCCAGTAAAGAATTATGAAGTCAGTCACGAGAGTGATGAGCTCCACAGCCCAGATACATTACCTGGAAATCACTGGCCTCATCCTCTCCAGCCCCCTTTGGAGACATGCCAGTAAACAGCCTCTGGGGAGTGAAAAACTATCCTGCAGTGAGGCAATGCCCCAGGATGTTGGAAACCTGACTCCACAGCGCTGAACAAGATGATTCATTTGCTGTAATCATTTCATTGCCACAGCACAAAGTGACTAAAGATGAGACACGCATGTACACCTGCACAGAGAAGCCATAAACCCCTAATATTTTATGTCCTACTCCCTAAAACAGGCTGTCTGAATAAACAGTCTGTGTGAACTTTTAAGGAAACTTAGATATTGTGAGAAAAAGCAATATTGGCCAGATCACACAGGAAATCTGTGGGGCTGCCAGGAACTAGCTTCAGAAATCCAGAATGAATGCAAGAACTGAGATCTTTCTTTTCTTGGCTCACTGTCAATCACTGAGACATAGTCAGAGAACGGGAAGGAATCCCAGGCTTCCCAGAAGGTGGAATTTGTTCTGGTGCTGTACCAACACAGGGAAAAGTTTGAGCTCCAAACTTTGGTTCAACACTCTGTCTTAGGCCTGTCAGTTATGAGAAACCCCCAATGCTTTCCCTGTGGCATAATATTATTTACTTACCAGTCCCACAATATTTATCAGGTGAGGCCTGCTTTGATGTCTTCTGCCCAGAGTCCCCCAAATCCTCCTAATGCCCGTCAGTTCCACTCTCACAGCGTCCCAGGTCCGCCTTCCTTCAGGCAAGATTTACTATAAATACACTCTGACTTTGTGCCAAGCGGTGTACGGGTACCCTCTGGAACAGGGCAAAGTGCACAGGGCATGAACCCAGCATGAACACGAAGTATTGACCCAGAAATCAAAAACCCTCCTGCTCTCATCCCAGCTGTGTTGTGGAACAAGACATGTCTGAAAACCATACAAGCATCACACAGGGATGTGCAAGCCCTGCCGCCAGCCCAGCTGAGTTCTGTGCCCTGCTTGTGCCAGGAGCACAATCTCAGCGCTCAGCTGAAATTAGTTCTGCTGCTGCAGTCCGTGGCATCTCCTGATCCACGTTAAACTGACCTGAATTTCACACAAATGCTTTTTGGCACAGGGAGTACAGGGCAGTTGTTACCAGCAGAAGGTAGATCAGTGATGCCTGCATGGGAGAATGTCACTGTTTACATTAGAAATTGAATAGAAGTCCCTGTGTTGACTTTTACTGCAGAAACAAACACACACAAAAAAATCCCAAGCACTGTAACAAATATGCTCATCAGGGGGAGAATAAACTTTTTACACTTATAAACACAAGCACTAGAAGCACTGCTTTCAGAACACATGCTCTCACCTATCACTTCCTCCCACCTATTAGAAGAATTCAGGAAAAGGCACGGCTCCCAGTGAATGCTTGATTCCACAGATCTCTAAGAATGCTTGCTCCTGTCCTTTACAGTGAAAAATTGTCAGTTCCTGGATAAACATGTGGATAACCTAAGGACAAGCACACAACTGGTGCAGACCTTGTCCTGCTGCTTTGTGTGCTAAGTCTACTCTCATTCATGAAAAGGTAATGTTTACCTCTTCTAGCAGAACATTTGCACATCCAGTGAGGCACCGGGTCACCCATAGGATTCCTGCAACCTATGACTGACAATTATGCTGAGATAATGACACCTTTAATAGGCAAGATGAGGGTTACTCTTAAAGATAAATATCTCCTTTTAAAGGCAAAAAGGCTGAAGGTGATGTTATTAAAAAAAAAAAAAGCTGCCTATGTATGTATATACTAGTTCATAAAAAGGGGAACACAGGGTGGGTCATGACTGATTTTAAATCAATTATATAGCTCAGATGATCAACTCACTTATAAAGCCAGCATCCAAAGCATACTCACTCCTGTGATTTCAGCATTCAGGTGTGGTCTTCTCACCACAGGAGGAGAATGCAAACAGTTTAAACCTGCACAGAATAGTTATTTCTTACAACTAAGCTTCCCATAGGAACGTAGTGCAATGTGAAAGATAGTGGAACGTGGATGCCTCATTCCACTTCATGCCTCATTCTGACTTCCTGAGAAATCTGTGCCAGTGTTTAAGGAGTAAATCTTCTGGAAAGAGTCACTTTAACTGTTTGCAAACTATGCATATAAAAATGCTCAGGACAGTGGAAACTCGTGTGTGGACAGATAAAAGAGTCACTAGATGTTCTAGTTGCCTGCTGCAAACTTACTGACTACCATGGGTTCCTCATTTAGGTGTCCTCCTTTGAATAAGGATCCAAACTTAAAATAATCCTTCATGTTTGCATAGGAAAAGATCTCGGTGAACTGCAAACATCAGTTAAAAAGTAGAGGTCAGCACAGGAGACCACAGCTGTATCTCACCATAGAAGAGAATGGGAGAATTCAAGGTCACACAAGAAAGTTTGCAACTGCAGCAGGATTAACACCCTTTCACTCCGATATGTTAAACATGAATCTATTCTTCCTCTCAGGAGTCTTCTACAGAGAAAACTGTAGATCTGTAGCACAGCAGAAAAAAGAAGCCTACACAGAAGATGAGAAATGGGATTGCTAAAATGATTTTGTGACCATGTCAGAAACTAATAGGTAGAAAATCAGTATCCAGCATGACAACAGACACAGTCACAATGACTGCAGCAATCCCTAAACCATGAAAACAAACAGCAGAATAAGATTGGAGGCCATCAGCAATTAGCTAAAGGAAAAGGAACTCATTGTGCTTCCATGTGGATGCCTCATACTCGCTTCAAGAATGCTTTATGGTCATTAAACACATCCATGTATCAGCAAAATTTTGTATGTCCACATTTCAGTATATTTTAGCTCAGTAAACTGCACTATGAAAAAGAAGCAGCAGCTTACTCAGGTTACTGATGTACTCAAGAGAAAGAGTCTCTCAAAATACAGGATTTCTGGTTCTCTTACCACGTTCAATTTCCCAACCCTTAATTTATCCTTGTTTTCATTTACAACACAACTAAAACTACAGATAATGAAGACACTTTCCCACCGTGATACGATGCAGTTCCTGAGCTCTGAGGCCTTAGAAGCGCCTCTGCCTTCTGGCAGCTGTGGCACAGCAGCCTGGTTTACATGGGTGTTCCACCACCCACAAATGCCTTCCCTGGTGACTTTGTGACCAGTTCTGTTGCCTCTCATTTGTGTCTGCTCTTGTACTCAGCTATCCTCAAGTTTGAAGCCCGTGATGCCACATTAACCTCAACAGCTGCTTCCTCATCCCAGCGCCTGAAGTGATCGGTGTCAATAAAAATCTAAACCAGAGGAAGCAAAACAGAACTCAAGAAAAGGCTCCAAAGAAAAGGAGTGATGATTTCCTGCAACTCTCAAACAACTTGAAAAATAAAGCACCTGGGAGGCAAACAGAGAATGAGTGGAATGAAAAGGAATTGATGGAAAGCTGAAGAGGAGTTTAATCACTCAGGAAAGCAGGGGAAAGGTGCATGATGGATGTTTCCACATGGTTTCTGGGTAGCCAAGGAAACAGTTTTTATCTGCCTGATGGAGAAGCCTGTTCACTCACTGAACTTGTGTCTCGCAGTTTTCAGGTTAATGGTACTTGAATTTCCCCTGGTCTCCAACTGCAGTGATTACTTTTTATATGATAGACTCATGCACTTTTCCCAGCTCCAGCCTGGATCTGCTAACTCTGCCATCTCTCATTATCTAAACATGCTACTTGCATTACTAGTTACCTGCAACTCTGACTGTTCAGGTCATTCAGTGATGGGAGACCATTCTTAAAGTATCTGTTTGGAATGGAAATATTTCAGAGAAAAATGGATGTTAAAACTCCCCTGACAATCTACATCAATGTCTCATGTGCATAAAGTTTAAGATTCTCTGTATATTTGTGAAGCTTCAGCTTCTGTGTCTGGACTTCACCAATAATTTCTTCTGCCCCTTCTCATTTCACTGTGCAAAAAGCACTTAAACTTCCAAGTTCCCATCTGTGGTAAAAGGAGCTGTGCAACATGAGGTTATTAGGGAAAAATTGCCTCTGGTGTAAAACATTGACTTGGAATTAGCTAGAAGGTGCTGGATCCTGATTTTCTCTGTGGTTTCCTGATCCTTATTCCAGCTGCACTCTGTCCAGACTCAGACACTCTTCCTTGTGGAAAGCCCACTGAGTGTTCGGGGCTAGCCCTACAACCTGCAGTCACTGCGTATCAGCACTCTTAAACTCCATATCAAAATGTCCTAGGACATAGCACATTACAATCTAACTGGGGAAAAGGTTCATAAGACCATTTTTATAAATTGGAAAAAGAAAATTAAGGTTCGGATTAAATTTCTTGGCAAATCATAACAAATTTATTTGATGAAACAATAATTTTACGGGCAATTAGAACATAGTTTGTTTTGGACTGTTGTCTTAAGGCTCATTTACTTCAGGGGAGCAGCTTCTTTTCATCACCACAATGTCTGAGTGTCCCCTGAACAGACACTAAGTTTTGCCCTGCTAACAAGAACCCCCTTTGGCATGTGAGCAGCTGTTCCAGTCCATTTACTTTTTGGTTATAACTACCCTGGGCAATGTCTTCACCAGGTAGGCCGTAGGGAAGTGCATCTGCAGTTTTGTGAAAGAACAAAAGACAGATGCTTTGTCGGATTTATGCTTTCATGCATTTGTGTGGGAGATTGTGCAAGTATGTGTCTGATCATGTGTGTGCACAAATGCACCCAGATATGCACAAAAGGGTAAACACAAATGTATGAAATCAAGATTAACTGGATGTTAATCTGTTCACAGAGAATATTGAAGAAACTAAACATTGCCTTTGCAGAATCTAAAGAAAAAAGTTTTGCTCTTTATAATAAAAGAATTTTAACAAGACAGGGTATGTAAATTTTAATAAAAATTTTTTTTTTTTCCAACTGCAGTTGCAAAACTGTAAAGCTTAAGGCCTTCAACTCATACTTGACTTTAAATACAGATATATGACTCATTTCTTTCTCTTGTCCTTTTTTCATGTGATATATTACTTACAGCTCCAGGTCCCAGACCAGGATGACCCTTCTCCTTCCTCCCAAACACACAGCTGCCATGTGAGCTAGAGAAGGACTGGCACACAGCACAGCAGGCAGAAATATATTGGCAGTCTCTAAAAGACCATACTCTGTTCCTCTGTTTCTCTCCTCATATCTTAACTGGTAAAGCAGTTTCTGCATTACAAAGGTTTGCCTCATGAAATGCTAACAAAAATGGGATCTTATCAAAGAGTGGTAATGTGAGTAATATCTAACTCTGTCCTTGACCTCGCTTTAAATTATACCCAGCAGAGTAAGTCAAACTACTTCTTAATTCCTTGTCATGTCTTCCCAGCAGAAGACTACTGAAATGTTAGTAGTTGTCCACCATGGCTGGTCCAAGGCCATGCAGAGTGGCGAACAACTAGCATTAATATAAAGAAATAAATATAATCTCTCATTTATTTCTGAGTCATATTTCTGTGTTATTCACCTCCCCCAGCTACTAGTTGACACAACAACCTCCACTAGAAGGCTTCACCCTGTGGCTTATGTAACCCACTTGCTTTTGATTGGCCTTTTCCAGATGTTTCTTTAGCTCAATCATCTCAGAATTTCTCTGAAGAATTTGCTGAGGCTGCACGACAGCTTAAAAAAGAAGCTCCAAGAATCCAGTTTGGCAAAATTGATGTGACACACCAACCTGATCTGAGAAAAGAATTTAATATTCAAGCCTTTCCTACTGTGAAACTTTTTGTGAATGGCAGCAGGGAAGATCCCATAGACTGCAAAGGTAAACTGTCTTATGCACTGATAAGATAATGATATGTAATGGTAGGATGTACCTATCTATTATACTGCTGAGAATAAAAATATAGATGTTCAGATAAAGAATATGCAAGGTAGCAATTACCTTTGTAACAGTACAAGAACTTGAATCTGCATTCATCTTCCAAGTGCATAACTGAATATGCTTCTCTCTGTTACGTCCACACAACCAAATTAGTTGCTGTTGCTATTCCACTGAACAGAGAAGCACCTCAACAGGACAACTTACTCCCATTTAGCACAATGAACATTAATGAGCTATGCCAAACAAGAATTTGGTCCCAGACTGCTCCATTTGCCCCTCTGGTCCACTGCAATTCCTATGGGTAGGGTGCCTACAGGAGTAGGCTGGAGCAACACTGTGCACCTGTCAGTGAATTGTGAATTCACCAGGTTCCCTGATACACAGGTATGCTTCCTAAGCTAAGGAAAATAAATCTGCAATTTAGCCATCAGAGGGAGCTCGTATGTGGCTCAGAAAAAACATGGAATAACTTGAAGTCTTTTGCAGAAAGTTATTAAGCAAAGTCAAGGACAGACTTGAGCAATCCCAAAAATCCAGGCCTTATTAGAGATTTTCATTCACTTACAGTATATACAAGAAAGTTTGGGGTTTTTTTCCTAAAATGATGAACTTTTACACAGATGACAAAAATTGCATGACTTGGGCAAGCATCTCTGAGTGTACTCTGAACACACACAAATGAATCATAAGTTTAATACAACTAGCTAAAAAAAAAGGAACCTAAAGTTTGCCTCCTGAGTCTGTACACAACCAAGTGCTAAGATATCTTTGACTGCCGAGCCCCCTGTGGTTGCTGCTGAAAGCTGATCTTCAGTATTTTTAGTAACTTGCTCCTCCTTGCTATTGAATTTCTTACCAAGTTCCCACCATCCAGCCTTGTGCAAACAGCAGCTTCTGCACAAATGTCACTGAAAGCGTGATGTGCCATACTGAACTTTTATTAGAGGTGCTGATACCTGAAAGCAAAACCCCCTGCCTTCAGTCTCTGATTGAATCTACAGCATTGACAGGAAAACCTCTTTAAAGCAGGTAAACCTGACACATTTTCTCGTGTGTTGAACCAGTGAGTACGGAGTATCTTAACAACACACACACAGTCACCCTTCAGCAGAGAGCTGCTCTTTCAGACACACTTCCCAGCAAGATGCAAGAATTAGGAAATTGTCTTCTGCTCTGTGTTTTGTACACCAACCCTTCAGAGCATGTGTGCCACCAAATAATGACTTCAGTTACATTTTGTTGACTGGTGGATGCTTATGTGCAACAAGGAGTAAAACCTCACCTACCATGTATGACTTTTAAACCGCATTGACAATTGGAAATGTGCAGTGACCCCCCAGTGACTTCTCGTGTAGAACTTTGTGCATGCTCCATACCCCCCAAAAAACCTGCAGGGTTTGCTTAAATCAATCAGTTAATTCAAACATTTTATGGAAGATGGAATTTTAGAATTGCTGCCCTAGCAATGGACAGAACATGAAAGCCAAATTCTAGGCTTTGTAAAATTGTCACTTAAAACTGCCAGGCCGGAATTTGGCCAGTAGAAAGAAGCTACTCAGGCTGTTTAAAGCAACCCAATAGAAAACTTAACCCCTATCAGTGCTATAGCACTGACATAAGCTGCAAGACCTCAGTGCTGGATTTAGACAGCAGAAGTCAAGCACTATGTGACCACTAGATATTGCTCTGCGCTTTGTTCTGCAGCCTATACACATCAGAGCAGATGTCTGCCTGCTTCATCTTAAAAAAACCTGTATTTTCAACTAGTTGCCTGCTGTAAAATTGAGGGCAGTAGAATGGCCTGACTGGATTTTGATCTTGTCATACTGCTGAGTCCATTATCAGGACTTGCATCTTTCATAATCCACTTGTTCTGTACATCTTAACTCTAGCACTTCCCAGCATACAGACTTTTTCTTTCTCTGGTATGATTTTCATTAACCCTTTGCTGAACTCTTGCTCTGGTCCAACAAGGCTGCCTGTCACAACAGACAGAGATGAAAGAGCTACTTTACATCTGAGATTTTAATCACCTGAGCCTCAATTTGTTGCTTTAATTCCTCTGTAAGAATGATAGCTTGAAAATGTATTTTTTAATGAGGCTCAAGATTCTAAAACTCCTGAAATCATAAAAAGAATTAGCTAAATAAACAAACTGATTGCAAACTCAATAAAACTGCTAGTACTAATTGGGAACCCAAAAGATGGAACAATCCAGAAATAAAGAACAACTTCAACACTTCAGCTTTTTTTCTTGTGTCTAAACTGAAGTGATGCTGCAGCCCCACAGAGGAATTTTAACATGTCTGTGTACCTATCAGATCCCTCCTGCAGCACCAGAGGAACAGTTTTGACACCTAATTTAATTGAACAAACAGTTCAATAAAATCAGCAATTGGTTTGAAGTAATTTTGGATTAAACCTTGGGTCGATAGCGCTTTATAGCTTACTGTGATTTTGGGACATATGAAATCTTACAGGACAGGTTTTCTACTTGTCTGAATTTTCTCATCTCTATTCTCCATATGTGATTAAGGATTTAACTGGATTTACAAGTATTTGCAGAGGTTCCAGAAAACACAGTACTGATCCACCATTGATCTTCCAGACTCAGCAATAGTTTAAATGGCAACTAGACCCTGGGGTTGAATTTGGATGTCCCAAGCCCACTCTGAATCAGCTTTGACCTCAGTCTTAAGGAGTCCAAGTCCATTTATATTCAGCACCCCCCTGTACCTCCACTGCCTCTATCCTGATTGCACAGAAATGTCTGTTTTTCATTTTGGTGGTCATTTTAATTCTCTTTTCCTTCCACAGGAGTCAGACAAGCCTCAGCCTTTATTACATGGGTGAAAAGAAGAACAGGACCCAGCACTGTTTTAATCAACTCTACTGGTCAGGCTGAAGCCCTCATAAAAGCTGGTGATTTGGCAGTGGTCGGCTTCTTTAGGGTAATTCACTGGAAAGCTTAAAATTCTGGTTTCTGTTCCAACTTTGGGATATACTGCTTGCTCTCACCACCAAATCCCACATATCCAAAAGATCTAGAATTTACCTGAAAAACCCCGGCCCTCAGTTTTCTCTAAATTTTTTAAAAAATTTAATTGTTTGTATCTACTCTTTCACACTTACAGAGAAGCATCCCAGGCAGAGATAAGAAAACCTCACACCACACCACATTTCCTTAATCAGTACTGGGCACAGAGACCCTGAGAACAGATTCTGAGAGCGTGATGCTGCAGCAGTGTTTGCACAGCCCTGGCTGGTCACAGAGGCCTTTGCTGTATCCTCAGAGAAAGGGTTTCTGCCAAACCATCCCATATTTGGTGGGTGGTGGGAAGAGGGCAGAACTGTTGAACTTCATTCTTTGCTTTAGAGAGACTTAACCCGTTGCTGGTGTGAGTTACATTTCTTCTGGAGTCTGCAAATGAAAAAAGTTGTAATTGCTGCCCAGAGTTGCTACCTATCACTGCATTTCTGTTCAAACAAGGTGTAAAATCATAGACACGATTAGTTGGAGGCTGTTCTGGTAAAGGAGTGTTCCCCTCCTGCTGAAGTCCATAAAAAAAAAAGGCAGTAGATACTGTCTGATATACTGAAGTGCTTTTTCTTTGTCTTTCCAGCTGATGATTTAAACAACTTCAGTGAAAATCAGGGGTCAGAGCACAGTTCCATGAATATCATGCTAACTGTGGTTTTTAGCTCCTGTCAGCTGCCAAATCCACACAGATAGGAAGTCATAAAATACCACCACTGTATATAACCCAACACAACCTTTCTCAAGCAAATTCTGCCAGTTCCCAGAGCTGAATAAGATTTGTTAGAGTTTGGGCCTGAATGCTTGTGAACAATAGTCAATAGGCATGCTGTCAGAAGTCAGTAAAACAGGAATAGTTTTTTCCTGTTTTTTTTCAATGTGTCCTTGAAATTTTTAGCATCTGAAACATTCAATCAAGGATTTTCTCTGTCTAAAGAGACTTTTATTCTGTTATCTCTCTGCCCAGTTAAAAACACAGTGTCTGGGCTCATACCTGAACTGATAATGTTCCAAATGTGCTGGCTACAGTGGATAGTCCAAGTTTAATGGATATGGAAAACAGGATTCATTAGCAAAATACCCCATAGTAAAAAAGCTGGTGAACACACACAGCATAATAGGACAAACTGTGAAAACGTTCAGAGTGCCCAGAATTTTGCTTTGCAGCAATCTGCTCACAGGCGTTTAGGAAGGAAGGCAGCTTTTCTGTGCTGGGCCAGATTGAGAAGCCTTTGCTATCACAGTGATACCAGAGTTCCCTGAACCACACTGATGGCAGATATTGCCTGCAGATGTGTTTGACGGGACACTGATTTCACTCGGGGGGCTGAAATGACAATCGATGAGCATGAGCTAGGGCATGTCAGAATTCTAGTGGGTGGAAGCCAACAAAATAGTGTTCAAGCAAATAAAGAGCTGTATTTGGCCTTCTATTAGTCACAGATTGCTCACAAATGTGAGTGCCAGGATGTGTTGGAAGGTCTCAGCATATAAATTACTATTCATCTAGCATGAAATAATTGTCTGATTAAATCAAATCTGGAAGTGCTGCTGCCTTTCATCATGCTTATTTACTATTAGTTTGAGGGTGGACAGCACAGTGACTATTTGGCAGATGTAGAAGTCAAGGTCCCTGCCTTGAAGAGCACTCAGTCAAAGCCCCAAACACATCAGTCAGGTCCTGTTGCAAGCAGAGAGCCCTCCTCTCTAATCTGTCACATCCTGCTGGCTGTGCAGACACTGTGGATGGGGAGCAGCTGGTGGCACAGTCCCTCCCCACTGGCAGAAGGGGAGTGCAGGGCAGGTGAGATTAGGGCAGGAAGGACATAGGGGACCACACATCACCCCTACTAACCCATGTCAGCCAACACCAGCTGGGAAGGTGAACACAGTGACCATGTCACAGCACTTCTAGGACCTCCCCTGCGGTGAAGAACTCCCCTTGGAGCTAATCAGGGCAAGCTGTACCCACTTCACAATTATTCTCTCTGCCTCACAAGGCTGTAGGGGCCTGCGACTCCTGTAGCTCTCACTCCTGTGCATCTTAGCAGGATGCAGGACACAGTCTTAGTAAATACTCTTTCTGGGACTAGGAACTTCACAATGACAGCGTGGAAGTTTTCTGTGAGACGGCAAGAGATGTGCCAGAGATGCCTTTTGGGATGACAGCCAGTGAGGACATCTGTGCTGACTACGGCATCCAGAAGAACACTCTTGTGGTGTTTAAGAAGGTAGGAGTACAAAAGCTTAGCTGTGCTGTGGCAGTTTTGGGCCATGGAAAGGCAGTTTGGGAGTTTTCAGGTTAAATAATTTCCTAGTTGAAATTCAAACAGCTCAACACAAAAAAATAATGCATTTACAGACAAGAGAGACAAGTGGGAGGCAAAATGAGCAACCTTTGGACAACTGATATTTTCAATCTGGCTGCCTACATTCAGACTCCTAATTTATGCTTAAGGATCAGGATGTAACAGCTTTACTTTCCAACCTTCATTGTAATCAACACGTGCTGCCAGGTTCAGTGAGATTTGCAGACATTCACCTCTTTTCCTATGTGTTGTTTTTGATCAGGAATCTTCTTGTCTTCCACTCGACAACAGGAGAAGTGGCCAACGGTAAAACCAGAACTACACAGGGTAGCACCAATATTTAGCCTAGGAAGTAGTCAGACCTAGGATTTCCTGAGAGAGTGTATGTCACAGATAGTGTGTATAGATTTAGAAAAGATCTTTCAGTATGTTAAGATTACTGGACAAATTAAAACTGTCATCTGTACCTTGCATTTTAGCTATAATCTTATTCTGTAATCCAGCTGTGACATTTATTTTGCAAGTTATGGAATTTCAATTGTTAAGGATCATAAAACTCTTACCTTTAAAGACTGTCATTTTGCAACTTTAGTTGATAAGGCCAATAACCTCACAAACTTCACTATTTGTCCAGGGAAAACCTGTGCATAATGAAGTGCTTGAAGATGGCAGACAGAACAAACTGGGTCTAACAAGGCTAATCAAAACCTTCACTTTGGATTTGGTCACTGAATATAATATTGAGGTATGCATTTTGCTGCATTAGCAAAAGCCACAGGAGAAAGACAGGAACCCATGCAGAAAGAGACCTAGGGAGCTCTTCTGCTCCTTAGTGACTGAGAATTTTGTTTGTTTGTTCGTTTGACAAGGCCAGCCCTAAACACAGGTCTGACTCCTGCAGCTGGACCTCCCTGGGTAACACCGCCTTTTACTTTCAGTGTTAGTTCTTCAGTGTGCCTTATACCTGAGGTCAGACTAGAGGATCACAGTCTCTTCTGACTGTAAAAATCTATGAAAAATTATGAGGTTTTTCCTGGAACAGAAAAAAACCCACTCAGCAGCTGCTGATTCTTCTCACTTTATCTTCTTTAAAACAACGAAAAAAATCCAACGGTTATGGAAATGATTGGGAATTGAGTCTTAAAAAGTAAAATTTGCAATAACAGAACTCAGCGATACACTGAGCCTCTGATTCACTGTTCTGCTTACAAAGAGTGGAACAGATGTTGAGCCTTTTGTTTCCCAGACATCTGTGAAGATTTTTGATGTCCCTGTTGAAAATCACATCCTGCTGTTCACCCCAACGAACTCGGAGACGTTCAGTGCGATTTATGAAAACTACAAGTCTGCTGCTGCGGAATTTAGAGGAAAGGTTTGTAATGCTGAATCCAGCTTTGCAAATACGAATGCCAAAAGGTCAGCGGAGGAACACTCACCAACATTATTACTGGTAAAAGTACTACTGTCAATCCATCTTCTAAGCCTACCAAACCACTTAAAAACAATTTCGGTAACTATTATTTGAATTTGTTAAGGACAAGCTGAAAAATAAACCTTACTAGGACACGATTCTTTAAAACATAAAGTTTGCACAAAGGAAGGCTAATTCCAGCTGCTGCCAATTAACTTGTTTCTGATTTTACAAATACGACTTTCCAGGAGCTACTTCCAGCCAAAGATAGTTTTAGCAAGGTTCTGGCAATTTCTGGCACTACCAGGAAATGCCATGAGGATGTCAGAGTATTGCCTGAACCAAGGTCTGGAACCAGCTACAAAATCTGAGCAATATTGCAAGGTATGTGCACAGCCTTGCTTGCAGCATGTGTTTGCATATATATGGACAGTTATAGGCAGTCATACTCACAAGTATTTCAGTTTTCCATTGTCAGTCACTGTGGTGCTTTTCCTGCTCCAAGTACACGAGACACTGAAGAATGGTAATACATCTTGTAATAAAATATCACATATTGGTAAAGGCATATGGATTACAGGTGTTTCAGCTCTTCTGTCCTGTTTAGATTTATGAAGAAGAGCAATAAGCACTCTGAGGGGTAATTTAGAAGTGTTACTAAAAGACGTGATAGCAAACCACTGTGAAAGGACAGAGGGAAAAACTCCATTACCTTTGGCTGCTTTAGCAGTTATTAACTAGGATGAAGGTATGATAAACTCCACAGAGCTGCTGGTTTCTGGTCTGAGATCAAAAAGGGTTCTACAGAATTCCTTTCATTTAAGGTTAGATCCTCCTGCACTGCCAAGCTCAGTTTCTCTAAAATGGCTAATCCAAACCGGGAAGACTCAACCAGATGCACGACTCTCTCTTTATTATCAGATACTGTTTGTTTTGGTGGATACTGATGAAGGAAGGAACGGACGAATTTTTGAGTATTTTCGTATCAGGGACATTGATGTTCCTGCCGTGAGGATCCTAAATCTGACAAGTGATGCAAGGTACAAAATGCCTGCGGACGAGGTGACTGTGGAGAACCTTAGAGAGTTTTGCCAGAGCTACCTAAATGGAAAAGCAAAGGTATGTCCATTACTAATAAGACACCTCTCTACTACACCAGCTAAAACACTAAATTGGCAATGCACCCCTTTTTAAATTAGAACAGTGTCCTGTTCTGATCATCAGTCTATTAATCTACTGTCACCCTAATGAATTCAGCTGTTGTCAAAGCATTCCTCTTTATTTAACAATGGAGGTTTACTACAAACTTTTCCAGTCGTTCAATGTAAAATCTGGACGGAATAATTTCTGACTCAATATTTTAGTTGATGTCAACTCTTGCATTTTAGTGGTCTAAAAACTTCTGATGTCTCAATCTTCCCGACACTACAACGGAGATATTTCACTCCCTTAGTTGGGATAGATGCAAACAATGATTGTGACAAATGTTGAGGTCACATAAAAGTCCAGTAAACAGAGAATTGACAGTTTCAGAGAGGAGTAGGATTTGGTATTTGTTTTAAGCTGGTTTAGCAGAGTGAACTTTCCCATGGGGGTCATTCCCAGTGGTAAATACAGCATTTGTTGTCATAATGAGGCATCATCACACTCGTGTGAAAAATACATTAAAATGTTTTGCTTATTCAGTGCTCTTCAGGCTGATTTACAGGGAAAAAGGATGAAGTAGTCAGGCTGACAGCAGGCAGAATTTAAGAAATTTGAGTGGTAGAGCCTGGTTTTAGTGTTGAAGTGGGACAGAAAGGCAGAAGAGGTGGGAATGTCGCCTTATCCCCACCAAGATCTGCTTGAGTGGCACAGTCCCACCAGGGACAGCGGCCACAGGGCACGTGTGCTTTTCTGCTGCTGTGATGTGGTGTTAAAGAAGAGAAATTGCCAGCTAATGTACTGTAAATTGTAGGGGTCATGTGGGGACAGTGATTGGTGGTGGAGGCAGAGATTTAACAGTGCACACTTTCTTGTTTGTGCTTTAGATCAGTTTTCAGAGCCCACAGTGTGTAAGATTTTTAATAGTGTAGCTTCTGAATGTTGGGCAATAAGAATTCAGGACAAGGAATATAAACATGTCCTAAAGGGTCATTTTCAGATAATCTACTATGGAGTCTGTATTCAACAGAGGGACAATTAATTGTTACTAATAACTACACAGGGGTGTGAGATCCCAGCTGCTGCTGAAGGGAGAGGAGGTGGTACCACGTGAAGGCTGGCCAGGATATAAAGACAGAGAAAAATTATCACACAGTAACAATGCACATTAGGTAATGTTCCATCATTCTCACATTAACTTGAGCTGGAGTACAGTTTCTCAATGGTCCCTGCACTTTCACAGCAGTATTTCTGTTTCTGCTTAGGTACATCTCTCTAGTGAAGAAATTCCAGAAGACTGGGACAAGATGCCTGTCAAAGTGCTTGTTGGGAAGAATTTCCATAGTATTGTCTTCAATAAGACCAGGACTGTGTTTGTTATGTTTTGTAAGTGTTATTGTTGAATTCAGATTTTAAGCTGCTTTAACATGATCAATTGGAAGGAAAAAATGAAAGCTCATGCTCATATACCAAACTAACATGCTTACATACCAGATTAATTTTTGCACTTTACAGAAGCTGAGCTCAATGAATCTTTGTTGTCTGTGGAAAGCATTGAAGAAAAATGTGTGTCATATCTATGGTAACGCTGTGATACCTTTGCTGACTTAGTGTTGCACTGAGCAGTGATGGATCCCTTCAGTAAATATTTGTCAGGGCCATATCAAATCTCAGCGTTGAAAGACAACATGGCACTAGAGCGTCATGTTGTAGGATGGAACATCACAGCGTGAGTCAGGCTGTCTTCCAAGTGCAACGGGAGAGTTAAGTGAAATGGTCTGGTTATAATGCTCTAGGATTAAATCCCAGAGGAATTGTGGTTTAACAAATCATAGCTCCTTTTATCCTCTGTCTGCAAGGGAAGTTTGTGCCTTGGGTACTTCAGTAAAGCAAACATGCAACATTAAGAGAAATAGAGACAACCAGATGTACTGCCCCAAATTCCAGAAGCTCATGAAGGCAGTACATTCCTGCCACCCTCCTTGTTGGCTGCAGCCATTTCACTCACACAAGTAATTTTTACATTTTAGTGTCATGAACAAACTGAATGATTTAAGCAGGAATTGAACCAAGTCCCCTGGAAATGACAGGCTGGTAAATGGGATGTACTCTACCCAGCAAAGTACCCCAGAAATTTTAATTCTGTATGAACTGAGTATGAGCATTATTCTCACAACTGAAGGACAGCAATCGTGTTTTATGCTGTTTAAGGGGATTCTGGGTTTTCAGCAGCTTGCCTTTCTGCTGACCTGCATCAGTGCAGTGCTCAGAGTCAAAACAGCACCATATCTCAAACTCCTCCTTTTAGTGTAGATATAACATGCTTTATGAACACAGTTAATTTTAGTATTCAGGAAGTATTTTGTGCCTCAGAGAAATATTTCATCACAGGAATGATGCAAGACTTACCTGGTTTGCATTGGTTATCTGGCACACCTCTCCAGCAAAGTTGTCCAAGTGTTGAGTGTTAGTTATAGTCATAAAAGGCTCAAGAGAGCCAAAGCAGCGCTGCTATCAGAAATGCATTAGTGAATAACTAGTTATCACCACATGAAAACCTAAAAGTCATGAAGGGTGAACGGTTTCAAGCAGAGACTGACCACAACTGAAATCCCAAACCCTGTTAACTTGAAGAGCTAAATAGGTCCCAGTGATTGCACCGGCACATGCTATCCTGTCAGACTGTATCATTCTACTTTTATTTTTTAATTTGCAGATGCCCCTTGGTCCCATGACTGCAGAAAACTCCTGCCAATCTGGGATGAGCTAGGAGAGCAATACGACAGTCGTGAAGACATAATCATTGCAAAGATAGACATCACAGCAAATGACATCCTGTCCATTGGATTAGCTCGATATCCCTTCTTCACACTCTTCCCTGCTGGATCAGGTTACCAGGTGAGAAGCTGTCACGGAAGAGTGTGGAGACACAGCTACACACCAAGGGAGAGGGGGCATGTTTGCATGTGCACGTGTCACAGTGAGAAAGGACTCCTTTAAGTAAGAAACCCTTGCTCCTTATCTAGTCAGCACTGGTTTTTGAGCAGAAGACATTGCTGTCAAGAACCTGAATTAGAGGAGAGAACCTTCTATTGTCTCCTTCCATGTATGAGGCTGTGGCAAGAGCCCACATGTAATTTACTGATCTGGACTACAAATCAGAGCCTCACAGTCTGCTGTTTAACAACCTCCAATCTTCCTGTTGGGTTCTAGCAGCTCTAGTCTGAGTGAATTTACAGATACCTCCTGATGACTTCAGTGCCTTTTTACTTCAAACCATGACGAGAGATGCACCATTACAGAACTACCTATGCTAGTTTTTTCCAGAGCAGATATGACAACAGTCTCTAAAACACTGGGACTGCTCTTATTACAGCCTCTACATTTCCACAAAACTCAAGTCCTAAAACTTTCTTCTATACACTCATGCCAGTAATTTTACACAGCCTCAACTGGGAATAAATATTCGTTGTCAAGACCAATGATTTTTGCAATATGCTACCTAATGAATCAGCTATATTACGCAATAATCAGAAAATGCTGCTGAAAGAGATGGCAAGGAAAAATACCAAATAGCTACATTTTCCATCTATATAGATTATCTAATTAAAAAGAAAATATCTCTGAAGCAAAAAAATAAAAATCAAGATACTGTTATAATTAAGATATTACTAAGCTATTCATTTTTCTTCTTACTACTAAACTTAAATTAAATTCTAAGACATTTGCCCATGTCCTCATTTAATCTTTGAGGGAGAGATTTTCCTCTCAGATGTGCACGCACAGCTTCTAATGAATTGAACTGCAGTGCTGCACACTCACACCATGTTTAGTCTTCATGCAGCAAAGCAGAAACCCATTAAACGCTCATAATGAATGTCAGTTTGCAAAAAAACCCAAAACCCAACCAACCAAAAAACCAATAAAGACTTCCATTAACTATTAAGGGACTGCTTCGTACTTAAAAATACCCTAAAATGAAAGACTATTTGAAATCTCAAGTTTTTCCATCTGATTTTGCTGTTATTTCCAGAATTTTGTGTACAGAGTTAAGTACTTCACCTTAAAATTCTTTTCAGGAGGTGGCCTATGCTGGGGACTATACACTGGAGGCATTTTCTGAATTCTTAGAAGAACGAAGCAAGACAAAAGCAGAAACAGGAGGGAAGGTGGGTGTTTGACCCAGACACTGATCTGCTGTGTGATCCAAGGCACGCCTTGTGTGGGCACACCTGAGCTGGCCATAGCACAGCCACACTCCTGGGCCGCTGTCATGTCAACGCTTGGGTGGTTCTTACCAGCTCATAGCTGGTTTCAAGCTGACTAGCTTGGCATGTCCACACCAGTTGCAGTCATACACCACAGCCTGGCAGGCGCACACCCACTCACATCCTTGTTTCCATCACACAAAAACCTCTTCTCCCACTGTATCGCTGAGTCACGACAGCAACACTCTGGCAGTAAGTACTGCATGGCAGAAAGGAACCTGTACCCTGAGAGGTGTAAACAACACTTGGTCACGATTTTAGCTGGGAAAAAAAGCCCCAGCTAAGTAAGATTCAGCTGCAGCTGGAGTGGTTTAAATATCCATTGCCCACCTCATTCTGCTACATTCATTGCAGCTTCTCTTCTTCACGAAACAAGGACACAGCTGAGAGCAGATGATGTCCCTTCTCTCAGCAATTTGGTTATGATAATTGTCTGATTCCTTGACCCTTTCTTCTCCACTGTAAATCAGACCAGATAAGTGTTTGCTGTCAGGCACCCACTGCAAAAAGACAACCGAGTGATGTGAACTATCTCCACACAGACAGCTACAAGCACCAGAAAAAACCTGGCATGTGTATGGAGACACTGTCCAGCCACTGTAAGAATCCTGGGCTTATTCTACCCAGACATGAAGTGGATCCACAGGACACCAATATTACTGATGTACTTTTCAGCTACTAGGGAAGCTATCTGTGGCTGGATAAATAGTTTTGAGTTTTCAGACTTATCTCCACCAGAGGCTTTGATTTGCTCATGCATTCACTGCTCAAATATAAACCAGTGAAAAGGTTTGAAAACCCAAAGCGCACATTTTAGCAACAACTGCTCTACTTCTGACCTCATTAATAAGACCTCAAGTTCCTTGGTTGAAAAGATGAAAATCTGTGCTTTAATCAATCTTAAAAATTTTTTTTTGAGAGAATTACTAGAGCAATTGTCCTTGTGAATATTAGTAATAAGCAGCTTTTCTCTTGCATTTCATTTTTTAAAAGGATCCTTCGGGAGGAATCAAAGAGGATCTCAGCCAAAAAGAGACTGCAATAACAGAGAAAGAACTTTAATAGTACAGAGAAAGAGAAAAATTCCGAGGATTGTGGGGAATCCTTCCTGGAAGGAGCCCACTGGAAGAATGAATCATCTCAAGTGAACACAGAGCTGAATTAAAAAATAAAAATAAATAATTCAGTATCAATGGCTCATTATGTGTGACTTCTGAATCCAATTTAACTCCTAGTTTTACAGAGGTTGGTTGTCATGGGTTCTTAAAGTAAATGCCTTTATTATCAGTAAAACTGCCCTCATTTAGAAAGGTGTATGTGCCAAGGAAAACAGATCAAGATATAAAACTGTTCTTTCTGAACAAGATCTGCGACAGGATGACAACCAGTTTCTCTCCAATTTACCCTAAGACAGCCCTATTGTTTTCAAGAGGGATTAACTGCTCCCACATGGATGGGTCTAACACTGCAAAGAGCATTTTTACAGTGATCTTCAGCAGTAATTGAAGCTAGGGGCTGTGCCCAAAGGGGCAGCAAGGCACAGTTCATGATTTTTTTATTATCAAGCAGTAACAAATGCAGAAATATATGAGATATAATTTAATTCCAGTAAGGAAAATACCATATCTAAGACACAAAGACACAAGTATGACTCACATTTTACTTACATGAGGTCCCTTAACCACCCCTCACACGTTATAAAAGTGAAACAGGCGAAAATGCTGGAAAACACTAATTTCTTCCTGGAAAGACCAGATAAAACTGAAATAATTCTGCAAATTTTAAACCTTTTCTTGCAAAATTAGAGAAGGGAGAACACGTATTAAAATTTCCTTTCACAAACAGGTGTCCAAAGTCTTTGTTCCCAACTTGTTAATGCTAATAAGTTACCTTCTTACATAAACAGAGGAAAAAATGATGAAAACTTGGGAAAAGAAGGAATACCTATTTGAATGGAAGAAGGCTTAACCACTGAAGTGAGAGAAACCATGGAGAGCTCCTAACTCATCTGTCAAGTCAGCAAGAGAGGGACAATTTTAAAGTACTGGACCTCTTACATTTTACAACTATTTCCTAAAAAGCGCGGTTCATGAATGATGGCTTGTTTGCTGTCCAGGTTGCAACATGTAATTAAGTAAGCACACTCAGAGATTTAAATAACTTCTCTACTTCACAGTTCTTGCAAATAAATAGGACTCAACATGCAATACACCTCATGAGGCTGTCAGTGAGTCTTCACTGATTAGGACTTAACAAGAAGACACAGAAAGTAAAACAGTTTATGTTGATTCCTCATGGGCACAGTTTAATCTCTGCTGGGGCTAACATTCATTGGGACTGCAATTAAATCCACTGAATGGAAGAGAATTCTTGTGGAAGGACATTCAGTGCTAGATCACCATTCCTGATATGGTCCACCTAGGCTTTGTAGCTCTTGGACCTAGTTTCTTGAGCCGTTTACTTAAGACTATCTGAAACTGCTGAAGACCACAGGTCAGATGGGCTCCACAGATTCAGGTTTCTGCCAGCTGGAGCTCCCTTCTCACTCAGAAACATCACCTACAAGGGAGAAGGGGCTTTAAGCTACACAGCGAAACTGTAGCTTAGAAGTCTGCATGGTAGAGCTGAGAGATGCAGCCCACTTTCACTTCTAATTGTGAACCACAGCCAAGTTATTATTATTTGAAGCAATTCTCTGAAGATGACAAAGTTTAATTCTCATGTGTTCTAGGACAGAATAAATTTTTGGTAGAACTGCAATATGGTACAAATCAAACCAAAGTGTCACTTAGTGGCATGAGGAAAGGATGGGAAGGTTTCGAAGAGTTCAAGCTGTTTGCTGTGGGTGTAAACTCCCAGTGCAGCTGGACAGCGTGGGATTCAGTTAACAATAAGTGTTTCTCAGCACCCTTGTTAAGAGGGCTTCATTCACGAATACCACACAGAAAAAATAACTTGTCATTTTGGTTGCTGAATTATACCCAAACTGCCTCTCTTAAACACACTGAAGACAACAATTCTCCACTGGACATCAAACGGTTCTCTGGGGCACTGCCAGCAGGGCCTTGGACAAAGCAAACCTGATCACTTCTGGATATTGGGTTTCACCTGACTTTCATTTAACATTGGGCATTCATTAACAAACAGAAGCCCTCATTTGATATCCTGGGAGATCAGATTAGAAAGCGAATGAGATGAACTGAATCCCAAAGAGAGGGAAGTGTCAGTGTGCTTTCCCTTTGCTGCTTGCAACATGATGAAATCTGAATGGCAAGCAGTGCCACCAGTATATTTTGAACAACTATTAAACACAGAAGCTATAATCTTTTAATTAGTTTCCTTACAGAAAAACGGAGCAAGCAATGTTCAGCACCACTCTGTATCTGGCAGATGGGTTTACTATTCAAGATAATGACAAAAAATTAATTTTCACTGCGTCTACCCACTGTATACAAGGCTCAATCCTGAAACTATCTGTCCTATTATAAGGTGCAAGATTACATTTTAATGAAAACATGTGCCATCTCAGCAAATGATGTTCTCATTTCTATTCCAGCCACTCTCAGATGTTGTGTCAAGACAAGGGGCCAAGTGCAGACTCACATGCCGTGCCCTGACACATGACAGGAGTTGCAAATCTACTTTATAAATCATCTGGTAAAAGCCTGCTTGAAAAACAAGTCTTCCTTGGTTGAAAGTTTGCCTTGTTTTTGGCTGAGTTCCTCCAGCCCTCAACAGTGGCAGGATGTGCCCTCAGTGCCAGGCAAGTGACTTGGCATATTGTCTTATTTTCCCTCTGACCCAAGTCAGGTACAGAATATTTTTCTGGGACAAAAATTTAAAAGTGTCACAAGGAGAATTGAGCCCTAAATGTCTGAAATTCAATTACTTCCTCAGGCTTTGCTAATTCAAACACTACTTTTATTTTAGTCTAAACATGACGTGAATCTGTTTGGTTTTAAAGAGTATGTAATTATAACCGTGCTCAGACATTCTAAGCATTACTTAAAACCATAAAAAATATTTTAAAAATCAATATTTATTAGTCAAACTTGTTCCTGTAAATGAATACCCATATTTTGAATGCCAAAATCACATGAAAAATCTCCTCATGCACATAAATAAGCCCTATCAATTAAGACTGACAGGGCTAGGTAAAGAGATATCAGTGTGTACCAACAGTGGAGCTGCTTTAATCTGCAGTGTCAAGATGATTTGGTTATCAATATGGAGCAGCAAAAGCAACACTCCCAGCCAGGGATCATATTTATAAAAAGCCCATCAAAGGGAAAAAAAAAAAAAAAGCAAAGCATAGCAAAGTTTAATACAAAAAAGAGATAAACGTGAACCATCCGCAAGAAATGCCGAGTTGTTTTTTTTATGAAATGCCAGCCTATTCTGTCTTAAAATACAAGCTTTTAGCGCCTTGAAAATAGCAATTCATCTCATTAAGTTATTTTCTTAAATCCTGGGGAAGAAAAATGATGTTCAGAATTGACAATCATTCATAAATGCTCAGATGAACAGAAAAAATAATCAATCCTAAAGAGAACTATAATAATTCTTTCTCTCTTTACAACTGTTTAATCCTAGCTTAATTTGCCTGGAATTACTTTCAGCTGGCATTAGCATAATAACAGAAACAGACCCACAATATATTAAAAGAGATTGATACAAACACAAATGCATTGACTGTTCAAAAAAAAAAAATCCCCTGATGCGTAGCAGTGTTATAATTGGTATAACCCAAAAGGTCAGAAGTTTGGTGTTGGTAGAAATACATACATGCACTATATGCTTGAAGACTGATGGGATAGTCAGAGAGAAGTGTCTAAATGCAGTATTTCAGGCATTTCAATCAGAGAATTGGATAGTCAAACTTCACATTAGGAAGTCTGATATTTTTTTCTTTACTTTCTCTCCTTCCCCTGATAGTGAAGAGAGTTTGTTCCAAGGCCACAACGGTTTGATGCAGATTCATTAACAAAAAGAAACAACTTACACGTTAATAAAAACATGCTCTTGTGTTAACTCAAGTGGAGTTTGACCAGCGGAAATTGCTCAGCTCAGATGTTTGAAAAACATGCTTGGTATAATCAGCTGAGATGGGGGAAGAAGGGTATGTTAATTTAAAAACTTTTATTTTGGAAAAACTTTAAATCCATTTGTCCCCTGGGCTTGTGGCCATGCTGTTGTGGCTTTGCATCAGGAGTCCCACACAGGCTGTCAGCCACTCACGCAAGCTCGTGTCCAGTTCAGAGGGTCTCCAGGTGGATTTCACTGCTCACATTTCATACTTGACTCACTACATTCGGGAACTAACACGACTGAAAGGCCAACCCAAAGGCAGCTCTTTTGTTGGTTTCAGAGGAGGCAGCTGTTTCTCATGGTGCAGTCCTGGACCAACAGGATCACACATTGCCCAATGTGTCCTTGGTTTCCAGTTTCTGAGAATCACCTTGGAAATATTTGCTTTATGTAAAACATTGACAGAACTAAAGCCATGCCAGCCCTGCTGCCCACCCCTCTCTCTGCTGAACAAACATGCAGCGGCTGCCTTTTCACCACAGCCTGCCAGTTACTCTGCACCAGGTCCTGGGTTGGGAATTTCCTGCACAGGGACTCTCACTGTTCACACTCTGGATCTGCATCAGCACTTAAACGCCACACAGGGAACACAAACAGCTAAAGAATTGTCTTCTCCCCCTCCCCAGCAAGAAACATCATGTTGTATTTAATTTCAGCTCTCCTGGGCAAATGCATGTTACCAACAACTTCTACCAGTGAGTAATAAATATTAATAAAGCATTTAATTGGAATCTTATTGAAAAGCACTTTCACCAGCACAGCTGGAAAGAGCCCCCTTGAACAAATGCAGTTTGCTTGCCAAGTACAACATAGGTAGAGTCATAATTAGTCAGCAGAGGGAAAGGACCATGTATGTGTGAACATCACTGCTGAAGCCTGAGCTTTTCAAAACATGTATTTAATGGAGTGAAATAATTTGGGAATTCTGCCTAAATTTGCCTTCTCTGGCGCTGTCATTTTTGAGCAGATGTTGGTTATTTCTTAGCATGCACACTACATACTAAACAGCCTCCTGAGAAATCATTCCCTTCAGTCTCTACATCCCAGGATACATCACCTATGGCTGCCAGGAAGTTAGATCTTTAGGATCAGTAATGGATGAAAGGGTTCATAAAATCTGGTTAACTATCATTTATTTCCCTTTACTTAGTTTGACACTGGTGGGTCTTTGCCTCACTCTCCTTTCCTCCAAAGCACTGATATTTGCTGAGTCAGGACAAAAAAAAAAATAAAAAATCACCCTCTTCCTCCACGTCCAAATCTTTTTCTTAAATAACTATTTGCCAATGTCTAGGAGCTTCAGTGGACCAAGGCACTTGCCCAGAAATCACATTTGCTTGGAAGACTCTGAGAACATCACAAAAATCTGTACCACTGTTTCACACTGGCTGCACAGCATTAAGTGCCTCTGGGAATATTTGGTTTAAGGGTGGTAATTACAGTCTTTGTAAGAGCCAAGCACAGGATTTAACAACTTTCCAACTGGCATTAAATACACACTCAAGTCTAAACTATTTCTGTTCTAGCCTTCAATATTTTCCCATCTAATCCTTTATTAAGACTCACTGAAAGAAGAGACTGGACACTTTTTAGTGTTCACTTAATTGACAATCTTTGCTGTAAGTTCATCTGTGTAGTTTCCCCACTTGAAACCCTTGCACCAAGGTGCTGCTTGACATAAGAATTCTCAGGACAATTTCCTCAGAGAGCACATTGGTGTGGAAATGTGAAGGATGTGCTCCCTCAGCGACCAGAGGACTTCATACAGAACAAGGAAGATGGCCTTTTGTGGAACAGTCATTGGGGAAAGTGAGCCATAATTTGTGATACATGAAAAGACCATCCATTTGGATAAATGAATGCCTTCATTTTGAAATTTTGCAACCTGAAATCTTCTCTTGCAACTGACAGTCACTGCTGCTTAGAACAGAACAAACTCTCATTTATGCTGGGAGCATGCAAAATGCTTTTCCAAATATGTTTATTCTTCTACGCACTTGTTTCTAATACTTCATTCAAGTCAAGTACGACAATATATTTCAATCATATGGTCATAGAGGAGGAAATAAGACCATACGACTTAGGAAAATCACACTGAGTGGTGAAAAACAGAAGCTTAAGGCAGTCATTCTGCACAAGATTTGAAAGTGCCAGAAAAGCTGCCCAGATGCAGCTTGAAGGGATGGGCTTGCGAGTCAAGAGGTGATAAGAACAAGCCCAGCTTCCCAGGAACCAGTTCTGCAAATTCCTTTAGCAGTTCCCACGGCACATCCCTGTCTGCGCCGCTACCACCACCTGCTGGGGGACCGGGAGCTCCCATTCCCTGTGCTGGTTCCCTGGGACGCATCCTGACCTGGGGAATAGCACGTGCAGCACCAACGGAGCCAAAGAACAGCGTATTTGGGAGACAAAACACCTCATGGGCTATGCCGATGGGAACCCTAAGGATCACAGGCCCATCCATGTCTCCTCGTGGAAAAGAACAGCTGAATGAAGATCTACCAGATCCTTCATATCTGTACACAACACTCACCAAGCTGCCAGAAAGACCAGCTCAGTGCCAGGGGATCTTCAAACAATGCAGTTAACCAGAGACTTGCAGCTAACTAAACCTGACATCAAGGGGGGAAAAAGTACAAAATTTCTGAAAGCAAGAAAAAAGCTCAACCTAGAAAATAAAACTGAAATATCTTGACCTCTTGCCCAAGCCATACTATGTCCAAGTTATAACTGTATGTCCATGCATAAAATCACAGCAATGCCTTTTTTGAGAACATAAAAATATTTTGCCCAGACCCACAGGTTTGAAACAATGGACTGAATCAACACCAAAATATGTTATATGGCACATGCCAACTGATTCTAACATTGGTCAAGCTGAACTCCTCACATGAAAACACATCACCATAACAGAGCTGCTGTGTTAATATGCATCGAGAAGCTGCAAACACAGCAATGTTATCTCTATCATGAGACCAGACTGCAATATAAAGAATGATTCCCTGGAAATACAACAAAGCGGGTTAACGACGTTTGCAGAAAAGACAGAATTCAGCTATCTAAACTGAACCACAGCTCTGACAAAACAATTCACAGCAAGGGTGATATCCAAGCAGAGCTTTCTGATCCTACTAAACCAGCATGGTCTTGATTTTTTCTGTTTTTAATGTCCCACTGCCTATTCCTCCAAGATGTTCTTATTTTGGATGACTTCCAAGATCTGCTGAATTTTTCTTTACTGTATTTTCATTGTTATAATTTCCTCTGATACTTCTTTAGCATTCTGGCTCTAGTATTCTCTCCTTTCTTCCTGGGGCTAAAACTGTTGTACTTGAAGGACTATGTACTTGTCCTTACAGAAAGGTTGATCTTCAAAGACAGTCACATCCTGACACAAATGTAGAGTGTGTTACAGGTGACCAAAGATCACTTCTGTACAAACGAATTCTTTCTAGATGGAGAAAAATCAAATACAGGCAGCAAAGTTACAGTTGATTTTGCTCCCTCTGCTGCACTTTTCAAAGCTGGGTCAAAATGTAAGAATTTGTTTCCAAGCGATTAACTGACAGGCTGACAGTATGGGAACACCATCTGCATTCGGTGTGATGGGAACTTCCCATCACCACCACTGTCGTTCTAACGTCACACTCGGATGCATTCACTCATGCACAGCCATCCTGCCTCGCTCAGAGCTCGATGAGTATTTGAATTAACGCCCGCTTGAACTGATTAAAAATAAAAGCTTTCCAAGTTTACATAAACAAAGCCTGTTGGTCACTATATTTTCCTTAGGATCACAGAACAGGCCAAGTTGGAAGGGATGCACAAGGACCATTGAGTCCACCTCCTGGCCCTGCACAGGACAGCCCCAGGAATCCCAGTGTGCCTGATAGCATTGCCCAAACACTTCCTGAACTCTGGCAGGTTTGTCGCTGTGCCCACGTCCCTGGGGAGCCTGTTCCAGTCCTCAACACACACCTGCGATTCCACATCAGATAGTGGCACCAGATAGTAGCCACAAAGTCAGTTTGACTGATATTGCCCTAATTCTAGTTTTTATTTGCTCATGAACACGACTGGCTACTAAATATACTCAATTAAAAGTTGCTCAAGTTGCTATGTTGGATCAACTCTTCCAGTTTCTCTGGGTATAGTTTTGACTAAAGAAGCCAGCTTTCTTCTTTCCCTTCTCTGAGGAGACAAGAGGGAAAAAGGGTAAGTTACAGTTTTACACTTGCTCCCTGAAATGGAAATGAGGAAGGCAGAGTTTGTGTTTCCCTGCACAAATCAGCTTTTTCTGTACACAAACACCACTAATTACCTTCTCTTCATGTCTGAATATCAGAAAAATTATCTATATTTAGCAGACTCAATATAACATTAGGAGTAGGATGAGGCTTTGGAGCAAAATACATTGAACATCTCATTCGAAAGAACTCAGCGTTTCTCAAAGCTTAATGCAATCAGTCCATTCGCTTATAGAGAGAAGAGAATGAATTTGATTAAAATTTCTGCTATCCTTTCGATCTTATGGGCTCTCAGCAGGAATCCTTTGGAGGACAACATGAAAGACTTGTGTTCTGTGCATGTTATTCCTTCCGTGGATACTCCTTTTTTACGTATATTACACCATACTCGAGCAGATAACAAATGACACAATCTCTTATCTTCAGCATGTTGTATCCCTTCTTCCCTCCTGTGTTCTTCTGATGTCACAATAAACACAGAGGGAAGGGCAGGGTGCAAGAAAGGCCAGGGAGATTCGTGAAATGGAGAGATGCCATGGGACTGGTGAGAGACCAATCCACTGAATACATACAGGACTCCCAAAGGAAGAAAACCTAAAAGCGGTAAGTAGGACAGGACAAATAAAGATCATGAGAGGAGATACATATAAGTATGAAGAACTGAAGAAAAAAAGAAAGAACTGGTTTTATAAGAGGGGAGAAGCTCTGCTGCTGACTAATTTCACATCCAGTCGCAAATACAGAGCCTTATTGTACCTGAGACACCTCACACTTGGAAGACCAACTATCAGTGCAAGTCTCCCTTTACCATATCTGAGAAGAGCCTTTGGATTCTTCTATGGAATTACTTGGGTTTGATTTAGAAGACCTCTACTTTGGGGAAACAGTTTTAGTACAGTTTTATTGAACCCCAGAAGACTGCCAGGCAGTGGAGAACATTTCAACTAAACCTAAAGTGAAAACTGTCAATATGTGATATAACCATTTCCCTGAAATTTTTCTGATCATGAAGTTTCCATTAAAGTTCTGCAGTATGCCCTGTGGAGGTTACATCAGGCTGTACTGTGTTATTTTTCCAAGTACATCATTATCAAGTTGTCAGGATAACGACCGAGCACAGCTGAGAGATTATGACATCCCATGACGGCACTCACCTCATCTCAAGTCATGAGAGGTAAAATGTACATCTCAGGAGTGGGAGAACAGCCCTCATTCTCATTCTAGAAGACACTGACAAGTGAGTTTGAGTTAGAAGTACTGTCATTATCCACTTTGCAAGAGATAATGATCAGTGTTTCTAATTAAAGATAGGTGACTGTACAGAACTTTGTAATTATGTGAGATAATCTTTGCATCAAAATAACACGAGACCCTCACTTCCTTTGTGTTACCCAGACATGCAGGTTTGGAGCATGCCAAAACCATTTCACCTCTAGGCAGCTGCACCAAAAGCAGAGGTACAGACTTGTATGAAGAGGATCATACCCCCTGTACAATTCATTTCACTCAGGGAACTTGCACACGTGTTAATTTGGGTGACATCAGTAGCATCTACAAGGACAGTTTGCAGGCTGCTTGCCATCAAACATTTTCTAGTAGAAAGGTCTACAGACTCTACAAAGATCACCAGATACCTACTGATGCTTCAACCATATGGGTCAAACCTATTTCAACAGATTTATTTGGCATCACTTTGAGGAATGGAGCCTCTGAGAACTGCCAGTGCAGGCATTTCATCTTAACCCCCTTCACAGTGGTTTCTACGGTCTTGAACCAGCTTGCTTTCTGTGACAAACGCTTTAGCTTGGCCAGCTATAACCCAAGCAGACAAATCACAGACAATCACTTTCCTAAACAACCCCAAATTTCAGGGACACAAGTAGAAGCAGCTATGCCCCAGAATGATGTGTAGACCATCAACATACAAGTTAGGCAGTGAATTATGTGATGAGAATCAGAGCTGCACTTTCAAATCAACAATTTGTTCTTCATTTACTTATTTTTCTCCTCAGGGCTAATCCTTTGGGTGGTTTTATACCCAGAATGAGCCTGCCCTTGTGTGCTTATGGCTGTTCCTTCAGTTTCTGCATACTTTTTCTCCTTGCTTCAGCACAGAGATAGGAAAAGACAACGAGTGCTTCAAGACAGCAGTAGAGGAAGGTAACAGCAAGCAGTGATGAAGGAATGTGGATGGAGGTGTTACCATGGCAACAGGGGGACAGAGAGTTTTCCAGCTTTGGGAACGCAAGCACATTTTTCATCACTGCTTCTACTCTGAGTTCTGAGCAGCCCTTGTGAGTTTTAGGGTGAGGGACAAGAGTTTAAACAGCATTTGGCCCCAGGGAGCTGTTACATTATGGAAGATGGTAAAGGATAAAGAGCAGCTGAGAAAACAATGAAGAAATTAAAACTGGTGTTCAGGTCAACACCTTCAGCATAAACTTACACTACTGAATTTTGTAGTAGATCCATAAATCCATTATTTTTCAGAATAACTTATAAAAATGTAATACCTGTCCTTTTCTGAAACAAAACATTTATTAACACATTCCCAAGCACTGGCTACATTTGCCATATGTTTCATGTAGGCACTGTATGGTCAGCAGTTCCTTGACAGAACTGACTCCAAGAAGAAAGCGCAATATGTGACAATAGCGTTGGAAGAATCACATTGCAAGCAAAGCAATACCACAGGTCTGCAGCTAAATAAGACCACCTGTTGATAGCCCTTTAACAGGGCTCACTTTGTCCCTTGTTGTTTGTAAAGGTTTTCCAGATGAACAGCATGGCATGTGGGATACACAGACAAGCTCCACGTGGCTATGGCACAACACTGAGTACAACATACTCTGTCTCTCTAATAGGCATAATGGTGAAGATACATTGCTCACACCAGCTGTCATTTACATTAACTGTTGTTCCTACAGAGCCCAGCATGAGCACAGAGAAGGCCAAAACCAGAACCCCTTTCCCTACTAAAGTTACCAAAAAGTCAAACAGAGTGACTGGCCAGCTAATGTGGCTATACTACAAGAGGGAGCACCACTTTTCATTTAAATGTATAATGAAATAGCAAGAAGCCTGCAATGCTTTCCTGAGTTAAGATGAAAAGGGTACGTCTATACGTGTTCTTAAATATAAAGAAGCTGTTAGCCCAAAAGACTAACCACATGAACTCTGCAAGCAAGCAGAAGATTTACAGAGAGGCAAAGCTGCCAATTTGCAGAGATCACCTCCTGGGGCAAGCAGTCTACAGCAGTTATAATTTCTGAAAGCTACTATGGGAGTGCTATTAGGGGGAAGTGACATCTGGAGTAAGGGAACAAAATGCAAGAAATTCTATCTGAATATGTAGGTCTGTGGATGGTAGATGTCTCTGCTGGTCAATACAAACATGTTTTAGAGGAAGTAATGGTAGTTCTAATGTCAAAGCAAAGGCTGTTAATATCAAAAAGAAGATGCAAATCTTTCACCTTCTCAGGGGTGTGATACAGCTGACAGTGATATATGATATAATCTCTCCTCCTGCTTCTTAGGGAAGCTGAGTGTGACAGATAATCTCACATTGTTTTTTTTGGAGGAGTAGATAAATTCCCTGGTGAGTCAGGAAGACCCTTGTTGAGGTCACAGCAGTTTTTGCAGGATGCCATGTCACAGCATCAGTCATTTGCACTTTCCAATTTCTTCCTGTCTCTATCCACAATGAGACCTCAGCAGCACACAGAATGCAGTCCAGACCACTTCCAGAATATGAAACAATAACCGAGGAGCAGGAGGCTCATGGTATTAACCCACCATCAGTAGTGATCAGCGAGGCGTTTAGGCTGCTGGCTGCATCAAACAGAAAGCCTATGGATATAGCTCTGCTATTCCCACTCAAACATTGCCTGCCTCTAGCTGACAGCTCACCCAGAGCAGGAAAAATCAAATACCTCCAAACCTGTGACCGTATATTACTTTGCATTTGTGGGATGGTGAGCATTAAAGGAGTGAATCGATCCCTTCACCCACTGAGAATGAACAGAGTTATGATATTCAGGTTTTCTAGGAGATGCTCAGCTGTCGTACGCTGTTGGCTGGGTAGAGTTAATTTTCTTCACAGTAGCTCTGTGTCCTGGATCTGTGCTGGAAACAGAGTTTCCAGAGATACAGAGATGTTTTTGTCATTGCTGAGCAGTGTTTACACAGAGCTAAGGCCTTTTCTGCTCCTCAACCCACCTCACCAGCAAAGAGGCTGGAGGTGCACAAGGAGTTGGGAGAGGACACAGCTGGGACAGCTGACCCTGACTGACCCAATGTGGTGTCAAGCTCGGTGTATAAACCTGGGTGAAGAAGGAGGAAGGTGGAACGTTTGGAGTTGAAGGGGTTTGCCTTCCCAAGTCACCGTCACTGCGATGGAGCTCTGCTGTCCTGGGGTGGCTGAACACCTGCCTGCCCATGGGCAGTGGTGAATGAATTCCTTGTGTTTCTTTGCTTGTGTGTGTGACTTCTGCTTTGCCTGTTAAACTGTCTTTATCTCAACACACGAGTTTTCTCACTTTTACCCTTCTGATTCTCTCCTCCACCCCAGTGGCAGAGTCTGAGCAAGTGGCTGTGTGGGGGTGAGTTTCTGGCTGGGGCTAAACCATTGCAGCTGCTCTCAGCTGTGCAAAGCCTGTGCTGAAGTCTCTGCAGGCCTTTGGAACAAACTCTATAAACACAAGCACCCCATTAACATCACGTACTGAGAGAAGCTCTGTTATCAGAGACACCCAGTACGTTCCCAGGAATCTTATATCTCTCATTTCCCATATCTGGTCCTTGCTATATTCCACTTGCTCGTAAATGTGTAATAACAGCCAGAGGAATGGGCACTGTCAGCTTGAGTCAAATATGCAAGAAAAGAAGTGTCTGATGTTTTCTGAGAGGACTCAACATTATCCACTGCTTTAAGGTAAGGAAAAATCTGGAAAACCAAATTTTTTTCTCAGTCATAAGGTACAGAGACACTCCTATGTGTGCCTAGATGTGCCTCTGGGAAAATGAGAGGTCACAAGTGAAGTAGGCCAATGGATATGATCACTAGCTTTGTACTTCCCAGAGAATTGTTTTCTAGGTGTCTATTAACTCCCAGAAAGATTGAAATGATGTGGTTTCAATTGTTACAAGCAACCTCATGCCTGAAATAATGACTTTTTTCGACAAGCAAAGGAATCCTCTCCCCTTCCTGTGTCACCTCAAATGGTAATCCTACAATTTAAGAGATGATAGTGCTTGCAGAAGCAGCTGTTTTCACTTATAGAGTGGTCCTTGACAGTTCCTGCCCGCTCATTAAGAGCACATTTATATTCACAGTGGGGTGGATACCTCTCAAACTGGCAGGTTAATACACTATCAGATTTTTCTAAATAAAGAATTTAGTTTTCCTTATTCAAATCTCAGTCCCAATGGGGATTTTCTGTTACCAGCCTCTTAACAGTGGTCTGGATCAAAGTAATGTAGTGACTGCAGCCAGATGGTTGAGCAGGAGGATTTCCATCAGCGTAGCCGGCGGTTTCTGTGCAGTGAAGGCTTCACTTACACATTGCAATCAGAGGCAGGAATGTTCCTGTGCTGTCTAAATGTATGCATTTTGGGTAGGAAAAGTTCATCAGCTCTAGTTTTGGACCTAAACTCCACTCTTAACTCCCATCCACGTGGCAATAGTGAACATGGGCCACAAGGCACCGGGAGACTCCATCCTCCAGGTAGCAACCTTGGGCAAGTCGTTGCCCAAGATGGGTTGGAGATCTGAATAACTAAGACCTGAACAAACAAATGGTCCCCAGGTGCTTCAATACCTCTTCACCTGAGATGAAAAAGAAAGAACTGTTTCTCGCTTGGCCAGCCCACCACTGAGCCACGTTTCCAAGCAAAACGAGTGATGTTGAATACATTTCTGTAACACCCTACTAGTTATTTCATGGGATACCATTGCAGCAAATCAAAGTAAGACATAAACTATAGTTTATAGCAACACTTACAGCAACACTTTCAGTGTTGCAGAACAAGAGTGTGTGCCAAGCAACTGAAATGCCCAGTGGTCCAAATTCCAGCCTGTTCCCTTAACACAAAGGCCATGTCAGCAGAGAGATAGGCATTGAGTGGGCTCTGACAACAGGAGACTGCAAAGCACCCAGGTGGGAGCTGAAAGGAAGTCTGTGGCTACATTTAGTGCAAGCCTACTGACATGTCTTCTCCTCTCAGGCTGATCCAACAACAAAAATATACATGTAAATTAATAGTTAGGAATCAAGGGCAGGAAGGTTAAAGTTAGTATTTTCTCAGAGCTGCACCCTATTACTGCTGCAGAATACTTTTACAGGGTAATCTTGAGGCTGCAAGTAGTCCTTTTTTATACCACTGAGTTAAGAAGGAGGATCATCTCTAAAGGAGTCAGATAGAGACAGAGTATTTTTCATGAAGCAGTTATGAAAAATGCACCAAACAGCTTGAAGGAGAAAACCCCTCCAGAAGCGTGAAACTATTTTCCACTTCCTACTGCCTTTCCTGCTTCATTCCCAAGGCACACACCAGGGCTGGCAGTCCTTCCCCCTTCCACCACCAAATAAACCTCCAGGTAAGAAGACACACAGTTAACAGAGCACAGGGTGTCAGAATTGATTCCACCCAGCCTTCAAGCTGACTTCTTGACTTTGCTTGATTCTGTTAGTGCCTATGACTATTACATCACAGTTACTGTGTGTATTCTCTTTTGATCTAAACTTCTCTACATAATGGTGGACTTAGGCTACTTCAAGGGGGAAGAACAAAGAAAATGGCAAAATAATTTTATTCTTACAGAACAATCTATTTGCAGGAGAAAAGAGATGGTAAATTGCTGCCATTTTACTGTCTTGTTTGAATAATTTTCTGTGGGAGAATTTTAAATGCCTTGTGTATCAGGAAGGGGCAGCTGCTCTGTTTTCCATATGGGTATTATGGTACGAGGCACTGATGCAATTTGGAAGATGGACTATTGACTGTTGTGAAATGATGCTGAAAATGATGCAATCAATTTAATTCTCTAATGGCCTAAGGAAAGGAGGGGAAACTTTCTGGGAATTGTTTGACCTGCCTTCTGAGAGGCTGAAAATCCTCTTCTGAGTAATCAGAAGATGGATCTCATTTTATACAACTTTTTCTGATTCAGTAGCTGAAGGAGGAAGAACTGAATCTCAATTTATAATTCTAGTTCCTTCCACTATTACTCAAAATGAATGAAGACAACAGTTTTCATTCCAAACCCCAGAGTGCTTCAAGACTTTAGATGACCTTCAAGAGAACTTCAAGATAGTCTCACCATAGTGACGAAAACATTTCTGGTTCGATTGGATCTTGCAGAAGTGTGCTCTTTTATCAAATATTTTGTGGCAATCTATTAATTTGAACTTTTCTTTTTTAAAAAATAAATACTGAGTGAGATGGCTGTATCACAGGATGAAGGAAGGCATCAGTTCAACTCCCTGTTCTGACCAAGTCAGGGATATCTGGGATGAAAAATGACCTAAGCACATGAACCTCTCTGTGTGTGAGTTAGAGGGCAAGTGGGAATGTACACATGTCTTGGAATCACACAGAAAAATGGACTTTCATTCTGAAAATATAAATTGTGGCAATTCTACATTCACAGTAAAAAAAGGGTTCATATTGCTATCCTGCAGAATTAACGTGCATTTCAAAGCATAAAAAGTTGCTGGAATTGGAATTGCTGCCCTTTCATCAATAAAATACTGGCATCAAAAAAAGAGGGAAATTGTTTCTGAGGAACACACACTCCCTGAAGCAACCTGTATTGACCAAGAGGGTGTGACAATCATTTCTGTTGCATTATTATTATTATTTACGTACAGTGGAAGACAAAGATCATGTTATCATGTTCCTCTTTTTTTTTTTTTAATGAAAAATTTTTTAAAAGAACAGGAAAACTACAGAAGATAGTTTTGCTTCACACCTGGTGCGTAGAGATTCCATGCACACGTTCAAAACAGGTATCATTTAAACAAAGCACCCCCAAGTTCAGAGCATTGTCCATCACTCTACACCTGAAGAGCTGCTGTGCACCTGTCAGGTCTCTCCTGAGCCATACCCTGGGCCATACTATGGGGATGGTCATGGTATTTCTCTCTGTTTATTGTATAATGAATTATTGCTTTGTAATAGTCTTTTGGCCCTAAACAGATTGACCTGAGCTGCTCTCAATTGCACCAAGGTCCAGGGAGCAATGCTAATCCAAAAATTTGTTTATCTTCATTAGCCTGGTGCTGTCTGTAAAGGACAGCTTGGCTATAAAGGTATGGGACAAGAATTCATGAGATCTGTTTTCAATTTTCAGTCCTACCACAAGTTTCCTTAGCAAGGCATTTAATTTCATTACAGCTTTCACCTACTCCAAGGATACACTAGCAGCTTAAACTCTAAACTACCCAAGAGCAGGGCCACCTAACTCTGAGTAGCTGTAACAGCTGGCAGAGAGCAGAGAAGGAGTCACAGCTGGACTCGAGTGCAATATTGAATTACAAACATTAAGGTACCAAGCAAGCTCCCTGCCAGTGAGGCCTGACTGGGCATTTCTCCCACTGTTTTACTGGCATTCACAGGCTGAACATGCACTGAGATGCTCTGAAAAAAAAGTCAGGCTCTCAAGTTTTTGCAGGAGGATTTGCAAGGAAAGTGTCCAGGACCTTATGCAACCTTGTTGGTTCAGCCTGGCTCCCCTGTATCCACCACATATTCTCTTTATAATGAGTCTTCGGGATAAACAATGCCTGAACATTTTTGATTAAATGCTTTTCAAGCTCTTAAAGTCCCCAAGTTTGGTCTGTGATATTGCATTATACAAGAATGATTGACTGAAACAAACCTTTTCCCCCTTTCACTCTGCAGCTATTTCCACAAGTATTTTGAATCTGGCAAGAAGTATGACATTATTGATTTGCTCTGCACTGCTTGGTCTGGAGCCTCATCTGCAAGAGCATTATTCCTTATTGCTTCAATAATTTCCCTGAGTGCAGAGAACTCCATTGTATTTTTATTTTTTTTACTTAGCATTTAGTGATTCTTTAAATTTTTTATGTGCTCTGAAGCTGAATATCAGCCATTTGCAGAAATGCACTGGAAGGTAACCAGAAATTCAGATGTCTCCATAGACATGTGACTACTTCTCTTGCTGATCCAAAGTTCTCCACAGACATTTTACTTGGTTTGGGACACTGACAGCACAAAGCACTTATGCAAGATCTCAGGTGATAAGGAGGACTGGGCAGAGAAACTGAATCTGAGCTTGGGGCAGAACACATTTCTGTGCTAAACAGCTCCTGGTCAGTAGAAGTGAAAGCAGTGTTTGATGCCTGAGCCAGGCCCTCAGCATATCCACACAATGGGTAACAAAGCACCTTCATTTTACCCCTTTTCCTTTCAAAAATCAGCATGGGGAGAAGGAGCATCTACAAAGTCAGGCTACGAGACATTCATCCTAGGAGCTTCTTCCATATGGAAGACATAACAGACTGACACTGGGGTCAGAAACATGTTGGACACTCCAAGGAAATGCAGTCCTGTAGCCCACTCAAACTAAGGGAAGCCTGAGAACACACAAATACAAAGTGGTGAGACTTGAAGGAGCTTAGGTCCAGTGGTTTTGTAAAATGGAGAGTCAGTGGCTGCTGCTTATTTTCACAGGCTGTTCCCTTGTGTTTCAGCTACATGCTGTAACCCAGCTTGCAGGCTGAGGACCAAAACAACTACAATAAGACAGAAAACCTCCCCCTTTCATTAGAGATGTGAATGAGCTGTGATCTTCACATTAAGCAACATTTTAAAGTTTCCAGGATACTGCAACATACAGAGTTATTTAGCAGCCTGAAAAGGTCACATCTACTCTGCCTCCCACCACTGTTTACAGAGCACAGTAGGCACAAAAAACAATAGGTTGTGTATTTTCATGCTATAGATTTAGGGGGAAAAGAAATTAGCAAAAAAGAATGTGTCTGCCAAATAACAAAACTTGAATGGGGTAAGTGAACAGCAAATGCATCCTCTGCCATGAAAAGGTTTCTTTTCACTGGTTTTAAGACAAACACTGAACATTTTCCACATCTCAGGAATCAGACTCAGGCCTTGAATAATGAGCCAAGAATAAATCCATAAACTAAGATTTCATTTTACACAGCATCTACCCAGAAGCCATTTTACACCTCATACTTTGCTTTATGGCCAAAGAAATTAACAGCTTCATGTGAGGTGTCAGCCAACAAGTTCATAACACTGAAACCCCAAAGCTTCTCTGTGTCAAGCTGCTAACTTGTCTATTTTGGGTAGCAAAGGGTGTTTCAAAAGAAAAGGACAGTATTATACCACAAGATATTGCACTATAACACTTAAAAGACATATAATCTTATAACAGATTGTGTGGTAATCTTCCCATGCAGAAGATAAGTATCTTTAGAGGATATGTTCAGAGGATAGAGAATGCTATAAAATGTGCAATGCTGCAAGCATATACGGAAACTCAATATATAAAACCTTTCCACATGTTTTCTCTCTCTCTCCAAGCAGCTGGATGATCTGATGCAACACAGCTGACTCATTCCCATTGCCACTTACCCCAGGCTGCATTTTCACTAACCACCTCCTTTCCTACTTAAAAAATAAAGTGTCTCTTTTCAGAGTAATGGAAATCCCATCCAAATCCTCACATAGGCAGCTCTCCCATGAAGGCACACAGAGCTCATCCTGCTGGAACACACAGAGCCTGGGCTGCCACTGTCACTATGGTCCCGGAGCATGGCTCTGCTGCATCACTTGCTGCAAGCACACACGGACGTGCTACTGGGGGTCAGAGCAAGGCTACACTAAAGCACTAACCTCTGGTTTTGTATGAGTGGAAACACAGTCAGCTCCACTGGAATCAGCAGAATGTTGCCTCTCTACACCAGTGGAGAATCAGGCTCAAAACTATTTTTATCATATTTTTAAAGATTGTCTCAGTGGTTTTAAACCTATTTCTTTGGTCGTGCCTTTTTTTTTTTTTGACCTTATTTAAGAGAGTCTTTAGCAGTTCTAATCTGCACATCTGTTCAACCCAACAACAGGGCAATTACAAAAGCAATTTCAAAAGACACTTCCAGTATTTAGAGCTGACAGATTCTTGCAGGTGACAGCTGTTTTGCCACACTGCCAAGTTCACGGCAAGCTTTGCATCACTCCCAGAACGGCTGCAGGAAAACAACACACAAGGCACACGTCGCTGTGGTGACGTGAAGACTTTGTCAATGGATAAAACATCACACGGTCCTGCCGGGGCACAGGTGAGGCTCAGCTCACCTCAGCTCACCTCCAGCACTGCCAGCTCTTTGGCACCACCTTCCTCATGTGCCAGCACCTCCATGCTTGCTGGACTCAGGCAGCACCCCCTTCTTCCAGACACGTTTCCCACATAGAGCATCTTTCCAGACACCCTTGGGAGACACTGAAAAGGTGGGGTTAAGGGAAGAGGACATTATTTTCTTGTTTGTACCCTTCCAGATTCAGTCTGGAAGTTTACCAGCTGCAGTGTCTGGTACTGAGCACACCACACAAACAAACTGTGTTCCTGATCACAGCTGCTCTTCAACGGTCCATTAATATCTCCACTGCTTTAAACCCTCACTTCTGATTTTAATTCTTAGGGCAGTCGATGTCATTATAGTAAGTGGCTTCCTTGTCACTATCCCTACTTATACTGTATTGAATTACACACTTCAAGAACATCTTTCCAAACTGACTGATTAAACCTCTCTTTGATGGGTGAGCTCAGGCTTTAATTTTGTCTCAGAAACATGCCAGGTCCTTAGCCTGTGAAAAAACTAAGTTTACTGAAATATTGTAAGAAGGTCTTCTCTTAAAAGAACAAATCATTTTCTTTCTAAGTAAGCAGGTATACTTCTCATGAAATACCAAACATGTCCTGCTTTCATTATTTCAGTACGGAAAGTGTGCTTTTCTTTTTGTAAGCTAACAGGTCAGTTTGAAGGTCTAAATGAAGCTCAAGTATCGTAATGTTCCCATATCTAATTTAATATTTACCCCTACTGCAAATGCTGTTCATAGGTTATTTTGACTTTGGATTTGTGAGTCAAAAGAACTTATCTGCTCATTGTTTGCAAAGTCTAACCGCTCCACAGGAACGGTGCCCAGCATATTTAGTGAAGACTGGAACACAGAGAGTAAAGTCAGGTGGGAATTTTGCTCCCTCTTTGTTGCCACTTTCCTAATGGCATTCCCTGCTCCCCATTCTAATCAGTACCAGCTGTAGACGTCAGACACATATCTGGAGGCCTCACAACTGCCAGTCACAGAAAGCTGACTTCATTTGTTGTCTACGAAGTGCTGTAACAAAGAACAACTCCACAGCAAACAGCAGCATCTCTTCAAAATACAACTGCCAATACAGTACTTTTAAAAGCTGTTGCCTGACTTATTTTAAAAATCACATAAGGTTCAGAATATACACCTCTTTTTTGCTTTTCCAAACTGCTTTTAAAATGAAGAAAGAAGATACATTAATTGCTAGTAGGGGATTATGTAGGGGACCTATATAATAGGGGCACAGAAAATCACTGCACAGCACTGGAGAATAATACAGCCACTCTCCCACACCAGCCAGTCAGTTGACTGAAACCATCATTTATTATTCCATTTGCATCATCTGAAATGAAGCAGTGTATTAATGTGCTTTGTCAGATAAGAAATGGTGGAGATCTGTTTAGTACTTCACCAAAAGATGGGGTGTGTGTTGACTTCTGAATTCAGTACGTAGGTAGCATTCAGTACCTGCCCCTGCTTTGCACCAGGAGGGCAGGCTGAGGACTCTCCTCTCTGTCCCCTGCCAAAAATCTTCTCTGACAGTTGTTCATTTCTTCTGAAATCTCATTACCTTTAATAATTTGCCACTCTCTTTGCCAGCCTGTTTTCCCCACAGCCTGCCCTGTTTTGGTCCTTTTTACCCCAGTAAAGGACAGCAAATCAAGTCCATAAGAAAAAATTGCAGCCCTTGGATTTTTTTTTTCTGACACTTGGATGACTGCTTAAGAGGATCTGCTTTCACAAGTTGAGTTCATTCCCACTACTTGTGCTTTTATTCACGAGTGTAACACAAGCTCCTACCAACTCTGCATTTGATGTGACTTCCTGTGTCATTTAGTTAGGAAGAGAGGCCAAGTGCTACATTTTCGTTGGCTAAAGATTTTATAAAGTCTGTATTTCACCTGCCCAGGACACACTGATCAATTCAAAACAGAACCTCTCTCTTTTGAATGGCCTCTGTGAAGAAAGCAGGAGCAGGAGACCCCAGAACTGTGCTAACGTGGCACCGAGCACTCTGACTGCAGAGTGCTTTGGGGGCTTGGAGAGCCCCGTTGGTTCTGCTTGGACTTCAAATTAAGGAATGGCAACTGGAGTCTCAATCAAAACGTTTTACAGTCATAAAAAGCTGATCTCAGAGTACTGACAGCTAGCACACAGCTATGCTGCGTGACAGAATTTGCCCCCCACGAATACAGTGAGATGTTCTAAGGATGTTTCCTGTATTAATTTTCCCCAGTAAGTTTGCCTGATGATTGGAAGCAATTAAGACACTTCTTTAATCTGAGGTTAAAACAGAAGATTAACAGGTTTTCTGTCAACAGTTTATGTGTGTTTACTGCATACCTAACTCCTTACTGCATTTAGGCGGTGTTATACCCAACCTGCCAGTGTCTGACTTTCTGTCTAGATTTGTGAAGGAAAACAAATCTGGCGCATGACCGCAGATCCTTTTTTCTTTAAAAATCTAATTTTGGTGTCAGCTTAGTGCTGATTCACATAATAACTGATTTTTAAAAGGCACATTTTCAGATATTTCAATCTTACAAGTGTTTTTAAATTCAAGAGCTTCATCCACACTGGAAAACCGCTCAGAGAATACATACAGAAAATTAATTAGAGTTCAGTTCCTGACAGAAGCTGAGCATCTGCTGAGTACACAGATCCAGTTTCCACTGGGAGATAAATAAATAAAAATCAAACCCCAAATTAAATCAATTTGTATTACAGGCACTCAGAACCATTCAGGACTGGGCACTTGTGATCTAACTTTAACATAAAGATGTTCAGAAGTAGCTGCTGTAAGCAGCTTTTTCACACAAGTTTTAACATCAGTACAGCATTAGCACTAAGGAGTTTGGACTACTTTTGAGAGAGCAGGAGCTGCCTGTTAGAAGTACCCTTTTTCATGCTCAGTTTTGATGAAGGACTCAGGATATTTTACAGTATCACATACCATAATACATAAAACTATGATAATTAGTACTAAATGCAGCTGTTTTAACAGAATTCATTCCTTGTCAAGACAAAAATTCTTCAGACAAGTTTTTAGAACAATTCTCAGTGATTCGGCTCATTAGAAGTCACTTTTCTTAAAGCCTTCTATGTGGACCTGTAAGATTCTTGCTGCTGCTTCAGACTTCCCTGTCATCTCTCCAGAGTTCACATCAATAAATCCCTTGCAAAATCATCTTGTGCTTTATTCTGTGTATTAAGGACACCCTCCCACCTGGGCTACTCGGGTCATTAAGTGGACTCTGAACGGCTCATATTCTTCTCTTCCCCTCTCCAACTTCCTTATAGGATCTTATGCCTTATAAAATAAGGTAGTACAAATTATTGATAATTTGAAATGTCACTATTCTAGCTAGGTTCCTGTTGATCTAAAACCGCCTGTAACTGTTTAAGACTGATTCAATATGACAATTGAGACTACCTGTGACATGCTGGCAGGGCAGATACCAGGTGCAGAGCTTGGAAAACAGTCATATCCCCAAAGCCCTGGTCCTCAAAATCCTGTCCTGGACAGAGACTTTGTAACCTGGAACCCATGTCTCAGGAGAGAGAAACGTTAATAAATTACACGCCTTTTACTGCTTTAGGATGGTGTTGTTGCCCACTCATCCTCTCATTCTCTCTGTTCCGTTTAAAAGACAAAATCTCTCACTAAGCAGCCTGTTGATAACCTTTGGCCGTATTTCAATATGGGATCAAAAAGCAAAACCAATAGGGAAATAGACACCATTACTAATTTATAATTAAAAAAGATGACCAGTTACAGTCTAAAACAAAATCTATCATGTGACTGAAACAGTTCAGGACGGTAATTAATAGGAAACGGCAACATTATTAGAGCACTAATGCAGTGCAGTCATGTGGGAATACTGAAATCCCTGGAATGTGAGAAGAATTTAAAATCCAGCTGATATGGCTGTAAATCATCACTCAGCCAGTAGGGCTGCAGGTGTGAATTGTGCTGAAAAAACGGTTAGTGGTAAAACTCCATCATTCATTTCATTATCTTCTTTTCCCTCCCATCTCTCCCTCCCTCTTCCCAGTTAGAATTTCTAACAAAATTATGGCAAAACTCATGACCTTTTCCATCATTTATGACTATTCTCTTCTAGCTAGCACTAAGTTATTGGAATGAAAATTGCCTTCTTGTTTTCCACTGCCTTTAGTAATGTACAAGACTAATTAATTATTTTGCAACAGATAATTTGCAACTAGAATACTACAAAGATACAATGCATACCAGCTTGCCAAAAAGAGAAATTAACAGTAAATATGATGATCAGTTGACATTGCCAGGAACAGGCCCACAATCTAAAGTAATTTTTATTACCCTACCCTTTCTAATCAACCACGACTACCACTTAAATGTAAAATGGATCTAAGACATTTTTTACATTATTTTAATCTGGATTTTGTCAGAAGAAAGAAGTTGAATCAAGTCACTGTTTGCTGAAGGCTTTTCAGAAGCCAGGTCTTGCAAGGAGAAATGCAACCAATAGCAAGTTTTTGCACTGGTAGTTGCAAACTGTGAATAAAATTCTGTACCCATACAAGCTTTTGTGAAATCTAGACCAAATAACTTCAGAAATGCAGACTGAAACATCCACTGAACTACTGATGTATCACACAATGCTGATTACATTTTAAGATGCTCTTATTTTCTACCAGCATTGTATGAAAATAACACGCAGTATTCAGAATGTGAAAGTACAGCAGAATCAGGGGTTTCTTCAGAAGATTAGTGGCATTGCAGTATATTACCAAATCTATGCTCCCACCAGATCAAACATACCACACTTCAGATTGGCATTTAATACAGATATTTGTAGCCTGAAGGAATAATGAATGAAACTAATTAAGTTTAATAATTCAAGAGAACTTGGCATGCCTGATCGCTACATAAAGGCTAATTATCTTTCTCCCTTTTTTCCAAATCACCCCCCGCTTATACCAGATTAATCTGGAAACTTCAAAAATGTGAAAGTATTAAGAAAAATAATAGTAATGGTAAACCCTTTCAACACAGAGGAAAAACCCTGTAGCAGATCTACAGCTGATGCAAACTTGACTAAAATCCTACAGACTGTTTTAAAGAGTTAATGTCTGTTTTTACAAGTAGTCAGCTCAGTCATAAAGGAGACTTATTTTCTTGTACATCCTCTCATCACAGAAACAGGGCCCAAAAAGCAGCCTTAGATAGACCTTACTAAACCCAAGTCCTCAGCTACGCTGCAGCAGAGACCTCAAACACTGCACTGGCATGCAGGAACTTTTGATAAAGATCTACTTCATTCAGCAGTGGAATGTTCAGAAGTGTTAATAGACTTCTCTCCTTTCCCCACATTTCCCAGCCAGGACTACTATCAACACACGTGTTTCAATCAACTATTTAAAACCTGTAATAGTATCTTAGATTGACAGAAAAACAATTCATCAGTTAAGAGACGATAAAATTGAGAGCAGGTTTTGTCAGAAGCACTGGACTCAAGAGGGAAACTGTACATATAAAGAGATTGCCCTGGATGGAGGTTATTCAGTGTGACGCACTCCAGATTAGCAGGTACCCATACAGAAAGTAATATAAAGGATGTTTCGTTCTAGCAAAGAATGTACCACCAACTAGAAAAAAACCCCAAATTAAAACCCTATCCCAGCTGCATCTATTAATTTTCTTCCAAAATCCACTTCCAGCCAAGCATTTTTTGCCAAGTTGAAGAGTTAAAGAAAATACTTTTTAACAGGTGATTAATTTCCTTCACAGTACAGGGAAAATCTTTAGAGCCAGAGGTTGACTTAGATTACCTTGCTAACTAATAAAGGGAAGAGGTTTTTAATTAGGTCGCCTAAAGCTTATTCTTCCTTCATTATTTATGATTCTTCTTTTGCACAGTGTAATTACTACCAGCAACATATAGATATTATAAAAAAATCCCTACGCACACAGATATGTAGGAATATGGAGAGAACAACATATCAATAAGAAGCTTCCTCCTCCTGCACAAGCATTTCTACCTAACAGTAATTGCAAAAAGAGACCTGGCATGTGCAAACATCAGCTCTGCTCTTCTTCAGATCCTTCTTTTCCTGGGACAACTGCAAGATACATCTAATAGGCAGGCAGCTGGGTAGTGTAACTGTTACAATGGCATTTTTTCTTGTTGTGTGTATCCATTTGACGTTCACAGTTAGACTGCAAACTCTTCCAGGGAAGGCTATTTTCTCTTGCACAGGTCTAGCCCTGACCAGCAGTGATGGTTTTTCAGCAGCACCATTAAAACCGTCATTCTTTGCTTGTAAAACGTGTGCAACATTTGCTTGATAAAAGAACACTGAACCAGGCTGGCTCCCACATTGATGTCTGAAATTACGGGAGCTGGTAGGTTACACGCGCACCTAGTGTGGGATGTGCAGAGAGCTGCATAAAGGCTGTGAATTATTTACACATTTACCATTATTCATTTCAGATGAGCTGCCTTTGCTCACCAAGTCCCAAGTCTCCTCATTTACTATGACCGTCAGGGAGACTGTGTTAAGGCAGCAAACATCAACCCAACGTGTCAGACTTGCATCTCGCCAAGGGCTGGATGCACAGCAGCACTGAGGAGCAAGCTGGGGGAGACTGCTGTGACATGTGAGAGAGGTACCAACGTCAAGCAGCTCCTCTTGCATGTTGAGCTGTCATTATTTTCAGGCAAAGAAGGCTACTGAATACAGGCAAGTAGAGTGTAACCCTGCATACCACTAAAACCAATTTACTTACGAGGCTAAAAGGACTGTGGTCCAAGTTTTCATTTGTTGTGATCACTGCTTATCCCAAAACCCGCTTATCCCAAAGCACTTTCCACAACATTCAGTTTTGTGAGAGTCTTTGGGACAGGCTTTGTTGGTTTATGTATTTCATCTGTGCAGGTTTCTTGCTTTTCCTCATCTGTGCCCAGAGGGAGCATTTAAGGCCAATAATTACATCCACACAGCACATCCTCCTTCTATTGTATACTATGCCTGTTCAAAGTTTAATAAGCCTCTGAAAATAAAATGAGCATTCCTGTTCAGTTGCATCAGGCTGTGATGAAGTTGGGGTTTTTTCCCCCTAGTCTTGAATTAATTCACTCTAGAACCCTGTCTATGTAGATATCCTGCCACCTCTATTTGGGCACAGAGAAAAAAAGTTTGTGAACTCCTTCATTTACATTGTAGCAGTCCTAAAAGCCTGGTCGTTGACCAAGCGATGCCTTTGTATCCAGACAGATCAGGAGGAGCAACTCCAGTCAGTGGTTTTATAATCGAATTTAATATGGAAATTTTTACTGTTTTCTAAAAAAAAAACAAAAAAACAAAAAGCTTTTTAGGTTTAGGGATGACCTTCCCCCATGTACTTTGCATGCACAAATCCAAAAATCTGATGCCAGTCCATCGACAGGAAAGACCAGGACAAAAAATAAAAAAGAAGAAAGAAAGAAACAATCCATAATTGCTCTTTGCTTTAAAGCACATGAAAGAGGGGAGTAGAAGGAACACAGGCAGGCTATTTGAGTCGCTCATAAACATATGGTACAACAGCTTCCCAGCAGGAATGCATAGGTTCAGTTTTCTGCTCAGATACACTGGCTGCTGCTAAGGGCCATTTCTTTGCAGCATGAATGCAGAGAGCAACTCAGGATAATCAACCCCACAACACATGGCTACAGTGAAAAACACACTCAGTGCCTCTTCTGCCACGCACCCACCACACATCCACGCCCAGGGACCCCCATAACATTCTCATGGTTCTGGTGACTTACCATTGAAGTAAAGATCTCCAGGGCCACAGGTACAGGAATAAATTAGTACAGATTTGTGCCTGCTTTGATGCAGTGCTCTCTCTGTTGTTCAGATCAGCAGGTTTTGGTTAACTGCGAGTAAAACTGGACAATAGAGGTCAGACTGAGATGGCCAGTAACAGGACAGACACTGTCTCCAGGGGGATTGCTAGAGATCCCCTCTGGTTCTCTCATGAGAGCTTTCTCCCTCCTGGGTTTATAATTAAATCACCTAATTCCCAAATGATTCTTGTTAACTTGTTACCTGTCTCTGATCCTAACTTTCATTGCTTGAAGTAGGTCAGATCTTTATGCAGATCTTTCTATGGGGAACTATTTAGCAGAAGTTTGGATTATCAATAGAATTACGGTACACTCAGATTTTCCCTTGCTGATTCTATAATAACAAGACTCCTTGCCCTTCTTATGATAACAGGATCCCTTGTCCTTCTTTTGACAGCTTGGTTCACTTGGCTAGCGGCTCCTCAAACAGTTGAATTTTGTATTCCTAGAAATCTGGTATTCTAGTCTTCTGCAAAATGTGCCATCTCCCCAGAAAATGGAACGTATTTGTGGGACAGCAACAAGCTGAATATGCTAGAGCATGAGTTCCTGTTACAGTGACTTTCAACCATGTATTGCAGGCACGCTTCAAAAGAACAGACATGGAGGCAGTTAACAGATAACTGTGTGACACCACTGAGATACGCCCTGGTTTATTTTGCTCATGAGGGGCCCTGATACAGAGCTTGTGGTGACCATCTGTGGTGGTGCATCCCTCCCCTCTTCCTTCCTCACTGAGCAGAGATAAGCAATACAAAAATTTGCACATGCACACACACGTCTTAAAAGCGGAAAAGACCTACTTGCACTGCTGAACTCAGTGGACATTCAATGCACAGTATGTTGTTGCCTACCAGCATTCAGTCATGTGCCTGCAGTGCTCCTGGCAGTGCTTATAATTGCCCTTAGTTGATTTACATGTCGCATTTTAAACGCTAGAGATGAGCGGTGGAGTTGCCTGCAGGTCTGAATCCTTTTGAAAACATTGTACATCATGGTAGGGGAGGTAGATGAAACAGTTCTCTGACAATATAACAGCAGGGAGAAAGTTCCCTCCAGTACTTCTGCAGCTTCTATTCCATACATCAATGACTAATTTGTGCTACTATAACTTCACTTAGGCCCATACAGTCACACTGGGAGGAAGAATTATGCCATTGTGTCTATACAAAGGCCTATTCCCTGTTTATTGCAAAAATAAGTGCCTTTTAAATATATAGGTGAATTCAGCTTAGACATGAAGAATACTGAAATACTCAGCCAGCCAGCAATAACAGGACAGATTCTAATAGTGTTACTGGTATGTTTTTGACAGTCTATTACTTCAGTGGGGCTATTGTATGAAGTGTGCACTGGTTGGTACAAGTAAGATTACCCAGAACCTAACCCTGTATTAGTGATTCATCCAGGAAATTCTGTGAAGCAGCATCCTTTAAAATGCCAAAGGTATATTCAAAAGTAAATACATATGTAGAGTTATAAGTATGATCCTACCTAATACTGGCATAAAGATTTCAACCACTATTAAGGGTATATTCTTTGTAATATTTAGTTAACTTTAAACATATGCTGAAGCCTCAAAGAAATCAGTGAGAACTAAATGCCACCCTTTGAATAGATGCTTCAGGGTTTTTTTTCAGATGCTAATAAGCTCAGCATTGGTTTTCCTTCAGGTACATTTTGCTGATATTTTTTCACTCTTTCTATCAGAGCAGCAGTTTTGTTGCTCTGTCCTCCTGCTACAAAAGGAAGAGCTGCTGTTATTCAAATGCAGGAACACATGTGCATTCATGTTGAAGAGTGAGACCACAAGATGGAATGTATCACCCAGACCATAGTCAAAAACTGTCTCTGTCCCAAAGGCCTGGCACTCTCATATAATCCACTTACCCACAGAGTGGGGAGAACAGAAATTCTGTCTCCAAGCGACACAGTCAGCTGCACACAGGCCAGTTTAGACTGGAAAACTGTGGCTGTATATGACTTGGTACCTTGCCCACAATAATAAGCCAGGAGACAGGTTTTACTGATCTGGATTTAATTCAGCACAAATGTGGCTATGTAACTTCCCGGCCAGATCTGATGCACCCACTGCACTGTGGGAATCCACCTGGGGCCTGTCCAGCATCTCATCTTAAGGCTCTCTCAAGTAGTGTAAGAATATGTTGTCTCCAGTGCAGAACACATCAACTCTTGTCTTGAATTCTTGTCTTGCTGGCCTGCTGCCTGAAAGACACAGAATAGTAAACACTGCAAAATCCTGGTAGAATTAATTTCAGCTACCTCCCTTTCAGTTACTGCTTCTGACTGATCACAGTGGCTACATGGATTAAACAGTGAATTCACCAAACCAAACTGCTTGAATAAAAACACAGTTTCTATCTTGTGAAGCCAGAATGCATCCTGCAAAGCTCTCACTGACAAGGCGGCTCAGCCAGGTTATATAATTGCCACCCTCACAAGCTTTTCATCTTTGTCTGAGTGGTACTCAAAAGGAGTGAAGTTCTCTCCTACACTTGAAAATATCGATGAAACTCAAAGAGTGCTTGCTGCTGAATGTCCCACTGATCACAAGGAGCCAAGGGCACACAAAACCTCACCATCAAGAGCAGAGCTTCCAGAAAGTCAATCTTCCTCCTCTTAAAAAAAAAAAAAAGTGATTCCCAAGAACGTTCCCACCAAAATCATTTAGATCCTTTGGGTCACTGGTTCATACCTAGCATGATAAAAGAGCTACAGATCTAACCCAGAGGCTATTTTTTAAAGCTCATATTCAGGAACAGCTGAAATGCTCTCTCTGCCTTTCAGTGTCAGGCTGGAGGCTTTGCCTGCCTCTCTAGGCAGGGTATGGTGGTGTATTGACCACCTCAACAAAATATTTGCAACCTCTCAAGGCACCAGGTGAACTTGGGCCTGTGAGCCTGCTCTTCCTAATCATGGGAGCATATTCTGTGGCCTGAGTTAGAACATGCAGTGAATCTGTCCTTGTGGGGTGACTGCTCACATACACTTTTGAAGGGCAACAATGATGCAGACGGTGAGATAAAATCTAACTTACTGGGGTGAATCAATTCTGATGTAACTTTGTGCATGTCAGTAAAATTGCACTTGGTCCAGGATCTGTACATGCTGAGGACGTCATTGAATTTATTGCTGTCTCCTATAGAGCAACTGAGACATTTCTGAGAGGGGAACTGTCAAGGGCAGAACACCAGCACTGCCCCAGGTATAGCAGCAAGGTTTCCTGGGTGGTATTATTAAATCTTTGGTAGTATTTCCTGTCAGCAAACCCTCCACAGAGTGCCAGTCCCTAAGAAGCAGGTACATAGGTGGAGAAGACCTCTCTGAGCAAAGCTGTAGTTGCTGAATCTTACCCTGTTGAAAAAATGAAGAGTCCATTGGGGACCGGAGCTCAGATCAACACGTACCTATTGCTGCTCCCTTTTGGATCTGGTTTGGGGTTGGGGGCTGTTCATTCAGTGACAGGTAGGGGTCAGAGCTGGCTGCTATGGCTGGGTGCTATCCATCAGCAGAGGTGCTTGGGGGACAGCTTAAAGTCAGGGCCACAGAGAGGACAAAACCAGCCAGAACTCTTGGAATTGGGAGGAAATCACTCTGTATCCATGTATTTTTGCGGGTTGAGGTTTAACCTCAGGACAGCCTGACCGGGCTCTACTTGCCTTTTTGCTGAACTCCCTTCAGTCTGTGAGCTTAAAATTATCATTAAATGAGGAGAGTTTATCTTCTACTAGTGATTTAGGTTTTGGTTGACTGCTGAGTATCAGAGCTGAGTATGAGTGACTTCTACACTGGAGTCACAAAAGCAGCTAAGATGAACTTGAGTTAACCTTCTGTATTGCCGTCTTTAGCAAGAGCTAGTTCATTGTTCCAGCTAGCCTCAGAATCACAGCAGAGCACTGATGCTTGTGAAATTTAATATTCCTAAAATTGACAATCGCCATCTCCCATAAAGTTCACTGCACCCTGTTGTCTAGTATCTCTGCACTTCTGCCAAATTTCCACACTGCCATTTTAGATAGTAAGTATTAACAATTAAGATGCATTTTATTGCTTATTGAAGAGATGGAAGACTCATGGAGACTGTTTCTTCTCGTGCGTGTGAGATTCGTAGACTGCTTTGACCATGGGTATTAAAACTAGAATTGAACTCATCCCTATATTTGAATGTATAAAGCAACAATGAGCTCTCATGGGCTGTGCTTAGAGCTTTACAGCAAGAGACTCAGCAGCTCTTCATAAGTTTCATACAAGCGTCACTTGATTATGTTGGATTTTTGAAAGTATAAAAGCATTTCAATGTAGGTACACGCTTTAAGAGCTGTTGGCTCTCAGACATTTTTATAAATAGCAAGCAGCATTTTTTCTGTTAAGGCAAAGTTCAAGCAGAGAAAAGCATCTTGCTTTCTTCTGTGTGCATTTTTGTTTGGTAGCTTCTCAAAGGGCAGCTCCTAAAATAAAACTGTTTACAATAACCTCCTCAGATAAAAACATTTCACTTCTAAGATTGAGCATAAAATTTTCACATCTTGCACTTCAGCTCTGATGTGCCTTGCTCTCATATTTTGCCCAGAGGCTTGATTATTGTTCCATTACTAATACAAATGGAGAAGCTTTTGTTTCAATTCAGGCTTTTCAAAGAAACTCTCTTCAAGTCATCAGGGTCTAGCCACTGAACTCTTTTAATCTCTAGCTATAGTTTTCTTACTTTTTCCACTCACTGTTTAAAATCTATTTTCTGTTCGCCCTTTTATAACTTGAATATAATGGTATTATTTCTTTCCCTCTTTGTTCTCCTTGTTTGCCATCTTTCTTGCTTTGCCATGTTCTTAGGATGGTGTACTTTCTTGAATTCTCTGCAGTACAACTTGAACCCTGGAGACCGCACAAGTGTTTTTGAACAATGTAAGAGGATTGTGGTTCCAAATACCAAAGAAGACAGCACTGTTTCTAATACTGGTTAGATTTGTTGTTAGGTAATACAAACTAGCGTATGTATTGAGTGAGGCCATATATATGTACATATACGTATATTGCCTGTCAATTTTGTAATTAACGTAATCAATTGTTACCATGGTTCATCTGCTTGTTCAGTATTTCAGTGCTGCAAGCTCATTGTTCCTCAAGCTGGCCCAGTGCTCCCCTAAATAAAATGAGGAAATGTCTGTGTCCCTGTGGTGGATGCAAATGAAGGAAGTGCTGCTTCTGACAGAAATTTCATAACAGTAGCAAAAATGAAATAGTGTCAGGTTTTCTTTTTAGGAAACTTATACCTTCTCTTTGGTGTTTCTGTACAGTTTTACTGCAGCATACATACAGAAAATACAGTTGTGATGAACAGTCAAGGGCATTCAGAACTTGTTGCAGTACTTTCTTGTTTTGTCTTAGAATATAAGAGTCAGATTAACTACATTGGTGAATGTCTGAGTCCGCTAAAGTCAAAATGTCATTTTCCTAATAGAGTTTTGTTCTATGACTGCCTTGCTAATGGGCTGTTCACACTGCTTCCTAGGAACGGCCTAATTAAAGGTTTGACATTGAAAAAGTGATTAAAATTTGCATGAAGAATTATTGAAGGAATTAATTTTTTCCTGGTGAGTTGATAAGTAATAACATACATTTCGGTAAATATAAGACATCTGATCCAATGGACTTGCTGGACAGTCTAGACCTGTAAATTTACATTCAAAGCTGTGAATTCAGAGTTAATTTATTATGCAGTTGATTTCCAGCACCACTGAGCTTAATGAGATTTGTTATTCTCCTAAATGGGCTTTCCCCTCAGAGCACCTTGTTTCATTAGACCATTTAACAAAGGTGGGGGTGAATGCGGGGTGTAAACACTACACAGCCACACCAGCTGCCCCTTTGTTTGGCACACTAAAGTGCTAATTCCTCTCACTGACTATGGGTGCACGTGTCCTGCACTCCATCAATGAGGATGTGCCTGTTCTGTGGCTGTGGAGCCAAGGAGAGGTAGTGGGGTTTTACTTTGCTGAAAGCTAAAGAGAAACTTCAGGGAATTTCACAGATTCCTTGAGAGAAGGCTTTGACTTGCTAAAGGTCTTGAGTGTGTTCAGAGTTCAAAATTGGAACTATATTCCTTGCACTAACAGTGTTGATGACTGGTTTCTCAACAGCCAACTATCACTTTGGGAAATGACAGATGTAAGCAGAACTGCCTATAATTAATAACATTTTAATTCTTAGCAGAATGGACCTGACAAAAACAAGGCCCCGAGACTCTCTGTTTCCTGTAAAGTGTCAACACAGGAAAAAAACCATAAGGAAGGTGAAAGATCAAGCTCCATTTCATAGAAGTGAAACCAAGGCATGGAAGCAGCACGTGACCCTGGCAACAAACCCAGGAGTGAGCCCGAGCCCCTTTATTCATTCAATACCTGAATGAAACTCCTTTTCTGACGGTTCTCCCAGGGTCCTACCCCAGTGTGCCCAAATTACGTGCCGTTCCTCTCAATGTCCATCTCTCTGATGAGAAATGCTTCCACCCCAGAGCCAACCAGAAGATTAAATTTCTATCAACTTTAATTTTTTAAAATTAAACTTCTTTGCCATTCTGATCAGCAAGTTGAGGGTAAATGTTATTATCCTTAGTCAAGTAATGCGTCCACTAAGGAGACATTTTGCACCTTTTCATGATGCAATCGTAGACTACACAACTGACTGACCTCCGTATTCCCACTGTTTACAATCATTCAATTTTGAGACATAAGATGATGATTTTTCCCAAGGAAAACTTAAAAGCAATTTCAGCAGCTATTAAGGCATTGTCAGTGAAACTCCATTTATGATGAAAAAATAAACCCCACAAAACTGCCAAAGAAAACAAGAAAGTCAGTGTATACATAACCAGACAGCATCAGGAATAACAAAACTAGTGTTAAATGGCATGAGTTTTCCACAGATATCTGTTCTGTAACAGGTATAGAATAGAAATCTGGTTGAAAATAAAATTATTGTACAGAACAAGGACTGAAAAAATTAATAAAAGCTGTGGGACTTGAAATGGTTTCTTTCTCTGTCGCTTTCATTTGTGTGTGTATTCATGACTGTGTGTAAATCTAAATACATACCCACGCCTGGAGGCAATGTTGATTCAGAAACACAGAATAAAAATTAAAGAATCAATGACCTGTTGAAATAAATGGCAAAGCTCCCTTGACTTCAGCAGAGATGGAATTTTGCCCCAGATATTTGGGACAAATTTATCAACAGCCAGAAGGTAATAAACTTGACCTTTGAAAACCAGCGAAGAGGAAAAGGAAAATGGCCTTTGGATTGTCCACCTGTTTTGTAAAATTTTCCTGAAAATGTAACCAACACTGCTCAAAACTTGCTTCCCTACCCCCACCTCGTCATAATCTGCTGATGCCTCTTTCTCCACTACCTTAGGGATAACGTAAACTCATTAAGTAGATATGTTGGTCTAGAATTAGATGGAGTAATTATGTAGCTTCATGTGAGACAGGGCAGATCAGAATTGATTTTCAAGATGTGACAGATTACCTTACACTTATTTTGTGTTAAGAGTGGGCAGTGGAGGAGAACGTTAGACTAGTTCATGTGGCATATACATCTATGGCACCATGTACTCACTTCCACGTGGAGACAAGCCTGTGCTGGTTACCCTGACTCCATCCTTGAAGGTTCTCACTTTCTCACACTTACTCTTGCAGCTGCTGTGCTGAAACAGAGACAAACCACAGTCTGTCATTTCCAAATGGAGGCAATGAGAAAAAGAGAGACCATAACTCAACAACTTTCATGTGTATAAACTGGTTTCAGAGCCCAAGTTACAGAGAACACAGATGCCATGTAGTGTGCAATGAGCCTGCCAAAGAAATCTGTTCTCCCTCGGTGGCCCACCAACACCAACCTGCATGACAGTGGTGTCCTTGCAATTTATGTCGCTGTAGCTGCTCTGGACAACACAGTAAAAAACAATCTGGGTGTCAGCAGCAGCTCCCTCTGCCACCATGAGGCCTGGACAATTTTGCTGGTGTTACCTGTGCATACTGTTAAAGGATTATATTTGGAATTGGCCTCAGAGATCACACCCCACAGGTGTGAGGTTGCGAGGCTGCGCAGGGACAGCCATTCTCTTTAACCTGGGAATGGTTCCCTCAAGGGCCCAGTGAGGATGAAGATGGTGATGGTATGTCATCATCTCCCCACAGATCCTATACAGTGTCCCTGCATGTCTAGAGGTTTTGCACTTACTGCTGGTGGTTCTGTGGCCCCTGGCCAAGCTTGTCCACTGCACCCAGACCCTCTGGGGCAGAGCAGCTGTGGCAGGATGGCACAGCAAAAGGGTACTCCCTCCCCGTGGCATCGAGGAAAAGGAGGTGCAGCAAGCCAGGCACTGGCTTGTTACAGAATGAACCTTCTTTCTATTGGCATGAGCCCAGCTCTTCTCTCTCCTTGTAGCTGTAAAGCAGCAGCCACCAGACAGGTAGGATTAAACAATGCCACTATAATAACACCAGCAGTCTTCAGGCAGAGTGGAAATCCTGGCAGAACAGAGCCCCAGCTAAAGGTGGAATAATGCATGCCTGGGACTACCCCTACTGTTCAAATTTCTCTGGTATTTATGTTTAATTAGCTAGTGATTCAGAATGGCTCTGGCAGTAAATCCCTCCTGGATGAATCCCAAGGTCACTTCCATAGATGCAGGACGGAGAAATGCACTGAAGCCTGGCCAGCTGATAATCTTTTGCCTTGCTTATACCAATTGAATCCTTTTTTCTCTTGGATGAACTTATCCGGGAGCCAGCTAGACTGTGGGCCCCTGTTAAATAATGATGATTATGTTCTTTTTGCTCACTGTCGACAAAGAATTATAGCCCCTCATTTAGAGCTCATTTCAAAACCATAAGATTCTGTAATTGAAAGTGGCTGAAGCTAATTTGATAACCCAGTTCTGAACACAGCCGACTAACTACTTTCCCTTTGTCCTTTCAACAGTAATGGCCTTGTCAGGAAAGTCTTCTATGCTACTTTTAAGAGAGCAGTTATGACAGAGGTTGAAAACTATTGTCCTGTGACAGACTGCAATTTCAACATAGCCTTCAGGTTCCCAGCAAGGCCAAGGGCATGGCAGTAGGGTCAAATGCCCTTCAGGCACAGCTGCCCTTTGAAACACCCACCCAGAGCTCCCTCTCTTGGGCTACTGACTCCTCAAGATGCAGAGCTCTGTCCAGGAGAACATCTGACACTTCCTCAGATGACATGGATATTTGCTGGGCTCTCCAGGTGTCCCATTGCCCCTCCTTTCTGGCAGCTCCCCTAGATACACTGTGATTAAAATCCTATACCAGGACACCCTGAAGGCTCTTCTCCCTTAGAGCAGCCCCTCCTGACTGCACCAGTGGTGCAGGATACACTGAACCCCGTCTTGTGCTTAAGAGCTGGGTAAATCTCTGCAGCACAGATGGGCAGGAGGTGGACTGTGCTTACCCAGAGAACAGCCCCACGGAGACGAGTGGGACACCCTGGCAATGCTTCCTGCCCTCAGCAAGGTCAAAGCAGCCTAAGCAGACCATACAACACAAGGTAGAAAATAAAGCCTAAACAGGACACCTACCTAAGGCTCTGTCTGCCAAGCTGCTGTCCCTCAGACTGCTCGGCTCTTGTGATTCACAGCCCTGACCCTTAAACTCATTTACTGGGCTACAAGCAGCAGTGCAAGGAGTTCTTTTTCCCTCCAATACCTGTCCTCTGTTCACACCTGCACCTGGGCACTCAGTGATTCGAGGGGAGGAAAGCAGTTTGCCTTAAGCCTCCTTTGCAGTGGTCACTGAGGGAAACTCAACGACTGCAAGATGAATATTTTTGCTACCTTAGTAAATTTTTCCTGGGGTATTTTGGATTCTGGGCCTTTCCCATGGTGAATGGAGGAAATGTAAATAACATGGCAAACATTTCTCTAGCCATAGCCTAGAGCTGTTTTCAGAGCTGCTCTGGCTGTTGTAGTAATTAGCATAAACAAATTGCTAAATTGTGTGCTGTGATAAAATGATGGATTGCATCATGGAAGAAATCATTACCTCATTGATTAGCAGCACATGCCTTCAAAAATCACTATCTAAGCAAATTCTGAGGATTGTGGGAGCTTTGTAAATGTTACAACTTCTGTGTACCGTAAGCAAAAATCAGGAAATACTAATATGTAAATCACCAAAATTAAATTTTAACTATTAAAATTGGTTCTCAAGTGGTTTCTAACATTCACTGTAGCTGTTCATGTGGGGCTCATGTTCTGTGTCTCCTTGTACTTCCCTGTACTCATGGGGAGAAGGCTGTAACAGTGTCTGCTTGAGGCAGGGTCTGATAGTACAGCATACAGTGACATTAATGTCTTTTTGCAGAATAGTTTTGTTTTGAATGTAGTGGGAATTTGGCTTTTTTTTTTTTTTTTTTTTTTTTTTTTAA
>JAWMRA010000033.1:8636506-8945700 GCA_035584735.1 Pseudotriccus pelzelni | reverse complement strand
ATGCATATTCTGCAATTTTCTCCAAGAAAAACAAACAAATAAGAGGAAATTTTTAGAAAAAAGGGTTTTTTTTTTTTTTTTTTTTTTTTTTGAAAGCAAATGTTTCCCTGCACTTACATATTGAAAGGATCTTCTGCCCAAAATCTGTGTGGTTCACTGGCAGCATCTGCTTCTAGGTATTCCCTCATGGTGGCTTTAATAATCAAAGCAGCCTGTTATTGCCAAAGCTGATAGCAGCAGGCTTCACTTCTTATTCAGCATAAGTACTCAGTATTTTATAAAATTACTCATTTAAATGGGCTTACTTTTATTAGGATTAGCAGGCCAATCCCATCCCTCCTCCCCACATCTCCCCCCTCTTGTTTTAAGTAAGATGAGACACTCAAATTGAATATTAATACATCATTGTAACAGAAATGTGCATGTTGATAGTGGCTAGCTGCTGTGAAACTGGGACACAGGAGCCCTCCCCTTAGCTCTGTGTCAGTGCATATCCCACACCTAATCCCAGAGGATTCCCAAATTCATCATCAGTAGAACAGAAAATCAATAGAAGGCAGTGATTTCTTTTACTGACTTGGGTACTGCCACAGCAGAGAAAAGTGCACCTACAGGCATTGCTGTGGTGAACTGCCAGAAAATGTGAAAACTCACAGCCTCCAATGGTTACCACAGCCTGGAGCTGAGGAGGTCCCCCTTCACTCTCACACTTCCTTTTGCCTTTCTCTGCTGGCATTTCTAGCTCTTCCCTCGTGATGCATGGAAACACTCCGTGCCAGCTCCTGCACCTGACTGTGCTTTTCTTTATTTCTGACACCGTTCCACATTTGAAATGTGCTCGTCTCTCTCATCAGCTGTTAGCCCAGTAGGGCCAAAGGTTTAGCTATCCTGATTATTTCACAGATCCCACAGCCAGGTCATTTAATCTGTGTCTGGGTCCTACAGTGGACTGGATGCGAAGAAGAGAAAGAGATCTGAAAAACATTTGCATCTGTTTTGCGGAGGTGAATATCAGGGCTTCCCTCTCTTTCACTGTCAGATTAAATCACGGACATGAAAACTAGTGACCAATGATTACAGGGCCTGCATCTGTAAATGAAAGAAAGTTTCAATAAGAGGGTAATTTATTTTACCTAATTAAACCCGCTGACTTGTGGTATGAATCCATTCAGTAAAATACCCTTTTAATAAGTGAAAGAATACCTTTCAGAATTGAAAGATTTGCAGTTGTGATCTTCAGTTCCCACTTCAACTCTGCTGCAAGGCAGTTCTTGGAAATTAGAGACAAAGCATTCTTCTCCAAAGAGAGTCCATTTTATGAGTGTCTGGTGGCACACTTATCTGCTCACTGTCTCTCTCCTAAAATCTAGCATCTCACTGGAATTCTTTTTTTTTAACTAATTAGGCAATTTTATACCTAGTTCCAGGAGTACTTCTCAGGACAGCATTAATTTTAATAGCATCTTAAAATGACAAATTCAAGATATGCCACTAACAGTGAATATATGGAGTTAACAGATTTTCTTCTTGCTGCTCTTGCTCGGCAAGACATTTGTCATAGCAGTAGTCCTGTTTTGGCACCATCCTCATCCATTCCTTATGCACTGATTTTTATATCATAACGTATCTTTCACTAGGAGTACCATTTCTGTGTTACCATATGGGTGATGTCACATACTTAACAAACCCTTCATAAACATTTACATAGGCAACTGTCTGTTAAACATCAAATGTTCTTTTCTGGAGGAGTCTGCAGTTTCACCTACTGTTATGGTAACTTATCTCTCAGAAACAGTCTGAGAAATATCCCTCACAAATTTAAGTGTTCTAATTTCCATGAACAGCCTTTACCTAACCAGACATAGGAAATTGTCCCCGTTCTTTGTCAGCCATAAGGAATGTGCAGGCTGCAGGCAGTGCTGATGAATAACACAGCAGCCAGCCCCTCCACTAGATAGCCCCCATCAGACCAGCCTGACTAGCACAAGTCCTTCTTTTCCTATTTTTAGTAGAATCTTCTCCTTTTTGCATTTCTTCAGGGAGTCTGGACCATTTGACATTATTTGTGCCTCTTTGAAGAATTAATGCTGCTTCACAGTGACACAAAGCAGCACAGTACTACTAAAATTTGTCTTCCGTTCTCTTTTTGTTGAGAAAGCTGGTTTCTAAGACTAGGCTTGTGGGTTCTTAATACAAATGGAGTTTGCACCTAGAAGCTATGAAAGAGCAGAAACAAAAGTTTCCTGCCATTAGTCGTAAAATAATGTAGGCATTAAAACTCTGAAATCCAGGAAGAATCATTACACTTTCCAGCTATGTTTGAGTGATTTGAGTATTTAGAAACTTTCTTCTGGTACTTCATGCTGGTAGTAGCCAAGAACAGCACAAGACTGCAGAGTTAAAGCTACTTGCTATGCTCTCTAGCACACTGTAACTATTTGGTTATCTGCTAAACCACAACTCCTTCTATAGCCATCTGGAATTTGATCAATTGAAGAAAAGGAAACAAAGCCACTAAGTCATTACAGTACAAAACAATTGCTTGATTGTTTTACTTAGCATTGTTTCCCACTGGAGCCTGGTAATAAAATCTACAACTCGAGATCTTATCCTATCCACCTGGGGCAAGCAGTAGGTATGTACAAGGATGGAGGCTGCAAAAGGGCCCATATTTTCTTCTTGCTGTTCAAAGTGCATGGGGACAGCAAAGAGGAGAAGAAAAGCTGACTTGGCTGATCTGGACAGTCAGCTAAGGGAAATTGTCCTAGAAATCCTTGGAAAAACCAGAATGGAGGACCTTTATGTATGGAAAGAAAACACCTCTGCAGCTTCTGTGAGAGGGGGAAGAAAACAGCTGACCTGGCTGCAGACAATGTGAGGAATGCAAAGCACTAAGGCTTGCACTGCTGTGCAGGTTTCCCATCCCTGGGCTGTTTGCACCCCTTTCCAGCCGTCACCTGACAGCAGCTGCCAGGAGCCAGGCAATGCCTACAGCAAAAGAGGAGTTCAGGACACAGCACCCTCCTCAGGAAAAGCGCTATGAATTTGTGGTGTATTAAACATTATAGTTGATGAAATCCTCGTTTTACTGAAGGCAATGCCAAAACTACCTCTTATTTTAGTGGAGCAAGTATTTTTCCCTTCCCACCGTCTCTCCGATCAGATCTCGGTTCCCTTTGTCACCCATTCTATTTCTCTGCAGGGCTTTCAAACATTTTCAGAGGAAATTAACTGATTTCATCTCTCCTGGTTTTAACATTTCTACAATATAATTGTATCTTTCGTCCTAAAAGGAAACTCTGACAGTATACTTTTCAGGTTTTCCATCTTGCACAGTTCATTTTTGTAAGAATCAATAAAGGTCACGCTATTTAAAAACGTAGAGCCCGAGCAGAGTGCAGAAAAGACCACAGAACTGCTCAGTGTTGCCACAGAGATGCATGTGTTCGGGTTTTTTTTTTTTCAGCAGCAGATGGTACAGCTGACATCTGCAAAAGCAAAGGGCACAGCTGGGTTACATCTCAGGTTATGGAAAGCAACAACATCTACTATGTGTCACCTGTTTTGACTACATAATTCATCTTTCTGTGAGAACAAAGTGCTTCCCCCATGCATAGAAAACAACTGTGTGTTTCCTATTTATGATAAAAGTGATGCCACGTACCCCAGTACTAGGACACAGAAAAATCAAGGCCTATAGTAGTAATAGCCAGGGATGACCTTCTTAACAAAAATCCAAGCTACCAGCCTCTAAGGTACTTCCTACGTTCTGGGATTAAAACCATTTTCATGAAAGATGCTAACCTAAAAGCAACAATCAGTATTTTGACAAAACATGCAAGGCCGTTTTCCATGGGAGTGTGTATGTTTCAGCACTGCACAATTCCTTAAAGCAATGGCCACGTTTTCATTGAGGATGTTGGCTAACGTGGTTTTGGCGTAGCTGCAGCACCGCAGGGGCAGTGAGAGCTGGGGAAAGTGGGTGCCCATATGCCACACATCCAGGTGGCACCAGCAAAGTGCCGCCACTGCTCTCCCACCCCAGCTGGCTGCAGGTACAGACAGTCATTCGACCCAAATGGAGAGGAAAACAGCTTTCAGTCACAGAGAAAGAGTTAGCAAGCAAACCCAAGGAAAGGATACAGCAAGTTTCCAACCACTGAGCAAAAACTGCTGAATTTTAGATCACACTAATAATATCTTTCTGGCTTTACTCTCCAGCACTGCTGAAAAGGGCTTTTTATATCTCTGTTGTGATTCAGTTTGAGGCAAGTGCTTCCCAACCTAAATTCTACCTCAGGTATTCTACTTCTGCACATTACTTGAATGTACTGACCCAATATACACCAATACAGATAAGGAACATCTGCAGAGGGGGATATTCCTGAATGCAGAACAAACAGTTGATGCTGTCAGATGCTTTAATCTCTGCACCAGTTCTGTGCATTCAGAGAAGCTGATAATGCAGTTTGGTGTTTCCCTGGAAGCAGGCAGAGGGCATGCACTTTCAAAGGAATAGATGGCATGACTGTAAGAGCACCCCAAAGTTCAGTCCCACCCCCTTATTTGTACTGTATTAAAGATACTCTGTGTGCTTTCTGTCAGGACTTTTCTGCACACTGGTGATAATGTTGCCTTGTTCAGAGGGGTCAGCAAGAACAGTACAGAGTATTTTCCAATTAAATGGTCAGAATTACTTAGCTGAATCCTTTTATTTAAAAATAAAAAAAGTTGCTTAACATTTCAGCAAAACCAGATCTCTTTGGTTTGATTCAGGCTTGCATCTAAAAAAAAAAGGGCAAGAGTGAGAATGGCATCCTGTCCTTGAAGTGGGAAATAAACCCAAAAGCGCAGTTACGTCTTTTTTAACTATCTCCAGATTTTAAATCCTGAATTCACAGCTCAGCACTGAGGTGCTCATACCCTCTGCCTGCTTTTTTTGCTTTTCCATCTGGTCTTGATGATATAACACCTCCCAGCTTGATGGGAAACCGAAGGTCTGTGCAAAGCAATGAGATTAGATGCAAGCAATAAGATACAAATATCTCACACTAAGGCAGTCCAATCATTATCTTGCTATCATTTATATAGAGATAACATTAGTAACTATCAAAAGGGTAATACTATACTATTAGTATTACTGTTAGACAAATGTTAGGATACTCTTAGACAATAGTTCTCTATCCCCTAAATGTGAGAGGCAGTTGATACCCAGCTCATGGAGGTACTATTGATTAGGAGAAATGACAAGGAACAACAAAGCAGAGTTTTCATGCACAACTTGTGCCTGGGGATGTCCTTGGCCTCTAGAGATTGGGAAAGCAAGACCTCTGTTACTATAGCATTGAAATCTGGGCTGGGGCACCCTGGGCATCTTTCTCAAGCTGAAATTAAGCAGTTGGCCTGTAATCTCAAAAGAAATAAGGATCTTTATTAAGAAGGCACTTTAACTACCATTGGGAGCATCTAAAATCTAAAAGGGCAATACACGTATTTTAGTGGCCCAATGACTTTGGAGCCAGCACTGTCTCCAGCAGTATCAGGAGGAAGGGCTCCAGGGCTGCAGTAAGACTCTCCAGTACAGAGTAAGACCCTAAATTCTCAGGGACAGATCAGTGGAGTAACTGGCACTGCAGTTATTTGAACTGCAGAGTAGCCTCTAGTTGTTCTTCCTGTTTTCCCTGTTGGATGGAGAAACACCTCCAAAGCAAGTGAGACCGTGCACAGTAGACGGATGATGTCTTACAGGGTGGGCTAAAAACAGGAAGCAATAAACTGGATGACTGGATTAATACTATCATTAAATAATAGTGATATGTATTTCAGAGCCTCATTTTGCCAAGCTCCAGACATCTCATTTTGTGCTCTTGATCCACTCTCTCCTTTATAACAAGCCTGTACCTTACCTTGTGCTATTCTGTCAGATGTTCTTGAACATTCCTTTTCCTGCCGGCTAAGGATGAAGAATAATGGACAACTAACTGTAAGTACCCAGTGTGATGCCGTCAGATGCAGCATGGATTTAGCAATAAGCACTATGTGCTATCAGCATTCATTCTGTTTGAAGGGCCCTTTCTGTCTTTTTTGGGCACTTCTGCAAGCAGCCTGCCAGGAGGGCCATGGCAGGAAGGCACGGGAGGCTGGACCCAACACAAGCACTTCATTAGAACAGCTTCCTACTAAACTCAATAAGAGAACAGGAGGGGAACAGAGACAGTCAAAAGTACATTCAGGGACCACAGAGGAGCTTTCCTCAGCCTTGTCCTCACCCTGGTGGGATGCAAGAGTGGGGACCTGTGTCTGAGGAACACTAAAGGCCATCCTCCAGCTGAAATTGGTGAAAACTACGATGGCTCCTGTTCTCTATCTCTCCCTAAAACATACAGTGATCCTATCCTGAGGAGAAATGTCTATAGTACTTTCAGATATTTGTCTTCTAAACAGCTTTAACTGGACCTGAGGTGCCCATCATCCTTCCTCCTGAAGTCCCCGAAAAAGGCAGGGAGGTGCTCCTGATTCTGGGAGCCACATAATCATAATAAATGCATTTGCTGGAAGAAATTAAACAACAACAGGTGTCCTTCAGAGCCCTCAATGACTGTTAAAGGAATTCACATTTGTGAATAAACAGCAGTAGAAATTGTCTGACAGCTTCTCATTATTAAAATTAAGACCCTGCTTAATCCTGCTGATGTCAGTGGGACCCAAGATGACCTGCTAAATGCCGGTCACAAAAGTGAATGTTGCCTGAGGGATGTATTAATGAAAGCAGCCCATTAAAAAAAAAAAGAAATAAATATGTATAGTATAAAAATATTTTGTCGCTGACTTCGTGGCTATTGAATTCAATGGCAAAATCCCACAACTTGCAGTGAAGCAGAACTTTTATAGATTGTCTACAAGTGCCCTGTGCAACATCGCAGTTTTAGGGACTTACACTGGGAGGAAGCCTGTTTCTGTGCAGTCAGATGTGCTCCACCAAACAGTGTCTGAAGCAGAAGCTGCACAGGCACCTGGAAAAAATTCCTTACCTGCTCTATGGCCTTCCTATCACCTTTACAGACCTTTTATCCCTCTGTCTGCAAAGTGGGGATGGCTGTGCTCATCTGTACTACTTATATGCTTTCAAGTTTTAATACACTTGTAAAGTTTCTCCCTAGTGCTGTTGTTAAACTACCCAATTTTCTGGAATAAGATGTCCCACAATGCCATAATTTGAGTGAGACCTTAAATTCAAACCCTGATCACTTAGCAGAGAGCATACACTGTATATGCTCAATGAGGCTTCCTGCAAGCAATGTTAAGGAAGACAGGGATGGCTTTATGCTGACTAGCTTTCTTTTTTTTTTTTTCTATATATTTTGTTGTTGCTCAAAAGTCAAGGATTGATAGGAAAACAATGCATTTGCAGCGGATTTGTCAAAATGTAAAAATATCGATTTCTAAAGAAGCTTGCCCACAGTGTATAAATAAGTCAAAGTTAAAATCAATAGGGATAAATTAGGACTTTTCCAGCTCTATAAATGTTACAATAAAAGAACCTTTAAGGCATAAAAGTCCTGTACACCAGATGACAAAAATAGTTTAAAATTACTTTTTACTTAAATTTTAAAAGGCAAGGTAAAATGTCCATTATCTGCCACTCTAAAGTTTGAATGGTGAAGTACATTATTTTTCAATATTATTTTCCAGATACACTATTTTTTCAAACTATCAAGCGTCCTTTCAATGGCTGTCCTCTGACTGACCACAGAAAGAGAATGGGTGGTCAGCCCCATAGTTGGTCTGGGAGCTCAGGTGTGGTGGGTGTTTGCAGAGACAAAAAGTTCATCTTCCAAGTGCTGTCTGTCTTACCAACAACCTTACATTCAGCCAGAACTGCCTTGTGAGAGAAGGTCAGCAGCTATCCCCCTTGGGTCTGAGAATAGATTGTTTAAATACTTATGATGGGCCTTCAGACAGTTACGCTATTCACGAGAAGTTGCTCAAAGGAGAATTTTCAATTGCTTTTGTGGGAGGAAGCATTTGGCAACCAGACAGAGAAAAAGAGTTGGGTTTTTTTTTTTAGGAGATGCTTTATCCCCAAAGTGCAATTGTTTTGTCACACATTTCTTTCAATCTCTCAAGGTTGAAAAGTTTTTGGCAGCAATAACTGTAGAGCTTGCAAAAGACATGGTTTCCAGCACAGTGTGTCAGATGAACCTAATGAGACAGATCCTTGGCGGCTGTAAGTGGTTACAACTCCATTGACAACGGGACAGCAAGACTGATTTACACTGCAGAAGATAAGACCCAAGAAGTTTTAAACTTGGAGGGTACAGTTATAGCTCTGAACACAGTTTAATCCCTCATGCCTTTACTCTGTTTCAGGACTGTGTTTGATGCCACTACCATGAACTGCAGAAATGGGATATTATACCATTACAATAGTTTTGGTTGGCTTCTTCTTTCTGCTCATCTTTCTTTTCGGAAGTATTCCTGTAATTGCATGCAAATAGATTTCTTTTGCAATCCTTTATATAAAATGACTTTTTAATGGTATTTTTGTTGCATCTTCTCCAACTGATGATGAGACCTGAGAACAGGAAGCTTTGTTTACTACACTTTCTTGACTTGGGGCTGGTAATGATCCTGGTGCCCAAAGGACTGAACATGTGCAAAAGTTGGGACCATCAGCATGATTTGTATAACTGCAAGTGTACTGTTATGAACGCAAACAATAGTGTCTCAGTTGCATGGAAACTGTGCTATCATAAGTAGCACAGAAAAATATTTCCCTCCACAGGAAATGAAGTTTTACAGCCTGTGTTGTACTGGACATGATCTCATGTGACTATTGCTTCATTTGTACCTGATAGATGGAGAGTCTAAACATTTTATTTAGTGTACTTGACATCCACATGCAGGAGCACTCAAATACCTATGAGCAAGACTGGGCATTTCCCACACAGGCACATTTGTGCACATTTGCATGCAGACCAAGGCAGGATTTGACTCTGCAGCTTTGTGCTCACTTCTGCTTTAAAGATGTACACAAACAGTTGCAAACAAACCTAAATTGAGAAGCAGGAAGAGCACATGCAGAGAGAGGTATTACACACACGTTAAGAGATCCAGGGACAAGCTGTACAGATTCAGTCATCCTGTGTTACTCCCTGGCAGTATATACCTAGGAAAAGTGGGCTCCAGGGCCTAATGTCTTTGCTTGAGAAGGCAAGTCTCCCATTCTCATGGCTCCTCCTTAGTAGCAAGGAAATAATCAGGTCCTCAGTGTTAAGCAAAAATCAAAAAAATCTATTTTTTCATATTCGTTAAAATTCAACAGTGTGTAGGCTCTCTAAAGAGTCATTAAGTGCTCTTTACACAAAATTTAATTTACCTAATTTCTTTTAAAAATCCTTCATACAGAGCTTTCAAAATGTTTACTGGTGTAATAAACCATTGCAGGGATTGTTTTATGTCATTTGCCTCCAGACAAAATAGACGTTTTAGAGCATTTTGATTTTTGCTGTCTAATAAATGAAGTGCTACAATTCTAAACTTAATATCTGCCATCACCATTATTTTTCCTTGCTTTACATCTTCCTAGAGGTTTGCCATGACATAAAAAGACAAATTGTTGTAATATTTTCTGCACATAGGGTAACATTTATTTTTTCTTCCAAGTTTGTCTTTCAGGATGACTTACTGTATGTTGTCTTTTTTTTTATTTTACCAAGTATATTTAGTTTAGAAAAGCTTGACCTCTAATTAGAGCTGAGAAATGTTCTGCAATAAATGAGAAGTGCAGATTTTTGGATAGAATCCCACTGAATGTGGATGGACCCTGTCCTTGAAGAGCATAACACACTTGACATTTCTTAGTTCATTTAATGCATTGATGCTTTTGAATGTGAGCTAATTTATAGTTTTTCCTGTAGTTGTGATTATTCTAAATGAAAACTTGCCACTGTCTTATATTATAGTATAAACACTCCCTACTATCACTAAGGATGTTTCAATTGATGCACTTGAAAATCACGGCAGCTCTCTCTAGACTGGACATTTTGGCAGCTCATCCTTGCTTTAGAAGTGACCAAAGTACTCAAGTTTATGATCAATTGCTGAGTCTGCAGTTTGTAGCAAAAATCCCTGCAGCCTCTGAGAATGTGTCCATCTTGTGCAAGAGGAATGCTAAAGCACGGACATATCCTCGTGCCCCCTTCGGAAAGGATCCCATCAGTTACCATTTATCCCTCATTTCACTCCATCCCTCAGTTGCCATTGCCAGCACCAGCTCTGCCAGTGTTAAAAGATATTTCAGGTGGGATCACCAGCCTCTGTCAGTGCCAAGACACAGAAGGTCTCTTTGACCTTAAACTAGGGTCAGAGAAGCAGACTGTAAAAAAGTCCATTTCATGATCTTATTTTCTCCTCTCAGTCTTGCCATCTAAATGCCAGCAAAAATGAATGCATTACCTCAGACATGGTTCCTTTGTCTCTCTATAAAGACCTATTGCTATGGAACTGTTTAACCATTCTAGCTGCATTCATTCATTCATCACACATTATGTCACTTATCTCTCAGCTTCTTGAAGCATTACAATTTTAAGACCCGTATCGTACGAGCTGTAAATATGTTTGATGCAGTTTCCCTGCTATTGAAAATAAAACTAAGAGCTTGGAAATGGAAAAACACTAAGCCCAAGCACACTTTATACAAATGATATCATACTATACCAGTGATACTCTGGGAAAAAAATTACAAAAGTTAACTGAGTTACAGTGTGTGCCCTGTAGGTACATACAATTTAAGAGTCTTCCTTTACAAGGAATGCTGTATTTCAAAGCATTAGTTAAACAAAGGTAGTATGTGTTACATTCTTAAAGCCTAATTCATATCTAGTGCAGTTTGTTTGCAACACCCCTTGCTGAAAATTCGCACATGAAGATTTAAGACTGCTGTGCTCAGAACAGCCAAAGCCTCCTGGTTGCCCAGGATCCCAGCCTGAGGGGGGTTACACCAGGCTTTTTGGAGTTCCACCTGCGCTTGCAAAATGCTCCACAAGAATATGCAAATCCTCCTTCCTGATCTAGTGGGAAGGGATCTTGGCCAGTCTCACAGACACTGCATTGCTGTTTCTCCGGAGCTGCCTTGTGGCAGCAGTGCCATTGGAGCAGAAATGTACCATGATCAACAATAAACCGTAAGAAATCCTTAAGCACAGCAACTAGTTACCAGATTAGAGCCATTCTTGAACTTTCTCTTCAGCCATTTGCTTTCCAGAAAGTCTCAGCTCTTAAATGCTGGCAGAGTACATGACAAAAAAGTTTCTCTTCTTGTAACATGCTGTAGTCCTGAAACCGATACTAGAAATCATTCATTATTATCAGCTTCAGAGCAGCCACATCAGAATTTTACAACTTCAACAGAACCTAACTCTTCTTAATGAAATGTCCCACTGCTCACCCGTAACAGTGTTAGCTCTCTCAGCAATCTTTTAATTCAGAATGGATTGTCTGTCTCTATATTTCGGGATTAGCTTGACTACACACATCAACACTATCAATGCATAATCACGGCTTATGAAGCCAATTTGCTAAAAAGTGACTTTACACAAACAGAGTCAATGTTTGCATGTCTCGGTATCTGGTATGTACTCAGCTGGAATTGTGCTGGAATTGTGTTCTGAATAAATGCAGGAAGGAGAGAGCAAGAGCCCCAGCCACTGAGTCACGCAAGCCCTAATGTGTCTGCATCAAACCTCCCTGATTGGCTCCTTGATGACGTACACCTCGAGTTCCCACTGATTGTATCTGCTGCTGCATTCGAATCAGAATATGCAACCTCAACGCTCATATTTAGGAGCATTTTGATGGGACCTCTAGGAAAGGATATATACAACTTATAAAAAAGGGAGTATCTTGTGGAAACGGTCTGGGTCAAAAGAAACCTAGGGATGCTCCTATTCTTCACCCTGGGAGGCTTGCCACGTGCACTCTGTCAGTCACAGCACCATCAGTTAGGATGGGTTTTAGAGGTTTGTCTTAACCAAAGGTCCCTGTGAACACTGCAGGCACCGCCTCCTCATCGATGAAAGACATGTCCTGAAAAGCCTGGCATGTTCACTGCACTGGCTATACCCACACTTTACAATATCTGAAAGAGCTGCTCTTCCCTTTGCCTCCCTGTCAGTATCTTCAAGGAGGCTAAATAAAAATTAAAACAAGAATAATTTTGCTCAAAGCTCCACTTGAAGGATCTCTGTGGTGTTCGGCTTTCAGTGGTTGAGTTAGTAAAGAAAAAAATTAGACAAGAGCCAAGGTCTATCTTATTTCTAAGAGAGATGAATACTGGCCTTTGTATTGCAGTGGTATAATGAATAGAAGAAAATACATACAGAGGAAATTAACCTGAGCCTGTGGAGCTTATTTTATTCAAGACTTGATTTAACTCACTGTTTTCTAAATACACTATGGTACTCTTTCTGTATCTAGTTTTGGTTTGAATTATTTTTAAAGCCCTTCCACTGTCAGTCATGGAAGCACAAGAAGTGTGTCTAAGCAGAATGCTAAGAAAATGATGCAGTGAAGTATTTGGAGACAAGAATGTACCTTGGTATGAATAGCTGGGATTAGCCTCGAGTCATGTGATAGGAAAATGCATGCAAATAACAAACTCACCATCATTTGCTTTTTCCCCTTTAGTCATAGTGCTAAAAATTCGTTAATATCGGGACTGCTGAGAAAGTCAACACTCTTCCCAAGAAAGGGACAGCAAAGGTGTCAAGATTAACCAGTTTCCATTATTTCTGCCTGATTAAATAGATTAAGGGCTGACTATCATGCAGTGCTGTAACTGGGCTTCATTTTTTCTATTTCTGCAGCTAAGAGCTGACATTTACAGTCTGCTGAACTACAGGACCCAGCTCCCATCTACTGTAAACTGGTACAACTCCACTGACTACAGTGGAAAGGACTGGTTCTTACCACTGAAGCACTGGCTATAGAAGTCATGATAGATGCTTGCTGGAATCCTCTCCTTTTATTTCCAAATACTGGGCTAGTGATGACTGATCTTTTCATCTCATCAGTACCAGACAGCTTTGTGTAAAGTGGATGCTTTCACCTTTTTTTCCCCTCAGGTTTTTCTAGCTTTGAAAGTCTCCCCTAGGGATAGCAATATATCATCAAGGCTACCAAATCTCTTTGAAGAGCAGCAGCACTCTTGACTCAGGATTTAGGATTCCACCAGGTCAGTCAGACTTTAGTTTAAGAAACTTAGTAAAACAAATATTAGTTATTAATGAGTTTCACCCTTGAGAACCCCACTGCAAATCTGATGCCAAGGCCTGGATGGATCATTAATCAGGCATCTTCATTTTAACACTGAAAACTACTGCTAGAGTGGAAACACAGAAAAAAAAGGATATGCTGTGCAACATTCCTCACTTTCAGTAATGTTATTTACTAGCTCATTATGCCACCAAAACACCATCCAGATGTTATTGCAGCTCTTTTAGAGCTTTATACATATGTCTCTATGCAGAGAAACTCAAGCTGAATATGTAGAAGCAATTATAAGAGACATCTGCAGCACTCCTTATTCCATTTGAAAATTCTTCAGCTATTCTGTCTTGGGTTTGTTCATGATCTTTAAACACGATTTGGCAAAACAATTACAATCAGAGATCAAATCAGCACTGTTGAAATGCACTGGGTTTTATTTATTTGAAGGTATATATTGCTTCATTGGACTTCATTTCCGTGTTAATAAGTGTTTGTGGCATTCATTCAGATTTTGTATTTCATGTCTTAGTATTAGTCTTTACTTTGTCTGTTCTTGGTCAGGAATCCCAGAGTCAAAAGATTCTCAGATCTCAGCAGCACAGCCTCCTCGTGCTTGTCATATGTATTAGACAGACACCTGAGAAGCACAAAATGCTCCTCTCCAGGAAAAAGCTGATGGTGAAGTTGCTTCTCCCTTCTGCTCATCATTAGGGCTTTTCTCAGGGGACAGGGACTCCTTCAGTACATATTCAAACTCACTTTGTATATTTGAATCTCATGCATACTCCCAGAACAATATCAAAGCAATCCTTTGGGTCAAAGATACGGAGCCACACACAGTCCCCTCTCCTGAAGCCTGGAGATAGCTGTGAAATCCCACAGCCTCCAGGGAACAGCTTTCAGTGCTGAAGTGATGCTCCCCATGTGCTGGAGTCACACAGCCACCCAAAACCCATCGAGAGCAACAGCACAAACACAGCCCATCAACCATCCCACCGCAGCACAGCCGGGTGCCCACAGTCACTCAATACTGTTTGCACTCTTTGCTGAGGTAAAAGCAAGTTATACCACAACAAGCTGTAGAGAAGGCAAATGAGTTCAGGACAGTGAAAACTTCACTGAATCTGGATTCAGGCATCAATTAGTGAAGGTAATGTAAAAGACACAAAGTCTTTTAGAGGATACAAACTTTTCACCACACTGAGACCTTAACTGACAACACAAAATACTCCTGAACGAGGTAAACTGACACTTGTCTGCCCTAGATGGATGCTGAGGAGAATCTAATTGCAGAGAATCATAACACAAGCTGTGAGAAGATGTAAACTTATTTCACTGGGATGACAAATTCACTGTAAAGAATATCTTGATGCTGATGAGGGATCATCGACCACACAGCCCTATGAGGAGATGGTGACATACACAGATATCAAAGAACACGGCCTCAACTAGAACATGTTTTAAAATACTGTCTAAAAAAGACACAGACTACATTTTGAGGATAGGAATATCTTTCCCCTCTGCAGTTTCTTCATTAGCCTTTCCCTTTCACTCTTGCCCTGGTCTCAGCTACGCAGGTGCATCAGGTTGGGTTTATCCTCCCTGACATTTTCCCCTTTGGAGCCATGACATTTGACATTTTAGAGAACTTGCAACAGAATTATAAAGAATAACAACCTGGTCTAAATGCAACAGTGAGAGCAACACAGAACAAAGGAGCATGACTTCTGCACCCAGTCCAAGTCAATGCTGGTCTTTCCAGCAGTCATCCAACCACCTACCCACTGGCAACTAGGCTTCAATCTGGGTTCTGGATTATTTTGGTTGCATCCTCAGCTATGGCAGTTTCTAGATACTCGTTCCCCTTTCCACCCTCACCTAAGCTCTCCCATTTGCACGTATGAGCTCAAGAACAAAATACAGCTTAGTCAGAGAAAACCCTCCCACAGACCAAACATCTCTCACTCCTGAACAGGGAATTTGCTTGTTCTGTCTTCAGCAAAGCACAGCTGTCATCATAAAAAGAACCTGATATCAAATCTACAATCAGAGCATACAGTATTACAGGCAGCTCCAAAAACTTTATAAAGTCTCTAGAAGCTTACAGTCCAACACAAGCACATACCTGACCCATTGTTCCTGATGTCCAGGGTTCAAAACGTTGTCTCTGGTAAAGTCCATGGAGGATTATAAGAGCTGAAAGGAAATCACAACCCATACAAACATCTCCAAAAGCAGTTTGTTGTTGTTGAAAGCAGCTGCAGGTGTTTTCAGGTGCTTTTTGGTGTGTCTGTGGTGTTAGGTGTAAATCACAGAATGAGATTAATCAATTAGCTAATTAGAATGAGATTAGCAAGATTTACAAGCACAGGGCCATGGAAGCATGCAGTGCCTCTATGGTCCTGAAGTCCTGCAAAAAATCATAGTCTGAGGGAAGTTACTTTTCTACAACATGTAGAATAATTGCTTTGATCAGAATCTCTGACTGAAAATGAGTTTTTCTTTTCATTCCATCATTCCTTTTAACAAGACACTCACTATTCCTTGTCTCAGCAGACGAAGATGTGACCTTCTGGGATTGGCTGCGTTTACTTCTCTACCTGTTGTACAGGTAGTAAGAACTGGAGAACCTGCCTGCTGCTTTACAGAAAATAGCATTCAACAGTCAAAAGAAAGTCTTATTATACCTACATTAAACTATGTTAATAGCACCTAATGGGGGGAACAGAGATAGCAGGTAATACCTTTAGCTAGGATGAGCCTGACCACTTGTAGTGTGAAACTTCGCAGCTGAAAAACACAACTTGAGTGATGGCTCTCGGGACAAGCAGCAACATACCCTTATACTGTCCAGTCGTTCTGACCATAATGACAAGTGAGTGATATTATCTGGTGGTGATCACACTTTCTTCTGGACAAATCCGAGCATTTGAATGAGCATTAAGCTAATTTGATACATATTGATTGAGGACGAGGCTAGAGACAGTCATCTAGTTTCTCTGTGCTTCAGCTTCCCATTTGTAAAATGGATATCATATTACTTCAGGGGTGATGCAAGGACAAGTGAATTTCAATTTGCAAAGGTCTTCAAAACTGTTACTGATGGGAATAGGAATAACTGCAATACAGCTGTGACCCTGACCGGGACAGCTCACAGTGCAGCCTTCCCAGTAACAGCACATGCAGAATGTGCTTCAAAGTGCCTTGTGCTCAGGGTATAGGTCACAACCCTGTAACCCCCACCGGAATGCAAAATATATATCTAACAGTTCTTCTTTATACATGTCCCTCACTGTGTCCTAATGCTGTGTATAAAACTATACCTGAGAACTACAGATATAGGTAACTCCAAAAAACACAGCCACCTTTGTTGAATGGCACAAAGCGATCTTGAATTTAATCTCTGGTGCTGCCTTAATCCACCAGATCATCACAGTTCACTTCGTTGCACACTGGGGTTCTCCATCCAGATAGTTTTTTTTATTTAAAATAAGACTCCATTCCTAGGTAGTTATAGAAAAATAGGTCCATATTTACAGACTGGTTTACTCATTCTCACAAAGATTAGATAACATAATTTACCTCCTGATCTCCTGAAATAGTATTTAGCATCCAATTAATCCAACTGAAAAGGTAAATAAATCAACAGAAAACACATAACCATAGCTCTGTTATTAAGTCATTGCTATTTTATTAGGTCAAACCTACCAACTCCAGAGTATTTTCACATTGCATGAAGACCCTTAGCTCACACTTAGATAGTGTGAATATGTATATAATGAATCAAAAATGAATTCCTACAAATAATTGGGCAACTCTAATACAGGAATTATTTCAGTGGCTTCAGAGGAGCTGTCTGTCCTCAGCTGCACCAGCTGATGCATCAACTCGCTGCAGTTGCTTTTCGTTGTGAAACTGCTGAATAAAAGGCTCCAGAGAAAAATATCCCAGCACAATCCTCAATTATTTCAAAAGTAGCACTGTAAATCAGCAAGGCCATCTACACTGGATTTTAGGCTGAGCAGATCCTTAGCTTTGTGTTAGTTCATTAATGCAGGGAACAACTGGAGTGTGATTGCCCTATGTATTTACTACACTGGTTGGAAAAGCACCTTATATACTGCAGATAACCTTGCTCTGTAGCAAGGCTTTCTAATAACCAGTTTTGCTTTGCAAAGATATATGAGAGCTATAAACAATGATAATACCTGCAGGATCATCTTTTATTAGTATTTTTCCTTCATAGCAAAGCAAACTCAGGCATATGAGTATATACATGAGGCAATAAAAAGGGGGAACAGAATATAGGAGGCTTTTATGAATCAAATTAAGAAACTAAACTAAGTCTATGCCTACATTGTTATGCTGATGTATGCAGATTTTTTGGTTCACTTCGGATGCCACCAGGTTACTTACTGGTTCCCACACTGGGGTATTGTTCTCCACCAGGCATTACTGATTTGCTTGGGCAAGTGTTGCAATCCAAACACAGGCAGCTGCAGTGATGCTCACATGTAGCTGCTCCAGAGCACAGATTTTGTTTTGAACTCCTTTCCCAACAGTCTCTCATCACCTGTTGGATGTCATGATCAGAGCCACCTCCAAACACTGCAGCAATAGAAGAAACATTCAGCTCTGTGTTGGTGCAAGGACGAGAATGGCAGGGGGTGGGTGGGGTGAGGTGTCTCTCTGGGAGATCCATGGTTTTCAAAGCCTTTTTGGATAGAAGTCAGGAAATGGCAGGGGGGATGAGCAAGGGAAGAAAGTATCAGTGAAAAGAGAGTGAGGGGAGACACCAGGGGTTTTAGTAAGCTGTTGGGAAAGAAGGGCTGGGAAGGGTGAGTGAGATTTTAGAGTGGGGCCATGGAAGATTTGGAAATGAGTGCTTCCAAATCCTCCCTTCCTTGTGGTCCCAGGCATGGGACAGGATGACTTCATGTCATCATAGTCCTACGCTTGGCCTGGCACCAGCCTCCTCTGCAGTGAGACTGGGGAAAGGATACAGGCAGGAGGGGGTAAAGCCCCAGAGATTTCTCTTCCTGCTGCCAGGAAGAATAGGAGAAAGGATGAAGCCAGCATGGGGAGCACCCAGTCCTCCTCTCCTCCTTCCTCACCTGGAAGAGGGGTAAGCTCTTCTCATTCCTCCCCGTGACCCATTCTCCACAGTTGTGGAAGAGGAGAGGTGTTCCCTGCAGCCTGCCAGGCCTGGGTCCAGCCTCCTCAGCCCAAGCTTTGGACCAGTTCTGTTCCCAGTTCCATCTTGAAATACTATATTCAGAATTACATAACTGAATTCATGTCTAATTTAGCCTAACCTCATCAATGATTAAACAACAAAACTTATTACTGCTCTCCTATCTAATCCACGAGGCATCGTAATGAAATGGTGCGTCTGGAAGAAATGCAAGCAATTGAGCAGTTGCAGACAGAGGTCTAGAGGAGGGATGAAAACCCAAGCAGGGTGTTTAATGAGCATCTGGGTTAGCACTTCAAAGAGCTTCATTCTTCCAGGCTTCTCAGCTCCCTCGGCATCTGGCAGACACCGACACTGTTACCAGTTGCCAAATGCTGGTTGTGAGCACAAAGTACAGACAAGGGCAAAGTGATGGATCAGAGGAGCTGAGGTGCTGGATTCTTCCCATCTGCAGGTAACCACCACCCCGGCATTTTGAGCTATGATGGTTTGGGAGCAGAGAGCTGGCCCTTCCTTTGGGACAGCTCAGCTGTGACCTGGCAAAGCCAGGAGAAGGATTCAGCTCTTGGTAGCCACCAGTGCACACTGACAGCGCTGCCGTCCAGATCCGTACTGGAGCTGCTCTGGTGTAACTGGGAATATTCAGTGAAAAGGCATTACCAGTGAAAACACTTCACCTGTGGAGAATGCTTTCCTCCTTTTTCTGCCCGATTTTCTTGGTGTGCTGTACCTCTTGACTTTTCTCTCAGGCATTTTGAAGAGTTGGTCATTTAAGGACAAAGAGGAAAAATCAGTAATGTGCTATTTGGCAAGGCTCAGAACCTTGCCTTCATTTAACACCTTCCAACAGCTCAACCAAATACAAGAAAGTTTTCATTAAAATGTTGCCAAAACACAATTCATCCTTTTAAAATATCATATCCATGTTAAAAAGAAAATTGATGCAGAATTGTTAGTGAAATCTCTATGTCTCAAATGGAAAACTAACATGCCTTTCCCAAATTTTCTAGAAATTTGGAGGAAGTTGAATAAAAAATTCCTGGACCAAAATTCCTCTTCAAATCTGTTAGTCTCTGTAGCATTCAAACCACAGGCTCTCATCACCAGCTATCATTAGATGCAGCCCAGGCAGCAAATACTATTTGCATAGTTGGCATCAACAAAATATGAACCTTTTCCTCTAACTCACTGTCATGCAAAGCCAGTGCAGAGCATAAGGCTGCTTCCTTACACATCTGGTTTGTTTTGGTTCAGTTTCATCCTATTATTTCCCACAATCACATGGTATAATTATCTGATCTATAATTTATGCTGTTATTCAGAGCAGTATAAATAGTTTTCTTTATTGCTACAGGAGCACAGCGTGTCCAGATAACATCAATATTTTATTTATCTCTGTTTCTGTCTGTATTTGGTTATCTAGGTGCTTATTAAGTACAGAGTTATTATAATAGATGAGAATAAATAGCAACTGAAAGGAAGCAAAAATAAGACTGGAACCATGTCTGAAATAGTGTCTGCTCTTTCTGTCCTTCTCCTGCTTGTCAAGTATCTTAAAAAGAGAGCATTTTCAGGGAATTTCCAAAGAGCTAAACCCACCCCCACAATACCGGGGAGTGGATAAGTTATTCTCATTAGTGGTGTCTCTCACATTTCCAGAAACTGTAATGGCTTTGTCTTAACTGGCAGGTCTGAATTTAACCACTTGCATTTTCAGGGGTCTTAAAAGCAAGTGAAATCCTTCAGGGTGTTGTTTTTAATCACCAATTTAAATTCCATCATCTTGACAGTGATATAAAGTGACACCCAAGATTCAAGCAAGAAAGATGGTTTGAGTTGAAAGGAACTTCGTACAAATAGACTTGTTTACAAGAAGCGAAACAACTTCCTAATTTATTAAAAAGTGACTCGGGTAATTAAACAAAAATTGGAAAATTCCGTATTGGTTCAATTTTATCTTAATACAGCGAGAGCATTAACAACCCTAGTCTTCTGACACATTACATAGTGATGGTGGCTTCTGAAGCATTTAGCTTTTAATGTGGATTCCAAGTTAAGCTGGCTAAATGCATGCAGAAAGTAGCAGAAAATTTCTGAAAGTTTATGAGCCTGATCCTGCATTGCCTGTGCATCATGAGCTTGAGCAGACCCAATTTGATGTGCGATTCTATTATACAAACTGTTCAACCTTATTTACTTTGGACTATATAGATGGAAAAAGAAAGATTATTCTCAGATAGAGTGGAGAAGAAAGACATAACCAGCACCATCAACTTGCTATTCAGTTGTTCTGTTGTTGTCTCATCAACACAAAAAAATTAAAGTATGTGAGTAAAAATGCAGGTATAGAACATAAACATATGAATATGTTACAATCATATCCCCCTGCTCAAAAGTCATGTAACTTTTCCCTTTTGCATACAGACAACCTAACGATACTCATGTAGAGATAGCAATGGGTGATTTCAACAAAACTCTTTTCCTGCAGCTGCTCAAATTTTGTCAGGTTTTATGAGAGAATCTACAGGGGTTTTTCACTGTTACAGCTAATGGAGAAGTAAGGGAGGAAAAGGTGCAGTCCAACACTGACATAATGACAAATTATCCTGACCATTCTGAGTTGCTTCCTCAGCCGTGGAGCTGGTTGAAACTCTGAACAATTAAATTATTTTTTAAAAATCTAAATAGCCGGTAAAGAAATGCAAAAAAACCCCAAAAACCAACCCACTCCTAAAATAATTTTCACTGATTCTTTTCCCCTCCATATGATTTCACAAGCTTCCCCAAAGCCCAGTCACTTCCCTTGCTCTCCAGGTGCTATGATACATTGTCACGGCTCTCCTGCAGCGGTACATCATCTTTCATTCCACTATACAGCCACCATTAAGGCAGCATCCCTTAGTGGGACTGCTGTCATGATGTGACATAAATAATTATAAGGACTGCTCAGAAAAGAAATTTCAACTCACACAGCCCCTCACCTTCTCTTCAAGGAATAAATGCGGTTCTGAAAAAACGGACTGATATGATTTATGTGCAGTCTAATGTATTTGATTTTTTTTTTTTTTGCATTTTACCCATATTTTCCAATATTAAATTGTGGTGTTACTATAGCCTATATAATATAAGGTGCTTAAAGAATGAATGAGTACCAAAGGGAGCCGTTTTCTGGGACTTATATATAGGCTTGTACAGGTAGCCCATCATTACCCCTGTTAGCATTACACACTTCTCATCCCACTAGAATATTCAAGAACAAAGTACCGTAGGCAGCAAAATAGCCATCCTGCCAGCAGGCCATTAGTTAGCTCATGCCAGACACTACATACATTATTTGTGGCAGGCTTCTACTCTGAGAATAATGATAAAAAAGCTTGTGATGGGAACAAGCCCCAAATGGTCCATCAGTAGGAACTGTATGACTTCTGCAAATACTTCGGTCAGCCAGCCTGATGTGCTGGATTATACCTGGCACCATTATACATGGATAAAATACTGAGGTCTTGTGCAAAATAATGTGATTTATTTGAAGAGAGGTAATGTTCAACTTCTCTAATGTCAGAAAGTTTCAGAGCAGAGGGCCTCCTTGAACCTTCACAACCAAGAGCTACACCTTGTCTGGGAGTGGATTAATTAAAATTGTTCTTACCTGTAGCCTGGACGTACTCAGGAACCCCAACTGTGAACCAATCCTTTGCACACTAGATCCTACAGAAATACACACAGAGTAGAGAGATGCAAACCTCTTCTGCCTGGATTCAATCCAGAACCAGGAATGGTAGTGCAAAATCATCCTGATAGAAATCAGTCATTTAGGCTGGGAAGTTGTCTGGTTGCATCCACAGAGTCCCCCATACATGCATGCACTGTGCACACAGATACACAAGCAAAAGCTAAAAACCAAAATCTGAAATTGTCAATACTGAAAATGGGGCAGGGAAATGCTTTATAGGCTCTTAAAATAATTATGGGGACATGTTCCATTATAGAAAACTGAGAAAGGTACAGAAAACCAAAACCTGAGCTTCTCACTTGGAGGATTTTTTCACTTGTCCAAGCAGAGTTCTGCTTCTGCACAAACAATAGTGTTCAGAGGCAGCAACAACTGCCACACAATTGATGGGCTCAAGAACAACAAGCTGACAAGTGGATTTGGCATCCCCACAGCCAGAGCCTGAAGATTTATTGCTCTGGAGTGGTGCACGTCAGTTTTCTTTATCACTGGAGTCCCATAGCAGATTTATACATGATGACGTTAATTGAAAAGGAATAAAGCCACACATTCTTCTAACAACTGGGGCTCTCTCAGCATCTCCCTGTCCAGCCTGACTGGCAGCCCAGCAGCCACTGCTCTCGTCGGGGCAGGCACCTGGCAATGAGAATAGCCCTACAGAGAAACAGGGTCACAGATGGGCTCTTTGTTGAAGGATGCTCTAACCCAAATGCCAGCTATGTCCAAGGAATCTATTAATCTTCTGCAGCTCTAACACAGAGTCCATTAAATGCATCTCTTCTCTTGCTTCTCATGACCCGAATGGTTTATGATGTCCTCTTTATGTACCTAAGAGAAGATGGGCTTCCCTCTTCTTACTTAGTTTACCCTGCAGCGAAAGAAGAGAGCCCTTCCCTTGCTTTAGAGCAGATCTCCCCCGGGTGGGACTCACAACTTCACTCTGCTCTCCTCAAAGACAGAGATTCACCCAGGGGAAGAGCCAAGGCAGCTCCATCACTGCTGAAAACCCCAGTGGAAAGCCCAGGCTCAGGACCTGCCTGGCTACAGGCTGGGCTCACAGGCTCTCCTGGAGGAGTCTGCTTTCCCAGCTCCTCTGTAAACTCCTGACTGAGAGTGAGCAGCTGCTCACAGCTTCTGAGAGGTTTTTCAGGGTTATTGTGTCCTGACGGATACCTGCGAGTCCTGCCACTGACTCAGCCTTCCTCCCCCAGTGCCAGGGACTGGCCGCCTCCCTGCAGTGAGGAACAGAAAATGCCATCCCAGGCAAAGGTAGTTTTATAAGGAGAGAAAGCTTGTTATTTCTTCCACAGGTCTTATTGGGTTTTTGTTGTTTCTATTAACTTTTATGAGTTTAATAAACATGCCCAATTTTAAAAAGTAAAGTATTTTCCCAGACTTAGAAATTGGATTTTCCATCTAGTCCAAACACAACAGCTGTTTTAAACTGCTCACCAAGAGAAATCACTGAAACTACACTTTTGAGTCTTTTGTATTATTTCGCTGTGAGTAACACATAGATGATTTGGAATACAGTCACTAAATTAATTGTGCTGTTTGTTGTATAAACCCAGGGAAAAAGCAAAAACCAGCAGAGAAAGAACATCTTAATCTATGTGATGAATTTACTTAAAGTGTTTTCTGCTCAGCTGCTCATTGACCAAACCCTAAATATAGTGATTCAATTTTTTAGATTCTCTTTTGTGATGGTAAAAGTCAGACTTAAAAATAGCAAGATTAACGCAGTGACTTGATGAGACTTTATGTAAAATGAGCTGAAAGTGTTAATGGTGTCCCTGTCTCAGAAACACGTAAGTGATGGCAAAGAAAAGAGATCGTGACCAGGTATAATCTAGTTTCCCTTGCAGTTTTCCTTTGGAGCTCACCAATCTCACAATTATTGGAGCACAGTGGTAGTTCAGGGTCACCTTTGTCAAACCAGCCAAGCTTCACTCTATGCATGTCCCTGCAGCCCCTGTTCTGCACCAACGTCTGGCTGAATTAAAAGAGGTGTGAACCCTTCTGAAAAGCTGGAAGGTCTTTGCAAGGACTGAAAGTGTTACTTGATTACAAGTAAGATGGCAGTTCAGAAAAAAAGTCAAGTTAATTTAAGGATTTCAGGACCTAAAGGCAGTCCAGTTGTTCAGAGGGCTCCAGCAAATGAGGTCAGGTACAGCCAGCTGCATAATTACTCACACTGGGCTAAATGTGGACACGAACATTGGGTCACTACTGAAAGGCAACTTCACTGTCTCTCAACAGATAAAGAAATTAAATAGCAAATTAATAAAACCCAGCCTTTCCTTTTTGAAAATGCAGTACGTATTTAAATGCCTTTCCAGTAATCCCAGAATTTAGAAACACATGGATTTTCATTTAGGCCCTGTGGAATCCTACTTCATCCCACCTATTCCAAAACAAATCTAATCAGTTTACAGATACTGCAAGCCCCAAGAAAAGTATTGTGGAGTCTTTGATAGAAATTGAACTGCCTTTCACAATGATTCCCACATTACTGCACTGGGGTAAACTGTAATGAGATATGGACAGTGAGATGAAGGCCTTCCCCTCTCCTCAGTTCATGTTCAAATTATTATTATAAAGCCATTTTCCAGAAAAGCCACACTATTTGGCCTAGGCTCTAGGGCAAAAATTCTTTATCTGATGTATAAATAATGACAACCAATTTACAGGATGCTGGTAATCTCAGAACAATTGCCCACAAGCTGTTTAAAAAAATATTAAAAACCCTTTTCTGCACACTCCTCAGCAGAATGTGAGCGGGCTGCAAAGCAGTGGGAAAGCTGCAGAGCAGGGAGAGAACAGAGAATCAGAGCAACAGGCTTTATGACACTGTGCAACCGGCAGCTGCAATCCGGAAGAAGAGGCTGTTTAAAAGTCAACTGCCAATGAAAACATTAGTCTTCACACCTGTAAGCTACACTCAGTAACTAGCTCTCTCTCACTATTTTCTTCTTTGTTTTTTTTATCTTCTGGCTGAAATTTTCAAGTTTTGGATCAGCAGGAACATATTCCCCTTCAATGCACTTCTTCCTCAGTAGAACAGGACATGGTGTGGGATATTAGGAAGAATTTTTTTTCCACAGAGAGTAATGAGACATTTCAATGGGCTGCCCAGGGAGGTGGTGGATTCACCATCCCCAGACATTTTTAAGATGAGACTGAATGTGGCATCAGTGCCATGGTCTGGTAACCACGGCAGCGTTGGATCAAGGGTTGGATTTGATAGTCTCGGAGGTCTTTTCCAACCTGGTTGATTCTATGATCCTATGAAAAGTGGCTCTGAAGCACACCCTGCCTGGCACAGCTCATCTCCCCTGAGAGCAACCGGGACTGGCAGTAACCACCCCTGCAGGGAACAGGGCAAAGAGCACCAGTGGGGCTGTGAGGTGGGACACTGTTGATTGCTTAGCAGATAATCCCTGCACAAGACAAAGAACCCCGGGAGGTCAGAAGACAATGCTCTGAGTCTCAGCTGCCCCCACCCAGCGCAGCCACCCTCCACCTGCCCTGTGGGGTGCTATCTCCCACGGCAGCACCGGCAGGACCAAAGTGTTCATAAGAATGTCCTGAAGAAATAACAATAATCTTTCCCCAGAACTGTAGAAGTGCTCAGCAGGGTTCCACCACAGAGACAAAATTCTCTGCAAAAATCTATATGGCATCCAAGTAATCTCTACAGAGCTCTCCTCTCTTCAAGTTCATTCCTATTACAGGCTGGATACTTACAGATTAAAAAAAAAAAAAGAAGAGCACAGTTATTTGATTTTGCCTCATAAGCAAGAGTTAGTTACAAAAAATACTTGGTATTTTTAGTGCAATTTGGGATATTGAAATGGGACTACACTAAATATCTCATTTTCTAACTTCTGTTTCTCAGCATCAAGTTTAACTCTGTCCCTCTCTCTTGCTCTCTTGTTTCTGAGCCTGTGAGACATCCCTGAATCAACTGGAAACTTTTGGTTTTTGATTTCTGATCACAGCTGATCAACTTCAGCTTCTGAATTTCAATTCCAGTAACAAACACATCACTCCATATTCTCAAAAGGCGAAGATAAAGTGGGATTATACACTTCCTACCGCTGCCATCCACCAACACACCTGACTAACAGCCTTCTACCATAAAACCACATTTCAAGCACTTGATCAGACCTCAGCTGCAAGAAGGAAAATTCTAAACAAACCTGCTGATTTCAGTGACATTTCAGTGACTGAGTGTAAGCAAGGTGTGAGTGTGGAGCTCCTTTTGCTGGCCTACAGCGTTCTACCATCACTAGCACATACAACACGGAGCTGTGTCAGGCAAGGTGCCCCTGCAAAAGCCTTTTTAATTCTTGCTGCATGTCCTGGCCAGTCAGGCCTTTTATTTGGGGAATATAAGAGCCCCAAGCACAGAGCTGTAGGATTCCCTCCAGCAATAATTCAGCCTTGCTGGAGACAACCAACTTAATGCAATCTTAATGTGATAAACTGCTAACTTGATTGGATTCAATGAGATGTAAATTATTAGATTCAATAAGTACACAGAGACCATTTCACCTTACATTCTGCTCAGAAGGATTCTGCCTGCAGTCTCTCCATCATTCCTGTTAATTATATGCAATGCATCACAGAGATGGGAACAGTTTGGGACTTAAGTCGTCCTCTGACTCCTCACAAGCCTCCATAGCGTTCCCTTCTGTACAGAAATAATGTCTCTTTTATTAATAACTTTTTTTCAGAATAGCTGCAATCACTTATGGACACAAGTCGATCTTCAGCACAGCCAAATTTGAACTGAAAAAAAACTCTGTTCGTACAGATTTCTGCAAATTCCCATATGCTGAAGCCAGATAACATTTTCTCATGTCGATTCACTTTTTAGTAACCAAAAACTTTGTGGCAACAAGGAGATTTTTATAGCTTCTCATTCACTGAAATGTTCTTTAAAATCTATTCTGCTGAGCACAGAAATCAGCGCTACCAGTCCAAAAAAGGGGGAAAAATGATGGAACATTATGAAAATACGTACAAAGAGATTCACAAAAATGAGTCCAAACCAGTGTCTCTGGGCTTGTAAAACTCAAGTGGGATTTACACTGCCCTGCAGTTCATAAATATTTTGAAAAGATTTCTTTGTATAACCTTTCTCAGATTCTGACTCAGACAAGTGATGCTTCTTGATTTTATTTAGCTGCCATATTTCTAATCAAAGAAAAATACTGGTTTACACTTTGTGCACTTTGTGACCTTAAATTTCTTTGTCTGCCATTTGGCAGGTTTTTGACCACACAGGATTTTCAGACATTTCCAGTTTTCCAAGATATAATTCCTAACTACCACTTTTTTTGACAATTAACCCTTGCTGTGAGAAAGGCACACTTTCCACTTTACAGATGTTGCTTTTTGCAGTGAACAAGGTCCACAGACTTTTCTTCTTTAATATGTAGTCCTTCATGTCAAAGGACTTTAAGAAAATAAGTTGAAATATAGAACACATAATCTTTTGGCTCCATCAAGATTATCATACTGTGCTGTTTAGAAGAGATCATAGGTATTCCTCCACTTCAGGCATCTCTGAAAGGAATTCTTTAAATAAAATACTCCTATTTGAATTTGTTCAATAGTTTTATACTGAGTAAGGTTCTGCCAAAATAAAGATTCTGATCAGTATTTTCAAGGGATTTGTTTAAGAGCTCAAAACCAAATCAAAAGAGTTAATTTCTGATTTCACATCAAATGTTGACTTTTTCATTGTGCCTTAGAGAAGTGTTTCAGAGATCCCAAGTGAGGTTAAGACTGTTCCCCTATAATTCCCCAAATACAGACACTCAGCATGCCGTTCTTCATGTCCTCTAGATATTACTGTGTGTTTCTAAGACAAACGGTAACCAAGCAGTTGTCTGTGCAGAACAAGGACCTTGGGAGAACATCTAGAGAACAGAGCAAGGGATTTCCAGTTCCCCTATAAGTCAGTAGCCCTCAGAGGAGAGGCACAAAGCCTAAGCAATCCCACCTGCAAGCCTGCAGCAGCCAGCCCCTTCACACCCCCATTAGAGCTTCTCATTTTCCCGGGCTGATTTTCTCCAGCTTGGCATGGATCTGACCTGGTCAGGGTCTGCCACCACGAAAGCCAGATTTTCAGAGTCCCAGCTGACACCACACCAGGGACACCACCACCACAGCTGCCATGGACTAGCCCTGCAAATGTTTTAGAGCCTGATGAGAAGGTGGATTTGTCTCTTCCATCTGCTAGGAATCCAGCTCAAGTGTGAGAGGCGGCTGCTGGTTTGATCAGCTGGCCCTAGATGACAGGGGTTTGACATACTGTCCTTCTCATGGGATTTTCAAACTGATGCCTGAGGCACTGATGCCTCCCACTTTGAAGTAACCATCTCCCTTTCTCCTCTTTCAACTTAACACAGAGTTTTTTTGGCATTTTAATGTGCAGTTGCTAAGCAGTGGCATGGCTAAAAAGCCAGTAATAGTAGTGATACCTTTAAAATGGCACTTCTGGACATTTAAGAGCTGTTCATGCTCCTCCTTTCGCTCAGACTGGAACTGAGTTTCATGCTCCCTGCAATTCTCAAAAATGCAACCTGCTGTCTGGCTTTGTGGGTATTCTTCACCTAATTTGTTTTCCTACACTCACCAGCAGGTTAATAATTTCTACTTATTACTGGTAAATAATGACCAATTGAATTCCTGATTAGAAAATCCCTTTGGGATCCAAAGCCATAAATGATGCAGTATGGACATACTGATAATTAGAGGCTAGTTCAACACAAAGTCCACTGAAATCAAGACACGAGAGAGGAGGAGGTATAATGAGTAATTGCTGCCCAAACATACAGGTGCAACTTCTGCAGGAAACTTCTTGAAGTATCTCTAAAGTATTTGTGGTGAAGGAAAAGGTGAACATCTTAAGGACAACCTGAATTGAGGGAGAAGCATTTTGGGGTGTGAAGTAGCTCCAGAAAGAGGTCAGACTTGAGAGGTCCCTTAGCTGGCAGTATTTTTACAGGCTCTGCCTCCAGAAAATTAAATTCTCATCCAGAACTGTGTATTCCCTAACTGAGTCCATGCTGCCGTGTGCCACTCTGAAAGGTCAGATAGAAGCATTAGAGCATTGTTTTCCCACAAATTGTTAATAGTCAACCTCAGAAACCCAAAAGGAAGGCACAAACCTCATTCTGCTCAATTAATACAAATAGGGACTTTTATTTCCCTGACTTACGTGTACTTAGCCGTATTATCACCAGGTATTAATGTGTAGCCCAAAGGACCAGATTTGAGCCCAGCTTTAATTAGTTTACTGTAATGAGGTAAATCACATTTTACCTTTCCAAGGAAGTAATTATTTGCACTCCTCTTGCTTTTCAGTACTCGCACCACCTTCTTCATTTGCAGTAGGGGTGAAGGTACTGCCTGTTTTGTCAGAAATTCATCAAAACCAGTACAAACAGTATACACAGAAATCATGAGGAAATGCTCCCGAAAATGACAATGGACAATGGACCAGGGGTGAGAAAAGGGACAAACCCAGTGACAAGACAAACTGCTTTTAAGACATGTCACCTCATTAGTGTCCAGCTTTGGCCAGTCCATCCAGGGGTAGTGAAACAGGTCTGCAGCAAAGCTCACAAAAACTAAACAAAAAAGTGGACTTCAAAGTTGTTTTTGCTTCACAGGGAATGAAACAGGGCATACTTGGGGATTATGTATCAAGCTCTTTTTATACCAGTATCCAGAGTACAGGAATACTTTCCATTTTCTGAATGCAATAGCATGAAGGATCCCCAAGTTGAGGCTTCTCCCCATCACTTTCCCTTAACTTGGAAAGCTTACAAGAGTTTAAAAACAAAATAGAGTAAGAAAACAAGACCTTTGAAAAATATTTGAGTATCAATATAGCACATTCAAGATAGTTAGGAATAAAGTCTGCTAAAGGGGAAATGTTTGGGTTTTACAAAAGAATAGGAAAATAAAATATTTATTTTTTTAAAGGAGGCATTTTTCTTTGAACATGGTTTAGACCCTGCTTTCACAAAATTCTAGTCCCTGCAGATGCTAAGCAGCTCGTGCCCTCAAGAGAGCAAAAAGACCATAGCTGCTCTATTAATAGGGATTTTTGTCTCCACATGAAATAAGGACCTGTTTCCAAAAAGTGTTCCGGGAGGCTGTTGCCTAAGTGATTCTGAAAATCCCAGTTGTTGGTCTCCTCCATAGATACCTAAATATCCTTTAAAATTTTGCTCTGAATAAAAATTGAGTAAGACCCCCTCTGGCTCAGCATACTCTAACTAAGCTCTTCCTAGAGATTTGCATTTTTCTTTCTTTCAGAAAGTGTATTGCTCCTGCAAAAATTGAACTCAGGTTTTTAAACCATGTCAGCTATAAAAAAGGATAATATTAAGCAAGAGAGAGCCATGAAATAAGAATGATCAAATACTTCCATGCCTTATCATCAATAAAACTGCAAAGCCAGCCACACCAGTTCACTTCAGGGCATCTGCTCACATTTAATTGAATGATTGTTTTAATTTTTCATTGTTTAAAACCACTCAACCACTTATCAAAAGCCAGCTCTGCTCTTAGAGCTGAGCATGAAAACTTCTCGCTCAGCTCCACTGAAAGGTGCCTGTTTTTTTTTTCAGGAATCCTGGACCCTGTGAGAGCTGCACAAGTAGAACAGTCAGCCCAGACCCTGAAGTTTCTTAGGCAGAATTCTGTATGTGGGATCAGATCCTGCAGACATCTGCAGTCCCCCCCACACTATATATAACCCTGCTAAGCCTGCAGGGGCTTAGACCCCATGGGAAAGCCCTTGAGAAACCGCCAGAAACAGCAGCTGGAAAAGAGACAGTTTCCAGGTCAGCATCCCTGGGCTTCACAAAGTGACTCAATATAACCTCAAAACTTCTTTTGAACCAAGGTTGAGATGTGTATTTTAAGTCCTGATGATTGAATCCAGAAAGGTGAGACATTCAGGTGATCTCAGTTTGTGGCAAGACAAGAAAGGCAAAGGAAAGTAAGTCCGTAATTCCCACACATGTGCCAATAAAATTTCTGCTGCCTTTAGGAAAGCGGAGGTCAGACTCTGAGGAGTGCTGGATTTTTCTCCAGCGGTACTAAGGGCACAGATCAGCACAGCATGTTTAAAATCCAGACTCAATTTATTTTTCCAGGGCAGCTTTCCCTGCAGCATTCATGCCCAGCAACCCTGATCTCCAGATTAAGAACTGTACATATAATGACATATAATTTGTCATATCAAAATGTCTGCACCTTCCAAGGTTTTTAAATAATCCCCTACTGTTTTGTTTATCCTCTTTGTTTAATTTACTTTTTAATAACAGCTCAATTTTGGAATGTAAACATAAAAACCGTGTCAAAGTAAAAGCTAGAATGCTTGAGAAAAATAATGCAGCTTATTCAAAGCAAATGCCTCCAGTTTTCCACCCAAAGTATTTGCTGAACATCATCTGAATTCACAGAAAGCTGTGAATCTGCTGAAACTGCTGTTGTTGGGTTTGGGACTTTTTTTTTTTTTTTAATAAAACTTAGCATTCACTGAAATCAACTTTCCATTATGAGATTGCCTCTATTTTGGGCTGGCTTCTAGAATCATGAGACATTAAACAACAAACATGAGACTTTTTAGTCCTCTGGACTGTAAGCCTTTCCTAGTCCCTCAGCTCATCTGTGCAAGCTAATCTTTGCTGCTCTACAGTATAAAAAGTTATTTTTTCTTTTAAATGAAATTGAGAATCTTATGCAATTGAACGACTCCAGCATCAAATATTGTGATACAACCTCAATTTGGGAGCCTTGCAATTGCAGATGTCTTAGGGCTAAAACCTATCATTTCCCTGAGTCTGGATTGACTGTGTAGAATTACTGTGGGCTTTCCTCAGTACAGCAGATGGTGGAGGCTCAAGGGAATCAATTCCAGGTCCCTGATTCTCCTTCCCATCCATGCCCTATGCTACATTAAATAGTCCGCTATTTTGCCACTGGCAAGGAAAATACTGATGACAGAGAGGAACCAAATCCTCTCATGTCACGTTCTTGTGCATGGCACTCACCTTATACTCAGCAAAGACGTGAGCAGAAGTGCAATGGCCACATTCTTCTGCAGATGCTCACCCCAGCCTTCCTTACATCACAGGAATTTGCTGGGGTTAACTTGCAAACAAAATCAGATGCTTGCCCTTCCCCATCCCTGTGTGGCACAGACACATTGGAATCACAGGCAACAGCCCACCTGAGATGACAGCAGGGGCTGAGAGACCACCAAATTACAGCAGATGGATGGCAAAGCTGAGGAGAGCTCCAAATTCATAAAATTACGAAATCCCTGGGGCCCAGTGCAAGGCTAATTGTCTAAGTCTTTGAGTGCAATTACCAGCACTAATGGTTACAGGGACAGATTCCAAACAAGCACTATTTAAAACTCAGAACTGGAGGGTTTGGGATAATGCTAAAGCCAAGCAGATAATCTCTAGAAAAGAAGAAAACAAAACTGTGATTACAACTGGGCCATGCTCACTTGAAATTATAAATTACATGAAAGTTATACCAGGCCACACAATACTGAGAAGGAACAATCTGGATTTTCTTTCTTTTTTTTTTTTTTTTTTGCAAATGCTGTTGTGGTTGATATCCAGACATTAGATCTAGTTTTATTACAGCCATAAAAGAAGTGAGTCAACAGCTTAGTCACATCAGGCAGGATATGCTTCAAGCACAGCCTGAGTGAAAGAATGAAGTTAAGCACTGAGAAATACAAGGTAATTAGAAAAAGAACCTTAATAGTTTCTTCCCTAAAACAGCAAGAGGTAACATACAGGATAGTCTTTGAGTAAGACTGCACGGCACCCTGGGAGGCAGCAGGGTATGGATTTAAAGGAAATAAGTAGGATTTATCAGCATGTATATCAGGATAGCAGTTTATCAGCTGTCACTACCAACAGGTCTTCTGGCTTTCAAGAGTATCAGGTATCTTCATCTTGTAAAAGAAATGCACAGAAAGATATGAAATCTGGTTCTTGTCCTACCTCTGCTGCCTGTTGACTCCATTTGTGCAGATTATCTAATTACTAAAGGCAGACGCTGCCAGTGTAAAATCTGTTGCATAAATAAGAGAAACAGGTCAGCAGGCTCTGGTAACTTCAGCGTGCCCCGTGAGTATGGAGTGACCTTTCAAGAGTGATCCAGAAGAGAGTACCTTGCAGCATTATTTATTTATTTTAAACTGAGCCAGTAGCTAAGCACCGTGCCTGCAGGAAGAGAAGAGAAAGATAAGGTGAGCGGGATGGGGAGAGAGCAAGGCAGGAAACTTCTGCAGATAAGTCAAAAATATTGTGTCACTGCAGGACTAGAAATAAGTCTCTCACAGACAGCATGGCAGATTTATGACACCCCAGGCTTGACTCCAGGAGGCTGGAAAGCTGGAGTGAGTTTTTCAGAACGTCATTTTATTTCAATGTGGGTACGCAGCAAAGACGCAACACTGAAGAAGTTTAATGACACCATGTTCTCCAGGGAAACATTAAATATATAAGCATGGTCACATATGCCTCCCCTCTGATGGCAAGGACTAGCTTTTGCCATTGCAATAGAAAATATGAATGAGATTTGTGTTTTTTTGAGGAATACACTGAAGAGCACCTCTCACAGTCAGTGGGGTGGGAGCAGGGGACTGCAGATCTACTCTGGAACCCCTGGAGGCCATCAGAAGGCTGGATATTGCTGATGTTTCTGTAGGCATTTAACAAGGCCTCTGCACATCTGGTTTGCACCATGTGCAAAAGATGACATTAACTTCTCCTTTGGGATCCACGGATGCAATGGATTTTTTTGTACATGAGAAGGGATCAATATGAGGAAAAGTGAATATGCCACCAGAGGGCAGTGAATGAAATGGGTTGGGTTTTTATTGTATTGGGTTTGTAAGAGACAAAGCACATGGATAAAACAACCAAACCAGCTGCATTCTACACACCTGTACTTACAGACACAGCTCATGGCCTGATTCACTATCAGTTTGATGCTGGAATGGTTTGTGAGAACCAGAGAAGCTGCACTGATACAAAATCTCTCTGAGGAAGTGCCTACTCAGTGCTGTTGTGCTGGGAACTGCACATGGGTGAGGCAGAGAAACAACGATCTCGAGGAGAAACCTTTCTCTAAATACACACAAAGCCAAAAGTTTCCAGCAGAGGGAAAGCCTCCTCAGACACCCCCCCACATTACCTCTGGCAGGCAGCCAGGCACCCGTGTGGGCAGGGCTGTGGGACACACACCACAGTCTGTTCTGCCCCCGGGTTCTCTTTGTGTCAGTGGGACACACACCACAGTCTGTTCTGCCCCTGGGTTCTCTTTGTGTCAGTGGGACACACACCACAATCACTGCTCCAACTCTCCAGTCCTCCCTTGCTGTCAAAGCATCCTGCACCCAAAGGAATATCCTTCCCATGGACTGTGAGAAGGTGGAGGCTGCTGCTGTACTCCTGCAGCTTTATTCTGCTTTGTCCTCAGTGTGCAATTACCCGAAACACAGAGTCATAAGACACAATTTACAATCCCTGCAGCTTTTTGGCATCCCTCTGTATTGGCTTACAGAGAGAATTGGTAGTAGGATGCAGCAGATAGAGAGAGCACTCTAATTACAGATTTACATTAAGAGGAAGGTTTAAAAGCTAATAGGACATTATTAGAATAATGATCCCTAGATGTTCTCTCAACTGAACATCTGCCATTACTAATTAAAAACAAGTTAAAGTCAACCTGTTTAAAGAGAAATCAATATTTACAGAAACTAGATACCATCCTAATGTTAGATGTGGTGCTGACCTACAAGTGCCTTCCCACATGCCACACCAAATCGAGGATCTTAAAAAGCCCATTGGTTGTAAATCGGTGCCTGCGCAAAAAACACCTTTGCAAAACCGACTCAGAAACCTGACTCATGTACAGCTTGTTTGTCACTTTCATTAGTCAGCTGCCCAACAGCTTTAAATAATTACCATATAAAATGATATGTTACCCACTTTCTGACATTGGGGTGTCATTTTTTCCAAAAGCAGGTTAGAAATTGCATTTCTCGTGGCAGATGAAAATAATCTTTTGGCAGTCTCTGTCACCTCTCTATGCATCCCTGACTGCTATTGAACAGTGTCATTTTGTGGACAGAATCTGCATCAATCTAACTACATGAGAACATAAGAGTCAATTCTGGAAGTGAAGCCATACAGTTTCAGACAGAAAACAATTAGGAAAAAAGTTACAATAGCAAATAGCTTTGAAATCCATTAGCTACCTCAAAGTGAAAAACAAGTGCTTATCACATCAGTCATCGTACAACCACCACAAAACAGAACCTCTGAAAATGAGGAAACACTTGTCCTTCTGATCCAAGGTGTATTTTAGTATGTACCACCAGTATAATGCAAGCAAAGTTCAGAAATATGTGAGTTCATTCAAAGACTAAGAGGAAAGCACCCAACCCACAACTGCAGGCAACTGCTTGCTAGCACAGTACTCCACTAATGCTTGCACACATCCACGGGAACTTAACAAAATTAACAGGGTGTAACCTGCATCATCTGGCCCAGGAACATTGGCTGTTATAAAGGAAAAAAAGGAACGGGTTGAAGTCCTGCTGATGGCTTGCCTTTCTGTTCTCACATAAACCCAAATCTACTGAAAAAATTAAAGCCAAGTCTGACTCTGGAATTTAATTTTGCTATTGATCCGACAAAGCCCTTGCATATCAACGATTGGGACCAGGCTCATGACTATGAACTTGAGACCTCATACTGGAAATGCTGGCCACTGACAGCTTCCACTGACTACAGGGGAAGATCAGTGGCCCCTTTGGAAACTACTGTGCTGTTTGTGACGTGTCTGGAAGAAAAGCTCTGTGGTCAGTAAGTGCTCTAGTGTTCCCAGGCCAACAGCAGTGGAAGAGAAGAGTCAATGGCAGAGGAGTCTCTGCTTTTATAGCAGTGCCCAAGTTGTACTTCAGGGGCCAATAGCAAGCACTGTGTGACCCTGCATTTGTGATTTCCATAGGCTGTATTATTAGAGACTTCAGTTTGGTGTATGTTTGTGCAGTGTGGGAGCAATAAAGAGCAGAGGCAAGAAATAAAGAGCCTCCGGGTGCTGACATAAAATTAAATCCTGACTTCTCTTTCAAGTTCAAGGTAGGAAAATCACAGCTGTATGTCTTTGTCAAAAGTGTGCCCAAGCACTAATATCATCAAGGACAGAAACTTTTACCATGTAATCTTACCACACACCGTATATCATCCAGAGCCTCTGTGGACTTAGGTGTAAAATAAACTACTAACCCTCTTTAAAACATGCCAGCAAGCAGGATTTGGCCCCATTTAAGTAACTTTAGATTACCGCTGTCTGATCCCCAGGGAGACCAAAGCTCCCTTCAGGGCAATATCTGATTAGAGGAGAAACAGTTGTTGCCCTCTAGGAAACTGCAAATAATTTTTTGTTCAAACCCACGGGGATTTTAGCAAGGCCTGCTGAGCCAATTTTAACAGGGGGGAAGGGGGGCAGGAAATCTGAGAGCCCTGCAATGATATTCTCTGCAGTTTTCTAAAACCCAAATCCTGTTCATGCTACTCAGTGAAGCAATCTTACTGAAGTTAATGAAACCAGTCCCCACCTAGAAGACAGGCTTACTGCAGCCCTGCTGCTGCACAGAGAATTGCTCATGGTCTCGGCTGAGTGGAGCCACATCGGTTAGTTTGCAGCTACGTCCCCCTCCCTGCTAATACTGACAAGTTCCATTTTTTCAGGTTTTCTTCCCTTTTTTTTTTGTTCTTCCTTTCCTCAGTGATGTGTTCCAACATCTTTGCCTCCTGCCATAGGCACAGGTAGGTGAACTGCAGAATAAACGTAAGGGTATCAGAGAGCTGCACCTGCCTGTAAAATGACATGGATTTAATCAAAACCATTTCTAGTCTCAGGGCTCAGACACACGACTGGTCTTGTTGCTCTTCCCTTAGGCAACTGCTGGTGGTGCCTCTAGTGTAGGCTTGGCATATGTTTGACATCACCATCAGAGCTGTAGGGGGACAGTATTATTTGATTTCTGATTATGTAGAGCTTCCTTTGTTTTGTGCTCTCATTGACCCCATGGATTACAGTAAAGCTGTGGCTAACCTGAGACAGATCCTGCTTATGCCTCACTTATGCCAAGGTAAATTAAGAGAAATTGTGGCACAGTCAGTGGAATTACATGGGAGTAAGACTGAGTAAAAAGCTCATTAACATTTTTAATGGCACTACTTTTTGATTAAGCACTAACTCTTTTTATCTAGAGCAATAACAACAACTAAAAAGTCAAGCCTGAAGCAGGAGAATACATGTCCACTGACAAATTACTCTTGCTGAAAATTCAAAATAAGATCTTTTTTGTATCACAGAAATAAAGCCAAATTAATAGTGGCTTTTATAGCCACTTAAAACATTCACCTGCAGGGAGGTATTTTTGCTGTATCTGCTAAGTGTGGTACCTAAAAATACCCACAATACCTAGAAAGTGAGAAAAAAATTGGTCTTTTGCTTCTGATCAGTTTATAATGGTTACATCTAATTCAAAGTGAATCAGCCAAGAAAAGAGGAGTTCAAGGAAGCCAGAACCTTTAATCTAGTTAATTAATAGGGGGGATAGCATGTGAAAGCCTTATGTAAAATGAGAAAGTAATCTTATTCTTCTCAGGCTGGCTGCTCATTTGGTAGACGGGCAGAAGTTAACAAGGGCCCTTGCAATTTATTTAATTGGCCACAAAATCAGAGACTGCATCAACCTTTTTGCCCACAGAGCCACACTTTTTTTTTTTTACGCCTCCCCATGGAAAACGAAGGTGATGCTGCAAGGGCCTTCCTTCATTCCCACCAGGCCGTCAGAAGCTGGCCGCGCACGGGTCATTGGAAAGCCGCGCTCACACCCGCGCCCCGCAGCTGCAGGGCTGTCACTGTGAGCGCCCGTGACAAGCACGGCGCCTCGTCACAGCCAGGGACAGCTGCTCCGTGCAGGAACCATCCCCAGCCCTCGTGAAGAGGCGCATTGATGCGGCTGGAGCTCACTAACAAGCAAATGCGGGCAGAATTGTGTGTTTTCTTAAAGTGAAGAAAAGATTCAGATCTAAATCATTGAGCTCGTCTCGAGATATGCAGGGAGGATTGAACTAAACCAGCTAAACGTGGCATTTGAATGGAAACACTAAACTGCAGAACAAATGTGACTTGGTCCTGAAATGAGGCCCAATGAGGTTTAGGATAGCAAATACGAACGCATTGTTACGTTGTAATGATACTTTGGGGGTTTGCAGTAATCAGTATGAATAATTGGTGCAATGATTTTAAAATAATCTACTCTGTTTTCACCCTTTTTCTTCGTATTCACAGGCCAGACTTGATTTTTGCTCAGTAGGTAGTGGAGTAAGGAGGTATCACCTCCATTTGTCAGCATTCCACTGTGAGGTCTGTGCAGGCTGCACTTTTTCTACAGAAAACCACTTGGAATTTCCAGCCCGAGAAAACTCAAATATTCACGTACTTTGTTATTCAACTTTTAAAAATCCCACTAGAGGAAATACAGTGCCTCTGTGACATAAATCTCATGTGCATTCTTTTCACCTTGGGGCGAGGGTAAGTTAGCCTCCACCTTCAGAAATATTTGTCAGGTAATTACATTTTAATCCTAACTTATTTATGCCTAAATCCATCAAAGGACTTAAGTAGATGCTGATGCTTAACAGAGGAATTAGCCCATTAATTCCACAGTTAAACATCATGCAAGTACATCATACAAAGCTCCTGATAGATCCTTTTCACTTTCTTATCTTGCAAAAAGAGTTTGATTTCTATTGTGAGTAATGGATTCATTTTATCTGAAACACCACCTATATGCTGACTATTGCAAAAATTGCACTAATTTATCATAACCACTGCAAACTGGAGAGGTCAAATGAGTTTACCTCAGTGAACATTTCTGTCCGATGTTTTCAATGTAACCTGAAAAGAGTATGATGGAAAATCAGGTGTATCATCTACCAACTAAACACAAACAAAACACAGTTTGTTTTGTAACTCCTCTTTAAAACAACAGATGCTGGTTTAAATCTCATGTTCAGGCATTTATCACATCTGTTTTCTGTTCCCTTGGAAAGTATACTTACAATCGTGCTCAAATTAATTACAATGAGATTTGTCAGTTGAAACCTAAAAGGGAGTTCAGGGAATAAACAAAGAAGGAAATAATTGGTGTTTAAAAGCTTTAAACTTATTTTCAGATGGTTCAAATAGGTAAAGCTTCATTACAGACACTGTTTGAGACCTGTTGCAAACTTCATGGGTCTCCAAGGAAATATGGTCAAAGGAAAAAGAGATGAAGAGGAATCTACAGAACTGCGGAGCCTGAAGGTGAAGGCTATGGACCTGCAGCACAAGCTGGAGAAGCCATAATGAATTTGTATTCTGGCCCCACAGACTTCCCTGGCAATCACCACCAGCACAAGAAAAACTTCTTACCTTAAAGATTAATAAATCTTTACTGTTCTCTTGTAAAACTGGAGCCTGCCTATGCACAGACACTGAGGAGGCTCCAGTAAAGAACTTTCATAATCACATTTTTCCTTAATGGCTTTTATAAGAACACAGAAAGGTTTCCCTCCCCTTCCAAGCCTGGAGAGACCTGCAGGATGCTATTGCTAAAGACAGTCCTTTAACTCAGGAGGAGAAGAATTTGACTCAATTATTCTGCAACTTAACAGTAAGGAAAGATAAAAATATTGCTTTGAAGAGAAGGGTTTTCTTGCAGCAAAATTATATACAAGCATGTAATAAGATATAATCTAAGACTTGTTGTTCTTACAGGTGTCATTTTCTCTGTAGCAGTTCTGAGTTTAATTCCTGCAGCACTGCTACACAGGTAAGACAACCTTGACCAGGCCATAAGCCAGTTCTCTCCAATGTCCCTGGCCTCTTGTAACTGTTAACCCCCATATTTTTGGTCAGGTGATACCTCTTCCTTTGAGAGGCTTCTCTACCTTCACACTGCCTCTCCCAATCCCTTGCACACACTCCTTGCGTCAGTCTTCCAGTTTCACCTTTGCTGGCTTCCAGACACGTTACTCACACCTGTATTGCAACAACACCACATTTAGTTCTTCCTGACTCCTTCAGTCAATGACTCTTGTCTCTTGAAGTCACAATTACTTTGCTCCACGGGCCAAGTACATGGGGGTTTGCGTGACCAACGGCATCATCCTTCCCCCAGGATCACTGCCTAGCAGTTTCTAGGGAGGCTCAGTTCCTCTGAAAAGCAGAAAGCTAACCAAGTTCAAATGCCTCTGGAATTTTAAAGCAAAGTACATCCACCTCGTATTGCTATGTAGCGTGTTGTGTGAAGAATAAACTGCTCTTTGGAAAGGAATAAACACCATTCATTGTCTGTGCATGTGGCTGTCTACAAGATGAGCTTCAGAAACCATCCTCCTCAAGGCTCCTGAGGCTTTCTGCCTGTTGATACAGCAGCAGACCAGTGCTCTTCTCACTGTGGCCCTGATGCTACACATAAAAGTCATCCCCTTAGAAAACAGCGAGAAGTTTAAAAATAAACAGCTTTAAGTAGAAAGCAAGCATTGTGGTTAGTTTTGAATTGGCTTTATATCTGTCTAGGGTTCTGTTACTGCATAATTCAGAGGGCAGAACAGCCAAATTCATTTCATTTAAGCCAAAAATGGCTTTGAGTTGTTTGAAGGACAAAAGCCCCTCAAAACACAGTTTAGACACGGAACACAAGAGCACAATCTTCACCTTTACTTTGGACCCTTGATTCTGATATTACAAAGTATTTCATTGATTTGAATTCAGTGAAGCAAAAGTAAATCAGATGTAAAAGACTGGTCCATCCTGCCTTACAAGCTCTTTGCACAGTGCAAGCAGAAAAGTTCCTCAAGAAGCTTTAATCAAGCTAACACAGGTACCAGAAGCAGATTTACTTTCTGTGTCCACTCCACTTGCAGGGCAGGCCAGAGGAAAGTGTTAGTGAATGTGAGTGAATTTTCTGATTTTTCCCCTCAGAACAGGAAAACATCAAGTGCAGCAGAACCTCTTGTGAGGCTCTAGTGAGTGTTCCAGGTGGGGAGATGGAAAAAAATTACTACCAACAGTTGTTCTCAGCACACGAGCATCTACCTGAACTGTGCCCTGGAGACAACTCTAGCTCTGAGGAAGCAAACGCTGCTATTATAGAAACCTCTCCAGGGAAGCCCTATTGCTCAGGAAGTTTAAAACTAGGCCAGTCTGAATACTGGCAACAGCACAACAGAAAACGGATGGCAGAGGCTCTTCCTAAACCTCCAGATTTTATGGAATTTCACTGTGGTTAACTGGGAAGTTGAGAGATTCATGGTGCTGCAAACTGGATTGGATGGAAGGCTTTTCAACCAACATTTGCCAAGGTACTGCTCCACTGCCATCTTCTTCTTTGGTGTTCTCCTTTGCTGATAAACTTCACTTAGCTTCAAAACTGCGAGTCACACTTTCAGCCCTGCTGATGTACTTACTCCCCCCAAGAAAAGGCTCCAGGAATCATCACTTCTCCTTTGGGAGGCAATAAAAGATCTCTTTCCTCATTGGGTCTGTTGCAGAAACATGAGGACAAATTACACCTTTTAAAATAACAAGAAAAAAACCAACCTTGAAGGTTAAATAGCTGGGGAAAAAAACAGGCAAAGTTGACTTCACAGGACTTTGTACTATATAACCCCACACACCTCACTGCTTTATAAAATTCTGTTGGTTATTTGAATTATTGGCTTCAAAAAACTTATTTTTAAAAGGAACACATCCACTTAAAAGCTGTACTAGTAGAATCTAACTACTAGGCTACATTCATGACGACATCAACTGAAAAAAAAACAGAGGAAAAACATGTTTTTTCCAGCATGTTTAACCTGGGAAAATGGATAACAGTTTCAGTACAGTTCAGAAAGACCTTTTCCATTAAAGATTTAATCACATGAATAACCTTGCTGGCTCTCCCAGCGAAGTAAGCTACTCAAGTCCCTGCTAGACCAGAGCCTTGCTTTCTCCTAGTTGTGCTTCCAAACAGAAGCAAAACTACTTTTCAAACAAGACCATGGAAACCCAAAGATACAGAAGTCCTTGTTTAGTCACCTGCTGGTCTGTTACAACAGTTGTTCTAATGGTGCCTCCTCACCTGTAATGCACTTTTTATGTTATATTATTATCCATGCTAAGCACCTGGGTGTTTTCGGAGAGCAAGGACCACATCTTTATGTAATTTTGTAACCCACCCACTGTACCTTGTGCATATCCCATCAGACATGCCTCACTGACCAACCTCACATGCACTGCAAACGTACATCCCCCTTGGCTTTCTCTGGCAGCCACAGAAACCCAGGGGGTTCTTTCTGCTGCTGGTGATGATTTGTGGGGCTCAGCCCTACACACTTTGGGTGAAAAAACATCTTGTTTTCTGCTCAGGAGGTGTGCACTTAATCTAACATCTATTTTATCACTAAACCATGACTTCCTAAACATATCAACGTGCTGGCATCTGTCCAGCCCACTGATCAGCAGCACAAAGCACAGGGCTTACCACCTTATTAGTTTCACAGGAGGTTCTGTGCAGAAACTCACAAGCCTTAGGGAACGGGTGGAGAAGGCTTTCGAAATTCTGACTTCTCTTCAGCATTGCCTGCGGGAGCTGCACCCACACCTGCCGCTCGGGGCGGCACAGGCTGTGTCCCTGCTGGAGCACGGTGTGTGTCCATCCTGGTGGATGGCATGTGTGTGTCCCTGCTGGAACAGGGTGTATGTCCATGCTGGTGCATGGCGTGACCCCGATGGCCGCCCCGTCTCTCACCCCGCAGCACTGCGGGGAGAAGAGGGACAATGCAGTTAACTCGGGCCCGCCCTTCGATGCCGTAGGTACAAAACGCCCTTTGAGGGACATACCCCGGCCTCCCCAGCCGGCTTGAACCACGACCCCGGGCTGCCAGACGCGTACACCGCTGGCAACCCCCGCCTCCTCTCATCTTCCATTGACTCCTGCACCAACTTGGAGGAAAACCCCCTTTTTCCCGCTCCTGGATGTGGGGCGAGCCCTCTGCCCCCCGGGAGGCGGCGGCTCTCCGAGGATGCTCACCGAGGATGCTGACCGGGGGAGATCGCCGCTCCCGGCCGGGGGTTGGCGGGGGCCGGTCCCGCCCCTCTCCGCCCCGCCTGGCCGGGGGCCGCTCCATGTGCCACCGCCCGCCGCGGGGCCGCGCCGCGCTCGCCGCCGCCGCGGAGCGTGCGAGGGGCGGCGCGGCCGGGGCGGCCCGTGCGGCGGAGCGAGCGCCGGCAGCGGGGAGAGAGCGGGTCCATGGAGCACAACCACCTCCACCTCCACAACGGCTCCCTGCTGGCGCACCATCGCTATGGCTGCGGCTTGGGGTACGCACCTGTCGTCTACTACATCCTCCTGCTCTGCCTCGGGCTGCCGGGTGAGTGCCGCGGGACGGGCGAGGCTGCGGGGACCCCGGCACCGCCCGCCGTGCGGGGCGGGGGGCGATGAGCGTCCTCGGGCTGCCCCGGGCGCGCTGCCTCCGTGTGCCCGGCGGGATGAACGCGGGCGCTTCGGGCAGCATCTCTCTCCCCGGCCAGCATCTCCCCTCCCGGCGCGTTGCTGTCCCGGCGCTGCCTCCCTCTCCGAGGTTTGTCCCTGCCTGCCATCGCACCGCTGCTGCTGCTGCGGCCGCTTTCCCACCCGGCCTCGGGCACCCTGACTTTGAACTTGACAATACAGTCAGCCTGTCGTGAAGTTTCTTGTCATTATCAATTTGGCCATGTGAGTGCCAGAGCGGTACCGAGACGACCGGGTCTGGTCCCCACCTATCGATTCCCGGGCCAGCAGTAAGCACAAGTGTAGGTGCTGAGTTTTTCTGGTGCAAATCTCCTCCTTATTCCCTGAGGCAGCGCTGGGTTTAGGAGCAACATGCCACCAGTACAGAACTTGGCTGGGGAAGGAGCACGCTGTCAGAATGTTTAGCAGACAGTTGTCATACTCGTGAGCCCATCCCTGTGGCTGGTGAGCAGGACAGTACTTACAAAGTCCAGTCTTGGGGGCAGTGCACTGCAATGCTGACGCTGAGACCCCTGAATACAGGTACAGGGCTTGGAAGGAAGTCCCAGCTCACAGGCACCAGCCTCCAGACTGTGTAACTCTGAGAGAAATTTCCTACTTATACAGGGGACAAAGACCATACAGAGATGCTGCAGATGAGAAAAGCTAGAGACATCCCAAAGAGGGAAAGGAAAGGATGTCTCAGGCTCGGGTGTGAACACCTGTGAGACAGTGCTGCCAGCACGCAGGTACCCACAGCTCAAAACGTGCAGATGCTACACGAGCATCACATCAGCAGTATTGTCTCAGCCGAGGCAAGGACTGAGCAGGTGCCTCCTGCCCTGGGGGCTGCCTGGGGCTGCCAGCAAGACACTTTGGCACTCAGGACCATGGAGAGCCGTTGTAGTTACAGACTGGGCTCCAGCGGGCAGAGCTTAACGCCTCCAACCTGAGAGTAACTTAGAGTGATCCTAAGGACAGGCAGAATGAGTCGGGGAAAAGTTAGAGCAATCTCGTGCACCAAGATGAACCAGTATTTCAGGGATGCCAAACAAGAGTTTGGTTGTTTCCATGTACAGCCACATTTAAAGCGCCATGTGGAACAGAAAGCAGCAATGATAGTTAATAGTCTACGAATTCTAAATGTTTTGTTCACTTTAATTCCTTCTTCAAGCAATTAATTCATAGAAAAATTTTTAATCAGACATGAAGAGAAGCCTGCCTCTGAACAGCACACATGCAATTATCGCTCTGCATATGAATTGATGTTCTTTGTGTTGTTTTGGTTTTTTTTCCCTTCCTGGCTTATAATTAAAATTTGAACATTGGCTAATAGTTCAGAGAACTGGAAAGTTAAGTCCTGAATTTGCCCACAGAGGATGTAGAGCACAGGCAAGTGTCCGTGCTCCGCAGCACGGATGAGTCTCAACCTTTACCCAAAGAGACTCAGCCAGCAGGGATGAGGTGATAGCTTCCTCTTCATTAATCCGTTAGGGGCTGCTTAGATGTCCATATGACAAGCTCTGATTTTAACACCAGTCCTCTAAGAAATGACCAAGACTCTCACAAGATTATCAGCTGAAGAAGTTGTCATGAAGCAGTCTGTGGCTAAGCTTGCCTTTGTATGTCTCTCAAACAGGGGAAAGTCTTACATGCACAGACAAGAAAAAAAATTTAATGAGCATTCTGCACATAGTCGCACCAGCTCCCTAAGGATACTGCATTGTAATTACAGACCTAATGCTGTCATTCTAAGAACATGGTTAAAACCAGTACACAATCCAAATTAGCAATGGTGACATGCATTTCTCAAGGGATCAGACATCAGTCGATTAGAGCAGTGGCACCTGTGACAGTGCTCCACAGAACTAGCCAAAGCATTTGCTGGTGCAGCACTGTTGAGTTCAGTGGGCTTATGTCAGATATGGATGTATTCAGTGCAGTGATCTCAGGATAGCACTGGCACTAACACCCAAACTCACTGCACGTGTACAGTATGTTGAATAAATGCGCAGGATGGTGAGTGTGTAAGAAATTCATGATTCTCCCCCTGAGACTGCACAGAGATGAGAACAAGGTAAATATGTTTAGGGGAAGACTCACACAGCCAAGCTTCATGGGGAATAGGTCACAGGGCAAGAGAAGTGCTAAAAAGAGCTTTTCATGTTTTGAGGCTTCTCTTCAATTTTCTAACATCAGAAGATTGTAAAGGTAGCAGACTTTATTGGCTGTTAGAAAAAGAGCCCTGAAGTATGTGGGATCTTAATTAGCTTTGTGTGGTGCCAGGAATTTAAGAGAAACACTGTCGTGGATCTCTCGTCAAAGACAGCACTGGTGCAGTGTTTTGCTGAAATGGAAACAGTTAACTCATTGCCACAAATCTTAGAGAAAGACTGATAAGAGGAGAAACCAGTTAACTGTTTCTGCCTTCCCTGCTGTAGTGTCTGAAGGAAATTTCACTAACTCAACAACTCCACGTTGAGGCCAAGCGATGCCAGGCCTGACTGTGCAGGCAGAGGAAGCATCCTTCCCCTCCCGCCCGTGTGTAACCCAGGCACCTCAGCAGAGCCTGTTCACAGCACTGGCTCCTTCTCCCTCTCTGTTCAACCAGGCATTAGAAAGTCTGTAAAAGCTAGAGAGGAGAGAGAGAGAAAAGTGGACTCCCTGCAGCCCTGCTCTGACTTTAGCACACAGAGGCAAGGGCCAGGCTGTGCCTGCAAAGAGGGGTAACTCCAGAGACAGCACTACACCACCCTGTGTGGCTGGTACCACGCACGAAGGTGGCTACAGCTCTGCCAGGGAGGATCTTGCCTTTGATCAGCTGGGGCAGGAGACTGCATCTTTTCCCTCTAAGTAGAGGCTGACAACACAGAGACAGTTTTTCAAAGCTTGTTATGAGTGCATATGCGCAAAGATGTCCCACAAGTGTGCAATTGTGCTACCAGGAGTGATGTGCCTCAGGAGCAGGATGCATGGAACAAGGAGAAACTGCAGGCACAAGGGTGAGGAGGAGAATGAAAGACAGAGGTATTGGAAGTAGAGTCACTCTCCTATTTAGAGGGGAGAGTTTCTCATTTATGGAGCTGTTCTGCAACCCCTGCTTTACTAACCCTGCACTCCCCTTGTCTGTCAGTCAGAAAGAACCTTTGAAGCACCTGCAGTTAATTGGGGAGCAAGACAGGGACTGCAAAAACTCTTAATGGAAGTGTTTCTTGCTTTAGTGAGAGACAATGCTAAAGAAGAGATGATGTTGGATGTGGGAGAGGGAATAAGGTGCTCTGTTTCAGTCCAGGAGGGAGCTGGTAAAAGTGAGAAAGCAAAGAGCAACAGGTACCACTCGGTCTGTCCCTTTGTCAGTAAGAACTGTGCAAAGCAGCTGCACAAAATTGCTCCTGCTGTGGCCAGGCCACTGAACACAACCTTGAAGGTCAAGCACAGAAGCAACACTGCTTGCTGCAGACACCTGGCTTTGACCTTAGTTCCTGCTTCATGGGAAGATGCAGCAGCAACAGACTTGCCTTGCAGGCAGCCACCTTTTCCATGGGGAGTAGAGTGTGTTGGTCCTGAAAGGACAGAGCGGCAGCATTTCCTAGACCAGGGTCTGGCCTGATCAGTGTTCCCAGGGCTCATCTCCTTCTGACAATGCAAGAGGCAGAGTAAAATCCAGCTCTCCTAATGTGAGATTGCCGATTCCACTTTGCTCCCCAATCAGTCGCCTACCTGGGAAGCGCCTTGGCTTCTGGGGTCATTGCATCCCTGCAACACAAAGCACAGGCATGTATCCAGCACCCTTACAGCATCCCCAGGGGGGGATGCCCTAGGGAAGAACCACTCCAATCTTTGGGAGCCTGGTCCACAACTGTTTCTTTTTTTTGTGCTTTAGGCTTTTGCATAAAACCAGTCTCAGATTCAGGACTTCACAAGCTTGGAAAAGCAGCTGGGACACATGTGGGTGCACACAGCTGGAGGGTACAGACAGGTAGTGTTTGTGTCAGACCAGCTGCTGAACAAAGTGTTGTGGAGATGGGGACGACTCAGGTTATTCAAAGCCCAGTCATGCACAGAGTGCACTCAGAGGGCTCCATGCAGAGGGAGAGAAGCTGTAGTTCTGACATGGAGGAACATGTAAGCTCAGCAGGGGTGCCTAACTGTTTTAACACACTGTGAAGAGAGAGAGACACGTTATGGACCTTCCCCTAACAGATGGCAGGCTGCTGTTCTTGCTCAACAAGCCAGATGTTTCCCAGGGTGTTGAATTGACACACAGGTGCACTGTACCCACGCAAACTGCAGTATAGCCACGGGAAAGCTGAAACAATGGAGAACTGGTCCCTCTGTAGCCTTGTCCGTGTACAAACTTTGGAATAAGGAGGCTATGTGGGAGGCATGCATGTCAGGATCATCATCCTGGCAAGGCAGGTCCTATTGGAGGGCTGAGCACCCCTGATCTAAGAGACCACCAGCATGCAACAGCCCAGCTGCGTTCCCTCGCTCCTTGGCACGAGTGGGGGAACGAGACCCCAAGAGTGTTGCCAGCTCTGTGCTTACAGCTGCAACCCAGTCAGTACCGCGAGCAGGAAGGGAGACAGGTAGCAACGTTTGTTGATGACTCACGTGGCCTGTAATACCCAGTAAGTACCACAGCAGGCAGAGGGTAGGTGTACATACAGCACACAGCAGTATAGAAGTGTCTGACTCGGTTTGGATTCCGGCCATCTGCTGCCTAGTATATTCTTCTGCAATCACAGTACAGGCTTCTGATTAAAGAGAGCAATTCTAGCACCTGAATAAATAGCCTTTCTCATAACAGCACACCTGAACAATAGAAGTGCTGAAGGAAGATCTGAAAATATGAGTGGGAGAATTGTTACATGTACAGTTATGACCTTGAAAAAACAGCACTCTTCAGCTGTCGCTCATTAGGTAGAGTTCACACAATGAATAAGAACCAAACCCTCCTGAGACCTGATTCAGCCACCCTTTTATTCAAAGACCATCCTTTCTCTGACTTAAAATCTGAATTGGATGCAAGGCCAGTACATTGGATCCTACTTAAAAGAGGAAAAATAAATTGCCAGAACGCTAGCTCAGCTATTGGAGCAACTGAAAGGCACTACAGCATATTTACAGTAGTACTACTGGACAGAGGGGAACAAAACTACTGCTAACATGCCTAAAATGGGTAATTTCCTATTGTAAAATGAATGCTTATTCTGTAAGGAAAGAAGAATCATCTTGAAAAACAATAAATTCATTCTGTTCCTGTACAGAACTGGTGACAGCAAGGTGTGCAGATGGGAGTGATGTAGTTTGGTCAGTATATCTGGAAACTGTGGCCACTAAAGTCTTGCAGCCTGAAAGGCAGCATGTGGATGATCCCATGCTAACGCATGGATTGTGGAGAAGTTGATTCCACATTTCTGGGTGCCACTACAGAGTACAACTGCTAGCTTTAGTTTTCTTCTGCCACGTCAGTAGGAAACAACGCTGTCAGGGCTGTAATGATAATGAGGTGCCGTATTTGAGAGGCTCAATAGACTATGAAGTGCACAACCTTGCATGGCAGGCTGCTAAAATGGATTGGGAAGGAAAAACTCCAGAGGAGATTTTTCCTTGAAATGACAACGACACAAAAGAGAGAGCACAGCCAGTTTTCACGGTAGGTGGGTAATGCTGAGCCCCCAGTTGTGAAGAAGTCAAAACATTCAGAAACACTAGGCAGTCTAATATCCTGCTGTTCTTCATCCACCCCCTTATTTAGTTCTCTCCTCCTCATCCTCCTTCTGCTCCCTTCCATAAAATGGGGGTGAAACAGCAGAAAGAAGGCAGCAGGAGGAGGCCTTCATCTGCAGACGTCAAAACAATTTGCTGTAGTCAAACAAATGACACGGAGATGTCCTGATGAGGTGCCCTCTCTTCTTTCACACACCAAGCGCAAAGCAATCCCTGTCCACAAAAGCTTTCACCTTCTGTTTCTGGTGGTCTTTTTGAGCCTATGATCTCTTTTTCCATTAGCTTTGAGATACGAGAAAAGGAAACAAAGCCAAAATTAACTCCTCGAGCACAGGAGACCCTACACACAAATCAGTTTTCATTCTGCAGATTACAGAGAAGTACATAAGGATCCTAAACCCCAGTGTCTGGAGTGCTGTTAATGCTGTTCTCAGAGTGACCTGATGGGAGAAGATGGTATTGGGTTGCCCCCCAGGACACCAGTATGGTTATGCAGAGAGAATGAAGTAGAGGCAGCCAAGTAGGACTAGAATTGGTGGTACAGAAGATGACAAAAAAGAGTTCTACCCCTTTATCCATGGAAGAGGAGAGAAGCTTGCCTATTGAAACACTGAACATCTTTTTCACTGAAATTGTTCCCTTCTACCACCTGAGTCCTTGCAATGTACAGTCATTTAACTTCTCCCTCTTTTCAATCATATGGACCATTGGCTGCACGGACAGGTGCACTAGAGGTTGCTTTTGGTTTCAAGACAAATCACCTGTCAGTCTGTTACATCAGACTAGGATATTTCTCAGATGTTTGTTCCCTCCAAGAGTGTTTTCTTCAATGTCCAGACTAGCACACCAAAGAGTGATATATCTAGTGTGGATGCAGTATATTCTCCATGGGGGGAATAAAGCCAAACTGCAATGGTTTTACATAGTCTGTAATTTCCTGCATATTGTGTAAAATTGGCGTAGTCTCTGAGAAATCTTGGCCATGGGGTTTGCAAGCGTGAGCTCCTATTGCATTAGCTAATGCTTTAGGAAGACATAAAGACTAGTTTATTTTAGCAAAACCACAATCAAAGGTAAAATCCTCTTAATTATTCATGTTCAGTAAAGAATTCATGCCAGTGCCCTTATGAAATCACATCCTCTCTTCATCCCAGTCATCCCATGAAACACCTTTGGCATCTGCCTCAGCGCTTTGGCGTTTGGTATCAAAAGGGTAGAATGGTTTTGTCACCCTCAAGCTCAAGTTACTCAGCTTGAGACCTCTTACACTGTGCTGACAGCCCACATGTAGAAACCACAGACACCTGCCAAATGAGACACCCGAATTGCCTTGAAAATCTCTGTCTGTCCAAATATGTTGCATGAATAACCAAATCCCTTTTATGATTTCTGCATTATTTTGCAGATTGCTTTTTCTCTTCCCAGCATCAATTTCCATTAGAAAGCTTTACTGCTCTGGTAACAAGATGCGAGGCTAGATTTTGAGATGTGCATTTTAGGCATTTTTATCCTTGTGTGAGTGCCTCTAAGAAAGGCTTTGGGGAGGCAGAGGGGAATTCCTGAGAGTCATTAGAAACTTTCTGCGCTGTAGGCCCAGCTCAGGAAAGGCAGATGAGAAGGGTGAAGATGGCACGAGGAGAACCAGATCCCTGTCACATACACACACGTGTCACCAGTGAGCACAAACCAGACCCTCCCGTGTCTTAGCCCAGTGTTCCTTCTGGGTTGTTCTCATACTGCAGAAATAGCCCTATTTTATAAAAACTATGGAAAAACTGTACTCCAGTGGTCTAGGAAAGCCAAAAGCAGCACAGTGTAATTACACCTTTGTGCCAGACAAAGCTACTGCACTCCAGCCTCAGTGACTGGCAAGGCTCAAAGTGAATACCAGCCACTGGCATCTCCATGCCATTACTGCATCTGTGGCCTCCAACAGTGAGGAAGTGCTTTTGCCGGATTAAAATCCTTCTCTGGCCTCCATGACCCACTGATGGCTAATGCCAGCTGCAGAGCAGAGTACCTCATTGACTGCATCCTTCCCCAGAGCCCTCTCAGCTAATAAATGCTGTTAGTGAGAAAAATGGCCCCAGAGGGCAGATTTCCTTGTCAGAATGTGGCCTCTGGCACTAACTCGTTCATTCACTTGTGACTTGTAAGTGCAAGGCCATGCTGTGTTTCCTCTGGCAATGACTAACCCAGTCTCCTGCACATAACGGGGACTTGAGGTTGTCCTGGGCAGGAGCTTGGCCATCTTCTACCTCAGTACTCTTTCACCCTCAGAACTGGTGTGGTCTGTCCCTGCACATGGTGTTTCTAAGCATAAACCACGTGAGAGCTTTCCTACAAGATGTGAAATCTGCTCCAGTAGCAGTCCTACATCCATGCCATCCATACGCCATTTCATGATGCTCATTTTTTTCTCTTATGTCCCCTTCCATCCCCTAGGAGATAATGCAGGCACCAGCAGAAGGGGCTGACAGCTCTTCCCTCCTGGGGGTGCCTCACCGTGAGCTGTTCGACAGCACTCAGACAATTGAACAGCAAACAAATCCATTTATTTTCAAAAAATCAATCCTCACAGGAACTCCCAGGGAAGGAAAAACTTGTATTGCACTAATTATATTCTGTAAAGTATCTCTTTATGCTTCACAACAGTTAAAGGAAGGATCTCAGGATACGATAATAAAAGAGAGGAAAGAATTGAAGCACAGTTCACCGAGACTGTCCCCATCTGCTCTAGGGCTGAGTTTGATCCGTATTTGCTGTAAGAGGAAAATGTGGACCTGCTCTATCATTTTAAGGGCAAACAGCGTCCAGGGGTCATTTTCAAAGGCCACATAACCAGCTATAGCCAGCATCAGTAATAAACAAGTATTTAAATTGCCACAGCAATTCTGGGCTTCTTTTTAAATAATTCCTGTTACTTTCATCAGAAATCATCACTTGTCATCAGCTTCCCCAGAGAGCTCCCACACAAAGTAAGGGCTAAATGCCATCCTCATCTCCAGTCTGGTAACTACTGGAGAGCAGGTACATTAGTAACCGTGGTCAGATCTGGCTGCTGGACATGGAGCCTGTTTACATTTGAGTATTGCCTCCTAGTTTACAGGAAGTCATCCATTCCCATCAAGCCAAAACATCCCTTTTTCTCACCATATATTTTTAGCGAGTTTTACTTCCTTTCTCAGAGTTTCTAAATCCAAGAGCGAGGTGTTACTAACGTATTTTCTAGAGCAACTTAAAATTTCCCATGTGTGAACCGTCTCTCTGTGCCAGTCAGGTGACCAGCGCCAGGCCTGCAGAGAAGTTTCATACATTTTTTGTGGGGATCCTAGCAACAACTGCACTGGGTAAAAGGTGTCCATTATATTCCGTGACCTAGTGTTTATCACGCTCAGTGAGCGACACTCATGGCTACATCATTTTGGGTGGTTTATAACGCTGAGCCACGCAGCCAGCGTTGTCCCCAACGCAGCAGCACTGCTGCTCGTGTTGTAATGGCTGTTTCACTGCACAGGCTGCTGTGCTCGTGCAAAGTGCCTTCAAATAAAAAAAAAACAAAGCAGAAAGCCCAGAAACATGCCTATTTCTTCTTTACACAGATACAATCGCTCCTGCTTAAGCTCACGCGCAGTGATGACAGTGAAAGGAGCTCTACGAATCCCCTGCAAAGGCCAATGTTAGACACTACTTGAGTGATGACTGTAATCCGTGGAATAAGAAGATGGGGAAAAAAGCTGTGCCCTTAGGTCACAGGCACTGCTTTGAGGAGGCACAGAAGGTTGCCTGGGCTCTGCAGCCACGGCAGCATGGTTTTGGTATGGGAAGTAAACCCAAATCCACATGAGAACCAAAGCTACTCCTAAAGGGAGGTCCCTCTCAAACACGTAGGATCTCCAGTGGCATGAATTTCAGTGCTACAGTGTGTACTCAGAAGCTGCTAAAATCAGGGGAGATGTCAAAGGAGAGATGTAAGTGTCCCGTGATGAAGCCTGGCTGAGTTAGAAGGTTGCTGTATTTTGAGCAGTGTGGGCCAAAGGTGTTTGGGTATCAGAGACCTTCAGACATTGTGCCTCAAAGGCATCCTCAGGCCTGAAGGGAAAGAACTGAGACTGCCATTTCGTACAGTTGCTTCTAATCATCTGCCAACGGCACCTCAAGGCTTCAGCCAGCTAGTCCCTAATCAAGCCCTGGTTCTCAACCAGATATTTATAAATTCAGAATACTGCACTGCAGCAAGCGACGCTGGCATAAATTCCCATCTGTCATCCCCTAATCATCTCCCAGCACAGCGATCAATCTCTTTCAAATTCAAATGGTCTTAAGCACTTAGTATGTAGCAAAAACACTGCAAGAAATGGGCAGTGTAGTGTCCAGGACAATTCAAGGGTGCTGACCTATCCGACAGCTGTAGCTCCACATATGTTACAGTAGAGACAGATACTTTTCTATCTCCGTCATCACCACCTCTGCCATAGTCCTCATCACAGACTACAATAACAGTGCAAGAATTAAAGTCAGCCAGGTGGTTACAAATACTCTTCTGTCACCTTTCACACACAGTAGGTAGTGTTTGCCCACAGGAGAGCAGGATGCTGAATAGATACCCAGGACTTACAGAAACGCTGGCACAAGAACACAGTTGGTCACACAGAGCCGTGTGCCCACCCATTCTCCATTTTACTGAGTTTTAGGCAGTGTTTGAGGACACACCAAGGACTAACTCAACACTGCCTAGGAAATGGGTGAAGGACTGAGGCATTCATAGCTCATATACACTTTACCTATACAGTATGCAGCAGGAAAAACACTCACAGACCCTGGTATAAGGCACTGTCACACTGGCAACTTTCTGCTGCACCCCAGTATATACCTGTTTTCACAAAGTAAATGATGTTACTGAATTTCACATCATCCATCCAGAAGAAGCTCAAATGTGATCCCAGGGAAAGCATTTCCAGTACAAGATACAGTAACCCTTGCATTAAAAATGGGACAGAGCTTGCATGTACTTTGCCAGGCCAATTTTCTAATCCAGCTCACCAAGCAAGGCTTTGCTGGCCTTAGATGAATAACTCGCATTTCAGCACATGCTGTTACCTCTGTGGCTGGAAACCCTGAGAAGCAGGGACAGAGGGTACAGAGGAAAGCACTGCTCATAAATTTGCTCCTGTAGCAAAACTGAATGGGGTTAGTAGAAAGTGTGGGGAGCAGGGCTGCTGTGCCTGGACACAGCTTGGCTTCAGCATCCCTGCAGGAGCTGCTCTGACAGTCAGGCCAGAGTTAGCAACAGGGACCAGTGTCTTCAGACATCCCCCTTGCTGCACGCTGGCTCCAGCTGCTGCCACTGGAATGAGTCAAATCCAGAGGATTTAAAGAGAAGATGCGCCCCATGGGTCACATCCAATATCTGAAGCCGAGCCAGTCAGTCTGTCTGGCCAAAACCGGCAGTGGCTGCGGAGCCATGATAAACACTCCAGCTCGAGGATTTCCTTGACAGTACATCACTCACTGCACCTCCAGGGCTCATCAGCAGGCACAACAGAGGCATTTCGTAAGCAAGTAAGTGAAAAATGACACAGCAGTTCTAGCTATATCACCTCTTGTCTCCCACGTCTGCTCTGAGCTGAAATCAATGCAGTTGCATTCCCATTAATGGAGGACAGAATCGGGAAAATTCCCCTGAAGGCAATTTGAGACCATACCTTGGAAAGATCATGCTGCCTTTTTTTTTTTTTTTTTTAATATAGGGAAGGAGTCTGTTGATTGTCATGTTTGGCTTAGTTTTGTTCCGAGATACAAAATTAATGCATTAAGTTAATACAAAAATAGGTGAGGGCTGTTAGTCAAGATCATTCACTCTGCTGCAGTTCATTTCCCTGGTGGCAGAAATCTGTTCCCAGACAGCAGGCTTTGAAGGCATTTATGAAGAAGGACTTTTTTTTCAGTGCCAAGTAAAACAGTTTTTTTAAAAAATGAGCATTTTCAGTTGTAGGACACGTGTCCTAAGTTATCATTACCTTAATGTCAGCAACTTCCTTTCTCTCTGACTTAAAGGAATCCTTACAAGTATTGTTAATTTGTTTTGGGAAATCCATCAAAGCTGGCAGAAATGCTTGAAGCACTGAATGCACAGAAGAGGTGATTTATGGAACACTTAGAAAAGTATCAACTACAAACATTTGGCAGCTTCTTGTACAGTAAACCAGAGCTCTGATTTTTAAGCATTACTTCAGGTATTATTCTAGCCAAGTGATACCAGCTTCTAATGGGAACAATCTTGCCTGTCTCATTCCAGCCATACTGATAGTAGGAATAATAGAATTATTTTTTTCCCATTTCAAGACTACACAGTAAGTTCTAGTAAACAAGAGCAAGTAGATAAAATTTGGCTGCACCTTAGTGCACCAGGAAAGCTCTCAAGAATTGCAAAGGCTGTTTATACTCATGGGGAGCTTTGCCTGGCCAGGGGCTGTAGGACTGATCCCTTGTAGCACTGGTTCAAGAAGCCGTTAAAGTGTATCTAAGTTTAACCGAAGCTTTAGAAAACTGAGTCAAACCAGACAGTGAAAGATCAGTGAAAAGACACTTCAGCACTTCACCACGATGTTATTTAACTGTCATGCAGTACATCTAGGTGACAGGTCTGTATTGTGGCCAGAGAGATGCAAACAGATGCTTTTTGGGAAATTCAGGGATGTTTACCCTCATGCTGAATCAGAACATCCATCATGTCTGATGTGACCAGCAGGATTTCGTTTAAGGCTAAATTATATCACTTTAGAGGAAAAATGCCTTCCGGCTGAAGGGCTTCTAAAGAGCAGCTCTGGGTAAGCAGGCAGGTCTTTGTGGAGCTGACTGTCTCAGTGGTGGGAAGGGAGATGCTTCCTCAGAGCCCGTTTGTAGGAGAGCACATCAGACAGGAATGACTGAATTACAAAAGAATCTCAGGAAGAGCTGAGGAGATTTGTTTCCCTGAAAGTCCTTATCTCAATTGGTATCCCACTCAGTCAGGAGAGAATTACCTAATCCAGGTGGCTTTGATTTCAGTTCTAAAACAGTCAGGTACCACAAGCTGGGATAAGGGACAAAACGTGTTTCTGTCCAGCACCCACCCCACTCTTCTCATCTGTCCCTGGTTAAATGAAGTGAAAAAAAGCAAGGTGAGAAATAAGAGAAAATGTTCATGTGAGCTATCAGCTTTTTTTTCCTGCTACTCCTCCCTCTGTGTGCACAGACAGGGGTCCCAGTACCCCTGCTCAGGATGTGTATTCCATAGCTGAGAGCAGGGCCACACGCTCCTCCCATTTCAACAGTTTCTCTGCGGGACCTGAATGTGGCGTCTCTTGAACTTTAATAAAGGGGATCATGCCGCCAAGTGCTTGAACAGCTCCAAACAAGTGCTTGGAAAAGCTGGTGTTGCATCTTAATAGCCTAACTTTGTGTTTCTTTCTCCACAGCAAACATCTTGACAGTCATCATCCTGTCCCAGCTTGTAGCTCGCAGGCAGAAGTCCTCCTATAACTATCTTCTAGCTCTAGCTGCTGCTGACATCCTGGTCCTCTTCTTCATTGTCTTCGTTGACTTCCTCATGGAAGACTTCATCTTAAACAAACAGATGCCTCAAGTACTGGACAAAATAATTGAGGTCTTGGAATTTTCTTCCATCCACACCTCCATTTGGATTACGGTTCCACTAACCATCGATAGGTACATAGCTGTGTGCCACCCGCTGAAGTATCACACAGTCTCCTACCCTGCTCGTACTCGAAAAGTCATAGTAAGTGTCTATATCACCTGCTTTTTGACCAGCATTCCCTACTACTGGTGGCCCAATATTTGGATTGAAGACTACAAAAGTACATCAATGCATCACGTCCTCATCTGGGTCCACTGCTTTACTGTTTACTTAGTGCCCTGCTCCATCTTCTTCATCCTGAATTCCATCATTGTGTACAAGCTGCGGCGAAAGAGCAATTTCCGACTGCGAGGGTACTCCACGGGGAAAACAACAGCCATTTTGTTTACTATAACTTCTATTTTTGCCATACTTTGGGCACCAAGAATAATCATGATATTGTATCACCTCTACGTGTCGCCTATAAACAACAGCTGGGTGGTGCATATCGTGTCGGACATCGCCAACATGCTTGCACTGCTGAACACTGCAATTAATTTCTTCCTCTACTGTTTTATCAGCAAAAGATTTCGCACAATGGCAGCTGCCACACTGAAAGCCTTTTTTAAGTGTCAGAAGCAACCTGTGCAATTCTATACAAACCATAACTTTTCCATAACAAGCAGCCCTTGGATTTCCCCAGCCAACTCTCACTGCATCAAAATGCTTGTTTACCAGTATGATAAGAATGGAAAGCCTATAAAAATATCACCATGAAAAGGGCAGTAGTTGGAGTTTCTGGGTGCAAGTTCTTTTCAAGTGGTTACATCTTCGGGGATGTAATTTGCTGAAATGGCTGTTTTGAAGAGTGGTCATTTGATTTCATTTCCCTGGGAGACCAAGGGCAGAGCAGACTGTCAGGAAGGAACAGGAGCACTTGATTTTAGAAGGAAAAGTGAGAAGGCAAATGCCTCCATCTCTTACATAGCATTTTGAATATGCTTCAGAGTTCAAGTCATAGTGTTCAGTCGCCCTCAAATGTTTTGCATCCCAACACCAGTGCAGTCCAAAGTCATTGGAGGGGCGAAGCCACAGCAGTGTTTAATTACAACCTTTTAAAACACAACAACAAAACCTTACTCAACCGTGTAGTTTGCCATCGACAAAGTGAATGGATGCTTTTGTGTACTGTGGAAGGTGCCATTTCTGATGCGTGCACTTGCCAAAAATTATGTGTTGAATCTGACATAAAATGCCACCACACACAGTTTTGCTGTCAAGACCTCCTTGCAGGTGGCAGCCTGTGAGACAAAAGTGGTGACAAGCCCTTCTGTGGCTCACTCGAACAAGGCTCAAGGACCGATACAGTACCTGTTGCAGCTTTGGCATGGAAAGTGATCCCCAAGCTGCCAATATTCATGTGTTTTAAGTTGTTATTTAAGAATGTGACCGAGACGGGAGCTTGAGAGAGAGAAGGAAGTTTATAGAGCCAAGAACAAAAGCAGCATCTTTTCCCAGCTATTTCAGTTACGGTGTCTAAGGACTTTCAAGTTTGAAACCAAGTCCTGCCTGATGCAGAGCACCCACTGAAACTGCTCCGGTGAGGTTTGGAATGACCAGAGCCTTCAAGTTCCTTCTTAATCAATACAGATTCTCAGATATCCTCCATGTTCAGGCCTTTAGGGATTAACATATAAAAGCCTCAACCTAAGATTTTCTTCTGATGGATTATGCCATTCAATTGCAGATTTGCCATTTAATTGTTAAAAAAGTTATGGAGTAAATTCATTAAATATCCAAAAGCTGTAAAAACATAAAAGCCTTAGTCTAAGCTGATCTAAGTATTACACTTACTTAAAGTAGGTTAGCTGCTTTTCCTTCACTCTCAAAAAACAGCATCCCATCAATGCTGAGTGTAGAAAATAAGCAGAGATTTACAGGAAGGCTGAAAATGCACTTCTTTTAATTTCTTTCACTTTCAGATCTTTGCATGCCGTCTCTTGAAGCCACATACCACAATTTTTTGTTCTATATTGGGCACTTAATGCAGCCTCACTGACGTGAGAGCAGTGAAGGTACCTGGTGAACACAAGCACAATGTGGTCAGTGGACGCAGCAGCTCCTCAGTAACTGCAGATAAGCAGTACCTTGGTGCTAGCACTGCATTTGTGCCTGTGCCCATCTCCAATGCCAGCAAGGAGCTCGTGGTGCATCAGGGACTAACACAGAGAGGTCTTTTCAGAAGGGATCCGATCAGTCCCGCTTATGGTGGGATCTGAGGCCTGAAAGCATCTCTCTAAAACCCCTGGATGGCTCAGCTTTGGTGCATTTTCCCCAAGAAACGCCAAGCCTACAAAAGGAGGACAACAGCCTGGTTCCCTTCTGCCACAGGTTTGCACAACGCCTTGTGCTGGCATCCTGCAAGAGCTAAACCCACCAAACCTGAGCACAGAAGGGAAGGGCGGCACAGGGCACAAGACGTGAAAGCCAGGTCCCCAAGCAAGGGCTGGCTCGTGCGCGGAGGGCTGTTCTCAGGAGAGACTGAGGCTACTCAGGTTGGTCTAGAGCACAGAGATGGGATGCCCAGAGCCTAGGGGAGCAAACCCCCCTCCCCAGTCCTCTCCCAGTGTTTGGGAGAGCTGCTCAGCACTCCTCTGAGAGGTGCTCAGGCACCCCAAGGACCACGCAAGGTCAGAGCAAGGAGAGGGGCACATCTGGGGAAACAGGGTGGGGGGGCTTAGAGCAAAACCTGACCCTTCCCACCTTCACCCACCGAGGGGATGGTACCCACCTAAACATCCCCAAAGGGAAATGAAGAGCCTCAGTCTGCCAGCTCTTTGCCCCTGTGATCTCAAAGCTTCACCCTTGCAATAACAAAGTGGAAAAGGGATGCTCAGCCTTGCTGTATTTTTCATGGAAAGGTTAAAATTATTGCTCCCTTTACCGGTGTTTTACAGAAATTCAGTTTTGCAGCCATCCCTTCTGCCCTCCTCTCACAAACCTCTCTCTGGTCTTTGTCAGTTGATAGTAACCAAAGTTACCTTATAGGAAAGCTACTGTATGTCTCATTTGGGAAAACACTATTTATAACTTATTTTTATTCTACATTTGTTATGAGGAATGCTTGTCTGAGTTACACGTGAATGAGTCTGAAGTGCAATATCTATATAGATAAGTCGTTCATTTTTGAGAATGTATCTATTGGCAAAAAAACCCTATTTATAGAAGAATTTCACTATTCTACTTAATATAATAGTAACCTAAAGAAAATAGTGAATGTCTAGGGCTTTTATTTATTAAAACATTTCAATTAAGTGCATGGCATATGCTGCCATTCACATACTGTGATTTATTAATTTTTGTAGCATAATGTTTATCTTGCAAACTATCAGTGTTGTCTGATTCTTTCTGTCCTGATAATGTATTTTTGTAAATTACCATATTTAAAAAAAAAATCTGTATTTTATTTCCCCATGAAAAATAACTCATTAAATTCCTGTAACTTATTCGGAAAAACTCACAATATTTTTCCATATCATTTTAGAAATTACAAGGTGCAATTTTCATGTACAGTGGATTGGTCATTTCACTTCTGATAATTTAGGGCTTTAAAAGCTTCCTTGCAAAGCCCTTTGAAGTCAAAGGGAAGGTTGCTAGTGAGTTTTGTGGTTGGTTTTTCCAATCGCCATCATTTTAGGAAGGCTTTGGATCAAGCTGTATCTTGTTAACAGACATTCAAAGCCAGTTTGGATAATAAAGCCTTGACTTTTTAGTCTGCCATATGGGAGCTGCTGTTGATAATACTTGCCTTATTTTTGGTTGTGTGAAGCATTTTGCAATGACTGTTGCTAACTAGCCAATGTCTTGCTGTATTATTCGTACCTCCTAATTTGCCAGTAGTAAAAAAAACTTAATCAAGCACATATAGTGTCATTATTTAGGGAGAAAGTATCCTGGAGACAAAACCATCTTCGTTGTGGAGATGGTCTTTTGTACTCTAATTTATATTTCAAATGTCTACAATTAGAAAAAATAAGCTGTGAATGGACAGGTTTACAATTACTTATAGGTGTACATCCTTGAAGACCACAGCTAGGAACAAAATACTTTTTAGATGAGTTGCTGATATATAAAATTATGGGACCTATCAGCTATTTAAATTGTGAATATTGATATTTTCATAAGTAGACAATATCTTGTGTGTTTGACAAACTTGTTTGTATTATAATAAATTATGAGATGGTGCATAACTTACTACTGTGTGTGGAAGTATTGTTTGATTTATGGATTCTTATGATTTACTTCTGATTTACAGATGCTTATGATACACTGCAAGACCAACCCTTGGCAACCATGGTCTTAGATTACAGGTGTTCATTTCCTGAAAAAAACCTCTGAAATGTAAGATGTGTAAATTATTCCTGGCCTGATTCTTCACTTTGAACCAGAGGCCCAGCTGCTCTAAGTTCAGTTTAGTAAAGTTAAAGTCAATGAATATCAGTGGAAAGTTGGACCTGAAAATGCTGACACCTGTCCAAACAGATGTGATACCAGAAAATCAGGCCTTCTGTCCTTGCTAGTCCTCCCATTCTGAGATAAGCATCCAGAGTCCCTGGCTCCATCAGCTGGTGATCCCAAACATTTTGGATTTCATAGGGTCCCGTAGGGTATTTCAGGCTGTTGCAGGAATAAGGATCCCTCATGAGAACACCACACTTACAGATTTGGGTATTGTCAAATGTGTGAACATGATAAATGTATTGTTGCCAGGAATAGAAAGAAAGAAAAACTCAAAACTATAATGAGAAATACAAAATACTAGAAAGTGGGATCAGGACCTCAGGGGACTGCATGTGGAAGAAGCCCAACATTTCTTCAAATGAAAATTGTTAACACTATGCAGATTTCATACCTCTGGCAAATGTAAAACTTGGTGGAGCTAGGATCAAGCTCCCGGCTTCTCTGGAGAAGTAAAAGAACACAAAAAGAATATTACAGAAAATATTAAAACTAAGCACAGAATAGAGACAAAACTGCCCAGTAAGAGTTCAGTATCTTAGAGGTCAAGAACTGTAAAGTTAAACACACTAGATGAGAGGACCATCCAGGCAGTGCCCAACCTGCTTGACAGATTTCCCTGCTGTGAAAGGCTGGGAACAGGTTTTAAAGGGCAGCTTCAAAGAGACAAGTCAGGGAAAGGGGCACCGCAGAAAGGGTCAATGTCAGATTTGATGGAGGGTATCAAAGTTGTTCCTTAAGGAAGGAGCCTGGGATCTGCCTGTCTTGATACTTTCATTAACAGTTACAGCATAAGAACTACTGATGAAATGTACAGGTTATTAAAAAAGGAATTATACTGCCAGCAGAGGACTGAAGGACAGGTATTTCATGTAAGAACCAGATGACCTTGAAGATGGCAGTGATAACAATGGGATGAATTCAATAGTAATAAACACAAGGTTCTCCAGTTGTCTGCCTGTAACAATACATTTGCTATAAAACCTCAGCAGCCAGAAACAACCAAGAACCCAGTTGTGCCAGCTGGGCTTGAATGACAATGAGTCACCAACAGAAAGAGGCTAAGAAAAATCCCAGAATGTAATCACAGACACTTCTAAAGATACAGCACAGTATTAATTGCATTTTATAAGCCTGCATGTGCTATATGCACACGTATATAAAGGGATAAATAGCAGTGCAGAAGAACTTGGTGTAACAGCTGGAACAACAAGAAGTGATTATGAATTTTCCTCAGGTAAATTTGTTCTGGAAGTTGAAAGACAGACTGAAGCAGAGGGGCTCAGCAAAAGCCTTCCCAGCAGCCCCACTGGTTTTAAATGGAGCTTGGAGGGTTCATGCCCAGAATTATGAGATGAGGCAGGCAGCAGAACACACAGGGACCACGCTTCCTTGGAAGCAGCTCAAAGGACAGCTGAGGTGTTCCCTGAGCCTATTTATCCCACTGGGGCTGCTCTGAGGGGCAGCATGAGAACCATGAGAGCAAGCAGCTACTCTGAGTGATTCCTGCATGCAGCCACAGTTCTCCCAGCAGCTCTTGCAGTGGATGCTGCAGATGGGACACTCCAATGCCCTCCCCATTGAACTCACACCGATTTCTGCCTCAGCTTTCAGTTCTTTAAAAACCTCTTTAAACACACCAAGAAGAGTAGAATAAAAAGCAGACCCATATAGTCCTGAACTATTAAATGATAATCCCACTCTTAGCAGTCTGGGGCTGGATTTGTGGGATCTGCCTTTCTGACAGCATACAATTAATTCCTGGGAGTTACCAGACACAAGAGGGTTGAAAAGCTCTAGCCTTTTGTAATAAATAGGCATCAAAAGTGAATTTAATATTAGCTATCTACAGTGGACCAAAGACACAAATATTTATTGCAATTACAAAATTGTGTCAAAAAAGTTAAAGGGTCATGTTTTCCTGCCTTACCAATGAGCTAGAAATGCTGCTCCACCTAGTTCCCACTCTGTACCTTCTTCTGGCAGACTAAATGGACAAGATGAACCGCAGGCAAGAGTATGATATTGAATATTACAGTCAGTAGATTAATTTGACATAACAGAGGGTACTGAAGGCCTTCAGCTGAGCACGGCTCAGTGTTGGCTGGTGGTGTAGAGCAGCATAAAAAAACAGCCCTTGGCCTGAGGACTTTGCAGGGACATGTGTGGTGTCCAGGCAGAGTCCACTGCTCCAGGAGAGTCTGTCAGAGGCAGGTTAGTCTTGGAAAGGGGTTGTGGGAAAGGCAATAAATAACACAGAACAGAGAGACAGGCACCCTGTGGTGATGTCCTTGCCATGGCAAGGAGTGAGACATCCCAGGAGGGGTTCTGCTGCCAGGGCCTGACTCCTCATGGGGCAGTGACCCCCAGGGCACAGCCCTGCAGATGAACAGTGGCCTTCACATCACCGAACAAAACGCAGCAAAGGGTTAGTCACAGGAGGAATCAGCTTCTGATGGTTTAAAACATCAGTGGCTCCCACCCTCACAGTGTCACAGCACAGGGAGACAGCCCAGCCCTGCCTTACAGGTGGGATTCACCTCACAAGATGGAGATGCCTGCTGTGTAGAAGCTCCCCATCAGCCACTCTTCCAGACCAGTGGAGGGAAATTCGTCTCAGCCAGTGGAAGTACCCAAAGCACAGCAGGAGTGACACATGCCAAGGGCCTGAGTCACTGCCTTCATCATGAGAGTAAAGGCAATGGGTTCTGCCTCCACCAGTCACCCTGCCCACTCGGAAAAGGACTTAGAGAAGGGTACAGAATGTAAATGAGTCATGACTTTTCCCTGCTGGATTTTGTAACAGAGTTTGCAGCCCAGCCTCAGGACAGCCAGACTTTCCAACAACAGGATTAGAGGCATTCAACCTTGTGAATTAAATATCACTATGAGCCTGGTGACAGGTGGTGGCTTCCAGCAGTACCTTCCTAGCCATTTGTCACAGTCATCTTTGTAAATGTAACTTATTCTGCTGGATTGAGCTCTCACAGGTTTCTGTCCTGCAGGTACAGACCTTCGGCACTGCTACATTTCTGCAATGGAAAAGTTAAAAGTGCCCATATCTGAGATGTTGTGTTCAGAAGGAAATCCATCAGCCTCTGACTAGCACACATGTTGGGTATTGGGGTACTTGGGACCACACATGACACTGAAAACACACAGGCCTGCAACCAAAAAAAATTGTGCATTTTAGCAAACATCACTTAAAATAGTCTTTAGCAGATACCTCTTTCCTTGATTTTCTTTTCTTTTTTTAAGAGGACTCCTCTCCCCCCCCCCATATTCTTTAATGAAGGAGAAACTGTGGAGTTTTTCCTCCCTTGTCTTTCTTTTATCTGCTTAGGAGTTTCAGAAAAAGCTACCAAATGAACTCCAGGCGATTTAAAGGAAGGCATAACTGCCCAGTAACACAGGAGCAGAGGAATAATTTGTATTACCTCCTCTTTTAGCTCTATTGCTGGGGCCAATTTAAACAGAAACAACCCAAGCCCCTGTGTCATGTTATGCATCCTCAAAAGGTTGGGTGATGTTAGATAATTGCTTTGCTTGTTTTTAAGATAAGTTCATGTTGGTGATGTTCAATATGCCCCAGCTCCTCCAGCAGCTTCTGCTCTGAGCTGCCAGCCCTGCTCTGGACTCAAACTTGACCACCTGCCCTACAGTGGTTTCACACTGGGGAAAATAGGGAAGTTTGGGGAGGTGCTGCCACAAGCAACCCCTTGTTGCTAAACCAGAGATCACCATACAGAGCCCAAGGGTGCAGAAACTGAGACTAGAAAATGCTACTGTTTTGATTTTAAATTGCAGATGTCAAATGAATCCTACTGTCTACTTATTCCCAATCTGATCAAGAAATCACTTTAAAATAGTATCTGTTATTATTTATCACCAGTATTAATAGAAGTCACATAAGGAAAAATTAGCTGAAAGCTGCTCTGTAGATTACAGCTGACTCAGGTTAGAAAAGTACAAATCAAGTGAGGAGAACCAAGGTACTATTCTGATAGATAAAAGCGCTTGAACTGAGAGTCCCCCTCAGTGCCAGCACAGCTCCAAGTGGACCAAGGGTGAGTCCTCCCTCTCTGATGCTCCACACATCAGCAGCGACAACAACGAGCAGCCCCCTTACGGACTGAGGGGGCAAACTGTGACAAAAAGTACCACCAGTCTGGCCGAGCCAACAAACAGGCACAACTGCAAGTCATCCAAACCATGTTCTGGAGCTCCGTGCATCCCAGAGGATCTCCGGCAGACATCTGGCCGCAGCTGGCTACTTAAATCAGCTGCCTGCAGGAAGAGCCACGTGCGTAATAAACCAATTTTCATTTAAGCCAATCTTGCACTGGCGTGACCCTTTGTTTTTTGCAGGAGTGAGTATGTGTAAACTCCAGCAATCAGCAGCACTAAAGCTCAGCAGCTGCGTGCGGGGAGGCTCCTGCCTGACAATTCAGCACTCGAAGCCAAACCCGGTGCACACCGAGGAGGAGAACAGCGCTGGGTGTCTGTCTGGGAGCACTGAGGAGAGAGGCGCCCGCGGGGTGAAGATAAGGCTACACATCTGCAGACTAGTCAGAGAGACCTGCTTAACATGCAAAGCCACCACACTCAGTGTGAGCTACTGCACCACTTATTCAGAGAGGAGAATGAACAGCGAAGGGAGGAAATTTGCAGTTTAATTAAACTACTAGGAATTATCAAAGTGGGGAAAACAGAGGAGCAGCGCAGGGGAATTCATGGGCAGAGGGCAGTGGCTGTTCTGCTACAGCTGTCACCTAATACAGGAACATATTAGTGTAAACGAAAGAAGTACAAACCTCAGGATCATCAGTGGGTCTGTGTAGGGAGGAGTCCAGAAGGCACAAAGACAAGGGTTAGGCCACTACAGAATCATAGAATCATTCAGGTTGAAGAAGACCCTTAAGACCATCGAGTCTAACCACAGTAAAAAGCAGCAGAAAGGCCAGTGTTCCTTTGATCACCAGCTCGGGGGTGTTGTACCAGATCCCCACAGAGACCACACAGAAGGAGCTCTGTTTTAGGGCTTGCCCCATAATCCACCTCAGGCACAGAGGGGCTTGGACAATCTTTTCTTCTGGGCCAGAGTGAGTAGGAGAACAGCACCATGGGGGAAAGTGCTGCTTCCAAGTTATATTGGTTTTGAGCAAGATTTTGGTCGCAGGTGGCACTCCCTTGTGGCACAACCTCCCCTGCCCCTCTCCCAACACAGAGGGAGTTGCCCTTGCAGCTCATCACCTCAAGAGAAGAGCACACAGCCACATTAGTTTTAGAGTTCTGTGTAATCATACACATTTACAACATCATTTAATAGAGAGACCCTCCCACGCGTTTGGTAAAACCCCCATGTCTGCCAAATGGTACAATTACTGTATCACATCAAGCAGACACACTGCAAGGTACCCCCCTAAGCATGGATTCAGCCACAATCTAGCAGGTAAAGGCAATGGCAGAGGTGACAATTTATCAGTGCTGCTAATGCGCATTAAACAAAACCAAACCGTTCTCCACTCAAGCCTCTCTGCACTGGTTATCCTCTTGAACCCCATAATGCAGCAAAGGAGAAGTATCAATATCTTTGTGGGTTATCATCTTTTCCCAGTCCATTAAACTCTTCAGGAGATGTATCAGTTATTTTTCTCTGCCTTGAGTCATCCCTAGCCTTACCCACTTAGTGAGGCGTTTGGTGTCAGGGAGAGGAAGCCCCGGATGGCAGAACACACTGCCCACCAGCATTCCCACTGTGCCCCCTTCAGCAATGCCGGACTCACCTGCAGAGACCCAGGATCGGCTTCATGAACACCAAGAAATTGCAGGGCTCTGCTCCCATCGGAGTTGTGGATAAACTCCAGGAGAACTGAGTGAAGCTACAGTTCAAGCAGCTCCCCATGATTTTGGAACCAGGTTTAAAAGGACGTCCTTCTCAGTTCAACAGTCATACATCTTCATACAGCCAGACCGCCACCACAGCATGTTCCCTTCCATCCATTTCTCAGCACATCAGTGGGTCATGAAGAGGAACACTGACCCCTTTCTTGTAAATCAATACCTTTTGGCAGCAGGTATTAGGTAGGGAAAATCCAGCTTTTGCACTCTTACAGATATTCTGACCTTACCCTTCAATGCCAGTTTGTACATCCATCACTCCCACCCTTACTTGGAGCCACACCAGCCCTCTGTAGCAAACAGCTCAACTGATTCCACACAACTCTCGTGGGCCATTAGAGTTTGGCAGCCTCCAGCACAGCTCTCACAGTATGAGGAAGCAGGCGGAGAAAAGAATATTGCTGTGGGTTCTCAGGCTGGTATATACCAGCCTCCTGATAGGTGTGAGTGCCACCCCCCGGACCTCACCTCCTGGCAAAGCCATTTCCTGCACCTGCAAAGCCCCATCTCCTCAGGCAGCACCAGCATATTCCCACTGGCCACACAAAGCTCATTGATGAAGTCTGTGACACAGCTCATACACAGGGGCTCAGAAATGGGAGCTGCTCATGTCCAGTGAGCTCCCAGCTAAGCACTGGATGATCAGAACAAATGATATTTCAGAAGCAACTCATCTGGATCAGCCTTTTAAATCACGTTGTCCTCACCCAGACATCTCAATTTTACAGTTCCTAAAACCAACCTTTCCTTGATGTAAATAAACAAGCAAGAGCTGAAGGCTGAGTTAGTGCAGTCAGGTAAAGGACATGCTGATACCTGCAGGCATATGAACACCTTGTGAACACAGTTTATAAAGAACTGGGCACACTATTAAGGTTTGGCTGACCTCTCAGCAGGTACAGGAAGTTGCTTCAAGACCTGGGGTTAGGATAGACAGCTGCTCTCCAGGATGTGGGGGTACTTGTCAGGAGCACTGTCTGGATTCTTATTTTTGTATTTAATAAATACTTTGCTTTGAGAACTGCACTGATGCAGAAACCTGCTGGAAGGATTGCTGCAAATAGATGATCCTACATTAAAGAGTCACTTTAAAGGCAATGCACGATCTCCAGAAGACCCCTGCTTCCCTCAGGGAACCACGATGTACACCCTGCTTTCAGGGACCGCTGTGCTACATTAGTGTTACCTGGCAAAGCTGTAAGAAGTTGAATGTGACTTCACCAATAACATCAAATGCTGCCAGTACCATGTGTGGTCACCTGGGACAGGTTTCTGTGGCAAAGACACTTGCCTTCATAGCTTGACAGAAGAGGAAAAGCTGAGGTTTTTTTCAATGGTTTAAGGATTCAGGAACAAGAAATCTGCATATTTCCAGGGAATGCATGCCAGCATCCAGGTCAACAATTTAGGTCATATTGGCCTTGTTATGCTGCTGTCTTCTGCTCTGGAACAAGCAGCCCCCTCCAGAGGACAGGGACCTAAAGCTCATCAAACCAGGACAATACCAGGGAGAAGCCAAGAGCTTCATACAACACTTCTTGCATTCAGTGCACATGAAAGACTAAGATGAAACAATAAGAGAAGTCACAAACGGACAGAAGGCTACTGACTGTGAAAACAGAGCCAGGGCTGTAAAATCCAGGAGAGAAGGAGAGGGTGCACTTTCCCAAGATGGCTATTAATGCATTCTAACCATTCCTACCATCTTGAAGTCCCTGGGGGAGCACCACCACTCTCGAGTGCCGAACAAACAACATTCAAGCACAAAGTAAGGCTTACAATTGCTTTGTGTCCTAAAGCATCGTTATACATACAAGGAAAGCCAAGGAAATCAACTGCAGTTTTAAATGTTAACAGGGCAACTATAAGTTCTAAATTATAAATTCTCACACATTAAAAAGGAGTGGTTGAGCTTTGTGTCATAGCAAATAAGAGTTGTAGCCTCCCTTTGCCCCCCGTCAGGGGCAACAACAGTAAAAAGGGGAGGTGAACAAGGAAGACCAGTTGCCCTTAAGGAACTAATTACCATCACAAACTTGTGACTGAGGATTCAATTCCTGCTTTACTTTTTTTTTTAAAATCCCAACTTTTCTTTCTGGGTACAACATAAGTTTATTGAATTCCAAGAACCAGAGCTTCACCTCAGTGTAATTACACCATGTGAACAGCTTACATGGAGAAAAGGCACATTCTGCATCAATTTTGGCAGGTGTCAGTAACTGCAGCAAATTCCCTGTAGCATTGCTTCATGTAAAATGATGAAGGAATTCCAGTTTAAAAGGTGCCAATGAGGATTTATGTCTCCATTCTGTTCTCAGCTCTGCCACTGACTTCTCAGATAACCTTGGACATGTCCCTTGAACTCTTTCCCTCAGTAGAAGTCTCTTATGATATTAGAGTTTTCTCCACACACTGAAGCATGTCACCTCTGAGACATAAGTACCCCAGACATGAAAAAGATGCAGGAAATTATGCTGAATTAAGTCTCGTAATCATCAGTGACTTTGCCTCCTGGCTTCTCAGGACCTTTAAGACATTCCAGTGTTGTTACTTATTGCTGACATCTCTGGCAGTGTTTTTCAGCAGATTTCCCCATAAGTTATAGTATTTTGATGATCTACCTGTGTAGCAGAATCTGCTTCTCACCGAAGGAGCTCACTGACTGACTGCTGATGAGATGCTTATAGACATTCAAAAATATCTTCTATGGGCACTTCAACCAACAGGCTGGAAACTCTTTTGGACAAACACAGCCTTAACTTCTCACGACATTTTTGTTGCCTGTCTGAAACCATCACCAGGCTATTACTTGGAAATACTTTAATGTCTGATGAAATTGCCCGATCATTCCTAAACAAGAAACTGCCTGAAAAGAAAGTGATGGACTTCAAGCTTAAGAAACTTGGGAGTTATCACAGTAGAAGCAGAAATATGAGAAGGTCAGACCACTTCAGAAACAGAGGACAGCACAGTGATTCCCACCAGCACTGGGGACCAAGTGCTCTGGGATTAGCACTATATTGTCCTCCTGCTGACCTTTGAGATGTCAATTGGGATTTCTAAACCCCTGCTAAGACTTCTCCATCCCCCTTCACAACATTTCTTATACATTTTATTAAAAATAAATTTTCAGACCTAAGAAGAGATTGTGCTGTGGCCTTTCTTTCAGCCCAGCACAAGGTGGGAGATCTACAGGCAAGCACAGGGCATCTCAGTCACCCAGCAGCAGAGAGGTGACACTGATGGCAGCTCTTCACCAGGACCTTGTCCCAGACCTGGCACCTCACTCAGCTCTTAGGACACAGGCTATCAGATAATCTTGTAATCACACATAACCAGACATTATGACAACTCTGCTGTCCTGGGAACAGGCACAGCTAGAGCAGATACCCCCCCACGTCTGCATTTCCAACCTGTAAGTTGCACAAGCAGAGCTCACCTTTATGTCCTGTGTACCTACATACACATTTGGAAAAGCCACGTTGCCAAGTGCCCTGTCGGTGACTGCTGCAGTAATGAAGTCCAGCATGAGACAGTCACAGTGCAGATCTGATCCTCCACACGGCTGCTGGAGCAGAGTGCTCCAGAGAGCCTCCAGATGGTGCTTCTGGCACTGCTTTATTTTATTTGCCAGGGCCACCCCAGAAAACAGTATGCAGGCATTGAGTTAATGAAACTAGCTGCTAGTCATGAAGGGTTAACAGTTCATCTAGAAAGATTAATTTATGCTCAAAACCCTTTCTGTTGTCACTTACTGAGAGAAAAAAAGTTAAGCACTGTGAAATGGGCAGTGATAATTGCATTTCCTTAAGGACGTGTCTGGCAGGAGGTCGCTATCTGTTCCATGAGGTACGTGACCATGATGCTGTCATTTTGACAAAATCAATGTATGTAGCCATTAATCTTACAAATTAAAAACCCATAAATCTCTGTTAAACCCACTGTCATTGATTAGGAATTACATTACCACAATACACAGAAGCCTTTTAATTTTGTTTTTTTCCTCCAAAATGAATAAACAGGTCTGTTCGGTTTATCTTCTCCTATGCTGGAGTGATAAAGGGCAAAGCCATGTCATGGCTATGCATCATTTTTTGAAACACAATCATACCTAAGAAGCTTGGGAGAGGGGGGAATGAAGAAGAAAAATAAGTTTCCTGGGACACAATTAAGCCCAACTACTTATTATAACTTCAAGAGTATCAAACACTGAGGTAGAATTTGTCAAACCTTAAATCTTGTTAATTTGGTTGATAGACCCTGTGAATAATCCAGCAGGTCTCCTCATGATAAACATAGGACATTTGTTGTGTTGGATCTTTACCTGCTTACCTATTTTTCTTTAATGCTCCTTGCCAATGGAAATATTCCAGATTGATCAGTTATCCAGAATCAACCTTCCAAGGGAACATAGATAATTACTTCTCATTATAGTAATGACTTAATAATTCACACAAATTACTAGGAAGTCCACTGCCTTCTACTGAATTTTGCTGCCTGGGTGCTGCTCTAAAATGTAAAAGCAGATTCAGAACACAGATAATTCCATTAGAGCCAGGGATCAGTTTGTGTGCTGAGAGTTCAACACACAAACCCTCTACTAGACCAGCCTGACTCCATCTTCACTACAAACTCCACAGTTCTGGTGTGATTAGGTCACCACTTTATCTTGTTCAAGTAGTTGATGAGTGTGGGGGAAAAGAGGGAGGGAAGCAAAGCAAGGTCTTTTTTGATAATTAGCTATAAAATTGGAAACTACTGTTCGAATTTAGCCATCTGTCAGTTTTACTCTTGGGAGGATACATGCAAAAAACTTTGAGAATAAGGACTCACACACAAGAGCTTTCCAGATGACATTCTTGTGAACAGCCAGTGGGTACAGGAATGGGAGAGCCAGCACTCATGGATACAATCCCAAAGCAAGACCAACATCCCAGCCGAATTCTACCAGCTCCAGAAGAAAACAGGATGTGATCAAGGACTGAAACTTGTTCAACTCTTCTACCTCCTTCACTCATCTTTTCTCACAATGCCCATCCCCTGTAGCTACCCATTTCTTCAAACAAGGGGAAAAGAAACTCAAGTAGCTGTCAGAGTTTGGATACAAGCACCTCAATGGAAGGTAATTAAATACAGCATATGTTCTCTTTTAGTAGTTGTTTACAGCTGGAAGATCAAATGCTTTTCTCAGACTTTGATCTTGATGCTTCTCCTTGAAAAAAAAACACACAGGCAAGTTCAATGGACCCTCGTTGCAACTTTTTAGGGATGTTTTTGATTGGATGCAGTTCCTCTTAACAGAGCTGCACACCTTCAGGATGGAGAAACAAAGACAGCTTTTCCAGTCTATAAGGGGAACATACCCATTAGTTAAACTAAAAGAGTGTGGAAGTTCAGGGTACAGACCCCAAAATGGCAGCTTAGGAGCAGAAGAAGAAACAGCCATTCAGTGTCTCATCCAAACCTCAAGGCTGTTCTCGCTGCTTCATCCTGTTCCTGTTATGAAGTGCTGGCTGACCTGGGAAGGGACCAACCACACCATCATGACTACAACTGCCACTAAGGACAGTGGGGGCGGTTTTCCAGTTTTAATAGAAAAGGATGTTTTTTGTGTAGAAAATATTTTATTGGCACAAATGGGTGTTAAGTAAGAATTTTGTCATGTTTTTGTACAGTTAACATAATGAAGTTTTCCCTGATTTTCTGGGTAAGCTCTTGCTCTAAGGACACAAGGTATAACTGCAGTAGTCCCAGGACCCAGCCCAGCTGATGGAAACTATGGGACACTGATAACAGTCACCAATTTAATGTGCCTGAGGGCTAGAAAGAGTAGTACAAGATCCTCTAAACACCAAGTAGACATAATAAATACCCTCCTTCAGAAACACTGCAGCTGAATCTTGCTTTTCACTGTATTACATAGACACCAGGAGTCACTTAGGAGCTTGCCAGCTCTCAAATTGGCCAACAAACCAAAGTCAATCTGATTGGAATAGGAACAGAAACATTTGCCAGAGTGAGACAAACCACACAAGATCAATAATATAGATCCTAGGACAAGGAAAAATTACAGTGTCTGAGAAAGGAAACAAATGAGAAAAAAAGTCACAAATCAATTATTGCCAGGATCTGGGGAAAAATGAAATAGAACATGGAATAGCAAAATGGCAGCTCCCTTTGTACGTGTGAAATGAGTAAAGATGAGGGGGGAAAAGATTTTTTTTTTTTTTACATGCAGAAAACAACTCCCACACCACATTTACACAGCTCCCTCTGTGGATGTATGCAAGTGCAGGCAGAACACATGCACTGGATTCAAAATGAAAACAGTAAAATCCATGATTAAAGATGGGAAGGTTAATTCCTGTAGATACACCTTTCTGAAAAGCACAGAAAGAGTAACACCTGCACAACCACCACAGGGCTTTAAACACTACCTCCGTTTGCTGAGTTTACTTTGGATGCTAAATACAGGATTTGATAACTTGTTCCTTATGAAAATCTGCAGGTAACAGGTAAGAAAAGCAGCAGCTAATGACTCTTAGCCACCTACCAGCCAGTGACAGACACAGGCTGCCAGAAGATGGACCATTGGTGTGGTTCAGTAAAGTAGCCCCTACAAAAATGGGATGTGAGCAAAAATTGCAACTCCATGATGAAGCCAGACAGATTTTCAGGAATATGCACACACACATTCAAGACGACCCCTTAATCACCCAGCTATGATTTACAGTGCTTAAGGTGGTATCCACTGTCACAGATTTGAGTCTACAGGATCAAACCTCAATGGTTTGTCTTTCAAATCCCCTAATGACGACATGTCTCGAATGCCAGAGGAGAGGGCAAAGGGAACTCTATTTTGAACACAATTCAGTTTAGACCACAAAATAATTATGTATTTTATGACTTACTGCAATGGCCAAAACCTTTTCTATAGGTATTATCTGGGAAAGACCTGCCCTTCCAGTCATGGCAACAAATAAAAGGTTTCATTTGCTCTCTCTGTAGGCTTGAGCTAAACTTACTGAAGCAATGGAATATCTTAAAGATTGTGATACAGTTTGTGATACTAACGTTTTACCAATGACAAAAGCCAGGAGTTTTTTTTCTGTTCATAGATTAGTCAGCTGCTAAAGATGATCATTCTGTGAAGTTTAGATTGCCAAGGACCCCATCATTTGTAAGTCACCAGACTAAACTTGCTATCTTCCTAAAGCCAGAGTTATAATGATTCTAACTCCAATAAATCCTGCGAACAACCTCCTCCTATTCAGACAATCCTAGACAATACATGTGCCAAATTTAAGTCTTTGCAATCTTGTCCACACGAGAGTACAGATTACAAGCCAACAGCTATCAGCTGGAACAGCCTGCACTCCTTACAGTGCCCTCCCACTTCCTTGTACACATTCACTGAGGCAACAGGGTAAATGGATGCTATTCCCACATTAAATACAATTTCCATGCACAAGGCACATGTTTAACAAGTGTTTTGGTAAGGCCTATTCATCATCAGTAGTGTCAGTGCAGAGAGGAGAGTCCTTCTTCAAACACACTCCCTGAAACCATGCTGACATCAGCAAGACTGCCTGGGTTTGTGCAGAGTCCATTGCTGACCTCATTTCAGGGCTAGGGGAGGCAGGAAGGCAGTGCCCAAATCAAGACTTCTGAACCAGAATCAGAGCTCTGCCTTCAACAGCAAGAAGGAAGAAAGATGCAGGGAAAAACCTGCAAGTTACTGCATTGTCTTTGGTGACACGGATGTAATTTTAAACAAAATCTTCCTGTGTGTCTCAACCTTCCTCCAAATATTAAACCTGAAAGCCTTAGTCCTTCCCTCTGCCCCTCAGGCCTCCTTCCTCACCCTGCAGATCTAAACCCCATCTTGGGAGTCTCTCAGCCAGCGCAGTTTGCAGGACAGATTTTACTATGACATGCTTCTTCCCTGTGCCTGACTCATGCTAATGTTGTTCTGGAATTGATTACTCGGACGAACTGCTTAGTGGTATCTCTCCAGATCAATATTTCACTGCTTTCAAACCCCTCAGCTGTCCTACTTCAGAGCAAAAACCCATGTGAAGTGCCCTGTAACTTCAGCAGAATTTCAGTGACGGCCAGCAGTACAGATCCTCCAACACAGTCAGTCGATCAATCTTTATGGATTTCAGTGGAACTGCACTGATTTGCCCTAGCTGAGGATTTGGACCAGCATCTTTACCCAGTAGGAGCCTAAAGAAGCTTTTATACCTCTTTCACATCACCTGGAAAGCAAAACCTGGTAATATCTGCAATGAGCAGACCTGCAGTGGATTGTTTGAGTAGTTAACAGCCCACACAGCAGCAAATCACCACTAATGTCTGGTTCTCTTGCCACACAGGGCCATAGAACAAAACCACCTTGAGAGCTGCATTCAGAGCTGCTGTAGCTTTAACTCCAGCCATGTCCACAAAGGTCAACTCAAAATTGCCTTAAAATCCTTCCTCCCCTCCAAGGCCCTTCTTTGAAGCAGAAGCAGGTGCCCCTTACCATAGGGGGCTGCTGTGGTGGTGGTGGTCACACAGGCAGGGCAGGAGAGCATTTCCCACCTCCATCTGTGGAACGGAAAGCCTGTGCCTTTATAGGCATTCCCACTCACTGCAGTCTGGAAGGAGCAGGAGGAACGTCCCTTTCCAGTTCAGGTCATTATGAAGAATGTGATTCACAGAGCTAAGTGCAATTGAATTGAGTGCAAAGGTCTGTCCTAACCCACATGTGAAAGGGGTGCTGAGGCAGGGGTCCTACAGCAAGTTTATTTCTTCCCCATAAAATGTGGCTAGGCCTGAAGCCAACTACTTCGGCATATGTTTCATGGTAATATTTAGGACAGAAACAATCAAATTAAACAAATTGAAACCCCACTTGAGTTTTTAGTCTTTATTGTGCTTTCCCTTAAAAGAAGTCTGGTTCTAAGAAAGTCCCAGGCACCTACTCAATAAATTGAGGCACTTGTCTAAAGCTGCACACCCAAAAAAAAGTGAGAAGGAAGCCATGAGTACTGCTGCTGAGCAGAGGTCTAGTAAAAGAGAAAATTAGTCCCAGTTCCCAAACTGTAGAGAATGCGAGTTCCTTATTTTGTGAAAGTGAATTTGATTAAAATCATTTGGCATTATTTTAGCCCTTCTTACATTATTTTGGCCAAACTGGTAAATCTGATAATTCAGTACTGAATATCACCAATTAGATTTACTGTATGATACACCATAATCTGATCAAGCAGTCTCAAAGGATTTGAGTTGTTAGCATTTCAAAAGCATAGGAGGTTTTTGAATAATTTATTACATTTCTTTCAAGCTCATCTTTGTTAATTCATTATGTAAAGATAAGGCAGATGTTTTACAGAGACTTGTGCCATACCTATTTTAACTTGTATTAAACTGTTTCCAAAGACACACGCCCCCATCGTTTGACAGACAACTCAGCTGAAAACAGGTACTGAAAGAGTTTTAGGAGCAGCTGAGGGTCATGGCGTTCAAAATTCAGCTTCGGAGACATGGGAACTCCCCCACCCCCCCATCCCCTCTCCCAGTCTCAGAAAGAAGTTTTTGTCATTTATTTTCCCTGGTTTCCTATCTCATCCAGGTTTAGTTTTAATACACCTACTTTTGCTTCTAGAAGCTACAATGTTTCTTCCATCAAAATCTCTGGAAACACAAATATTAGCTGGCTTAAACAAACCCCGATCACCTCAGTTCTATTTGATAGAGGCATGTTTTTCCCCCTGCCCACTTAAATGGCCCATGAGTGGGCATTCACTCACACTGCTCAAGACCAGACCTCACACACCCTCCTCTGCCCCACGGCAGTTGTTTCAGGGAAGCATCTTCCTCACCTGCATCCCAGGAGGACACCTACCACAGGTTATTTTTGCTTTGCTCTTGTTCTGCCTGAGAACATGTTATTCACCAGAGGTTTGAGTTCCTGTGAACAAACTTTACTGAGTTCAGTTGGAAAAGGGCACACAATTCATTGCTTGATCTCCTTTTCGGGAGCTCAAAGCAGAAGGATATTGCTCCAGGGCTGCAAAACCACATCTCTCAGCACAAGGCCCTCTTCTCCCTCTCTGAACTGAGCAAGGGCAGCAGATAGTACCTGTATCCAAAGGTACCATCTTACAGGGATGTGAAACTGAAGCATAACCACTTCTTCCTTCACCAAGTAAGGATGCTCACTCCCACAACCCACACAGATCTGACTACTCACGGTAAAACATTTTTACCTGGATTTCCTTTTGCAGCTTAAGCCAGGTACAAGGGTTATTTTTGACTCACTGAACCACTTTAACTCCTATCCCTGAGGTAATCCCATTTTTGGTAACAGGTTATTTCTTTTTGCAATGGCATCAACTTCCACATACATTTGCATTATAACTCCCTGTACACCATTTTTATATACGCTGCTGTTCTGATGTTACACCAAAGAACCAGCTCCCTTGGGCAGTACAGCTGGGTGCTGCACTCCCAGAAACTGACCATAAAGTAGATCTCAGCACAGAAAAGGGGTCAGAGCTAGGAACCAGCCCAACACACCTCACAGCACACTCCTCAGCCAGAGGCACTGTGCCCCTCGAGGCCAGTTGGGATTACTTTTACATGGAAGGAGGATTAAGAGTCAAGTGTGCATAGAAGAGTCAAACACACTCATATTAGGAAACAGATGCGAGTATCCTTCTGAAATACTTGTTCTAACTGAAGAAAAGCTTCCAAAAGCACATTCAGAACCATTTCTTATGCTAGGAGCCCACTTCAGTCTTGGGGAGTTCCTGAGGAGCTAAGCTTGGCCATGGCTGAGATAAGTGTGTGGAGTCACTCTAGGGAGGCAGAGCTCCAACTGTCAAAACGGAGCACCAAACAGTTTGCTTTCAAGGACAATGTCTGAAGTGTCCTGTCTATCCAGAGCACTTCTCAGTGTTTCCTTACTGCCAGTGTTAGAAGAGATGTGATATTCCTCAGCTGCACTGACAGAGGATTTGTCTCCCAGTAACAAGCACTTCACAGCAAACACTTCTAACAGCAGGTTTACTCACCTCTGCTGCCCAGCACACAGTAATAGAGAATATCAAATAACAGAGGATTTCTGTTCCCATCCCTTTACTCCCTACCCCAAGTGTCATTAGATATTGATATAAACTCAAAGTTCAGCATTGTAATATATTAATCAAAACAGAGCCAGGTTATTTAATACCTACATTTACATACTAACTAGTGACCAGCTGTGCTCACCTGGAAACATAGGGTGAAATTCATCTCACTAAGTGGTAAAAAAGTAGTTCTCACAGCCTAAGCAAGAAGCTGAAATCCAGACACTTCTCTTGAAATATGATGGAACTGGAGCCAATTCTCAAAGGAGTGTAGACAGATATCTGAAACTTAGCAGATGTCTAAACTCAGGGTAATATGAAAATCAGCGTTCTTCAGCTAGAACAGGGACTACAATTCTGCACATTCACACTGCAGCTGTCCACAAATAGCACTACTGATTGTATGCAAGCAAGATTATGGTCTTACCCACAGGGTCAAAAACAGAGAAAAAGAAATTACTTGGAGATTTCCTAGAAGACAGAGCACTTCTGCAACAGAAGATGTACAAGTACACCAGGTCAAGAAATTTAAGACAACTTGAAGTGATGTTGGCTGGAATTGAAGGCTACTTGAAAGCAAAATTTTATTACCAAAAGCTACAGATATGTAAATGAGAACTCTGCGACCCAGCAAGCGAACATCATGAATAAACATCATTGCTGTGAGGGCTGGGCCAAACTGAGGAAGTTTCTGCTGTATCCGGTTCAGTTCTGTGCTGCCTAACAACACTTCACAAGAAAACAGCTTTTTAAGCATCCTTTGAACCAAAGCTGACAGTGCTTGCTATCACAGGTCACATCAAACATCTTTTCCATGAAAATAATTTCTATTATTCCATTGGTAAATTTGGGGGTCAGCAGTTAAAGTTGGGCAAAGCTGCACGGGGAGCACCTGCACCGAGAGGAAACAATTGTGTATGCAGCCACATAAGATGGCACTGTAACTCATACCTGTGGTGGTGATCATGTGCAATACTGAGCTAAAAAAGCAATCCAATAATAAAGCTGGAATGATCCCAACATTTAACACTCTTCCTTAGCAATTTAGAATTTTTTTTCAAACAATAATGAGCTTTGAATTATATCATTAACTAGGCTGCAAATTCTGATCCAGGAAGTTGTATTTTATCTGGATTCCATTTTCAAAACCATCTGGATGTAAATCACACAGACAAACTAGCATCAAAAATACATGGATATTACTAATTATGGTATGCTGTGCCATTTCTCCCACCACCTGCTAGCGATGACACAACATTACTCAAGAATAAAGCTTGATAAGCTTAATGAATAATTTTAATACTATTTTGTTCAGCTTGCAAATTACCTCTGAGCAGATTTTTTTCTTCCCCTCTGCCCCCCATTTATCTTGTTATTTAAAGTTAGTCATAATGGTTTTGGTGACTAATTTCTGATCCATAACTTGTTTATGAGAACTGTGTTGCAAGTGTTTCAGATCTGAAATTCAAAACTTCGGTGCAGTTTAGATTTGACATGTAACTCAGTAGTGGTTTACTCTTTGACTAGATTACAACTGAGTCATCATCCCAGTACAAGGATGTAAACGTGTCATCACAGAAGCTTCTAGAACTGCTATGTTCTCCTGACTGCTCTGACACAGGTGCATGGGAGCATGGAAAGATGTGCCATAACCAATATTAAACTTAATTATTAATTAGAACACCAGAGAAGAGTTAAAGTTCAGTTTTAATTTTGTTCCATTAGTTATGATTAAAGTACTTTTTACAACTTGCTAGTAGCATTTTCTTCATTAAGGCAGTAATTTTACTCATTAGCTTTCATCTGCAAGTCAGTCTCACGCCAGCACTTGGGCTTGCTTTGTAAAAGTAAAAGATTTAAGAAGAGCAACCTAAGCCACCCTTTCCAGTAAGAAGTTTTCTTCTGCTTGGGACGTTAATTCAACTATGTGTTCCTAACTTCAGTTCTGGAATTTCTTCATCTCTAGGGAGATGAAGTGTGTTCTGCTTGTTTCTCAACCACGCAAAGAAGTTTTGTTTGTAAGAAAAGAATTCTGAAAGGTTGTTTTTTTCCTGGTGTTCCTGGGGTAAAGTGCTCAGGTTTTCCTCTCCACAGCGATGCTTCCCAGCAGAGCACTAGATCTTTGGCTGTCTGTCAGGGTGACACACGCAGTGGGCTTCTGAAGAGCCAGAAAGTCACCTGAAGGATCTGTTCTTGGGGAGTACAGCCCTGCTGCCATAGGAGCAGCCAGGTTTCATTAGCACAGCTTCCATGCATTTAAGAGCACCACAGACCACCAATCTATAAACCACACAGCCATGCTCTAAAGACAGAACAAAGCCTGTAGTGCTTACAAGCCACAAATGTTAAATTGTATGTATTGTTTATTTAAAAGCATCACAAGGTTCTCATTTGTGTGATTAACTACTTGCTCAGTGCCATAATCAAATGAAAAGCCCGGATCTTTGCTGACCCCAAAACACTTAAAACAATTAGTAACAGCTATATAAGAACTGACCTCCATTTTACATTCCCATTTTACCTTTCCATATAGCTTTCTCCTCCTCCACAACCCTCAGCACCCCAGCAAGATGACATAAGTCCCTCCAGGTCCTTAAAAGCATTTCCACAGACCTATTTTTAAGTCTGCCAAAGTCACCTTGTTAATTGTGTCTTCTAGACTTCCTCAGCTGACCACTGCCAAGGGTGACTTCACTTCAGGGAGTAATTTGACTGCTTATGTGATCATCACACAGCACAAAAATTAGCAGAACAAACATCCGAGCTGAGTCCTGACATTCTATTCCACCTGGTGGTAACACCAGCAAGGCCATACTTTGGGGTTCAGGACTCGGTGAGCACTTGTGTCGGTAAGGAAGGTTAAACAAAGAGCACATGCTCATCGTGATGCTGCAAACAGTGTCTCGACCTCCTGAGCATCTTGCCCAGAGGGAAATGCTGCCCACAGCCCAGGTGTAAGAGCCAAGTGTTGTACCTGAGCTAAGTTTGAAGTACCTGAAACTGGAATTAATAGAAACACGGGGGAGAGCCTGGCTGGGCAGTCCAGCTGGGGAGCAGGGCCTGCACCTGAGGAGTCCCCTCCTGGGGGTCCTGTGGCTGCAGCCCCACTGCTGGCAGCACATCAGTGGGCTCCAGCAGAGCCCACCCAGGGAGGGCAGCACGAGCCACATGTTAGCCCTCAGACCTGCCATCCTGCTCCATCATGTCAGCTCTCCAGGCACCATCAGGAGACTGTATTAACCCTATCTGCTTGCTCTCATCTTAACTCCTCCTCTGGGAAAGTTTTGAGCCTCCTAACTCTTGCTACCAGCTGTCAAGATAATTAATGTTATTGTTTACCACAGCAAAGCCCTTTGACACCCCTGTAAGAGGGCAGAGCTACTGTCCTGCTGCAGAATTGGAGAAAAACATACAGGGCCATCAGTCTCAAGGCAGGTAGAGAAGAGCAGGGATGCTTCTCCTGCTTTGGCTTCCCCTTTATGGTTCTTATTTAACAAATGACAATGCATTTTCTTGAGTTGGGCTTTATCCTAAGTGGGTCAGGCAGTGGCTGACTGCTGTTTCTTGGTGCAATGTTACATCCGCAGGAGGAAGAACAAAGCCAAGCAAATCTTGGGAGGAAGATGCATTTTGCACTTGTATAGAGGGCCCTAACATTAGTTTGGGAAGTGTCAATTAAGCTTTTCTAACTCCAGCCTCAGGAGCTCTCCTAGGTCATTGCTTCTCAGTCATACATATTACAAAGCAAGAACAGACATGAATGGCTTACAAATACTTTTGCAGAGGTCAGCATTGGTCCTGCCCTGGGTTTCATCTAGGAATTGTCTTTTTCTTTATCTGTATGAAACTACGCCCCAAATAACATTTTTCTATGGCACAAACCCCTCGAGAATAAAATAAGAACAAGTCTGCAGTAATGAGGACAGACCTGCTTACACAAGAAAATGCAAGAAAAAAAACAACTTGCCTTTTCAGCTGAAAGCTAACATGATGAAAGACTGTGTTTGGAACCAAAGTTTAGTACCTGCTATAATTCATAGCTTGTTTAAATGCTTGTTCAAGTTTAATGCTTAAAGTGATGTGAGGTACCATCAGGTGGTTGGGTTCACCCAGGACAGGCACAACTTTAATCTCAATTCTTTTTCATCTGTGCAAAAAAAAGTAATCGTTCCCAAAATGCAAAGGTGACATGGAAAGTTTCACCTGAAATGACTCAGCTCTTAAAATACTACAATGGAACCAAACCCTACTCAATAAATCAGTAACTGGTAACCCCATGGAGTTCTGTTTTTCAGTAGATGTCGTGGCATGCAATGTCTGACCCCTGAGCCCAGGATCAGACTGATAAACACCCATCCTGAAAAAATCACTGCTCTGTATTTCCAATATGCTTTAACAGGAAAACAATGCACAGCATCTGACCGCTCCAGATAAATTATTCTCATTTCAATGCACTACAGATCTCCAGGATGGCTGCATTCACCTTAATGGTCTATCTTAAACAGCTGCTCTTCCATCACCTTTTCTCCTACTCGGTACCAGGCTGATGCAAGTGCATCTCCTAAGTCTTTTTAACCCTAAGGAAGATATAGAGATAAAAATGGATTTTATTTTAAGAGGCACCTCCATCAGCATCAAGAAAATCTGCATTCAATGAATATTTACTGTTTAAAAATAGTAAAAAATAAAAAATAATTGGCTGGTCTGCACCGAGCAGATTAGAGATTCCTCAAAGGTTTAAAATTGAAGCTGGCACAAGCCCAAAGATGCTGTAGTTAGTTAAAAGGCAAGAAGTAGGAAGAATTTTAATAACAGAACTGCACTAGTCCATTCCTAATTAACAACATGATTGAGTGCACACTACAGCAGAATGATTTTGGGTAGGGAAAACACAGTAGTAGTAGTAAATAAGTATTTGTGTTTACACTTGGGCTCAGCATTGCAAAGCATGCCCATAAAATACAGAGGAAACCCCAGAGTTCATTCATGTTCCAGTACATTACGAACTCCCTGTTTTCTCTTATTCCTCTGCAAGGTAACCCAGACCTCTCTGATGTGACATCACCACCCATAGGCTCCACACCTCCCCGGGGTTCCAGAAGGACCACCAGGATACAGAGAGGAACTTCTGCCTGGCAGGTCTGTGAATGTCCTACTTCCCAGTCACAGCACTAGACACATCCAAGCCCCGCCTGCATTCACTCTGAATTCTTCCTACAATAACAATTAAGCAAGGCACACTATAACTAGCAACAGTCAAAGCCCCTTGAGCACTTTTGACTAAGCAAGGAGAACAGGGATGCAGAAACTTTCTGCTTAACTGCATCTCCATAGTGTGGTGACCTGCCGTGCCCTGCCCGTATTGAAGGCAGTGGGGTGGCTTGATCCCTTGAAAGATATTGGCTCTCAGTGAAGGATGAGCATCTGCAATTAGCAGCACAGACTGGCTTCATCCCTCTCCAGTGCCCAGGGGAGCCAGCTGTCAGAACAGCTCCAGCTGTTTAATAAAACTCAAACCTGCTGTCTAAAGGTTACTCCTCTGCTAAACCACACTAAACACTTTAGATGGCCTGGCTTTGTGGGCCACTTGCACAAAGGACTCCACGCCCCTCATCTTTTTGTGGTTTGGTGGCACAAAGTGCATGGAGAAAGAAGCAGAGCTGGTGGAGGCAGTCCCACAGTCCACAGAGGGGAGGGCAGGGAGCAGCACTGCCGAAGCCCTCCAGCAGCCTGGAACACACGTGGTAAGTGCCTGAGAGCAGGACTGATAACACACTAAAGGGCAGCTCACAGGCTGGTGGAGACAAGGAGGTGAACTGCACACAGCAGCACGAGCTGCTGAACGCCTGCGGGCACCTCTACAGAGTGGAGAAGACAACACTGCAGGTCATACCAACCTGAGATGGACTGTACAGCACAGAACAGTAGGCAGCAAACCGGTGTGCACTGTGACAATGGAAAGTCTAACCATGTTAGGTTAGTAAAGGGGTGGGGGTGGTGTCAATCATAAGAAAGTGACAGAATTGTGTGCAGGATCTCAGTGAGGTACTATCCTCCCAAAACAGACCACTCATCTCACGTGCCAAGCATGGAACATCCACCCTAGTTCAGAGTGGACTGATGGCCCTCAGTGCAGCATACACACTCCTGGTCTGAAAACAGACACTATTTAGAAGGAAAGACAGAACAGGGAACATTTACATAAAATGAGATTGGAGAGACTTTCAGCAGCACAAGATCAGGGTGGCTGCTGAACTATCGATTTCAGTGCAGTCTAAGTGGAGCAAGACTTTATGTTTTTGAGACAGTGACCTTGGCAAGACCATTATTTCCTTTTCCCTTACCCTGAAGTGCCATGCATGCTGTGCAACATCCTGCTGAGGCTAATGCAGCTGCCAGACACCAACACTAGCACTCCATGGGGAAGCTGAGCCACTTGTGCACTCCTTGGAGGCTCCACTGCCACACTGGGATAAGTGCCTGGTGCTCTGCATGGTTTTGGCAAAGTACCACCTGCTGTAAAACTTGCCACCCTCAGGCAAGTCTCCAGGGGCCTCAGGACCAGCTCATTTAACTCAAGCCTCTTTTGTACAGACCACTGCAGTGCACCTCTCCAGCAACACAAGCCACAGCATCACCACTGTATGCTGGCTTTTTAAGAGTGATGTTCAAGAACAGTAACTTTCATATGTCCTGTGCTTCACCATGCTAAAAAACAAATAAACCCACACTTTCCACTGCTTCATGAAGGCTGAGATGGGGAGATAAGTTTCCTTGTCAACAGAACTGGCAGAAAGCTTTTCCTTCAAGGGGATTCAAGAAGTCCAGGTTTTCCTGGGCTCTGCCTCTGCTAATAAAGGATTTTACATTCAGAACCAATAGCAGCTTAGCAGCACAAAACACTCACTGTTCCTTCCTTTCCTAAGGAACCAGATGAAGGTAAACTGGTCCATGGCTGATGTTAGACATGTCCAAGCCTGCCCTGCTTCTCAGAAAACACAGAAACAGGGAAATATTCCCAAGTTGGTTTTTTTTTTCTGTGGGGTCTAATTTGACAACTGGTTTCCCTGAAAGTGAGGTTCCAACGCAGCAAAGTGTTAGCAAGGAGACAAACTGCACAGCAGAGCTCAGGACAGCTGGGACAAGCAAGCTGAAATTCCCTTGGAAAGCAGCAGCCACAGACTCAGCAGCCAGTGTCACTGACACCAGGCAGTGCTAAATACTGCCACTGGCACATACAAACAGAGTGCTGATTTCAGCATCTATTCTGCACTTCTTAGAAGAAATAACCTTTTGGTATAAAGATGAGTCAGTTTGTCTGATCAACTAGAGGTTAGACAAAGAGAAAAATGGGAAGAAAGGATGAACACATAGCGCCAGTTACTTGTTTAGCTTCATTTCAGATTCTCTCCACCCCCACCCAAGTCTCTAGCTCTATCCATTGCAGCCTCTAGAGCTTTTTCCCCCAGCATCATGCATCAGTTTTTATCACTCCTGCCATTTGGTTTCTCAAGTCCCCCTTGTTTAATCGGTGAAAACTTTATCTGTCTCTTCCCAAAACAAAGTCTCAGGGAACTATTTTGGAAGAGATGTCAAGACCATATCTTTCTGCTGACAGGCAAGGTCTAAGAAACTGCCTAATCATGGTCCTGATACCCTGTGTGACAGTCTACTCAGTGCATTAACTGATACTTCATGGCATGAAAGAGATAACATAAGTTTTTTAAAAAGCTCCTGATGCCTAATCTCAGGTGACATCTTTAACTCCAACTGCCAAAACTTGTGCTTACTCATCCACTGTTATTCCCTCTCACGTTTTCTGAATGGAAAGTCAAAAAGCTGAACAGGTTTGAACCTAAATAAGAATTCACTGACATCAACAGCAGCAACTGCTATACATCACTGACATGTTTTATATTTTAAGGGGAAATGAGTTTTCTTGCATTGTATTTAAACTGTTGCCCTTCCCAGGGAGGAAGCGGAATGGGAGTCAGACAAGGCTGGAGTCAGTGCTGGGCAGGCAGGAATAGACAGCAGGCAGACCATGAGGAAAGCTCGGAGCAATTTTCCATAGAAGGACAAGTTTGCATCAGAGGTAGAAAAACTTAAGCACAAAATAACATATTAGCATATAGTTACAGTATTATTCTGGATAATAGGATAATGTATTTATAGAATAAGTGTAATAACCATCTGAACTTCAAGAATGCAGCATGAAATTCCTATAGCTACTACTGATGCGTTACTCAGAGTTGGCCCAAGGTCCTCCCTGGGCAGGTCTGGGGCTGGTTCAGCTCCAAAATAAGGATGCTCAAATGCACAGAGCTGCAAAGCCACACTGCCCCACACTCTGCTGCTGCCACCAGCGCCAGGACTCACTGCAGGCTGTGTGCACTTCCCAAAGGAGCCGTGACCAACCCTACCCCTGCACTAGCACAAGAAACATAATTCCCCTCCAGCAGCAGGCACAGCCCTGCTCACTGCGTTTGCTCCTGATCACCACAGTGTGAGCAGCAGGGAACAAGTGGGCAGCAAAGATTTTTCCTGCAACAAAAGAATATTTTACATATGTTTGTTCTCATAACATAATAGCAAATTTTAATCAATCACTATTCAGTTACAGCAACTTATTTTAATTAGTTTGGATAATTAGTCTCAATTTTTCTGCATGCAGTTTATTATCCCTCCCAACACTATTTTTCCATTACTTTATACTTGAGTTGCATTACAGAAGTGGGACATTAAATATTTACAACAAAAATACCCCCAGAAAGTATTGCTTTCCAATTTCAAAAGCTAGATGTACCACTAAAGGCTTTGATTAATATTATATTCTAATAAAAATCTTGTAGGGGGGAAAAAAAAGATCTTTTGAGTAGCTCTTCCTGCCGTTTTCTTACTTGTGTCCCTGTCAGCAACACCCACAGCAAGTTCTCTGTACAGGCTGGCTTTGAGCAAAGCATGAGCTTATAGCAAAGACCCTGTAATGATGGACCAAGATAAAAGACCAGAAATGGAAAGATGATAAAGTGAAACAGGGAAAAGGAAAATCCCCTCCTTCCCACTGCCACAAATTGCTGCCAGAAGGGCTAATTACCCAGCCAGGCCACAGAGTGCTGGTGAGGGATTAAGAAGCTCCAGAAATATTCAGCAGCTCTGTTCTACTCCTGCTCTAAAGAACCCACAGCTCCTCCAGCCCTGCTGGGACCTGACCCCACATCTCTCAGCTGGGAAGAGGGAGAAGTTCCAAAGGCCAACAGCACAGGGTGGCCAGGGCTAAAGGCAGCTCTAGTGCTCAGATATTCTGAGCAGGAGGGGCACACGTACTCTCAGAACTAGGAAAAAAGCTAAAGCTGTGACAGAGGATACTCCAGCAGAAGATGCCCCCGAGCAGCTCTCCCCAAGTCCCTCAGGGGACAGCTGCCAGCTCCTGAGTCCTGCGTGTCCAATCCCCTTGCTCCTAATTCAATGGTGCCACCTAGTGCCACCAGCCCTGGCAGGGGACAGCCCGGCTCTCCCTGCAAAGAGATGCATCATTCCCATCCTCTTGGGTGAACTGGCTTCTCCCTGATCCAGCCCAGGCCAATTAGAGCCCGGATCTGCTGCAGACAGCCTGCAGTGGGATGGGTGCATCACCCACCACCATGCAGGGGAAGGGAGGGAGCCATAAGGAGCAAAACTCCTCTTGAATATTGGGGTCCAGGATCTGAGGGACATGCTCTGGAGAGGGCAGCTGTGGAGGTGCTCCTGCTCACCGCAGCAGCCACCTCTAACCTGACCTCCCATCACCTGCCTTCACTGTGCTTCTTCCAAGGGAGGGCAAAGATCATGTCCCATCACGATCACTCAGCCCGGCTACCTCCTCACAGAGCCCCTGCACTCCCAGCAGGGCTGCCCAATGTTTAGCCCTCCAGGAAGACTGAAGCTTGAGAGCAGCCAAAAATCTTATCAGACATGAGCAACAGGTTAAAAATTCACCATACGGGCCCTGAAAACCTGCAGAAGGTAATTTAACTGTCAGGCCATCTGGAATTGGGGGCTTATCTCTAACTGGGGCTGTACAGTGGGAATGTCAGGGCCAGGGCAGACATGGAGGGCCAAAAGGAGATGATGGTGACACAAGCAGATATCAGAATCTTCAAGGGGCCCATCTGTGGGAGATCCATGTGTGACAAACAGTCACCCACTCCCATGACTGTGGCAGCAGAACCACATGAATAAGGATGCAGATGCTCCAGGACTGCAACAGCATCAATCTGGATGGGTTAGCCAAGATCTCAACCACCAAAGCCTGCACAGAGCACCAGATGGCTGAGCAAGACCCTGTGCAGACACCCACCAGATTTCAGTGTTTCCCTGTGCAGGCAGAAGCCAAATCCCCAAAACCAGGACACAGAAAAAAGCCTCAGCTCCACCAAGCCCAGAGCCATGGCCCACCGATGCTGCTGTAAGGGCAGGATGCAAAAAGCAAGTTCAAAGGAAGCAGCCTGCTTCTCCTCAACATGGTGGCATGTGATGAAGGCTGACTTAGGTATAAGTTACTGCTCTATACCCCACTGAGCAGATATTTTCCTCTCATCTCTTTGTGCTACAAGACGGAGCTCAAAAGCCAAAGGCAGAGGAAGAGAAGAAAGGAGACTGGCTGCCTTGCTGAGCTTTTCACCTGCCACACAAAAGTACAAGAAAACCATCATCACTACCAGGGCTCTCCCTCCAGGACAGTACTTCAACCCAAGAAATTAAGGTTAATTTTAACAGGTATCTGTTTAAAGGAATATAGTGTTGAAGAGTCTTTCTGAATTCAGTGAGACTGCATCCCAAGGAAAAATATTCATATGAGAATAGAGCCAAAATGTTCTTACTATTCTGAAGTGCAGCCATGCATACATTCAGGTAATTTCAACTAAATTAGGGTGAATTGATATCAGCAACATTTCTTCTACACAGAGGTGGGGATCAAATTTTACTGTCAGCATTAATTAGGGGAACTAGTCACTTGATTGTGCATTTATTCAAGGGTTCCCCTGGGTTTCTGGAAAAATCAACCCAGTCTGTGCTTTTCAGGGGTGCACATGACCTGAAAAGGAATCGGTTAATTTCATGGCCTCAAGATACAAAAGGGCAATTTCAGTTTTTGGCAAGAGAATGATGTTGGATCTGAAAGATGGGGTGCTCATTTAGATCAAAGTCCTGGCCAAGCAGCACAGTGCTGTCAGCTCACAGATCAATGCCCAAGCTGCTTTTTGGGTCTCTTAATAATTGGATTTGATCAATGCTTTGAGAGGCTGTTCATGGCTCACCTCATTTCAGCGATGTCTCCTGGTGACAGGAGCCACACAGGCTGTGCAAGGGGCTGGGCAGGGACATAATGAACCCTTGTAAAGTGAGTTTGAATGCTAAGTTCTTTATTGAAATGTGTTTTCATATTTTCCCTATTGTCTTCTTTAAGCACTGTTACCATTCGACACCAGTAAATTCATCACGCAGCGCAGGCAGACGGCAGGGATACAGTGCCCAGAGAAACCGGCACGCAGGGAGCACGAGGAAGGCATGTGAGCAGGTTTGAATGTTTGTGCAGGTCTGCACTCAGGCAAACATCAACCCAAGCAAGGCAGAAAACATCCCGCTGCTGCTGCTCCCAGCAGCACCCCCTGAGCACCCTGCCACTTCTGCTGCCTCTGCACTACCACCTCTCCAGGATTAATGTCACCATAACTCAGCATCACAGCCAGACAGGACACTCCCAACATGTGTTTGGGAAGAGAGAGGAAGGAACAAACTGGTCATTCTCACCCACAGAAGGGCCATGAGTGCTTCTAGGGACAAGTGGATGTAACAGCACAGTGTGCCTCAGCACACCATGGCCATCGGCTCCTGACCCTGCTGGGCACAGGCTTTGCCTGAACCACACACAGCATCTCTATAGTGTGTTCCCTGGGCAGACACCATCCTCTCGACCTCCTCAGGGTGCAGACACTCCTGAGCAAGGCTGTACCTAAAGCCAGCATGACTTCAGAGTACAGGGAGAAAGGTGACTCCTCTCCAAGACAGGGCAAAGGAGCACCTCACCACAGGGCAGGCTGAAGGGAGCAAGGAGAGGAAGGTCCACACACCCTTCCTAGACCAGAGCCAAGCTGCTGTATTAAACACAACATGACTGTATATTCCCCAGGATGTAACAGCTCCAGCCTGCATCCCACTGTTCAACACCTACATCTTGTTGCAGACTTCACAGCAAAACCATTCCTGCAGCTTAGAGTTTGCTAACTCTAGTTACTTCACTAGCCTCCCTCTTCAGAAAGATCTCCCTGAGGTGCACAGCTAACCCCTATGCCAGCCACCACAGAGAGACCCTTTCCCAGACCCTGCTCCAGCCAAGCCCTGGGCTGGTGAGGTACGGAGCTTGTATCACCCTTCACACAGCTGTGCCTCTCTGTGTTCAAGCATGAGAGCACAGGCTCTGAGGGTTATCAGGTACCTATTTGCTAATATTAAAGACAGCAACAATTCTCACTGAGTGCAGCCACAAAGTTCCTGCTTACTGCAGAGATGTTATGTAGCAGTCTTAAAGTAGGTGTTGATGAGACACCGAGGCAAGAGGCTGAATCTCCAGCCCTTATCAAGAGACTTCCATTACAGTTCAGTTTCCCAGGGTCATTCTGTAGCAGCCCCTAAAGATTACTTGATTTGATTCTGAAGTGTTCTGAAAGTATCAGATCTTCTCTGGAAGGGGAACAGAAGAAGGATATAATTTTTAAATGAAGATATAATCAAACTTACACATGTGGACTCCAACAGTTTCTCAAAAATCATGAACAGCTGATATTTCATCAAAGATCCCAGATGAGACCCCAGCAGCTGCACTGGTGCCAGGCTGGGTGCTCAACCTGGAGCACATTCCCAAAGAAACACCCCACTACCAAGGGGGAAGCTCTCCACCACTCACAAGCTTTTTGTGAGCTTAACACCCTGGCACAAATTTGTCACATCACACCAGAGGAAAATGAGTTTCTAAAGTCATGAAGAAGCAGGAGAAGGTTCAGAGATGATCAGCAGATACACCCTGCACCTCCAGCAAGGCAACACTACCTTCTCAAGCACAGCTCCCACAAGTAAAAACAGCAGGGAGCAGGCAGGTAAGCACTAACAGCACCTATGTAGATGTACTTTACTCCCCTTCCACTGATGAAGTCAAGCCACATGAACTCTCCCCACATTACTAGCTTCTTCCCTTGCCTGAAGCACTTGCAGAATCCCTTGGGTTCAGAAACAGAGCACAAGCAATGGCAGGGCACAGCAAGGTCTGCACCCTCTGGACAGAGCACAACAAAAGCCAGCAGAGCAGGGAACACCCCACAGTACCTGACACTTGAGCAGGGCAGGTGCAGAGAGCACAGCCAGGTTCCAGCAAGAGTTGAGGTCACCAGGCAAGCTCACAGTGGCAGAACAGCTGGGCAGGGCAGGGCAAGATCAAGACTCCCACCCTTATAATATAACTCAGGAATGGGTTACATTCCCTGGGCTGAGCTTTAATAGAGCTCCCAGCACACACTGGGGCAAGGGGAGGCCCCAGGTGAAGCTGATCAGAACACTTAAGACCTGTTAGTGCACTCAGGCCCTGACAAGCAGCTGGCAGGACAGGCAGGAGGTACCTGGGACTGCAGGTGGTACCTGACATTTTTTGGTCCCCAGCGGCTGCAGAGCTAGAGAAATCTCTCCTAGGGAAGATCCATGCAACAGGATCTTACCAACCCTACAGTCTGAGCATGTGGGCAGAAGATTTAAAGACGTCAAGAGAGAAAAACCAGGACACAAGATCCATCCGTGAGCCAAACCATCCAGGCACGGATGGCTTCCTTGACAGCATAACTGTTCATCACAGCTTGATGTGAAGACTCCACCACTGCCAGCCCTAAAGCCCATGAGGCTTCAAAGCCCCACGATATCAAAAGCTCCACCATTAACTCAAGAAAGAAAAGATTCTACAACATACATAACATTTAGGCAGGAGGAGGGGCGGCAGTGCCAAACCACAGCCGTGCAGTGTTCCAGGGGGCTGGCTGAAGCCCTTGTGCCAGGGGCATGAGGCAGAGCTGCTCCCACAACATGGGCTGTGGATTTAATAGGATGTCTCCATCAAGCTCATCATGAATCTGTCGTGGGTCACAGCTTGTCTACCAAAGCAGGTGGATGAACGGAGTGAGCAGAGAGGTGGAAGCTCTGCAGGCTGGGTCCTGCTGCTGAGCTGTTAGGGACAAACACTGAAGCCAGGGAAAGCCTGTGGAGATTGCTGCGGGGAAAACAAAACCCACTGCAATTCAACTGGGAAACCGTGGGGGAAAGCACGGGGAGCCGGGAAACTCCCTGAAACCTCTCCTCCTGCACGAAAGCCTGTAGCTTTCGGTGGCATCGCAGCACCATCTGTTGGGAATGCACGGAGCTGGCCAGCCTGCACCACACGCTCCCAGCCGATGCCGAGACTGACACCGTGCCATGCTCACACGGGCGGCCAGGCAGGGTGGGGGTAGGAGCCCCAAAGTTCACCCTGCTTGTTACCAACCAAAATCTGCTAAACGGGTGTTTCCCCAGGGAAGGCCACCTCCTAAAACCGCACCAAATCTGACATACACCCCTCACCTGGGTGCTCCTTCCTACTGCTGAACCTGGCAGTGTCTCTCAGCAGTGACCTATGAAATAAACGAGCCCATGAAGAAGAGCTGTGTCACAGAGGGGTCAACACACCCTGAGTCCATGCCACAGGCTGCACATTCAGCATGGCTCATTGGAAACTGCACAGCAGGTGATCATAGATTTGCCCTAGTGATAAAATTTAGCCTTTTGTGACCCTTTGCTTGGACACAGTGCTGGCCTTCACACTTGGAAAGGTTAATATAGGTTAAAACACAGGAAGTACACGTGTGTTATGGCTTCCTCATGGGAGATCTCTGAATTCCTGTGTGAAATTCAGGAGGACAGGCCAAGTGGCACAAACCTCCATCCTCTCTCCCTTTCTGCCAGCAGGCACAGTGCCATCCACCAGAGAGGCAGGGGTGATGCCAGAGCAAGAGTGTTACCTACAGAGAGAGATGAGCACGCTCTAGTGGCGAAGCCCTCCTTGTACGCTGAGAAGAGTCCATGTTATGATTTGGGCTGATCACCTGCCTGCTGCCCTGACAATTCTGAATTTCTTTTTCACTGAGAAAAACCTTTCCCAGAGCCATGTGCCAGCTTCAGGGATTTCGGAGCAGTGGATCCTCCCCTGGGGACTGAGCTCCTGCCGCTGGAGCATGTGCTTCACTGGGCATTCCTGTGGATGTTCTCTGCGGGCTGTGCACACACACGTCACCAAACAAGCACCAGCCCTGCTGCCCCCTCCTGCCACTGCAGTGGCAGAACTGCCCTGTGTCCTGCTGCTCAGTAAGGATGTTTTGGTTAAAAACATAACGGAAGAAGCAGATTTCCAAGGATTGTGTCTTATTCACTGGGTGCCTCATGGCCTCGTTCTGCCCGGTGCTTGCAGAGGCATTGCCATATGGTTGCCGATGGCCATCCAACAGAGGGGCTGCAGCAGGAGGATTCCTGCTTCACTTGCTCCAAGTCAGCAGCACCTGGGGATTGTTGGACAGGCCTAATCCTGATATACTCGCCTGGTGACCCTTCTGCTTTGTTGCCATCACCTGCGGTGACACAGGCTCCACTGCTACTGCCAGACTCCTTCTCTGCATCCAAGCACTGCCTTCCTCTCCTGTATTACCATTTTATGTAATTGGCCGTGTCAAAAGAGCCCTTATATAACCACAGCCACCCCAGGCACATGTCTCGAAACACATGCATGCCTCCCCTCTCTGTCAGTTGTGATCTTTTGCACATGGATGGATTCAACCCTTATCCAAGAAATACTAAAAATAAAGAAACCACACTTGCAAGCACCAGGGACTCTCAGAGCTGGGCATAACAGTTTTTCATGTCTCTCACAGACAGTGTCTGTATCCTGCAACACAAAGACCTAGAAACAACACATGCCAGTGGGAAAAGAATAACTCACTTTATTCAGTCACCTTCTCTGCATTCAAGCAGAGCAAGTTCTCTTAATGAAAAAGTTCTTTTTTAATCTTCACAAGTGCACAGATCTGCATGCAAGCCATCCATACAGACCAGGGACCTGTACTGAGGCTACAAGCACTTTGGACAGAGTAATTTTAATCATCTAAGTGATTCCATCGATTTTCCTGGGCTACTTGCATATCTAAATTAATCTGAACATTTACATGACTCCTGCCCAAAAGTTTACTGTCTAAAAGCATTGGCACAATAACCTCCCATGAGATCAGCTCTATCATTGGCACAGGGAACCACACTGACTGGCTCACCACCCTGCTCACACGGATCATTTGCAGGGGCAGAGTATCATATACGGATTAAACAGACTGGAGCCTGTTGTGCAATGGTGAGCCCAAGGAGCACTTTGGCACCAGCTTCAGGGAAAGCAAGATCAGGGCCTAGATAACCAAGGTCATGATTTGTTTGCAAAGCAAAGAGACACTTATTCCACCTCACTGCAGCCTTACTTCTCTCTGACAGCAAGACTTTATAGCTTCTTCTTCTGTTCATCTTGTTACTCTGCTACCACAGCCCATGTGCCTTAGGGAGGTGGTTATTCTCACCCCTGCCATTGGTAACTGCAAAGTTACTAACTCAGGCACGTTCTAAAAGGAGATGGGAGCTGATTACATCTGCTAAACTTATTTTGGCCTCATACATCTTCCTGAATGCTGAAGGCAATCAGTTGTTTCCTCCTCTTTATAGTCAGCATTTCATTTTACAAGGGTCATTACAACAGCCCTTCAATGCCCATGTAGACTACTAAAATGCTGTCTGGCCTGAAAATCTTTCTAATTCATGAGATGATGTCAAAGTCTTGGAGTTGTGAGGCTGTGCTGACATCAGTCCACCTAATGATGGTCTCTTTGGAAGGAAATTGTTTTACTTTTCTCTTGTGCTATAGTCACAGACTGTGTTAGGGTTATTGATGGTGACCATGGGGTCACCAGGTAGAGGCAAATCATTTACTTACATGAATGACTTTTCCAGCCTGGTGACTCAGCTGGCACAGAAGTGACAGTGGTTTTCTCCTGCTTCGGTTTGGGTAGAGCTGGGCTTTGGCCAAGCTTGGACATCAGTTCACTGTCAGCCCCTGGGCAGGACTCCCTCTTGGCCAGCAGTAAGGCTGCAGTGCCTGGCAGGTCACACTGCCTGGGCCAGTGGAGATGCCCAGCATTTACAACCAGCAGAGAGGCAGGAGACTGGGGAATCTGGGGACAGGAGATACACTCTTCTGCACAGAGATTCTTTGTTTTGCTATTTTTACTTTCTTAATGAAGTGGATGTGATTTGAGCATGACTAAAGTTAATTTAGATTGTCCACACCAGAAAAGTCACCACATTTATGCAAAACTGTTGTGTTCCTGGTGGAAAAATTCAGCCAATTGTTTTCAACAGCACTACTGACACACGGGTATCAGGTTGGCACCTGCGGCTGATCCCTGGCTCCTGGCTGTGCAGACATCACAATAACCCCCTTCTTTGGGGTGGCCGAGGCGAGGAGCACCTGACCCAGCTCTAACTGGCAGAAATCACACGGCTCAGTGTTTTGACAGGAAGTTTTCAGCCAGATCTAATGAAAATTCAGGAATCCCCAGAGCCGCCCTTGGCTGCCACCTCCCCACCCCCGCCTGGCTGCTTTTCTCCGGAGAGCTCACTTGTCTTACAAGCATTAATTAATTAAGCTTCTCGCACACTTCATTTGCTTGCTGTGAGGTAAGTCAGAGATTTCTGGATCACTTCACTCCCGGCTGAGTGCAGTCAGCCATCCGGAGCGGAGCACGGAGCTGCCCACCCGGCTCCAGGCAGCGGCTCCGGGCAGGAGGCAGCCACGGCCACTGGGGACCGTCTGCTCCGGATGCAGCAACCCAAAACACCTCGTTGAAGCCAAGGCAGTCACACCACCAGGAATGATGGGAAAACGTGGATCTGCACCTCGCTGTACCAGCTGGGGAATCTGGAGACAGGTGGTGAAGCCACTTGAGTTTGTGTAAGTCCAGTATCTTTGTCCTGTTGAGAACAGTGGATGGGCTTTGGCTCAGATTCCCAGCACGTATTTAGTCAGGACATCTCTACAACATGTCAGTGGTTGAAGCTGAGAAGTTTGCTGGAAGCTTTAGAAGTCATTGCTCAGGCCCAGCAGGAAGTTTCTCTAAAAATATAATCCTGACAAAGTTACTTTACTTTAGAAGTTAAACTCTCTAAAATAAGAACTGCATTCTGAAGGAATGGCAGAAGCATTCATCTACGCATTGTACTCTGCTCTTAACACTGAGAGAAGACACTCAATATGATTTTCCTTCACTTTTTCCCAAAGATATAATCTGACCACACTAGGTCTCAATTAAAGCAAAACAAATGCTGGGCAGGGATAGAGAAGCACAACACAGTGTACACAAGCTCTGCACAAAGTCAAGCCTATTTCTCTCCTGAAAGCCTCCTGACTCCCCAGAGGTGCTCCACATCTCTGCTCCCAAATGTGCAGGACGGTCATAGGAATAAATGAATGAAAGCTGCACGTCTTGAACTGTGGTGGTAGGTAGGACCAAACACAAAAATGCCTTGCCATATTTACAGGGGAAAAAAAAGCATAGAATTGCTCTTATGAGAGAAACTCATTTAGCTTCAAATAGTATATATGTGAGTTGATCACCCACTTCTTCCAGAGGCACAAGGGCCTTGCTGACCAAACACAAGCTTACCTCTGAGCCAGCTGTCCATATTCCCAGGGGTCAGCCAGGAATCAGGGTCTGTGGTCTGATACGGTGACCATTATGCTGCCGTACCCTTGCACAAACACACAGGAAGGGGAGTACCTGAGCACTAACATAAATACGCTCCTAACACCGGGCTGACACAGGGCTGTCAGTGACAGGCACCTGGGGTAAGTCATCAGACCCAGGGAGCAGCACGGGAGGATGCTCTGGCTGGAATGCAGCCTGCTGGCTTCAGTGCAGTGCTTAGCAGCAGTTTAGGTCAAAATCTTAATTTCGCCCCTTTTTCTTCTGTGTGATTCAGTATAGAAAAGTCTCTTCAGAATTAACAAAAAGTAATATTTTGATAACCTAATCATTTGTTGTGGTCAGTCACCAGTTTCCCTATTTATCCCACATATCCCATTTGCCTACTCAACCCTGCTCTTAAATTTTGCTGTGGGATCTTTAAATCTGCACTTGGAGATTTTATTTTCACATCTTTATTTCCCACCTTCCTTTCCTTTCTCACATAATTGATACCACTAGATCAAAGCTTTGCAATTCTTCATGGAGCTGTTATGAAACCACAAGCTGTCTGGCTCAGGAGTCTTCCTCAGTGAGCTTTGTCAGCTTCCCCAGTTCCGGGAAAGTAAAGCTGGGTCGAGTTAACAGCCCAGCTTGTTACAGCACAAATCATCCGCCTCTGAGGATAAACAAGTTATTTGCATGCTTTTTCACTCTTCAGCATCACGCTCTCCAGCCAAATGCAGCACTGTAAATAGTAAAACAAAGCCACACTTCATCCTGCTGGCCAGAGGCCTTCATCTTCTGAGGGTACAATGACATACAACAGGCAAGTGAAAGTACTCTCCCAAACATAAACAAAATAATGATTAAACCCAGTTGTTGCTTTTTTTCCATATGGGTGTACAAATTCGCCTGCCAGCTTCGAAAAGTATTTTATGTGGGTACATGGCCCCGTGCAGCACCTGGAGCTGTGTTTGCAGGAGCTGGTGCTCACACCCAGGAGTGGGACCCCTCCACTGACCAAGCCAGAGTTTGAGAACAATTGCAGTGCCATGACACCTGGGGGGCTTGCTAAGCAAACACAGTGCTGCTCTATCCACGTTTGCAAAATCAAATATCTTAAAGGCACTTACAAACCCCAGTCTCTGGCTGTGGCAGCCCTGGCACAGGCACAGCCCCCGGTCCTGCCTGCCAGCTGGGAGCACTCTGGGACTGGGGTGCATGGCCAACAAATGCCACCCTTCCAGGGATGCTAGAGAGACTGTGTGTGCACATCTGATTTAACCAGAGACTTCCTGCGTGTGCAACACCTACTCGGATATCATTCCTTAAGGCAAAGTTTGTATTCAACTACTAATATTTCTAAAATGAAGTTTGTAACTTTATTTCTGTTCGGTTCATTCATTTTAGATCCTAAAGATGGAAAGGGCCTTTTATTCCTCCCTAATGCAATATTAACCCCAAGGAAGACCAGTAACCAGGAGGAGCCTGGGGGAATGTGGCCCTCAGTGGCCAGGACTCTCAGAAATGTCAGATGTCCTCCAAAGCCCCTTTCAAGATAAGCCAGATTTGCAGCCTAAGCCTGAACCTTAACAAAATAAAATCCCCCTGTACCACATAGGAAGAACATCACCTGGACAAAGGGAAGGGGGGGAAAAGAAAAGGGCCACATTTTCACAGCTGTGTTTGCTAGGCTGCTTAGCTAATGATAATTTAATCCATAGCCCCACCGGTCTGGCCATGTCTGGAGGCACTGAGAGCCCCTTCAAAAGCTGCTGTCTCATTGTAGGCCTCAGACTCTCCACTTTTCCAACTGGCTGCAGTGAGGACAACCTGCCCTTCCATAGGTCCAGGGAAGGCAGAGGAAGGACCCGAAGTCCTGCCCAGGAGGCAGGAGGGAACACACTCAGGCTGGCTCATGTCAGCAGGACAGTGGCTCCTATAAAGACATCCTGGCAAATGAGTGTCTCTGGCCTTTCACTGCCTCTCAAAGTGTGACAGCAGTGGCATCCTGCACCAAAAAAAGGGGGTGAAAGGTCCAGACCTTTGGATTAGGTACACCTAAACCTCTCCCTCGTGATGCGCTCCCTGAAGAATATCAAAAGGCTTCTGATGTTGAACAACCAGGATTTGCCTGAAAGGAAAAGGGGAAAAAAAGAAAAAGACACAACTTTCTAAACAAATTCAAAGTCAAACTATCAGTGAAGGAACACATCGCTCTCTGCCTACCCTATTTCAAGGCTTGGCTGCACGTCAGTGGCACTTTGAGCTGCAGCCAGCTGTGCCTGTCCAAGAGGATCCCTGGGGAGCCTCAAGCCTGGCTGCCTTCTGCCCGCTCCTCTGCAGTACCTTGATCTCTGTGCCCAAGCTGTTCCTGCTCCTGTGCTGTGTTCCCTGTCTCCAGTCCCCTGCCCAGATCTTCCCTCTGAATGTGCTCAGCAACACCCCAGAGAAAGGGCAGCCACCAACCTCTGCTGCAGAGAGAACACATGACCTGGTTCCTGCCTTAAGGAACACAAACAAACTGGACACAACATAATACTACAGAAAAATAAACAAAAAATAGGTACTGTTTGTGATAACAGGGCATGAAAGATCCCCCTTTGAATCTCATGACTTCTCCTGCACTGCACTGCAGCCCAGTCCCACTTAGGATGTGGGATGGAGGTGACTTCCAACAACAGGGTCGATGCTTTGCTGCACTTGATAGTCATGGCTGATTCTGCACAACAAACAGCACCTTCTCCCAAACTGCCCAGCTCAGCTTGTCTGGCTCCCCCCTCTCCTCCCCAGCCAAGGCCAGCACTCCTAAGGGCAGCTGCAAAGGAACTGTCCTACACCCCACAGAGGTGCTGCCATAACACAAGAGCTTCGCTCTCCTTCCTCAACAACCTCAGTCAAAAATGCTTTGCCTTCACCAAGCCCCAGCAACAATTGTGGCAGCCCCAAGCCATGGACAAACATTCATCATCCTAACACTGAAATACAAGACCAGCTAACAGTCCCTGTTAACTCTGGGACTGTTTTTTAAGGGAAGCCACATGAGCAGGATTGGCTTGTCTCACTGTGCTGACCCTGTCACCAGAAATATTACTGAGTCCAGACAAGCTTCAGGTGATGACAACGGTAATGCATCAGAAGGAATTTCTTTTTGACCTTCAACTCTCCCTTTTGACGGAGACATCACTGTGTTCTCACAGCTTGAGCAGTTTCTTTGCTGGATCCACTTGTGATGTGTAATGTTTTTGCCCAAACTCCATTTCCTTCCTTCCAAAGCAGTAAGATCTGCTTATGACTCAGCCTCAATAAAACACACAGCGAGGACCATTAAAATGAATGTGTAGTGCAGGGATAAAATTCATAGGCCACGTATTTTAGGCTAGATCTTCATTGCCCTTTATTTACCCTCAAAAAGAATATTAACTCACGCTAAGTCTCGATGCAAAGTAAATCTACCAGCAAAAGAGCAGTTTTGAAGGGAATCTATCTCCGTGAGATAAATAAAGTGAGAGACGGGGCTGCACAGGCTGTGTGATGGCCCTGGAGAGCCCACACTCCCAAGCCTGTACGGTACTTACAGCGACAACGCTCCCCAACCATTCTCTGCCTGAATAAAAATCCCACCAGCTCCGAGGAAATGACTTGCTGAGAAGTGTGGGCGGAAAGCAGAGAAGGAAGCCAGGGGAATTTTTTCTAGTCTAGCATTCACAAATTTGAAAAGAGCATTTCAGGCAAAGCCTCGTGCTCTCAGTGAAGCTGTAGAGGCTGTGGTTTTTCCCCATTGGTGTTTGAGAACTGGCCCCGGGGCTTACCTGGTTGTGAGCCAGAGTATTCCAAGTCCTCTTGACACTGAATGGCCTTGGAAGTGCTTTGCTCCTCACAACAGTGCACAAGAAGTGAGTGGCAAGATAACTCTAGGGGAGGTAAATAGCATTATCCATCCTGTATTAAAGCACCAGCCAAAAGTCTCTCATGAAACACATTTGAAATCTGATCCTAAATTATTTGAAATTACCATTTTCACTGAATTTAGTGGAATTTCATGCAGTCTCTAATCTCCCTGGTTTTCTGCTTAACCAGCCACTTGCTTTCATAAGAGAGACGTCTAGGCACAGAGTGTTCTCTGAGAACAATAAAGCTTGTAAGTGTCCAAGCACAAGAATAAAGTGAAGGAAAATAATAAACCCATTTCACAGAAAAAAAACCCCTCAAAACCTAAATGAATAAGAAATAAAAATATGGTCACTTTGCATAGGTTCAGTGCTAGGGATTGGCTCCAGACACAGTCAAAAAGTAACTTTCAAGTGCATGTAATCTACTTTTTACAGATGTGAACTAAGAGGCATATGAAAAACATCCATAAAAAAGAAATCTCTTCTTTAAAGTTTCAGTACAACAAGCGGCAGTGAGCTTGAGGGTTACTTTAGACATGCTTTCAGGCAGCAATACCCTTGTGTAACACCAAGTGAGCTGAGGATAATTGTAATGAAACAGCCTCTATGGCACCAGCTTTCCTTTCCTAAGAGCAATCCTGCAGGATGCCAGTTATACAGCTCAATTATGTAAGAAAAAGACACCAATTTTTAGGAAGAACTATAAAGAGTGGTGCTCCATTGGAAAAATGGGTGCAGTTCATCACCTGTTGTCCAGGTCAGAACTCATTTCTGGGTGTGAAACAGAAAAATCCTAGCTGAACAGTGCACTTCAGGCACTGCAGCGACCTGCTAATCCATGGTCTAATGTGACAAAAATCCACTAGAGACAGAATCACTGGTCCTTTTTCCCCTTTTTTTTTTCGCTTTCCCTTTACTATTGGTTATGGCTTAGTTTGCTCTCATTAAGTTTATGGGAACTAGCATTTTACCCCACACCTTCACTGTGATGAGATCCGGGTTTCCTTAGAATTAAAACTCCATGAAATCTGGCCATTTTATAAATGAGGAAGATTTCTGGATTCCTGGTCTACCTCCATTTACAGAATTACTGCCCTGTTTAGAGTTAGATAAGCCAGGAACATCTCAGTGCATAATTTCTAAAGGCAAAGCCGAGCATTTAATTCATCAGCCTCTGAGGCTGTTCCTGAGACCCTGGCGAGCTGCTCCGTGGCCAGCAGGTGACAGTCTCAGCAACAGAAACCCTGGGCAGCTCACAAAGAGGGGATTGTTCAGTATTCTGCCAGGATACAAACGTGGCTTTTTGGGTTTAGATACATAAACAGTCCACAACGGGGGCAATATTTTTCACCAAACATGCCAATAAACAGGAAGGCCAGAAAAATTCCTGAGCGTGATTTTCCACCTCCTCAAGGAGATAATTCAGAAAAGAGCATGAATGGCACTGCACTCAAGAGCTGTCAGCACCGTTCTTAGCAGAATTCAAAAAAAACCAACCCTTTGCACCTCGGTGTAAGTGTAAAACTAGCAGATATAAACAAAAGCACTCATAAAACAAGCCCATTTGAAAATAAACACATTGGAGGGTGTCACAGTTACACCAGCTGATACCTTTCAGGTGTCGAGGAGGGAGTAGGATGTAGAAAATCTCTGTGTGCGTTGCAGGTGACTGTAACGTTTTCCTGCAGCAGCCCCAGACAGGGCTGTGTGCACAGCCTGGAGCACGGTGGCATCTGTGAGCACAGCCACGTGCCACAGCCTGGCCGCGTGCGATGGCCAAGACAACCTTTGCAGCAATGGCTCAGGAAACACCCCCGTGGTACATTTAGGCACATCATGGTCCTTGCAGAGATGGCTGCGCCTTGTTTAAAACCTAAAGGAACACAAGAACTGCTTGAATGGGCTGGTCAGGACCAGAGTGTGTGGTTTATGGGAAAAGTGAGAGCCCACAGTGGGTGGAGGGAGGATTTCTGCTCCACGGCCATTCCATGTCATTCCCTGCTGTAGAGCAGTCACTCTAAGAAAGCTCGTTGCGCCCACCACCATCCACAGCTCCGCACCACAAGGAAGCTCAAGGTTTTCCAGCAGAAATTGCTGTTCTTGGCCAGGGTCACTAGCTAGATGAGGTATTAAGGACATTTTCTCATGCCTGGAACAGAAAGCCACAAATCATTTGCTTGATCAAATTTATTTTAATCCAATTGGGTCTTTGCCTGAGCAAAGGTCAAGAATAAACTTTTTAAATCTAACTGGTTTGGCAAGTTTGAGAGATATCTAGCCAGAGCCTCAAAGAGAGTATAGCAATAACTCAATAAATCAGAGATATGCTAATTTAAATACCTATCTCTGGTGGTTTTCCTTGTGAAACAGATTCGAAGGCTTGTAAATTCCCATAATCACATGCCTGGTGTCACAGATCATCTTGATTCAAATTGTGTTTGAAAAAGCTGCTGCATTAAATCTTAAAACTCATCCGTGTTCCTCTTCAGTTTAAAGTAAGCATTTATGCATTAATAGTGTGATAAATAATGTGTTAAGGAAACAAACAAATATCACATTGACTGCATCGTAAATCATTCCTGCATCACTTCTCTCTTGTCCTGATGTGGAGTGCTGCGACTGGTAAGTGGAGGAGACTCACTGCCTTCCCACACAGTGTGTGTTCAGACAAGTGATGGGGTGAACCACAGAACAGCTTGTACATATTACCAGCCAGAAGAAGAATTATTAGTAGGTGCAGTGCTGTAAAAGGTGTGTTCTCACCTTGGTAAACCAAGTTCTAAACCAGATATAATTTGGATCTGAACACAGATGTGACATCCAACACTGTGGCCATTTACCCACACTCTCCATCCTGAGAGCACCTTTCTTTTGTGCCATGGATACAAGTTCTTCAGGATCACATTTCTCCTTAGTTCTTTCTTTCTCTCTCCTCCATGTATCCATCTCCTTCCTGACATCCATCTCTTTCTTCATATTGATTTCAAGACTCTTTTCTTTCACTTCCCCTTCCCCCCTTTGTCCTCACTAACCACATTTGGTCACTGAGACCCATTTAACAGAGAGAGCAGACTCTGCCTTGGGCAGTGCAAGGAGCAACGTGTGAAACCCTCTGCAGTAACAGAGAAATCACCTCACGGTGGTCACACAAATCTCGCTGCCACCTTGGCACTGGCAACCAATGGGAGCACCAGGATTTGTATCCTGCCCTGAGAAAAAGCAGGGCAAGTATTAGGCAAACTAATCACGCTGCAGGGATTTGTGTAATGAAAAGTACCTCTGCTTGGGGGTCAGAAATTATGTGAATCAACCGCACACCATCGCAGGGGGCAAATTCACCTCTATATTCTCTTCTGTCATATTCATTATTGGGGCGTCTCCACATCCAGGAAGAGATAACAGAGCTGGGCTGGCCCATGATTAAGGCACACAGTCTGTCCCAGGGTACTCTTTCCAAGACTGCTGGAAAACAAACTGCTTTACCAAGGGTTGGCTTCCCCCCCCCCCCGTGCCGTGCAGCCCTTTCTGTGCCTGGGGCCTCGACACGCTCCCTAATGCAAACAGTAGTAATGCAGACTTAATGATCGCTGTCATTTCCATGTGCCTACTGCTGATCTCTTAATGAAATATTCCAGTTAAATTGCACTGGTGCAAGCACAGTTCCGTGCTGGCAGGAGCTGCAAAATTGGTCAAGCCACTGAAAAGGTTCTGCAGGAGCCGCCGTACAATAGGGAAGTCGTTGGTGAAATACTGCTGGGACAGTTTTTGTGTCTGCTCCTGCAATAAGCATGACACCTTCCTGGAACGAAAAGAAGAGAACAGAGGATGGAAACTGCCTTTATCTCAGGTTGGGACACAGAAAAAATCCAAAATGAGGATGTGGTGATATGGATTTGGCATTCATTGACAGATCCACTCAGCACTTCTCTAACAGGCTCACTCCCTGCTGTCAAATCCTGCTAGGAGCACTGCTGCAGAAGAGAAAAAATTGGGAACATGCAGGACCACACAGACTTTCTGTTTACCTATTGTCACAAGCAGGAAACCAACTATTGGGGGGAAAAAAGTTTAGAATCTGTTCAAAGCCCAAATGTGTCTTGTATGAAATAGGAGAGTAAAAGTCCTGAAAAGTGGTGAGTTTTTACATTTGAGCATACTCTATGACCACTCTAAAATAAAGACAAACAGACAACAGACATGTTCTTCACTATTCCAGAGATGAAGAAAAGCATTGAACGTACATTTCTTTAAGCCACCAGCTCTGGGAAATATTGCATGGCAAAAGCAGAGGTCTCTAAATTTCACCTTTACTTTGGCCTTGCATACTTCCCCCCTTCCCCAGTCTCCTGCAAGCACTGCTCACGTGCAAGCAGGCACTGGCTGCAGCCACTGCAGGGTCCCAGGAGCTGCTGTAGGAGCTGGGAGCACCACATAAAATCCAGGAATTCACACAGTCCTTCTGGGTCACAGCAGCCACTCCATCCTTATACGTGCTCTCTCAAGGTGAGGAAATGCTGAAGGTGCTGGTGACCTAGTGGTTGACTGACAGAAATACTTTTCTCCTTAATAAAAGTGTATTATCAGAGCATATTTCGAAGTTAACTAGTAAGAAAGTAATGCAAGGGGAGGTGTGATTTAGTCCAGCTACTCTACCAAGTCCTCCTGTAATTTCCTTGATGACTCAGTGTCCTGTCCTACACATTTTCATGGTAGCTAACAGTAAAAACTGCTTCAGCAGGACAGAAATCAGCCCCATTTGGTAATGATCCACTAGTAATGGTTGAGAGGGGCATTATCTTTCCTGTTCTATCTGTACAAGGCAAAAGAGGGAGGTCATTTCCTTCAGGGAACCAGGGCTGCGTTAAGAGACACAGGAAGGAGGGAACAATGGCTGAGATTTGCATTTGCTGAAGGGCTCAGTACATTGCTCCCTTGTGAGCCAGCCAAGAGCGACAGTACATGAATCCTTGTGATTCATCCTTCCCCCTGATCTACCTCTCTGTATCCAGCATGGCACAGAGAGCTCTGTGTGTTTATTTATACACAAAAAGGTCTTTACTTGCTACTGTAGTATTTGGGTGCTTGGCTCAGGCTCCCAAGCCAGAGCGGGGGTACAGACTGATCTGGTGAATCAGTATTTTCTACTTTCCTGCCAGACTGCTGAGTGACCTTGGGCAGTTTGCAGCAGCTTCACCTCTCACCACCTCAGTTTCTGTAAAATTATCCTGCTTAACTTTGAACAGCACGTAGCTATTGACTGATGCAGGAGAAGGGTATATTGCCTACGTGTGACTCAAATAAAGCCAGTGCCTACAATCTGGAACAGCAAGGTAGAGAAATTGAGAGAGAAAAAAACAGAAATGTGAAATTGTTCCTCTGCCTCAGCTTTTCTCATCTTGATGCCCGCCTAAATGGAGGCAATTACAGCCCAACCCCACAATCCTATTTACTCCATGTCAGCCACTCTGAGAAGTTCAGGTAACCCCCCAAGGCATCATAAGTGACAGATAAATAAGGCCATGCATATTAGGAAGAGTCTGGCTAAAGGTTACAGTTCTGCTGTGCTGAAGAATGCACGTTTCAGGGCAGACACTTCCTTTTGGAAGGCTCTGGATATGGAAACCTGGCAAGAAGGGCAGGGTGCTGCCTGCATTGAGGAAGGGCACACACAGGTCACTCCTCGCTGGTGACTCCATGTTGGCTGTACCTGCCCAGATTTTTGTTAGTTTGTGTGAAAGCACAACCCAGGGATGCACAACACGGCACAGCTACTGGTCACGGATGTGTCATACAGATGGACTCTAACCCGTTGAAAAGGCAAATGACTTTCTGCTGCTCGTGAACATCTTATGCTAAAGCTGACTGTCTTTCCCTCCTACAAATAACTCCTCCTGGAGTTTGTAGAAAGCCCTGTCTACGACTGTCTCGGAGTTGAACCGTGAAGCTGGAAAGCGGGAGACCAACCGCACGTTGGGAGGTGGGAGGCAGACACCGAGCAGTCCCCAACATCGCCTTTGCAGGGCCTCGTGTGCAGGGGCTGCTCCCGTGCGCTGCTGCGTGAGCACCCGGTAAAGTGTCACTGGCACGATACACAGGCTCCCAGCGTTTTCTCTTCCAGGCGTTCAGCTGTTGTCTCGGGCTGCGGCAGGTCGGAAGCTGAATCCAGAGCAGGTTTGGTGAACGTAGCCAGCCCCTTGCAAAATCCCCGCTGTCAGAGGGCTGAAACCCCCCTCACCTTTGCAGTCCCACACCTGACCATAGGTGTGTGCGTGCGCGGCCAGCCTGCCCACGAGGGGGGTCCCAATCCTTGCCCTCGCACTGCTTTGCGGAGGCAGGAGCAGGCAGGAATGCCCGTCCATGTGCTGTGAGCCCGCTCCCGCCCCGCGCTCTGTCCTGCCGTCACGTCACCTGAGCACGTAGAGCTGCGGCCATGTGTGTGTCCCACTGTGCGCCCACAGCGGCGATACGTGCCCGGCTGTGCCTGCGGTGCGAGGCTGTGTGAACGTGTGTGTGAGGGTCAGCGTGCGTGTGAGTGGCTGAGCGAGGTGCGTGTGCGCGCACCCCCGCCGTGCGGCTGTGCTCTCCGCCGGGTGCCGGGCAGCCCCGGTGCCGTGGGGATGCGCTGTCCCGGGGGTGCGCCCGGCCCCGCCGAGCAGAGGGAGCTCGGCGCCGCCAAACCGGCCCGGCTCAAACCGGGCAGTGCCGCGCCGTGCCGGGCGAGCTCATCCCCCCCGTGCCGATCCGATCCGATCCGCGCCGTGCCGTGCCGGGAGGGCGGGGCGGTGGGAGGGGGCTGTCCGCGGGGCCGCGGCGCGGCGGAGCGGCGGGCTCAGAGCGCGGCGGACACCGCACCCCGCACGGCGCTGCCCGGGGCCGGGCGCTCCGTGAGCCGCCGCGGGGCGGGTCGGGTCGGCGCTGCGCTCGCTCCCGGCCGCGGAGCCGCCGCGCCGCCGGTGCCGGGATGTGACTTGCGGCGGGCTGGCGGACAGAGCTGCCCCGCCGCCCTCGGCCGCAGCAAGACAGCGGGTGAGCCGGCGGCGAGGCGGCGGGCGGAGGGGGGACATCGGAGCCGGGTCCGGGGCGCTGCCCCCGGGGCAGCGCTGCGGGCGGGGAGGGCTCAGCGGAGCCGCTCGCCCGGCTCTGCGCCCCGCGCTGCCCGCAGAATTAGCCCGGTGGCCGCCAGCAGACAACAGGCTGGATATAGGAGTCCGGGGGGGATTAGACGGGATATAGGGCAGGATGGGGGGGGCTGGAGCAAGGGGCTGCGCTGAGCGGCGGGGAGCAGGGCGGAAAGCTGGCGAGGAGGATAGTGGAGTTGGGAGAGTGGGGACAGGCAGGGGAGGGAGAGACGGGGAAAAGGAACCGAAGAGAGAAATGAGCGAAGGGACAAAAGAGAGGAGGATAGAAGCGGGATAGGCATCGTCCAGGGAGGAGGAGGAGGCGGAGGTTGCAGGCGGATTAAGGGGAGCCCGGAGAGGCAGCCGCGCACCGGCCGCACGGAGGGGCCGCTCGGCCTCGCACCGCACTCGCGGGGGAGTTGCAGCCAAGGCCGGCACCTCATCGCATTGCCCAGCGGGAGCTCAAGGGCGGCAGTAACGGGGTACAGGCCGAGGGGAAAGAGCCTTCTGTTGGCCCCTCGCCGCCACTGTCCGGTCCCGGGGTCGGCGGGAGCCCCGGCTGGGAGCGGGTGCGGAGCAGTTTTCTCTCTAGTTAATAAAAGCCCTGTCTCTTGTGTTACCTCTCCGCAAAGCCACGCAGTGATTGGATTTAGCACTTATGTGAACCCTTTGTTTACACCTGCCCTAATGTTTATCCCAAGGCTAACAGGATTTCCTGCGCGCTGAACCCAAACACCCAGGTTGGTGCTCAGCGCTAGCACGGAGTGCCTGTTTATCGGGGATACGCTTGCTGCTTACCAGCAGGGAATATCGGGGTTGAGGTGTTCTCTCGCTGCATCAGGAGAAATCAGGTGACAGAACCCATCTGTTAGAAGGCTGTGACATGCATAGAAACAGTCTGAGAATTAGCAAAGAAAATAAAACATTGATTACTGTCATTGATTGCTATCCGTTGTGAAATCTACACTAGACACTTGGTCAGAAGTATCCAGGCACAGGCTATTCACAGAATCTGACCAAAGGGAATTGTGAGCACCTAGAACATTAGCAAGATCGTTTCATATTATCTTCAGCATTTTCATATTATCCTCAGCAAAATATTTCTAAATGAAAGCAGTACTTTTTCTACGTTTCCTTTTTGGAGTGGGGTCTTGCTTTCTGTGACCGTGAGGCTCTACAGAGCATGATGTGTATCTAATGCAGGGGCTCTCAAAATCACTGCTGTATTTTTGCCTACAAAGCACAATTGCACTATTAATTATTATTCTGGAAAAACACATCTCTTGAGTAGTCTGATGTCAACTTGGCTGTTGCTGCTCTGTTATCAGTCCTGAAGCTCGTTCTTCTGATCTGATCAAAAGCAGCTGGCAGAGATTTCGTGTTTTGATTAATTCCTCACTCACTAACATCTCTCCACAACACTTCATGGTGGGGGTGGTTTTCTTTTGGAAATCGCAGTGAACCAGTCTTGTGTCTGTGTGGCAGGCAGGTTACTATTTGTGCTACTATTGCTTATATTTACTAGGTTGTTTTTCTTCTCTGTGATTGGATGCATCTTCCTGTGTCTGTTGACTAACATTAGGATATGGGAACAAGTAAAACATCTAACCATGAATAGCCTCACCCTAAATTTTCACATGATTACGGATTTATTCTCTATACATATTGTGTAGCAGCATGCAGCAATATCTTTTTGATCAGATATTTGCAAGCTTTGGTCAGAAAACTTTAGTTATGGAAAGCCTCGTTGATTTTTAACCATGACAACTTTTTGATGACAACTGTGAGATTTTCTGTTTCTGCTTAGTTGCTTGTAATTTTACTTCATACCTGCTGGGGCAGCTTTGTGTCTGCAATTTCTGTAGCGATTCTACGCCAGATAATGTAATGTAGGGGACTGCACTCAGTGGAGTTATTACAGCTGTCATTGAGAGCTGTCCTGCTAATTGTTTGCTGCTTTTGCCTGAAAGTATAAGGCTCATTGATTCATTTTAAGTGCTTTTGGTTGCTCTGGGTTTAGGTATGTTACCTTAATAGCTTTACCAAAATAAAATGTTGGAGAGGAATCAGGGAGAGGAGGGGGAAGGGGAGGCGATGGAAATCTCAAGTTGATTTCCTTCTGTATGAACAGTTCATTCAACTATGTGGGGGCTGTATTGGTGCCACTTACTGTATCTGTGCTGGAATGTTTCTGTGGCATTCCTTGTATTACAGTTGCTGTAGTTCTCTGGTAATAGAAATGAAGTGCTGGCCAAAAAGAGCTCTATTGTTACTACCGTGAGGTTGCATAACTTTGGTAAGAGCTAATCTAGACATGAAGAGGTAAAAATACTCCTCCTCTACGGTTAATGATTTAGGTAACCACCAGCAAGAATGTGCAGACAGATTTTACTACAGAATCTCAAGAGACACAGGACTCTGCCATCCTACACACTGCCCAGGCTTGAGTATATTTGAATATTGACATATTTCTTTTTTCCAAAGTAATTTTTCTGGAAAAAAAGCTTTTTAGTTTTCCCTTCAAATTATTTAGTCTGTCATTTTAGCTAAAGTTGTGGTATTCCCTTGCAAAACTTGTATGTTGTAATGCAGTGTTTTCTCTTGTTTTTACAACTGTCTGTGTTCAGTGCTGAGCACCAACGCTAGAAAGGGGATTTTTTCGTTTGTGTCATCACAGGGGGTTGATCATTACTGCCAGTTTTTACCCAGTCAGGCAGAAATACATAGTAAACAGGTTGGAAACGAACTGCTATATTCATACCAGTGAGGAGGAAAAGATTTCTCCTTTGGAGACTTCAAGCCCTGCTTGCAAGCTTTGGGCTAGACAGGATCTAGTGTTCAGTGGGACTTACAGACATTTGGTAGGAGTACCTGTCATCAGTCCTAGAGATTTCTTGGTCAGTGCTATACAGCAGTCTAGAACCAAAGAGGACCACTGTTTATCTCCAACAGCTTTCCCAAAAGTAATTTCACAGATGGAAGTAACTTGAGAAAACTCCTCTTGAGTTGAACATCTCTGCATTTGAGAATATATTTTTATCTGAATTCCCAATATGTTTTGTCACAGCTTAATTTCCCCTTTCCAAAGGAAAACACTTCTTCATGGAGGGGGAAATACTCAAAATCATTAACCCTCCCTTCCCCCCTCCCATACACTTCCAAATAGGAAGAGGAAACAAATGATGGGCTGACAATATGACTGCTTACCCATGCAGCACAATCTCCATGGAAACAGACTGTCCTAGAATAGCTCAATCACATGAGGGTTACATGACATGAATAAAGTAACCAGAAAACTGGAAAATATCTTAGAACTGGGGAGACTTGCACTTAATTCATTAGCCCCCAGGTTTTTGGAGAGTAGCTAATAAACAAAGCTAGTATTGAAAGCAATTTAGTCCATGCTTATCATAATTTGTAAGTGATGGGATAGTGGAAAATTAACATGACCCTCACTTAAGGGCTGTTTATTGTTTCCAGTTTGGGTGACATTTAGAATTTTGAATCATCTTCCACATGACCTCCTGCTCCTTGAAATGGTACCATGGTTTGCAGCATTGCCTTAGTAGATCCCAGTGGATTGCCCCTCTTTGTGTCAGCAAGCACTGACCATTCCACACTTTTGAGGACATTTCAGATACTCTAGAGTAAATTTGCTAGTTGAAGAAGGAGTTGCAGAACTACCTTCAGAATGTTTCCTTCTAGTTAATGATGTACTCATGAGGCAAGGAGATTTATTGAGTGTAACCACATTCAATACAAAACTGAATATATTTCACTGATGATTAGTTTTCTGTCTGTAAAGTCAGTGTTTTTAATGTTGAGTGTTGTGACAGAGTCACCAAGAAACCTATTTTACAAATAAGATATAAACAAGTATGTATTCTACCAATTCACCATAAAGTAAATTAAAGATATGTAGAAATCCCAAATCATTGGTCATCGGGGGAAGGACATTCCATCATTAGAACATTGCAGCGCTTTCAACAGTGCAAAGATACAGTAATTTCTATGGGCAAGCAGAGATTGACGATTACCCTTTTCCTGTTTGTGCAAGCCCAGATCACGTTATTTGTCACAGCTCCCACTTCTGAGATGAAAGTTTGTAATAGGATGTTTTCTCTGTTGTGTGAGTGAAGACTACAGAGTCATTATGCATTTATATTAGCACATTTGCTGTCTTGGTGCCTCTAATAGGAAACATTACAATCTCCATCATCTGTCTGCTGGCAGAGGCTGAAAATGGCCATTGGTCATTATGCAGTGAAACATTAGTTTGAAGACTGAGATCCTGAAGATTTTACATTGGTCATCACAGGACTGTAATGCACAGGAAGAAAATCCATAGTTCTCAGCTATAAGAGACCCTGTACAGTTTTGTACAGTCTATATAAATAGTTTTTGTGTTGGTAATGGCCAGTTGTGCTCCACACTACACCACTGCACTGTTACTTTAAACCATTTTCAACTCTCATCAGAGTTTTAGAAGTTTTCATTAAATGCAGTTCTGACCAATGAAACATCTTTGGACAGGTAACCATTCAGGGCTGTTGTCTGACTTACAGAAGAACTACTGACAGTTTCTATCCCAAACACGTCCCATGAGCAGTGGTATGGTCATACCATACAGGTGGGAGTCTTGCTCTGAGCACTTCCACCCTTGCACGTTGCTCTCATCAATGGGCAAGATCCTGCTGGAACTCCAGGATTAACTGCAAGTGAAGGTTACCAGTGTCAGGTTTCAGAGCTGGGTCTCGCAGTGTTTACTCCTGCCCTTATGGGGCAGCTCTTGCCCAGACACACTGGGCAGTTAAACGTTATATTTTTAACAATCTCCTTTGCCTTTCTTTGCTTAATATAAACAAATGCTGTAACATATGTATTTTTGAAGTACCTAACCCATGTTCTTCCTAAAACTAAGTTGGGATTTGTCCAGGCTTTTGGTCCTGATGGTCAAGTGGGATGTGTTGTGTTCCTGGGGAGTTTACCATTGTTTACTCTCTGGATCCGGGAAAGCGATGCTCTGTTTTTTGTTATTTGTGTCCTTTGTATGGCTTTGGACTTGCTAAGAAGCACAATGAGTCATTCATTTTTGACTAGTTGATTGATGACACTGCATGTGTGCACCATTGTCACAGAATATGGGATTTTTCTAGCCAACCATTCCCACTTGCAAATGCTATCTAATACCTGGGCTTTGAAAGAGGATGAAAGAAGTGAATATTATAACTCTTTATTGACCAAGCATGAAAACAAGTTTTTCCTTTTTTTTTTTTAAAAAAAAAGTACAATGTTTATTTTCCTTGGACTGATTTATCCTTTAAGTTATAATTTTAAAAGTGCTTTTTACTCTTCCTTTGTTCCAGTGAAAGGAACAAGGCTGTGGAACAGTCTAATTGTGGTATCATTTACACTTGCATCAGGTCCAGTGCAACTTACACATACTTTGAATGGGGTGTTAAGTTTGAACAGGTAGTAAGTATCAAAGTACCGGGTATAATCTATTATTTTGCACGAGGCTACATAATTTCTTCTGGCTGTGCTTTAGGATATTTGCAGGGGTAGAGTTTGGCAATGCTGTTTTCAATCTGTGCAAACAGAGTAATGAGTCAGTTTGCATTCTGAGTACAACAGGCAAAAGCAGCTTCTGGGAGGGCAGCGAAAGGGGCTGGGGGTAGGCTGTGCCAGGCAAATACAGTGTGAAAACAGTAAACACAGGCTGCTGAAACGAGCTCTGCTTCCAGTCACTGTGAAATCCTCCAAAGTGAGCTCCAGCTAAACAAATAACTTTGTTGTCTCAGACAGAAAAATGAAAACCTACCCAGCCATCGGTTTCTTCCTCCTCTTCGTGATCAGCTATGGCTCCTCGGAAAACTCCAGCACGCCCAGAGGGTGCGGACTGGATCTGCTCCCTCAGTACATTTACCTGTGTGACCTGGATGCCATCTGGGGCATCGTGCTGGAGGCGGTTGCAGGGGCAGGTGTGCTGACCACATTGCTGCTGATGCTGATTTTGCTGGTGAGGCTGCCCTTCATCAAGGACAAAGAGAAGAAGAGCCCCCTGGGAATGCACTTCCTCTTCCTCTTTGGGACTCTGGGACTGTTTGGGCTGACGTTTGCTTTCATCATACAAGAAGATGAAATGGTGTGCTCTACCCGAAGGTTTCTGTGGGGAGTTATCTTTGCTTTGTGCTTCTCGTGCTTGCTAGCTCAAGCCTGGAGACTTCGCAGACTAGTTCGCCATGGGAAGAGTCCATCTGGCTGGCATCTAGCTGGGGTGGCGATCTGCCTGATGCTCGTGCAGGTCATTATCGCAACCGAGTGGTTGATACTGACGATTGTCAGAGATAACAAGTTGGCCTGCAGCTACGAGCCGATGGATTTTGCTATGGCTTCGATTTACGTTATGTTCCTGATGGTGTTTACCATGGGATTCTCGTTTTTCACTCTCTGTGGAAAGTTTAAGAAATGGAAGAAAAACGGAGTATGCCTCATTATAACCCTTTTCTTTTCCATTCTGATTTGGGTGGCCTGGATGACTATGTACCTCTTCGGTAACGCTGAGCTGCAGAGAAGAGACAAATGGAGTGATCCCACCCTCGCTATTGCACTGGTGTCCAGTGGTTGGGTGTTCATAATTTTTCATGCCATCCCAGAGGTCCACTGTACCATCCTTCCATCACAGCAGGAAAACACTCCCAATTATTTTGATACTTCACAGCCAAGGATGCGTGAAACCGCTTTTGAGGAAGATATACAGCTTCCTCGGAGCTACATGGAAAATAAAGCCTTTTCAATGGATGAACATAATGCAGGTAGGAATTTGTTATAGAGGACTATATTTTTCTGCAGTAGTGAAGAAAAGTATCCGTATGAGACCTTTTTCATGTGTTCAGAAAGGGTCATTAGAAATGCCATATTTTACGTGCTACATACTGTTCCCTTTTACATTAAGAAATCACATAGTGAGGGGGAAAAACACAGAAAATACATGTGTTAAGTTAGAATGATTCTTCTGCACGTTGTTTTTTCTTTGAAAAACTGAACAAATGCAAAGCCCTATTTTAGATAGTTTAAATGACGTTTTTTGTCATTAGCAGGTAACAACACTTAATACAAAATATTTTCCCCAAACCCAAGAAAAAAATAAAGTAAGTGGTCTGTGTTACAAAATGCTCAGCCGCTTGAGCAACAAAATAATTATGATTAATTATGTTTCCATTAAAATTAATTTAGTGCCACTTTGTGTCACCGTGGGGGGAAAATGCCAAGTGGCTTATAGGCAAGCTCAAAGACAGCCTTTGTTCTGCAGGCTTTAACGTCTGAGGTTTCACAGAGGTTTCGAGGTAATTTGCTTTCCTTGTCACAGAAGGATGCGTGAAGACACATCATTAATATTTCCAGAGAAAATGTTTTTGAGTGATTACTGAATGGATCAGCAACAACTGGGTGCTTAAGAGATCCAAACCAGTGCTGAATGTTGAGCCCGTGTCAGAAGTGCAGGGGTTACTCTCTGACCCAGGCAGGGGGAAGCAGGAACCCAATGGGGTTGTGGAGGGGGGTTGTGCTCTGGTGCTGCCCCACGCTTGGGTAAAGGATTTCATTGCTGGTCACACTGATTTTTATTCACTTTATTTGAAAAGAATACTGGCCTGGTATCCCAGCCAGGAGCTGCCACATTGCTTTGGCAGCCCCCAAAAGAAGGCTTAGGGCACATTGTCCAGGCACTTCACCTTTCTATTTGTCTTTATGTGCCTTTGATTTCCTCTGAGTTTGATGTTTCTGCTGGATACAGACCAGACACAGAAGAAAATAGCACTCTTGTTTGGCACAATGGAAGGTCAGGAAGGCATTTTTCCTTTAAGTTTTTTAGCAGTAGCTTTAAAGGTCTTCTTCTAGTATGGAAGTTTTGAACAGAAAGGAGTTAAGTTCTGTGAACAGATACTACAAGGGCAGTGGTAAAACAAAAATCAAATGGATGAAAGAATGGTTGCTATTACTGGTGTTCCAAAACAACAGAGGCAGCTGAACTATGGACTGTTTTCTGGGTGTGTTTTTGGGTTTTTTAACTGTCCTCCATCCCCCATTAAATTAATTTTATAGTAAGGTAACTGCAATGACTTCAGTGGAGCTATTTCTGACTAAGGCAGATCTAAGAACAAAATTGGATCTTTCAGTCTGTGTAATTCCAATTCATGCATGCGTTTAGAAAAAAGAACTGGAAACTCCTTTTTGATCTAATCATTCAGTAATTAATTCTTTCAGTAAAATGGATAGATGTATGATAGCTATACAATCATTACAGTGTCTATTATACTGCAATTTATGTTCTGTTTTAATCTATCTGAATCTTAGTACAATGCAAAATTGATTTCCTTATCTGATGCCCTTATTAATATTTATCTTAATAGATGCATGTCATTCCTAGTCCCATGGCTTGGGGCAATTTTTGATAAATCAAAACAGATTCGATATTCCTTCGCAGCCGTTTTTTAAGCACAGACTTGGGACAATAGTGTTTGGAGACAAAACTTATTATTATGGTAGAGACTTAAAGTAAATACAGGCTATAATAATCAAGTCACGTATTGCGGCTGCTGAAATGTCAGTTTAAGTCAGATCACTGACATCAGCTGATGGTTGTCAGTGGTAAAGCACCTGGAGTCTATTAGCAATTGGCTCTCTGCAGGTACTTAGGAAATGTTCTTTTCTTTCATCCATTTAATTAACCTCAATTGAAGAATTCATCGTTAAGAGTTTAGAAATTAATAGAAGGGTGCTTTCTTCAATTATACTTGGGAATGATGTTTAAGAGTAGAAGATCTACTCGTTATGAAATTTTAGAAGACAAGATAACCGGAAAACACCTCTTAGTCCCCCGACTGTAATGCTTGTTTCAGTAAATAGCTTGAAATAGAAAATGTGCCGCACAAACATATTCCCCATTAATTCCTGTTATTTCCATTAATACTCATATAAGAAAATTCCATAGATTTGCTCTTTTTTAAGATTTTAAGTGGCATTTTAAGAATCTGAATGACCTTTAAACTATAGGTTCAAACAAGCATATGTCCTCCTAGTTTCCTTCTTTCTTAGCAAAGATGTAGCTTCAAGTTACACATCACAACAAGAGCTGCTCCATTCCAGGAATAACGTTAAGCATGAATAAAGCAAAAGTATTTTAAAGTTAGTATTTTAAATATCATTTAAACAGCACACTAATCTGGGATTTTAATATTCATATGATAGGTTGAAATATCTATTTAAAAGAGTTATTTTCATAGCTGTGTCTTTTAAAAATGTTAGTGAAGTATTTAGAAACCCTGGACAAAGGCCAGTGCTCAGTGCTTTCTGGAAGTGCAGTGCACACTAGTAGGGCAACCCCTGTAGGCAAAGAGAATTTGCCTTATACATGAAAAATCTGGATGTGAAATGTAGAATGCTACAGCTGTCAGGAAACCCAAGCCCCAGCAATTCCAGTACTCCTTGAATTTCACTTAATAACTTCTAGTACTACAAGACACCATTGCAGCCAATGCCTAAAATCAAAGTTAACAAAATTTGAAATACATGTTAAAAGGAGACTTTGACCCATTTGCTCAGATCTTCTTGGCACTGCTTGTTTTTTACCTATACATACCCTATGCAAGAGCATGTATTTAACAGTCATGGAAAAAGTACAAGGAAAAATGGTAATACTGGTATGAGAAAAAAAATCCAAAATGAATGTTTTGTCCAGCAGCTTTGTCACAGATTCTCATCTTTAAAAAATTTCAGGCTCTTTGCAATAATAGGGAAGGGAAATTTAGCAATATGAAATTGAATTTACTGGCTCTTTAAGACAGCTTTGAAATTAACCTTTTTATGTAAATATTTTGTGCAGATGTGTAAATATTGATAGTATGTATTATAAAGATTTTTTTTTATTTATAAGTACCATCAAATACCAGTGCAATCATTTGTGTTTAACACACGAGGTGTAGTAAAATGACAACAACAAAAAAGTGCTACTGACCTTGAGATGGTTAAATACAAAATAAAAATACCAGCTTAGGCATTTTCATCATTTGTTCTCTCAGTGTTCTGCAAAAAATATGTCATTTTAAAATATAGAGCAAATGAGGGTCTGTGTGTGTCTCTGAAGTCAACAACTGAGCATTTGCAGGATGGAATTTCTAAATTTCCATGCTAAATCAATACCGTTCTTCCACTTGGTGCACAGCTCCCGAAGAGAGGAGTAACAGTGGATAGAGGACAGCATATGGCAGTAGGATCCAGTTAAATCTTGTTCTACACAGAGCAACTATATTAAATCCTGGCTTTATTAAAGTCTGTGCTGTAATTCTCATAAACTTGAGCTCATTCACGATTTTAGCCAGGGAGCACAGAATTGTAACTTGAATTAAACCTAAGAGAAATTCTTGCCCCAGGTGCCTGAACTGGGCATGTTTCTATTTACCAGCTGACAGATGAGTACTGCCCGTTGTAACCACGCACATTGTGTGGATAAATGAGCTCTGTTCCCTGGCCACGTCTGAATTCAGTGAAGCCATTATTTACCCCCAAAAGAGGGAGTTTGTGTGTGCCCATCCCTGGTGAAGAGAGAAAGCAGCATATCCCTCACTAGGCATATCTCTCATTCAGAATACACATCCTGAACCCAAACTTGTGCTAAAATTAATGGGGAGGCTGATGTTTCCCTGCTATAAACATTCATAAGGACAATCAGTATCTTCTCCTTTACCTCAGTCATTTGCCCTGTTTAAGCTATTCGAAAGCAATATTTACTCCATCTTTCTAGTTTCTCAGAGTAAATATAATCTGAAACATCTGGAAAATCCTTATACGCTAGTCATGCTGAAGTAATGCTCAGGGGGCTGTGAGCATGCTTACTGGCTCGAGCAAGGCTTTGGATCCCTGTCCACTGAATTTGATAGAAAGCAAATTGCAATACTTTTACTTAACCCCACAGTATCCAGACCAACACGGTAAGCACTTTGGAAAATGCACTGTGCAAGATACGTTAGAGCCTGAAGATATTGAGCTCCCACTCTGATGGGAAAAAATCAAAGATTTGGTTCCATTCAATTTTTTCCCATTCCACAGCAAACACTTAATTTTATGTAAACCTGGTTCTTCCGAGATCCATTCCCAACTATATAACACACACAGCTGTTCAAAAGCAACGAGAAAACTGGCATGGCAACAAGAAAGTTAAAATCAGTGGCAAAGTTCCCAATAACTAAGCTGGAAGGAAGATACTTTGTGACTTCAGAGCTTTAACTGTGTTCTAAGAGCGATCTCTCTTTTCTGAACAGCACTAAGAACGGCAGGATTTCGAAACGGCAGTTTGGGAAGCCGACCTAGTGCTCCTTTTAGAAGCAATGTTTATCAGCCAACTGAGATGGCAGTTGTGCTAAATGGTGGGACTGTAAGTATCAAAATGTGACGATTTAAGAAATCTTTGATATGCACTGATATATACAAACCACTACTAATTGAAAAACCTGCTTTTAGCTTATTCACAGCAGGGGGAGAGCTATAAATGAAAATTCGGGCAGCAAGTATGCATGTAATGCTTCCCTTCCCTCTAGAAAATATGTAATTAATAAGTATTTTGCATTTCTTTACTTGGCCATTCACATTTTGCAGTGCAGCTTGAGTGAACAAAGTTTTTTTGTGAGACTGCATGTTCAATGGCCCTTTCAAATCTAATTTGTGTTAAGATATTTAACATAACTATTAAGTGACACCATTTCTACCCTGATATTTTTCAAAATTATGTGAGTCACAGAAATGTTTACAGGCCAGTGCATTGCTTTAAATAAGAATAATTGTTGCAGATAGTAGTGATCTCTCACATCGTCCACTTTCTTGTAAAATGTATGTAATTCTTTGTAACTTATAGATCTGTACATCTCTTGAAAAGGGATTCATAACAGAGGAATATAGAATATTTTTATGTTAATAGCATTGATTTTTCTTCCTTAGACAATAGTTTGGCATGCAATTCTGTGAGAGACCTGTTTTTCTGCAGCCTGGTTGTTTTAAGAATGTTTTAGTGATCTGATGCCAAACGGATTTTCTAAATGTTTTTCACATCATGTGTAATTTGCACTTAAGACATTTTCATATAGCAGGCATACTGTTTAAAAAGAAGAATTTTCATCCCCACATTTTTCATGCATATCTACATGCTTCTTAAAAATCTACTCATGAACCAGTTTATACTCATGTGAGTTGGGTTTTCTTTTGTTTGAATCATGAGCTGATTCCATAACTCAACCTCTACATTTAAAATCAAATAACGTGAACTGATTGCAGGTCTGGTTTTGTTTTTTTAAATAAGTAAAGTTTTGGTTGATTATAGTGAACAGGAGTGACTAGATAAAAGAATTCTCCTGTGTGGGTAAGACAATGTGAAACATGTCAACTTGAGTAAAATGAAAAGGCCTTGCTTTGTGTCAGTAATGATTGCATCCTTCTGATGTTTGGATTCATCTCTGCCTGGTTTCTGATACCACAATGTGCAGCTCAGGGAAAAGGCAGTTTAAGGATGAGAAGCTTGAGAATTTGGCTTGGGGTTTTTTTGTTTCTTTTTCTTTGTTCTGAGGTGGATACAAAGCTCAATGGAGAACATCAGATAGTGATTAATGTGTGTTTATAGTCATGGTTTTTACAGAGAGGTGAATGCACTGTATGGGTGGAAGATGAGTCTCTTTGTATCACTTTGCTCTAGAACTACCATCTGGAAAGCTGTCATGTACATGTAGCATGATAACACTGACTTTTGAACAGTCCAGATCTCTCAGTTATGGGTTTGTTATCCTTATTTCCAGATACCAACTGCTCCGCCAAGTTACACTGGACGACACCTCTGGTGAAAGGCTGTAGGCTGTAGAGAATAAGAATCCTTGTTGCAGATGTTGTTCCCTGGCAGTGTGTCTTTGAGGGAAGGAATCCATAACAGTACCAGAACAAAGCAACAAAACATCCACGATCTTTCGAAATCCTACAGAGGATTTTGTCTAAATGTGAACACCATTGAACTGAGAATTGCAAAAACAAAATTGTAAACCTGAAGCTGAATCTAACTTAAAATTGAAGTAGGCACACCTTAAATTGGAAGAGGGGATATTGTATTCTGAAATGTAAGATATTCTCGTCTGTAACTTGTGTGCCAGGCAAGCCTGTTTTTGGTGGTTGCCAGTTGCTTGCAAAATACCCTCCTCTCACCTAAACTTAATTCATTTTGCCACAAGAGATTGCCACACAGGACTTCTTTCCATTTTGCTCCTTTTCCCTTCATTTCAAACGTCATGAGAAGTACCTTGTTTGCTCATTATGTAGCTGTACTGTACAGTCACGTAGCATCATGCGTACTCAAGCATTGTCACTCTGTGGCAACTAAATTCCTGTAACGCCGAAGGCTGATACACTGCTCTTCAACAAGCTGGTCTAGGAGGTGCAGTTCTGGAGGGATGAAAGGTCTAGGCATGTTTCATGTGAGTTATGGAGCTTCTTGAGGCAGAGAGGGAAAGCGCAGGTCCAGCACGGAGGCAGCCGTCCTCGGCCTCGTGGGATGGATTCCCTGTTATTCCAGCCTCAACCCCGGTGGCGAGCAAAGCGCTGCGCGCTCCCACATCTCCTGCAGGCGAAGCCGTTCAGAGAAACCTTGCAGGGATGTACTTTGGCAAAGGCTCAGCTGGGAGGGAATGTGAGTGGCGTTTGCAGCAGCAGTTCGTTGTGCTGGTGGATGAAAGGCAGCGCTGCTGCCCTGCCCAGCCCTTGGGTCGGGCTGGTGGCCAGGCGGGAGCGCGGTGGCAGCCCAGGAGCACTGACCACCCTTGGGAGACACTCAGCAGCAGAGTAGGGTCGAGACCTCCCTTTCTAGTCCCTGTTCGTATGAGTAGTCCCCTTGACTGCAGTTGTTTGTGCATTTAAATGTGGTTGTGCATTTTAGTGCCTAGAGAGTAGAATCTCCGTGCTGGAGGTGGTTTGTTGTTGTTTTTGTTTATTTATGGTGGTTTCTTCCCTACTCCTCCCCTCCCCGTCCATTTTCTTGAGTTGATATAAGGTCAGACTTTCTCAAACCTTTTTATGTTTGTTTTCTCCAGGTTATTTAAAAGGTTCCCATTGCCCATTTTTTGTGCCATGGTTTTTCATTATGTTGAAGCAATCATTCCTTTCTTTAACATTTAATACATATCGGACATTGAAAACATCATTGTATCCTCACTGTTTGGCCAATGTTAATCTTAGCTTTCCTCGATACTAAAAGCTAATTGTTTTTACTTGAAGGCATAGGAAACATATAACAATTAAACTTTGCATATGCTGTAATAAAAATATATATTTTCAAACTAAAAGAAATAAAATGTACAAATAACTGAATAGCTTAGTAGCTTCACAGAGAGAAGTTACTTGCTGTGTACTGCAAAAGAAAGACAAGCTTTTTATTTTTCAAGCGTCTTCCTGATTCTTCATGTACCTCCATTTCTACTGAATTAGGAACCTAGTCCTGCAGACTTGTACTCCCACGAGTAGTCCCATCGGCACCAGTAGGTCTACATACAGGTACAGAGGCTGCAAGACCAGTCCCTAAGTGTTGCACACAGATATATGTATATATATATATGGAAAAATATATATTGCCATTCTTGCCATGATCATCTTATGGGGTTTTATTTCCAAGCCCTTCTCCTGCAGAAGAAATGTTTTTCTGTCATGCATGAGTGAAGGAGTATGTTAGCTCTCCCCTGCCCTTCCCTCCTCGAGGCAAAGGAAGCATGTGCTTGTTTTAGGGATCCTTTATTTCATTTTGTATGTAACTAGATGGCCTTAGTAACCAAGTAGGGTAGGGGTGGATATTGCATGCTATCCAGCAACTTAGAAATACATTTTGCTTGTTTTAGGCAGAGCTTTGATCAGATAAGACTATTTGAGATAATGATAGCTACCCATATGATGCTTAATTTGGAACAATAAAAAAAACTATTACTCATCGCTTGCCTGCAGAATTTTGTTTTTCAAAACCAATTAAAAAAAATCCCTCATTAAACTCTATCATAAAAACATATAAGATGACCATGGCACAAATGGTAGGACAGCTTTCTTTTTAAAAGTTTATCATGCTACAACCAAGACTTATGAAGTATAATACACATTTTACAGACCTTGGACAAAATCTGTACAAGAGATAGTTATCTTAAGAAACTTTTTTTTTTTTTCTAGATGTGACTGAATTGATAAATAGAGTTCCCAATCCTGCTTCTGATGAAGTTGTTTGGAATTTGAGGCCTTATGCAAAGATAAGGCCAGATCCTACAAACTACTACTCACATGACTAGTCTCACTGGGTTAGTCATGTGGACTATTCACAAATCTAAAAATTAGCAGGATTGGGTTTAATGTGTGGTGGTGAAAGTGTGGCAATAGATTAGGAGGGTCTTTATTTTCCAACTTGATACAATTAGTAATAAGCAATTTTTTTTTTTGTAAACTAGTCTGTGATGTAAAATGCCCCAAATAAAACTGTAATTGAAGAAAGGCACCTTTATGTTAACTTATATTTTTGTTACAGTATTTACTTTTGCCTTTTTTGAAAGTTTTCTAGAATGTAGAGCATCTGTGAACAACATAATAAGTAAGTAAGCACAAGCCTTTCGCAGTTCTCCTAATTATAATTAGCTTTTATACTATAAAAGCTACTGTGTTGTCCCTTGATGGTTATGTGCTCATGGTGTTTCCATGCAGAAAAATGAAATCACAAAGCATCTGAAAAAAACCATTACCAAAACAAGATTTATAATGACTGGCTTTTGATCAATGGCTGGAAAAGAGTTCAAAGCCATTCTTTACAGATCCTGTCCTGCTTTCAGATGAGTTGAGGGTGTTTGAGGCTTGCCAGAAAATATGTAGCATCTTCAGAAGAACACTCTCAAGACATACAATTGTTTCTATAAACAAGGTACATGAACTACTATAGAACGAGCTGTTTCAGCTTTTAATCTAAACACAGGCATCGTGGCTGGCTTTGTTTGAGCTTGATGCCTTGGATTTAACCAAAGGCCATACAAAAGGGAGCATTGTAGCTTTTATAATAAAACAATTGGACTATTCTACCAACTTACAGGATTACAAAGCAGGTGCTTTTTATTAATTGATGAGAGCTAAAGCTCATTTTTGATAGATAATATATATTTATTAAATGTATTAATGTGTGTTTTATAACGTACCCTTTTTTCCGCTGATTGTTGCATACTGGTATCTTACTAAGTACATCTTTAAAGGATTTTCAAGACAATCAATGTGTACCATGATGACTGTACATAAGTATACAAAACTACAAAGGTTGTAAAGCATGGGCAAATGTTTTATTTTCAAAATGCTGTTCTTAACGAGAATAAAGGCTTTACTATTTACTTACAATGTTTCTGTTAACTTGGTGTTAAAATCCACCTGAAGGTTTTCCATTACAGTGAACTAACGGTGCTACAGACAGCATTGTCCTTTGGTGCAGTTCTTCAGTGTGAGCTAAGTTAAACTGAAGGAAATGGGCTTCTAGAGGCCACATTCCTCCACCTTTGGCCATGTTCCCATGCTTACCCTTAGCTCTGGCACCTACCAAACCCCCACTGAGCCAGTCAAAGAGATGAGCAGCCAAACTCTTAACAGACTAGTGATTTTTTTTTTCCAGTTGGCTTAGCAGTTTCCTGTCCTGGCTCAATTGCTCATGCTTGGGAAAAGGAAGGGATAGGCTCATACAGCTGGGGTTGAAGATGGCTTTTTCTTCAAATGGTTTGATTTTCCAGATCTGGTGCAACAACCATCACCACCCAGGAAAAAAAATGAGGGGTGGGTACTGGTATAACAGTGAAGACAAAGTCTGTGTAAGCAATGGAAGAAAGCTACATGGAGCCACAGCAAGTGCTCTTATCCATGTTTTGTCATGTGTTCATTTGAAACAACTAGATCATTGACTTATATGGAATTAGTAGAAGAACTGCAAATATCTTCTCTAATTGTAAAATTGTAAAGGCTTAAGTAAGTCTATGCTCAACAGGACTAAGTTAAAAAAATAATGAGAGCTCCTTAGCAGAGGGCCCAATCTGAGTTTTACTGGACCTACAGGTAAGTACCATACTTAAGATTTCGGAAAATGCAGTCACTGGGATCTTAATTCTACACTTTCTCAGCACATGTGCTAAGTGGTAACAAAAGGGTCTTTGACTTTTTTCCCCTGCAGAAATGCAGTGCAACCCCAGCTCTCATTGCCTTCCATTAGAATTGCAGGGGCACCATGTTTCTGCAAACCAGACCATTCTGAACAGGGCCTGGATTTGTGTAAACTGTCACAGCTCTGCACCAGTCAGTGAAGTCCAGTTTATGTCAAATAAAGATTTTTGCCTTAGCTTTAATACTTGCCTATGTATAGGTGTAACCCTATTTATTTAATCCAGAGTTTTGTTCCTGTCATAAAAGGTTTTAAGTGAGCATTCAGGAAAACAAGATAAACACAGACTCGACATTTTTGGCTAAATGTGCACTACACCATCTGTTTTAACAGAATTGTGTTCACTTAGACTAGGACTGAATTTTGTCTTGGCATGCTCGATCCTTATATAATCTCCCTCTGATTTACAATACCTCACATGTAAAAGTAAAACTACAATGCTAAGAGAGTTTCTAAATCAGTATGACACAGTTTAGTCCATGAGCTTTGTGTTTTGCAATGTTAATGAGGAAACTAAAGTTGACATATTGAATGATTTCGGGTATGTTCTTCCGAGTCTTCCAAGGTGCTTCCCACTGCAACCATACAAAAGAAACCCATTAACAGGCACAGAAACAAAAAAGTAAACATCCAGACTTCCACAGCAAATACTCTGTTGTTTGATAAATAAACAAAAATTCCCCACTCAACCCAAAAAGCCTGTTTTTTCTTTGCATGGCACTTTTTTTTTGTTTTGACACAGCTTCAGCACTCAGATACTTGCACGTACATCTCCATGCCAGCTGTGGGAGTTGTGCATCTGAAGCTGAGGGCAGAGCTGTTTGCTAGTAAGAAGTCAATGGTTTCTTAAAAAAAAAAAAAGAATGAAAGCAGCTCTTGGAGGTTTTTGCTTTGAAGAATTTTCAATTAAAAGTCAGGGATGAAGTCATACAGTTCACCTAGTATATAAATATATTTTTGTCATTTAGGACAACAAGCAAGGTCAATAAAGAATAGTTTTTCTATGTCTCAGTGGAAAGAAGAATGTTATCCATGTGATTGCAAAGGGTCTGCCAAATGGGAAAAAAATCAGTCAAACAAAGAGCACAGGGTTGCTTGCTGGAGTAAACAATTCTAAATGAACAAAAGCTCTACATAAAAGTAAAATGTCCCACCCCCTAGTGAAAGCTGTTTTCAAAGCTCTGTATTCTTTCAGAGTGCTGTAATACAGCTTAACCTAATGTTTTTCTTCTGCTGATACAACAGTCTGGTTCCTCATTCTACTCCTGTGATTTCAGCTGTCATATTCTGGTTTTAGTATTTAGAATTTTACAAACTGCCTTCTAACTTAAAAAATCTGTTTTTCTACTCCCTACACTTCAGAAGATGCATGTGTACTGTACACCTTTCACTTCAAGTTTATGGGGAGATTTATATGTAAAAGTTACGCTAGAGGCAAAGAACCCCACATAAGCCCAAAAAATCCCCTTTTGTACATGCAGTTTCAGGAGAGCTTAGTTACCCTTCCAAGGCGTGCAAATGAAAACCAGCAAACAAAATCCTCTTGGTCCATACCCAGAGTACTGAGATATAACAGGCCCACGTGTTAACTTGAGGCGGCTCAGTGTGCTACCAACCTGGAAGATCTCAGCTCATGGAAAACATACAGGAGAAGTGATGTATGAGGAGGAGGAACACAGCCAGCACCTTAGAAACCCAGGATACGCCCCACGTCCTACAATGTTTAAGGCAATACATGCCCAGTGCCTTCCTTGCACAAGACCCTTCTGGATTTTAGGGCTTCTGCTTGTACAGCCGGTGAGGGGAAAAATCAAGAGTGAATTCAATATCCCATAGGACTATGAATATCCTATATACAAAGTACTATCTAGTGCACTGAATTTCATCTAATACTCCTTGATGTGATGAGGCTGGCCTTTGCAAATATTTCATAAGCATTGCAAAATATTCAAAAATATTCAGGGCTCCCACACACTTTTCCATTAAAGCAAGCAGGTGTTTTAGGTATCCGCTAGCAGAGGTTTTAGTCAGGAGTGTCCATGTCTTATCATAACCTGTGTTACTTAAGCATAACAATTTCAAATCACATCACACTAACCAGGAAGCACAGGTTGTCAGCAGGAATCTGAATTTCAAGCAGTTATTTAAATAGTTTCTGACATATACTTGCTTTCTATGCAGATAGAAAAGTAAGATGTCCTCAGGATTCAGATAAGCTGGAAAGATGGGGAAAGCAGTGCCTGGCTTAGTCTTTTCACTAGAAATTTCCATTGGAAAAATGTATTTTTTAGGATGTGACACCTCGAACTGAACTAACTTGCTTAAAATACTTTGAAATGCCTAAGGAAGATGTCCAGAACAAGTTCCACTAGCTGATAATCCAGCCCGTTTCTTTCAGACAACACATATTTAAAAGCATTGACCAGTGTAAATGTCAACACCAACACTAAACTTACAACCATGCCATTCCTATGCTGAATTTTAACCCTTTCAGTCTTAGGAGTCCTGTCATTCCTTCAACAGAGCATGACAAAGACCCATTTCTATTTTCAGTTGCATTTAAAAAAGTAATAAAAGTCGAACTTTAGCAGCATCATTCCTACATATCCCTCTATGTCCCTAGGCACTGTGTGGAGTTATGCTGGCAAATCTCTACCCATGCAGAACTCTGACTCTAATGCAAAGGGGAACATTTCTTTTTCTTCACTGAGATTTCCTGCATGCTGGGAGAAGGCGTACGGACATCACTGGGCAGAACAAACTCCCGGGGATGCCACAGGATTGCAACTGTGCACTGCTGCCAGTCTCAGGGCAATGCCAAGAAAACTGTTCTCGCAGAAGGCTGGATTCAGCTCCCAGGAAAAGGACAAGCACCTTAAATCCCAAGATGTTTGTGTAACTGAATGTGTGAAAACTATGTACAGAGAATACATAATCACTGGTTAAAGAGGTGTAACATTAGATTTAAGCAGAAGTAACAGAGTCATGCTCATTGGCAGCATGATCACAGGATTCCATATGGTTTTAAAACATTAGTTCCTGTTTTCAGTCCTCAGACACAGAGGAACTGAGGCCCTTAAGTGTTGTAACAGTGTATGTCACAAAAATATAAAATCTCCATCTCACTTATTTCTAGTATTAGGGTTTCTACCAGTATAGGTCATATGGTTTTGTTGGCACTATGTTTCAGTCTCCTTACTCATCACTCTTATTCTTAATAGTGAACAAACCTGATAAAACTATCCTTTAGTCACATGCATGTTCTAAATCATAGGACACTATAGCCACGACTACAATAATAAGCACTAGTGGGGACTGTGATTAATTTCCTTGGAAATGAGGTGGGGGTTGCTCTTGAGGAGCACAGCTGTTAACTGTTATTTCTGACTTGCTGCTCCTACTACAGTAAGGTCATCTCTTACTTGGTCTGCCACGTTCCTTGGAGGTGCAGCTCATTTGACATAGTTTATCAGGTATGTGTTGCAGTGTTGAGGCACAGATGATGGCTAAAGGAAGCACTGGAATGTATCTGGATTTACTGTCCACTTGCTCCTGGGAGTGGAATATTCAAAAATCTGCAGAACTCCTATTAGCTGTCTGAGGATTGGCCTTTGTCCTATTTATATATGCATTAAGCTCAAACATCTTTACCATCTACTTTGGATAGCAGGCATTATTCTCCCTCATCTTAATGTACAGGACTGATGTTCTGGTTTGACTCTTGGTTGTTTCAGCGTAACTATGAAAAAGCTATGACCTACTTTACACACGACTGTATAACACAACTGGCTTGTGACAGCAGCTTACAAAAGGTTTATACCCCCACACTCTTTACAGAGTGTGCTCCTTCACGGAACTCTTAAGAATTACATTTAGTAATTTAAACAGCTGAAGACAGTAATGAAAGATCCTACAGACTCGGAGTATAAGAAGATGAAAATCCATTAAAGAAAATCTATTGGAATAACTTATTAGCAGGGGCTTAGAGTAAATATATATAGAAAGGAGTTTCACCCTAGCCTCCCAATGAAATGCCAAAGAAGCCTGAACATGAAATTGGAGCCACCAGCAATCTTTCTGAAATAAGACCTGACTTTTAAAGGCACAGTTTTTTTATAAAGTGTTTATAATTTTAGCCTCTTACTACTGGAAGTCTGCCCGTACTCAACTACCAGTGAAACCTTTCGCTTCAGGAAATATTCAGTCACTAGTAATAGGAAAATGGTGTACTGAATAAAGATCTACTAAACAAACAAACAAATAATAAAATGGAAATAATGCCCATAGACACTCCTGCAGCTCATGAATCTGAAATGGAACTGTCACAGGATCACTAAGCAGAAGAGGCTTCTGCAAAATGGATGGATAAATGTGACAGGACAAACCTAATTCTCCAAACCAGGAGCAGAGTTTGTAAAATGCTTAGTCTTCTCTTCATGACTGTAAAGAATTAAAAATTTCAGGGCATTTTTTAATTCACTTAGGATCAGATTAAGGAAGCAAGAGCTGACATATAGGAGACTCCCAAAACCAACACCCAGTGATGGATATGGGAAAAGAGGGCTGAAAGATCTCTAGCAGAATTTGTTTATGCAATGCACCATTGCTTTCCTCATATTTTGACAGAAAGACTAAGAATTAATTTTACTATATCTGAATGGCATTTAGACAATTTAAGAACAGAAATATGGGAACATACAAGCATTAGACTATGAACACCTGAGTTAGGAAAGAACTACAGAGAATTAGATATACTGGAGACTGCTGTTTCCAATTGATTATCCAAGTGTCCTCCAAATAATTCAGTCACCTGAGATTCATGAAGAGACAGCCACACAAACACAACCCTGGACCGAGAGAAAAATTCCGAGTGAAGGCAACCAGTGCATCTCCAGAGCATCTGATTAATGCGGGGTTTTTTCAATGTAAAGAGTCAAAATAAAGAGAATGGTGAAAACAGAAAGAACTGACCAGAAATAGAGAGAAATCATTCCAGAGTGGCAGGTCCTCAGCTAAAAAAAACATTTTGGGATTTACAGGCAGAAGCCAACACAGCCAGAAACCCAGAATTCCAGATTTGCTGGGCAGATTCGTGAAAAGTGCATTTATACCCATTAGCCCCTCTTATTTCTGACATGATTTCTACTTACAAAATGTGATAGGTCCTGTAAAATTACCAAATTTAAACTCTTGCACAGACTAAACCAAATTATCAGGGAAAAAACCAGACTGTCATACTGGAAAAGACCTCCAAGTGACCAATACCACAGTGTGGGTTTAAAGGGAAGTCTGGGGCAAATAGCTCGTGTGTTCTGCAATCTGTCACCCACTTCTTTGTTATTCTCTGAATCATATTTTAAAACTCCTCTAACAGCTCGTGGTCTTTATTTCCCTGCTCCACTTCCCTTCCTTTTTTTTTTTTTAAACTAAGAGTCTCAAGTCTAGTTTTGCTGCAGGACTACTCAGAGGCTTTATTTTTTAACTGGGGTGACAGCCTTTTCTCCAGGTTTTTAAGGCATCCCATAGTTATAATTAGAAATTTTGGGCTTGCCTATCTGAATGGCCAGCAAAAGACACCAACAGAATTTTCAATGAAAATGCTCCCACGTTTTTCACAAGTAACTAGAAAAAGGTTAAACACGGAAAAAGAAAACCAGGAAGATTGCAGAACCCATGAAAGATTTCTCCTCTCCTTAAAAAAGAAAAAAAAAAATTATGTTTATATGATCACAGAAAAATTGCCAAGTTGAAATTGTCTTTTTTTCCGTTACAAATCATTATTAACAGCTGCAGAGTGATGGGTGAAAATACAGCTTTGGTGCTGGAGGATTAGTTCTGGCTTGTGCTCCAGACCCACTGCTGTGCCTGTGTAAGCACAGTCCAGAGGATCACGTGTTGTAGTTTATCTAAATGATCATCTTTCCTTTTTATTTTTTCAAACATTCCCAACATAGTTTCAGAAATTAAATGTTACTGTAATCTTTATAAATTTTCAAAGATGTCTGAGTCCAGGGTGTGGACCAATAAATTGGATTCTGCATCATGAGTCTTATGACTTTTATCACTACATTCTCAGCTGTTAGTGCCAAGATTGAACTTTCAAAAACATCTCAAGCATCTTGAATTAGGCTTGATGAAAACCACCACATACTCAGCCTTCGGTACTGCTTTGTTCTTGGATTTTCTTCTTTTCCTTTTAAACAAAAAGAAATTTTAAGGTCTTCTGCGTAACTGAAACTTTTTCCATGTGCTTTTAAATCGAAAGCAATCACAGACATGCAGCCATTTTAAACCACTTTGACTGCAGCACTTTTGCTTTCAGAAAGAAACAAATACCTGTAAGTACAGCAATGTTTAAAAAAAAAAAAAAAGCAGAGTCAAATTTTTTAAGTGCAGCTACTGCTGACAGCAAGTAGCCTTCCACTTTAAACCTGTTTATACAGCTCAGTTTGAAGCCAATTTGAGAAAATACCTTCAACATGTAAGATCATAACATATATGTGTGTGTATTTATATATGTGTTACATAATATAGCAGATTAAAAGTGTAAAACCATAAAACATGAGGAGGTCACCACTTACAAGAGTTTCATGATGAGATTATTAAAAAAATACAGCTGTAGTAAAAGAAGGGCAGATCAAATTAGAAACAAATTATTTAGTTTTAAATCTTCCTAAAATATTTCAACCACCCATTGTGAAAGTGGCGGGGGGGAAAGAAACTCTCACACAAAGCTGATGAATTCCTTACATTTTACTGAGCTGAATTTTCCTAAATAAAGCACAGAGATGCAGTCTGTAAGAAATCCATTAGCTATCCAGACTACGTATTTTCCTAATCCAACATTATTACCTACAATACATTTTAAATATTTTTTTTAAGCCTAGTGTAATTTTTACCATTTATATATATATTCCCTTTTCAATATTTTCCTTGGGAAACGACTCAGTCCTGCAAACATGCACGTGATTGTAACTTCATTTATGGCCCCATTAATAAGGATCCATTAAAGCACATGACTATACTCATATATTTATATGTTTATGGAATTAATTCAAAGAAATTTCACAGTGTAACCATTTTTTTTCCCTGGGTTCTGAATTTAACATTTTTCCCTTCCTCAATTAATTTTGCTTTGATGTGATATGATTACATACAGCCATCCTTCAAAAGTACAGAGACTAGACTTTCCCTGTTCAACTTAACTTGATATTAAGCTTTCAAATCCTTCCTCATCATTCAGGTGGAGACAATCACAGCTGTATAAGGAGTGAGTGACTGCATTTCTTCGCTTCTTGACACCAGAGATCTGTTCCTGCTCTAGCGGGAAATATGCAGCCTGTTCTCCCCTGTACTTGAAATCTCACTCATATTTTCAAGGATTTTCCAGTAACAGAACACCTTCATTACAGTACTGCTGGCTCCATCTTCCCAAGGGAAAATATTATTTCTATGAAGGAAGTATTTTTAAAATCTCTCTAGATAGGTAAGTAATAGCTTCTACTGCTGAAGGAAAAATACAGCTTGAAATTGAATGGAATGTAAAAGAATATTCCCCCCTGCATCTGAAAATCAACCCCCTCACCTGCTGTGAGGGTTACTTTATGTCTTATTTTGATTTAACTAGATTTTCCACACACTGTGCATTCACTGGTAGCCAGGTGCCTTGCAAAGCCCATGCCGGGGTTGACCTGTAAGAACTGTCAACTAAGAGGGTCACAACTGGTTTTGCCATAAAACCAGGAATATTTATTTCTTTTACTATTTTCCCTAAGAACACTGCTTTTTAAAACTAAAATTTTACAAATTTTATGCAGAACAGAAAAAGAAGAAGAAGAAAAGAAACCCTTTAGGACATCAAATAGCTGAAAGTACCAGTTGAATAAAGGAATCAATGGTCTTGCCAACAGCACACCAGCAGAGAAGAAACCACTGTAACAGAGTGTCAGTAGAGTGGTTTGTTCACTTAAATGACCCATTAAGATTTAGGTATTTTCATGAAAAAGTTCAAATACTTTTCAAATTCCTTTCATTGTAGGCCAGATATTATCCCTTTCTGGTGATGTCTCATCAGTACTGCATGTAGATGTAACACACTGCTCAGAATCACGACCAGATGGGGTTTGCCCACTGTGTGAAGGCACAAATCAAATTAACCAGGTTATTCACCCAAAAGCAAAGGCCTGTTTCTTTTTGGAATCACTAAAGCAAAAATACCGTTGGAGCTCTGTGGGATTCCAGCTAGAAAGCATGAAGATGCAGCAAATTATGCCCAGTTTCAAATGGATGTTTTAGGATGCAGATAATGACAAAACTGATATGGACAGTCTTAGATAAATGCATGGTGGGAAAAGAAGTTCTCCTAAACTGACAAGTTCATGGTACAACATCAGCCTCGTGAAACCAGAGGCAGGCCTTGCACAGTGGCACATCCTGCCAAACATATCTTAAATAACATACAGGTTATTAAATCACTTACTTAAATATATTTACATTAAAGTAATTTCAGAAATCGGATTAAAAAATTCCCAAACCCCAGCTCATCTGCTGTTCACTCACATCCTCTGGAGGCTGGTTTTTGATTAGCTGTATTTTCTCTAGAAGGTAGTATTTTTTTAGAATTCTGTAAAATAGTCTCAAACAAATTTATCCTGTCACCTGTGTTATATTGGAGAAAATAATCTGTCTCCCTACAACCTGTGAGCCACTAAACTAAGTTTTAAGTGTTATTCTTCTTTCTATACTTTCAGTCTGAACAAAAAAATTGTAGAAATTGTTCAGAGTAAGTACTATCATACTATAAATATAGATAATTTTGAGGACTGTAAGGTTGCAGCATTGGAGCAGTATAGCAAATAAATTGTCAACTGAGAATGCTGTAGCTTTATGGTCTTGGGTATATGCCGAAAGAAACACATTTTTTTTCTTTGCACTCATAAAGAAATTTTGCCAGCATGTGCGTTAAAAGAGGTCAACAGTCCTGCAAGGTGCTATTCATGCATAAAGTAATTTTCTTGCAGTTTTCACACTTTTTATCCTAGAGCACTTTTCAAAAGTAATAATAAGAAGTATAAGAGAGACAGCAAAAGAAGAATAAAGGGTTACAAAGGAAAAGAAAATGAAGATGCTTTGAAGCAGGGGGAGAATCCGTAGTTTATGTGAGGCCACATTATACCCCAGCCTCCCACACCACGCAGACGATGCGGGTGGGGATGGTTTCACATGACACAGCAGGCATGGCACAGATTAGCTGATCCAAAAGTGAGTGGCCATCACAAACGGGCAGTTTTCCTTCCCTCAGTTACTGTTGCACCATTTCCCTTACATTGGATGTAAGGACTGTGTCATTACCGGGCAAGTCAGTTTATCAGGCTGATCCAGCAGAAAGCCACGCCGAGGGGCAGCAGAGCAGAACTGAGGAGCAGTTCTTTGTCAGATCAGCCAGCTGAACCAACTCACCGTGAAGCCACGAGTGGTAGTGCCCAGAAAAGGAGAGGAAGGCACAAGCCTTGTCCAAGGGCTGCCTTTTTAATGGGGAAGTTACTGGATCACTTTAGCTGCCCCCTAAAAATGAGACTTCTGGTCTCTACCTAAAAAAAACCCCTCCAGAAGTGTTTCATTCTGGTTATGTTCTAATGAAAACTTAACTGTTTGCCTCAAAATTACTGAGCATGTTTTAACAAACTTTCTGAAAACAGAAAAATAAATTCAAAATGCCTTTGGATTTGTTCAGTACAATCAGTTTACATTTCTAACTTCTTCTTACTGTCTTTTTTTAACTGTCACACTGGTCAAGATTATACAAACACACTTCCATAAAGCTGTATGTCTCTGCCTAGAACATACCCTTGAAATAGGGTACACATTGCATTGTGCTGAAAGCCACAACAAAGCAGACTCTGCCTGTTAGCTCACATTAACCGAGTCTTTGGCTGATATTTCCATGGAAGGTATGCTGATCTTTCTAGTAGTGTCAATAGAATCACATTACTGCTCGAGTCATCATTTTCTAAAAGCTATTTGGCAGCTCACCATTCATCCCCTACAGTTAGATTCAACACTGTTTACAGCATCTAATAAACAGGCTTAGTCAGACAGAAATTTAAGAGATACTTCATTATTCTTCCTAACGTGGTTAACTTCATAATAAAACGTGTCTATTTAAAAATGTTATTCTTTTGATCATGAATCTTAATGCTGTATTTGTGACATCTGAGTTTTTAGTAACACTAAATGCTTTGTCTGCTTGATGAGAGGAGCTCAAGTGGTTTAATTAAAGGGGATTAATTGAATTAACCTAATTAATTAATTCAGTTAAACCCAATGCTTAGAACGACAAGGTTAAGAAGTAGTTGTGTTATGCTATTCATTATTGTGTGAGTGCTCACAGTCATCTTCGGTGCAGTCAGCTGGGTTAGACTGAATCACTGGTAAAAGCAGGTAAACTAACCTTGCTGACATCGCAGTGAAATGGGGTTTAACAGCATTAATAAACAGCAGGGTAATAACAGCAGAAATAAGAGCAGCTGGAGCACTAACAAAATTAATTATGGCGTCACAGCTGAGATTGATAATGAAAACCCCTGGACAGTAACTTCTCCAACTAGTACAGCTGTTTCCAAATAGCCATCTGTCTGGGCCCCAAGGCTACTTCATGTATGGATACTCTTAAATTAACTTCGCAGAGCTCAGTTAAGGAATTACAGACACAATGTGATAATGCTGAAAGCTAACGGGATATAAGCAATATAAACTTACAGTGGTTTAAGAAAAAATTGAAAAGGGGCCATTTTGCAACTTTCTTTGAAGTGGTGAAACAGCTGTGTGTCCTGGAGTCCTGAAATAACTGATCTGATGACAAGAAAGCTCTATGAGAGCGACTAAAAGGAAATTTTCCTTTTGAAAAAATTGGCAAAGGCGGCAAAGGAAATCTTATCACTACAACTCTCCAAAACAACTTAAGTAGAGTTTATGGAAAGCTTAAAGTTCTTTATTCACAGGAGTTTTTTTAATCAATTCAACTGCCAAATGACACAGTTCACCCTTAGGCCCTACTTTCCTTAGGCAGCATTTTGAAAATGGTTTCATCTTGTCCTCTGAAAATGCACTTGTAATTTTCATTTTACATGCACGAGGACTGTAAACTGTGATTGTCACCATATCATCTAATATCATATTCATCCTTTTTCGAAGTGGTGTGTTTCGAATATATAGGTTTGTTTCTTAGAAGTGGGAATTGTGCATTTATAAGTCTTACTGGAATCATGGACAATGGAATGTGTAAAAAACATGCCTTGATGAGATGATATAAATACTAACAAATCAGAAACAGAAAGCCTAAACCACAAACATTAAATTGCAATAATTTAAAATTAATTAGCAAGCCTGCTAGGCCATTTTCTATTATCACCTCCAGGAATGCAATTTTCCGACAATTAACACTGACAGAACTAAACATGTACTACAAAGAAAAGAATTCAGCTTTTATGTTTTAAATCTATAATGAGAATAATTTTATCATAGTAAATTTGAATCCACTGTTTTCAGATGATCAAAACCAGATATATTTATGTTTTCTTTTAAAAAGAAAAGATGCCTACATTTTTTTCCAAAGTAAAGTCATAATAAACCACAGTAGACAGGCTATGAAATCCCACTTGAAGAAAACTTTGGTTGCTCTGCAGAAGTTTTCATTACATATTGGTCAAGTCTGGTGGAGTACAACTTTCGTCTCACTGATTTTATTTTTTCATCATTTTTGTACACTGTTACTAGTTACATGTTACATGATTTAATCTTCTAGGTCTAAGCTAGTACAGCAAATAATTCTACTTGCCTTAAATACACCTCATATATATACACACATATAAACACGGTTTTCCCCTGTTGTGATGTACGATTTTGTTCTTCAGAATTAATTAAATTCAGCTATAAAATATCCCTTAGGAAATTTCATGGATTGGGAAATAAAACCTGACCTTTTGTAGATTAAAACTGTAATATAAATATAAATAAATTCTGGCAAAATCTATGCAGCCCTTGTAACTGTAACCCCTGCTATCACCAAAAAACAAATAAATCGCTCTCCTGTAGGTCAGGACAAAGATTGGCCAGCTGAGAACACACCTGGGACAGTGTCACCAAACTGAAGGGCACACAGTGGTGGCTGGTACAACATGATTTTCCTCTCTTCAACACAGCCATAGCTGAAGGACCCCTTCTCACCTCCAGCTGTGGGTGGGGAGTTCCCTTCCCCACCTGTATCAGGGCCCAGCCCACAGAGCCTGATAAAGTGTAGACTGGTTGAGAAACTTATGAATTTTCCTGAGTTAGCAGACAAAGAGGCTGGGTGAATAATCATAATTAAACCTCTGTGCCTAAGTGAATAGACCTTTAGCCCTGTCAGCAAAGCCTTGTCCACAAACAGGGCAAAAAAAGAAACAAATTACAGTGTCGGTTCTCAAAGCAATCCGGCCTCATTTCCCTTGGCAATTTATTGGGTTGTTTGGGTTTGTTTTATTTTTTTAGAACTGTACAGGCCAACTGCCATAAATAAGTAGAGTAAAATGCCAGTAGAATATTTCCCAGAGAAATCCCACAGTTTGGATTTGTACTACAACCCATCTGGTAAAAATCTGTATTTACATGGCGAGTAGCTGGTAGAGGTCTAATCCTGCCCTATGAAATGCTGTGCCAGCAAACTGTCATAGTCTTCTGAAATTACTCAGTTTTGGCCCTGTACTGTATTGTTCATTGCCACTTTCAGCATCTATACAGGCAATTAACACAGAGTAAATAGTGCCTGTAAAGAAACAGCCGGGCATTTCCACCAGTCCTTACCTTCTCACTCGGGATTAGCGTCCTACTGTGGCCTGTTTTTCAGTACAACTCAAAGTATAAAAATTCAACACAATGTAAAAAAACCAACCAACAAATAAGCAAACAAACAAAATACCCCTAAACCCCAAAAAAACCCCCCCACAATTTCATTCACTTACCTTTGGCTTCCTGCTTAGTCCAGAATTGTTTCACTACTTTATTAATGTGTCTCTCCTCTCTCAGCTTCTTTTGCCACTGACGTAGCTCTTGTATTTCACTATCACAACGGACCTGTGAAAGGGAAAACAGAAAATACAACTACAATTATATGCCTTGGTGTTACCCAAGATGAGGATACAATTTTTTTCATGGGGCTGTGGCTGGGCAAATACATGACAGCCATTCTTTTTGCTGAGCCTGAGGTAAAAGCACAATCCCAAGGGTTTAGAGCTTTCAACTTACATAGAAATAAAAACCACATCATTGACAAACCCCACTGAAAACATAAATATGCCAATTAGGGGATCACTTTGATTACCAAGGACTCCTGAGAATGTGATTGCAGTGAGAAGCTTATTCTTTGAGTTAATTAAAAATTCAAGCATTATGCTGAAGGGTATTAGTGCCTTTAGAAAACCACAACACTATAAAACCAACCCAGTGACCAACATAACAGAGCACAAGAGGAGCATGAAGGGTCATACAGAAGGGAATTTATTCCAGCAAACTGATTCACACCTGCCATCAGCTGCAAATAGGCTGACTGGCAATCCCAGCCATACAATTTTTGCAAACAGGAGAGCCAGTAATCTGTTACTGAAAGTAATTGGACTGCATCACGTGATATTTATTCTTTGTCAGTCAATCATCCCATGAAAGCCATAATTCTGCTTCCACAAAAAAATTACAATAGTCATAGGCCTTGATTCCATTTAGATTTAAGTTGAATTTTTTTAGTGTTGTTTTTGTAGTGGTGTAGTTCCTGCTGACATAAAAGCCAGCCAGGTCTGCATCACCAACTTTTACCACTCTGCTACTTAAACTTGTTGTAAGCAGGATTTGATTAATTAGCAGCCCATTGTCTACCTTGGCATTCACACAGTTACTACCTCCAGTGCACCACATACTGTCCTGCTGAACAACAGTAGGAAGGGGACATGCCAGTATTATCTTAGACACTGTTCTCTTAGAGTCATATTCAAATTGTAATAGAATTATTTTAAAAATGCAGTTTCTGTTTTGGTTTGGATTGGATTTTTTTCCCCTAAATATTACATATTAAAAATGTCATCATGTCAAGCATTCTGTGATTCTATGACTTAATGTAAGTCGGGAAGATATTGAATAACTTGGTAGAAACAAGTAACAATAAGCTCAATTTCCCCTGGACACCTTTTTCTTGCAGGAAGATGACTACTTAGTTGTCTAGAAAATCTCTAAATCAATTTCTATGTATTTCATTCTTACATGACATAGTGGTGAGTTTGCTCTGTGATTTGAACTCTAATACTCTTCTCCATTACACTCTGCTTTTCTCTCACTTTACTAAGATACATACAGAGCAAAAGAGCAGGACCAGGTTTCCACTGGTTATAAAAAACCCAAACCTCTAAAGAAAACAATATAAATTATTTATCAAAAATATTCTTTCTACCCAGAATTTCCCCTTTGTGGTGCAGCTAGGAATGCAATGGACAGTAGCTGAACTCCCACAGCACTCTTCAATCCACTTAGGAGAAGATAACTTGCTATATTTCAGTCAGTGCACTGGCAGAGCAGAAATACAATAGAAGGTTACTCGATCAATAAAGACAGCCAAGACTTTTACTCAGTGACTTGACATCAGATACCTCTTAGGCCTCTAATAATATCCCATTATACTGATATAGTTCTGTAATATCTTTTATAAAAGTCATAAGAATTTCTTACGAGATTGGTATGAACTTCTGAAAATGAAGGAAAGTTACAGTTACTAGTGATCTTCTTTTCAGCTATACAAAAAAAATAAGATCATTTTCTGTTAAATCCATCAAATACTATTTGCAAAAATAAAATATAATGCCAAACACAGGATACTTTAGGTTTGCAAGAGACATTTTTTCTTTTAGGCTGTCATGTATGCTTCCATAAGCCAAATAATTCCCTATTACATGCAGTCATCCATTATCTGCACAGGAAAGGGTTAAGGGAATGCTTATGGGACTCAAGCATACAAACGACAGCAATGGAAGAGGCAGGAAGATAGACAAATTACCACCTCTATATCTAAATACAATATTTCTGAAAAAATTACGTGCCCATTTACAACTTCAGCTGTGTAAGACCTGTATTTTGTCCCATAACAGTGGGCCACAGTGGTCTCTGTATACTGAAAATGAAGACAATAACTCTTAGCAGTTAAAAGATAAATGGCAAGTGCAGTAGATTCTCCCTAGACAAATAAAACAGTGAAAGTACAGTGGAATATATAGTGAAATGCAGTGTTCTGAGATAAGGCATAGTCATTTAGACTCAAATTCTCCAAAGTCCAACACTAAATCCAAGCAGTGAACATGAGCTCCCAGAACGTGTCTTTTTAGAAAAGTGACCAAAACAAAAGAAAAAAACAAAACACAGATACGCCATCTGCAGTAAAACAGGTAACAGGAATGTAACAAAATACATCACCATGTTCCAAGTATGCTGAATAGATTACAGTTCAGCATAGTTGTGACAATTCTTCAAAAAACCAGTCTGTTCTGCAACCAGAGCGGAGTTCCACCATGATTGCACAGCCATGACTCAGCAGCAAAGTCTCCAGGCAAATAAACAGAGTCAAGAGTCTTGTGTCTCTCCTGCAGACCAGCCATGCCTGCAGCCCTGAAGGGGTCTTAGCTTTGAAGTGAGAGTTCACTCTACCCAAGTCACTTGAGTTGAATCTACACACCTGGTGCAAATAACAGGGCATATTCTTGTGCCCTCCTGGGATGAAGCCTTTCCTAGGAGCCACAGCTTGGTGGAAAGTAATAAAAGTTGTGATAGCAAAAGCACGACTACACTTTGAAAGATATAAATCAAACTGAAGCAGGTTTAACTTTTGCTCAAACAACATGCACTGACATATTTACATAATGCTGTCCAACTTCGACTCTAAGAAAAATATACAAGACTTAGTCAAAATAAATTTCTTTCAACGCTAAGTGAGAACATGTTGCACAACAGCAGAAGGAAAACACCAGACTTCACCCAGAGACATGGGAGGAAATTGTATTAATGAAAAATCCCCTCAGTCCAATAGTTCTGTAAACTGTAAAGTTTAAAAAGATCCTATGAAAAAATGGCACTGAGCAAAGATTCTGCACTAGAGAGGTGAAGGAATGTATCATCTTGTACTGGGAAAGTGCCTGGAAAATTGGTACCTATCTAAATAGTGGCCCATGACAGATGAATTGAATCTCAATAAAAAGGATGGTGGACAGTGAAGAGAAAGAATTCTGATGACAGAGCTGTCTCAAGTCTTCTCTGAGTGCTCCTCCTTGCCCTCAAAGAGCCCACTCAAGATGACATCTTCCTTTCTGTGATCTCCTTACAAAACTCAGCAGTTGTAGCTCCCACTACTGTTTGTTCTGGAATTTAGTTCTTGATTGAACTTGAAATAATTTTCAGAGTACCCATCAATGTCTCTGTATGAAAGAGATTGTAGCAAGGACTTTATTGATGGCAGCCATCAATTATTACTACCAAAACAAGTGCCTTTCTCAAATGTGCTGCAGATAACGATGAATGTACTGCTTTGACCACGTTTTATTATGAAAAAGTTCTCAATATTCTGTACCTATAGTGGGTTTTTTCTCTTTACATAAAAACCCCTTTACTGTCTGATCCATTTTTGCATTGTTTGCCACGTGTTTTTGATACTGGCACACAACTAGATGTGGCAGAAACAAGTGAAGTACCATGAGAAGAGATGCTGCTCAGTCAGTTTTATAACTAGATAAACTCTACTGCCTAAATCAGTGTGGTTAACAAAATACCTCAGAAGGGCTCTGAGTCCATAGAAGATGTGTCTTAGAAAACAGTGAGGAAGTGCACTGTCTCTTTAGCACAGTGCCATGTGACGTATCTGTGTGTGCTTGTGTTTAATTATTCAATATCAACACACTGTGTACACTTTTATTTCAATAAGTGTTTAAAAGTTCAAAATTCTCTGAATTATAAAACAACGTTTAATGAAAAACATCAGAAAAGATTTTCAAATATTGACACAATAATATCCATAGAATGCAAAAGGGCATTATTTGTAAGTGTTCAGTTATTACCACACTAAATCAGTGTTAGCTGACAGAGCTATCTATTTTAAAAGCAAATAATCTGGTAAATTTTCATAACATACTTTATCATTAATGCAGTGAAATCCTATTTAAGCTTAGTGTTCTCTTAATTTGAAAGCCCAGCGATAACACATTGCCCTATGTAGTGACTTGTTACTAATGATTTTTACTTTATATTCTGATTTTAATTTTTGATTTTTAAAAACCCGAGTTCTTTCATCTCAAATAAGATAAAACCTTAACAGCTAATTTTATAGTCTAAGTTATTTTTTATGTCTCCCACCTTTTACAGCTAAGGTTCCTCTCTCATTTCTGGGAACTGGTTTAGAGTGATAAATACTAGTGTGAAAATTCTGAAGTGAATCTGTACAGCAAGGGAGAATCGTGCCATTAACAAGCTTTTATAGAAGCACGAGGTATCTGAGCAACCTTGCACTGTTCAGCAAACATAACTGTTATTGGATAATGGTTGCCTTTGCAATACTCCTCTGTAAGGATGCCTGCAGGGATACTGTCTGGCCTAATTAATGTTACTGTCAATGCCACCTCTGTTTAAAAAAGAAAAATAAAGGAAAACGAAAAACAGAAAGCACCGCAAAAATCGATCAGTGAAGAAGAGCATTTTGAGGTATTTCATAGTCTTTGGCTGCCCAGCACATTATAGGAGCCACTTATGTATTTGTGCTTGTTAAAAATAGTAAAAAAGAACTCAACAGAGAGTGGTTTATACTGATTGTTATTTAAAGAACATCTGACATCCAGAGATGTCTCACTGTCCATCACAACAAAATTGCTGCTACATCTGGGGGCTATTTAGAAGGTTAAATTTTGATAAAGGAAGCAAAGACATTTCCTCATCACCAAAGTCACCTGAATTTCAAGTCCATTTCTTTCCAAGGCATGGAGATGTTATAGCTTTTTTAAAAAATATATTTGACAGAATTTGTTGAGGATTTTCAAAATTATTCATTTAGCATCCTAGGCTTAGCACGGCTGTTACCCTCCAAAATAACAGTATTGGACAATTTTCTTTGTATTTATTTTATGTTCCTTGCTTTCCCCCCTTAAACTGAGGATTGCATTGGTATTACTAGTATGTCTTACAACATCTGCTCACCATTTTGTTTTCCCTTTCCTTGAATAAAAGCCTTCATGCCTCTCCTACATCTCCTGTCTCATTCTTGGTCTCAATTTTTTGTTTCTGTATGCTCAGACAGAGCATACAGACCTCACCAATCCTCCTTGTGCATCTCCACCCTCACTCACTCACATATCCCTGCATGAACCAAAACAACATTCCATCCTTTAGCAACTAACCAGAGCAACTCTAAAAGAGAGAACCTTTCACTGTTAATCGTACTTCTGAAAATCGAATTTCTGTGGATTTTCTGTTGTTGAGGAAAACACTGAGATTACATCAGCATAAATGCCTGTGAAAAAAACTGTAGTCACTAGGCATAAGGCAGAGCAACAGCCAAAGCCAATGAACCATAGGGGTCTCAGCAGCTATTTATAGTATCCCCTACTTAAAATTTATGTAAGGATTTTCCCTGGGGCCTTCACAGTCCTACAGTTTTCAACATCAAGTAAAATAATTATAGATTACTCTTACCCGATAACCTCTCCAGAAGGACTGAATTATTATGCTTGCTTCTTCTTCTGATAGAAGCAGAGATAGAGGAATTGGTGGCCTAGGACTTAAAAAAAAAAATATTTTTTTGTAAACAGACAGCCTACAAATGTAAAATACCTTCTTCCCTAACAGTATATTTTATCAAAAAGATAAATCTGTTTAGGAGCTTGAAAGGCACAGTTTCTTATTGCCCTGAAAATAAAACGTGCAAAGCATATCTCCTTTACAAGTATACTGTTATATACACTGCAATAATTTTTTCTTAAAGCAATAACATAAAAATGGCACATCAAGCACAATAATCTTGCTAATTCTTCTACAGGGATTTCAAATTCCCACTATTATGGTAAGGTTTGAGGTGGCAGGAGGAGGGGGACAAGAGAAGGAGTCTGCCATTTGTAAAGCAGAGGAGGTTTTAGTGTGCGTGCAACAATGAACAGACTTATGATGTAAATGTTTATGATATTAAATACACAGACTTTAAACATATTTTAGTGCATTAATTTACATTATGATGTCCCTAAATTAAAACATACTGAAAAAAGTAATGTTTACCATATCTGCATAGCATGGACTTATGTTTAGAAATGTCTAAACACGTTCTTAAAATGCTAAAAATTTACTTTTGATTGCATGTACACATTGTTTGGTGATAAAAGAAAGTAATACATATGTGCAACCATTTTCAGCCAAAATATCCCATATTTTGAAAGCACGTTTGGTGATTCTGTTACTACCAATTTTAATGGGAAGCAAAGCAGTAAATAAATTCAGTTATCACTAACAAAAACTGAAAAGGCTGTATGAAATCTTGCTTCCCAAAGGCCATTTTCTGTGGGTGCTCATTTATTGCTCCCACACAATGACCAAAAAGCATCCACCGGAAAGAACAAAACAAAATACATTTATATCCTTCCTAATAAATGTAATTTAAAGCTAATGAACTATAGGGCAATAATGCTGCAACCCATGAAAATCCCAGTAATGAAGAGTAGCCTTGGCACAGCGTTAGAAGGGCTGCCAAGGACCTCTCCCTGCATGGGGAACAGGCTGAACACAGCCTTGACTTGGGAAACCACAACATTATGAATTTGGATGCAGCAACCACCTATAGCGTTTGCAGTCCATGCAGGAATATTATCTACGGTATTTATACTCTAAAGACACGTACACTGCAAAGCCCATTAATTGACAAGCTATTTATTTATGCAGTGTTAGATTTTCTGGCTAAAACACAGCAATTTCCTTTGGAAATTTATTTTACAGTATATTACGGCTCAAGCTAATAGGCTTGACAGCTTACATTTTCCTTTCACTTAATTTCATTCATATTAGTCTCTGCCCTAGTAAGCTTCCTATGCTCTCTGACATCTTTCTCTTAGGGCTTGTCTTCACTGCAGGAGCATTTCAACTTAGAGCACAATCTTACCTCTTATCTAATGCTACACTGACTACACCGTTCTAGTCTGTGTACTCAGCTAAATTGGTCTCATCATCGTGTCAGCTGGGTTTTGGCCTACATTTATTTTAATGTGAAATAAAACCTTGGTCTGTTTGGAAAACAGACAAAAAACCTGAAATAAGACAAAAATAAAGAGCAGTCTCTCCATTAAGCTAAACAGTCTTAGCCCTGTGAACGTTAATTAGCATTTCCTCTGCTCAGGGGAAATCATAAGTGCTGGACAAGCAAGGCTTCCTGAGCTAACGGCTTCTTATAATCAGACTTAAAGTTCTGAAGTTGAACTGCGCTGGTTTCCCAGATAGGCTTTCATCCTCTGTTCTATTTTTGATCTTTTTGAAATCCAAAACTTAGAGTGGGAAAATCACAGGAAGACCTACATATTTTACAGCTATATCAGAGCCATCGAACTTCTCTAAGAAGGAGTACATCTCCAAAGAACAACCTGAGATTTCTCCTAGCCTGCAAGGTCAACTCGAGCAGTTGTTTCATTTTCAAATTATAAAAATGTCTAGGTTATAATCCAACACTGAAATTGATAAACCAATACAAAAAAAATAAAGCCAGAACAGGACTTAATTTTCAGCATGACAGTCACTGGTAAGTATCAATCCTTTAATGGCACAGCTTTAAAGAAGAGAAGCCATGCCAGGCCCAGTTTTGTCGGAGAGAAAATACGCAATTGGCTGCTGGTCAAATAAAAATAGAATCTGAGCAGAGGCAATCACCCCTCAGCAGTGAACTAGGAAAAGAGGGAGTATGTCATTCGTGGCAGAAGACAGCTGTATGCCTCCAAGAACGTCAGAGCTGACAGTACAATGTACACTAACTATATTCTGCTTAGTTAGTCTTTGATTATGCATGATTTTAAAGGCCACACATTAAACATATCAATATCTACTTTGACACATACACATTGTTTAACAGAAGTTGCACCCATAAAAGAGCATCAGTAAAATGATTTTTCTTAAGTATTTTGTTTTACCGAGACTGAATAAAGCAGACACTGACCAGAGGAATGTTCAATTCCAGAAACAAGTTTCTTGCTTTCTGAGCAAACTTGTACAGATCCTGGTTATGAGATATAACATTATACAGGTGGAATGTGGCACCCAGGAGACACAAAACAGACTTGCATTAAATAAATATATGAGGGTTCACAGTCACACTGATGGACTGAATATAGTCAGTATTTCTACACAGTAATGCCCAGAAACCCCAATTTTCTCTAAGTTCACAAAGTGTCATACAAATAGGCCTGATTTCTTCCTTGACAAGAAATCAAAGAAAACATTTAACCAAGAAAATTTTCAGTACATATAATTCAGGATTTTGTAATTGCTCTTTTTATTCCAATCTGTTCCCCTAACAGTAACAGACAAAGAAATTTAAACCACCAGCCTTACAGTCTGTAGGACCACCGTGCTGCAAGAACATCAGTGCCTGGGGGCTCATGGTGTGCAGGTGAGAGTGGAACATCCAGGGGCAGTCCCTGAATGCTCAGGGCTCCTCTCTGCTTCAGAAAGCTCATCTCTAGGAACAATGAAGCAACCCCAAGGAAAAGGTTCAGCCCTCCTAAGTTTCCATAGGACAGTCACGGCCATATTAAGCAGCCACATTCACTTCACCTTTAGTTTGACTGTGATGGTTATTGTTCTTGAGCGTTTATACCACGTATGAACACAGGCAATGACAGAGTCACTGCAAAATTTGTAACCTAAAAGAACAGGCCAAAGGACAGGGATAAATATTAGACATGCGAGTAAATGACCACGGTGATCTGCATAACTCTTAAAAAAAGGGTTTTCTGAGACACTCTTTGGTCTGGGAACTACTCCAAAATTTCACATGCTGGTCTGAATAACTAAAAGACCTGGAAATTTGTCAAAGTAGTTCTTTTTTATATTTTCAGTATTTCTTATTCTTACTCAGATGTTCTAGAAATACTACAGCAACACCTGCCTTCATTAAGTCTTTCTTCTTACACACCTATCCAGAGTTGCAAAAGTGTGCAACAATGAAAAAGTATTGTTTTGATTCAAAATAAATGTCTCAGCAATCTCTGCTTACAAAAACTATTAAGGTCTTTTACCCAAAAAGTAGGGAAAAGATTGTTCATAAGCAATCAGACACTGAAGTACTGATTTATCTGACCTGTTATTTAAAGTCAATTAGATAATTAAATATTACACTTGCACTGTATGAGTCTCACAGGTTTACAGGGAAATATTCCCACAGACACTCGACAAAAATACCCTGGAGCGTTTTCACAGGTCAAACTGGGTGTGAACTGAGGCTTTTCTTTGTAACATTTTCAGTATTAATACAACTATTCCATGGTCAGAAAGAAATCACTGGTTTGCTTTTGCAGCAATATAAATGCACTAGAACAAGATTATTAGTATTTGAAGAAAAAAATCCCTACAGTATAAAAGAAAACATTTTAGTGCATTATATGGAGGGTGCCTTTTTGAAGAGTTGTACATGTGGGAATAACCAAATTTAATCTCCTTAAAAGAGGGATTGCAAAAGAGTAGACATTTTAAAGTGTGACTCCCACTAGTTATTAGGAGTCTGAACTCTTCTCTATCACCTTCTCCAAATAAAAGCTCCTTGATACCGATAATAGCAAACTGAAGAATTAAAAGAATGTATTAAATCCGTTAGAGAGTATTGTCAAAGTGGCCCTAGTGATAATGTGCATTCAACTGTTAACACATACAAACTATTTATACACTTACCTACTTGTAATGAAGAAAAGACATGATAAAAAGAAAAGATAGTGTGGAACGAATGTGAGAAAGTCATCATGTGGGGAGGCAGAGTCCTGTAATGGACAGGAGACTGAGGCAGAACAGGTGACTGGCAACAAGAATGTGAGAGGAATCTGAGGAAGCACAGCAAGAAGTCTCAGTAGTGAGAACAAGCCAAAAAATAGCAGTGCAGGAATCTTTTGTCTCAAGCTCTGTCTGGAAATTATAGTGGCTTTCTTGCCTCTTAATATGGTCTCTCCTTGGGAAGGACTTACCACTTTAATGCTAAAAACTCTTCTCTCCTGTGCTTGCATACTTGCTACACGTTTTGAAAGTCACCATGTGTCACCTCACATTTTCTGTCTTGTAGGACCAATATTTATGTAGTTTGTAAGAGTGTTGTTGGTCCTGGACTGAAGGAAATTAAACATGGACCTATTCCAAAGGCCACTCATGCCAATGGGAAAATTTCCATCTCTGTTTGTGTACTTTAGATCAAACTTCATATCCTGAAAACATGAAAACCTAACAGCAGCAAAAATATCCTCCTCTTAGTGCTCTAAAGCAACATTCGGAGAATGTCACAAAGCACCAACACATTTTCCATTTTCTAATTGCCATTTTGACAATCTTTACATAAGGCACATTTCAACAAGGCATCAGGACTCATACCATGAAACCTTCAACTCCATAGAGCACCATCACAAAATGTAAATATCTCACAGAGAAACCTGGTGCAATTTTTCAACACACAGTTTTTAAGTAAAAAAATATCTCCTTTGTTAACTTGAATTCTGCCATGTTACTGGAATGGCAATGTTTTACGTGGAAATACATAAACCAACACCCATACAGATGTATTTGTTGGACTTTTCTGTTACTACAAATAAATAAAACTGTTATTTTTTTGTTACCCCCCAAAAATATTTAAAATTATTATTAAATTATTAAATAAAGTGAAAATAAAAAACAAACATGCTGCAAACATGGCTGTTTTAGAGACAACCCAATGAAATACAGCAGTGTGCAGAAAGCAAAGCCTGTAGAAACTGGCCATATTATGGAAAGAAAAAAATTCAGTCACCCATGCAAAATTACCCCTATTGGCCATCTGAGAACTGACAATGAAGTCAGCTGTAAAGGCAGCTGAGACCAGCAGACTTCATCTAATTAAAATATTTGGAGGAGGGAGAAAAAATTAACCAACATATATATATACATATACAGATATTTGACAAAGAGCCACTAGTTCTAATTTAGTATTGTTTATGGACACCTATATCTTAGCTGCCTACTTCACTAAAGCCGTGATAAATTTAGTTGCACTGTATCTGCACGCTTGTTTTGGTAGACACAGATAGATTAAACCTGGAAACGTGTCTTTCTGAACTGAGTAGCAAGTAAATACCTCTAATTAAAAAAAAAAAAAAAAAAAAAAGAGAGAGAAAATGCAGGTAAAAAAATCTTGTGAATTACTTTTTATCTGACCTTCAACAGCCAGGAAAATACTTATGCTTATTCCTAACCTAGATCCATATGCCACCCTCTCTCATTGAATGTAAGGGTCGAAAGTGAACTTGAACAATGCTGTCAGTATTATTAAATTAATGTGACAGACTTTTATAACTGTTTTTCAGAGCAGTGGAACTAATTTTTTATTGGTTTCTTCATGTTTCTTTCATTAATATGCTAAACAAGGTTGTGCAATGACACTGCCATGATACTCAGACTATCACTGCCAGAAAAGCAAAACTGCAGGGGGTTCAGAGCACAAACAGAGCTCCCTCTCTTTCCCTGTCCTGATTCCGTACTCAGGGCTGGGTTGCTTGTGACTGAGCTTCACTGCTCTTCAACCAGAACCACCACTGGAAAATGCTGACAAAAGGGAACCGTGTTGCTCATTAGCATATTTACAGGAGTACAAAACATTCACAGCTCTAATTCCATTTCCTTTACTTGGTTCTGTCAGCAGCCCCCCATGCAGGAGCAGGCACATCAGTCGGTATCTCAGCAAGTTCCCAAACACTTGGGCTGGTCTCTTGTTCCAGCTCCAGTTCCCTGTCCTCTGAAAGGTAGAGCTGTGCTTTAAGGCAACAGAAACGTTTTGTGTTCTCCTGGCTGTGATATGTAGATTACCAGTCAGCCTTGAAGCTGCTCCTTCCATTGCTTTTGAGATCCGCTTCGGGAATTGAAGATTCCCAAGGGATATAATATTTTGCCAGAGCTACTGGTAACAGAGAACCCAGGAAGGGACAAGGTAACTATGCTGAAGCTTTATTTACTGATATCATAGCAATTGCTATAAACTCTAAAGCTGAAAACAAATTCAAATTCTACAAGCTTCTTCACCTACAATAACCAGCTTTAGAAGGTACAACATTCGCATTTAAAATTCTGGGAACCAGTGCAGCATTTAGGTCTCCTTATAAAGTAGGCTGCAAGATCTCATTTAGAAGCACATCTCACAGAGAATGAGGCTCATAAGACTGTGGCTTTTACTATTCTTACAAAAAAAACTGAGCTTCAAAGAAGAAACTGGAGGCACTGGAGGAGAGCCAAAAAAGTCATACTCAAGTACGGAATATATTAAAAAAAGCTGGATCTCTTATAGAACAAAAAATTATCCCTCTGGGGTTTTTTGTTTTGGTGGGTTTTGTTGGTTTGGGTTTTTTTTCAAGCATTCAGACTGCTTTGCATTGATAAACCCATCTGAACAGTTGGTATAAGGATGTTTCCTATCAAAATCTGACCAGCACTTCTTAGCATATCATCTCTTGTATATTCTTAATCCTGTTAAAAAGCTGAAAACTCCTTAAAAAATAGAAATGGAGATGACAATAAAAAGCATAGAGTCAGTTACATTTTAAGTGTGATATTTGGAAGGATAGAACCATAATCTATTTAGGACATATCCAGAAGGACAGAATAATTTTTCTCATTTTTATTCTTATTTAATATTGCAGCCTTTCACTTTGCTCTAATACTGCTTATTTTATCAGCAGTATTCATTAAATCTGTAATTTTAAGATAAGTCCACAAAAAGTTGCTGTTTAATAATAATTTAAATAATTACCATTTTAAGGGCCTACTTGTTTAGAAGATATAAGATGAAGCGTATCAACTTAAGTAGAACTCTGACACTTCAGTGTCCTTGTGGAGCTGTCACTCCATTATTTAGGAGTACTAACAGAAGCTATGAGTCATTCAGGCTGTGATTCCACAGTGTATTTCTCTGGCTGGCAAAGCTGACTTAAGCAGTTCCTGCCACCACCTCTATATCTTAGCAGCTCATTTGTTCTCTTCACCTTGCCCCAAGCCCTTCATTTTAATCCTTTGTTTGTGCCAATAGACAGGTTTGTCACTCTCCAAGGTGAAGCAGATTGGAGAAATGATCTGTGTTTTGAATAGCTATACAAACCCTCCTCACCATTTTGGCAGAGAGATTCCTAACTCAGAGTAGGTCCCTGATCAGAATAACCAAGCACCCTACCAAACAGACAAGGCGATATCAGGTTGCCTTCAAGCAGGTCGGGATGAAGAACAGGAGAGAGCAGGGAACCATTTCAGTCAGCTTTACTTCCAAGAGAAACGTTTGTAAAACTGTGACCTTGCACATCTCATCTTAGGGACAAATATCCATCCTCACAAATCAGGGATGTCCACACTGCCTTACCAAGGGATAACTCCCCAGTATGCTTAAGCAATGAGTGTGACAACCCCACTGCAGTTCATGGTCACTTTGCAAAGGACAAATTCACTGCCTGTGATGGGAACCTTGTGTCAAGAACGTGTTGCCTTGTTGGACAGGAGGACTCAGATGTGTCCCACCAGTGGTAGGTTCCAGCAACAGTGGGTGGACAGTACAATGCTGCAGGGGGTATCTGAAGGTATCAGGGTTGAGGCGAAATGGGTCGTCCTGCAGAGGTGTTCATCTCTTACTGCAGAACCCTCCTGCACGAGTCTTTCACATGACCACTTTTTGGGTAGTCAAATTTAACTGTTTTGACACAATCTCCAGCTTGTCCCCAAAAATCTCTACATTTTCATTCACTACCAATCTAGACTCCAATTAAGTTTAAAATCTGAGCTCTGTAATTTTCTTCTTCTCTCACTGTGGATTATGACTTTTCTCACAGCAACTGTATTTTAAAACTACATGCGGTCTCAATAACAGTAACATTTCTTTCAAAAACTACTATGCAGCTTGGTTGTACAGGAATAAATGACTCAGGCTGCCAAAACACGTGTTCATTTCTCAGATAGAGTCATAAATGTCTTCAGAAATGCATCCTGACACCAAGAATTATTACAGTTATTTTTAAAACAGCTGCCTATAGCTAAAGGAATAATTTCTTGATAATATCCTCAAAGATTTCCACAGTAGGAAGCAGCAGTGAAAACACTGCTTTGCTCATTAGTACATAGATATTCGTAATACTACCAGACTATTCAAATGTCCTGCATTCTACAATTAAAACGTCTAGGAATTCTAAACTAATTTCTCTGTGAACAGTTCTGGTACAAAATACCTTGTAAATAATACATGAGCAAGTTAGAAAGCATCACATAGTTCTGTGCTGCACAGTAAAGGGCATTTTGAGGACACAGCTGCAACAGGTTGAAGCTCTATTACTTTTTTGGAATGGCAGGGGTTAAAGAATAGGAAGAATAAAGGTTACTCTGAGCACTGCATTAACTTACTGGTCCTTGAGCCAGTCCTTAACAAAAGGAATGGAAAAGAATTCTGTGAATGACTCATCTTTTCTCTTTGGGTTCTTGCTAAAGCAAAAAGAAAACAACTCATATTAATTTACATTTCAGTTATTCGATTTGAAAATTAATGCCTTTGAATCATTGAGTATAATTAATAGTAAAAACCATGATTAACTTACTTGTATAACCACTCAGTTAGGAAATCAGAGGCAATAAATTTGGTTCTTCCTCCCTAAAGATAGAAGACAGTTTCAAATTATTTATTATCTTTGGATTGGTCATATGTTTTTACTACTGGAGAGGAACAGAAGCTAAATTGACTGCTTTTATTAAATAAAATATACGGTCCATTACTCTGTCTACTTTAATATTGCTACTGCCAACAGTCAGTGGCTCTGCCAAAATTTTAGAAATTTTGTGGAATGCTTTCAAGTCAAGACAAACTATGAGTGAGAAAATTCTACATATATTATCTTGATATTTGCTGTAGTATATCTAGAATAAATATCTCTGAATGGTGCTCTTTCTAAGTGGCAATCTCACTGTGAGGAAGTTAACAGAACTTATTCATATATGAAAATATGTTGCCAATTACTTGCCCTTTTGCTCAAAGTTCTATTATCATACTTAAAATTCTTCATTTCTTCCAAGACACAGAAGGAACATTGATTGGATATTGCTTCCTCCTGCATGGAACCAGCTTGAAGGCGTTGTGAATACTTACGACACACACAAACAGAGCATTGTACGGCTGCTCAGACCAAATCATGTCGTGTGGTCCAGAAAGGAAAGCAAAACCAGAGGAAGGGAAATGTCTGTCCACAACCACAGATACCACGGACACTACAGAGAATCAGGTACTGGAGCACGAGTTGTGTTATGGGATGTACAGTCATGAGTGAAGACTAAGAGACATTCAGCCCCTGCAGACCAGAGACACCAAGGGCTCTATCACAACAGCAGCCACTGAGCTTAGAGAAGGCTGAGCTCCCATCCAGACAGTAACACTCACCCTGCCAAACAGGAGATTCAACTGCAATTATTAGTTCTTAGAACTATTCACACTGGTTAAACACATTTGTGAAATTGCTAAATGTCACAACAGAGGCAGAAGTCTTGACTACAGTGTAAGAAATAAAGATACTACTACTACTTGCTAAGAAAAATACAGTAAACATGTAGCTGAAAATTTAATGCATGAAGAATTACTTTAATCATTATCCTCACTATCTGTGTTTCCCCCTGTGCTGCAAGAATAGGATGCAAAAAGGACTGGGGGATGTGAACAGAGAGGCAAAAAAAAAGTGCTCTACATAGAATAACTCTTTCAAATCAGGGTTTTGTCATAATTTGGGGGTCAGCCACAGGTGAAGTAGAAGAATATTCCGTGAGGTGCTGACTGTGCAGTGAGGAATACAGGGCAGTCGTGTAGCCAGGGATGACAAGTGGGAAGTTTAGAGCCAGACTGCAGGGCATTCCCACACGATACCCAGGAAAGCTTTTACTTTTCTAAGTGCATCTTACCCTTGGTAGACACACAGTCTGACTCCCACAGAAAAGATAGAGACCTTTAAAAAAATGGAAGAACAGAAGAGAACATCATAAAATAATTAACAATCCTGAGCCACGTGTGCCTTTATGATCTGTTTTGTGACAAGTAAAGCTTTGAAGTTCAGGTCATGCTCCATCAGAGTGCTTGGCTGGGAAGAAATACAGCTCCTTAAACAACTGCTAATTCCAGATTCTTTTCCAAGAAGCCAAGCACCTAAACTTTAAGAGACCAACACCTTCACTGCAGAGCTTTCTAAGGGTCACTTCAGGTGTTAAATGGACAAATTTGGACTTGAACAGAATCTGTAAACAAATAGCACAGCCTGATCATCACTGTATAGATATTCTCAATCACAGTATGAAACTGGGTCCATTATTTAGTGAAATGTTTCAGAGAATGAATTCTACATTTTGACAACAAAATTCAATTTAATCTAGCAGTTGTAATTTAATCTCTTTTAAGTAAATTGCTTTTCCTCTGCAATGGGAAAAAATGATCAGAACAGGGTTGTCAAAACAGCCATCACCAAAGGAATCAAATTCATCTTGTTTTATCCTTGTTAGAGGCAGTGAACTTATCAGGGAGGAATTCAGTCAAGCTCAATATTTTTTTTATTTTGTTATTTTTTTGCCAGGAAACAGTTTATTTTGCTAGCAAATTAAATCATTAGTGGCACAGCAGTCAACATTTACAAAGGGAAAAAATTACATAAATTGACCTGCCTTTGACACATTCCTCCTATGTGCTGCATGAATCAAGATAAACACAGGAAATATCTGCACAATGTGCATTGTTAACCTGCAGATGTGTTTATAAACTACCTATATTCAGAATTCATTTTCCACTTTTCAGTTTAAATGTTATGGGCTTGGTAATAATCTCGAGAAAATACTGGTGATCAGAAGATGGCAAAGTCATTAGGAACCTTTTTCCATTCCCTTTCCCTGATGTATCACACTTTAAAATATAATATATTCCATTACAGAGTCTGATACAGCATCCTCCTTCAGTAGGATAGCTTACTAAAAAGAAAAGTCAGAGTTATGCTAATAAAAACATTTATACATTGTTCAGTTTTAATGCTGAAAAATGAATGCATTAGTCAGTTCTCATGAGATAAAAGATTTAAGAAAATAGTCCTTCCCCTGGAGGCATCTGACAGCAGATAGGATAAAGCACAGGAGAACTTATGGTAGGGGGAAAAAAAATCAGTGAGGGAATACACTGGGTAACCTAACAGGTTTCTTTCATCTCTACTTTAAAAACGAAGCTTCTGCAGACTATTCTCATGTTTCTGGCAGTTTGAAGTCTGCACATCTATCTAGCAGCTGGTGGGTTTTCTAGGTTTTTGCTTTTCAGGTATTTCATATGCATTACATAATGCAAGAGAGCGTATTTTAAATGAAATGTTTGAATTGTTATGTTGCTACATCACCTTCCAAAGAAGACCTTTCTTTCCTACACAAATCACTACTTCCACCATAACTGTCTCCCTTTCCTAACTTTCCCATGTGATTACAATTCTTCCTCTCCAGACATGGATGCATCTTTTCTGGGCTCTTCCTCATCTGACCTCACTTAACAGTTTCAATTACTCAACAACTCTCCTACTTAATTTTTCATTCTCTTCTCATTCGTCTTAATTTCCTTTCAAAACATGAAAACTTTCAGTCCCTCTCATCAAAATCCAACTCTTCATTCTCCATCACAATCCCCTCTCTCTTCTCCCAGGCTCACTCAGTGTTGACTGCAGTCAGTTCAATTATTCCTCCCTTTCTTCCAGTGCTCCTTCCATTAATCTTCCAATGGTTTATTCTGTACAACTGCCCTTTACAGGCTTTAATGACTCATGTCTAGCCAAAATTCAAACCCAGTATTCTCATCCTTCATGATTTCAGTCAGCTTAATCACAATTAATCTTGTTCTTCTCCCATTGTCTCATGAATTGCATGAATCTTTCAAATCTTTGTTCTCCTCCTGTTTTTTGAAGCTATTTTCTGTGTTTATCACAAGATCCTTTCTCTCTGTTTCCACTTTGCTCTGGGTTTCTAAGGACTCTGGTTTTGATCTTAAAAATCAGTTTAAGTTACTTCATGAACTATTTTGATACAAATTATATGGGGGATTTTTTTTTTCTCCAAATCCAAGTGGATAAATACATTTCTTACAAAACAAAAGTATAAATAGAAGTCATGTATTTAGGTCAGATAAGGAAACAGAATGTCCAAGTACAAGCACCTGGACAGCAGTGGAAAAGAACACAAATATTCAGTTATATGGCAAGCATACAGAGCTATTGTTTTACTAGTTATTGTTCAAAAGGAGGAAGAAATGATGTCACAGTGGAAAATATCATTTGACATAAGCTTGCTTTCCCTAAACTTGTTCCCCAATATCAGGGCATCTCTTCAGATAAGTGTCTTTTCTATAAGCTCTACACATTTTTATGAAGATTCTACACATTAGAAAGGAATTGCCTTTATTAGTTTGCTGTAAAGCAACACATACACGCATATAAAATCCATTTTCAGAACACATACTTTCTATCATATATATATATATACCACGGCAAAACTTCTCAGATTAAAAGTAGACAAGGCAACCTTAGATTTGTTCCAAGTTTGAAACTGAAATATTTCTAAGAATTTTAATATTTTTGTATTAAATGCTGGTTTATTGACTCCAGAAATAGGTTAACATCTATCAAGGACTGTATTTTCAATCAGCTGCAGGACATGTCTTTTTCCTGTTAAAGGATACATGCTTCCTTTAAAGGGAAGAAAAAAAGAATCAATATAGATTTTCTTAAAAGTGTGATGAATAATATATATGTTCAATCAGTTCTTGGCTAGGTAATGTAAACGTGATGGCAGGAATGATGGACAGAGATGTCATGTAAATGAACCATTTTCCTATTTCACCTGCATTAATCAGAGATTATAAATGAATATACACACACCTGTAAATCAGTTTATAGACACACCCAAATTTCGAGAAAACTGAGAAAATTTTGAAATAACTGTTATTAAATGTACAGATTTGGATCTGAGATTCAAGTAGCCATGGGTGGAGAAAAAGCAGGAATTATGGAAGACCCCACAACTCCCAGTACCTAAGCTGTTGCTGGGGGTCTGTAAGTCAGGTTATGGTGATACAATGAGCTTTATTCTGCACCAGGTTTAGTGGGTTTTTAAGCATTGGCAATATACAACCAGGAATGTCTCTCTAGATATGCCTACAGACACATACACTGAAAACAAATTTATATATGTAGCAAACAATTGGTTTTTAAATCTACATTTTTATAAGCTCATTAATGCTGAATGCCATGTTTTCCAATTAAATGGAATTTACACAGAATGTTAAAAAGCTAAAATAGAAAATTTATCTCTATTAGGATGCCAGGCCAGCAAAAATAATTAAACCATGAAGTAAGAATCAAGTTCTATACATCACCCTCAAATGAGTGATGTGTATTAATCTGAGAGCAAGCCTCTTTCTCTAAAATATAACACTATTTAGGCTGGATACAAATGGATATTTAAGGAGGATTTGTTGGAAGCTAGAGATCATCATAATGATGAAGTGTATGTAGTATGCAATCTGTTCTGAATTACTGAGGAAAACAACGTTCAAAACCAGCTCCAAAATAACTTATTATATATCATATAATTGTGGTTGGTTTTCTTGCAAAAGACCAAATTTCAAAAATACTTCCTGTGAAATAAAGGCTGTAACTTCCTGACAATAATTTGAAACAAAAACTACAAACTAACCTCAAAACAGTTTTCTTTCTCTGCTTCATGCAGAAGTTCAGCCAGTCCAGGTAAGAGTATTGGAAATATGTAGAACTCTAAGTATGCTCGTGGAGAACCTGAGCAAAACAGGACAGCCTTCACTTACAGGTAAGCACTTGGATTTCACAAAAAGGCAAATGTTAGAAATCATACACTCAGTACCAGTCATTTTACCAATACCATCACAGCTTGCACTGAACAGATTTGTTCAGCTCAGACACAGCCACTGATCCGTGTTCACTCCTCTTCAGACAAGACAACATAAACTGAGCAAATTTCAAACTAAAGATGCACCAACAGTGCAGACTCAGGGTGCCTCAGAGATGTCAGACTTAGTTTTAAATGAGTCAACTCAGACACCAGAAGCAGTTTAGTCACAGAAATGAAAAGCAATGTGGACTAATTTACACTGACAGGAAGATGTTAGACTGTGCTGAACTCAGTGCTGTTACAGCCAGACCACTTTTGGTATCTTGTGCCCTTTACAATCTGCATTATCAGAGTTGGTCATAAAACTGAATTTATAGACAGAGGAAAAAACAAAGGTTATATTTCAGTGTGATTTCTTTGTTATAATTACTTCTTACTTGCCAGTTGTTTCAGAAATTCGAATGTGACTCCATATATCTGATTTTTCCTCTTTCTGAGGGCTGCCTGGGTTGGCATCTCTCTCCATTCAGGAATTATTAAGGGTTTGGTGTGATCAATAAAGAGAAGTCATAAAGTGGTTCTCTTCTGGCAACACAGCGGAAACACTGAATGTATTCTCAGCTTTATATCTTTAATTGGTTTATATACCGTCAGAAAATGTTCACAATTGGAAGGACACTATTTATTTAAAAGCCCAGGGTAACACTGCTTCTGACTAGCACCAGGAATTCCTAATGAGCAAGAATGAATGGAAGAAAAGATGAAATGGAGAGCTAAAATGCATAATAAAGACACACTGCTACTTGGTAATTTTTATAACATATAGAAATTGATAAAAGTGGAAGAACAAAACTCTAGAGCTGTTTCCATTCTCGTTTGTAATCAGATGGGCACAGTCATATTTTGACAGCAGTTTTCAAATTCAATTGTCTATTTAGTCCATTGATCCTAGTTTTGCATTACTACATTAGAGGAAAAAATGCCTGCCTTTCTCTGATTTCAATGGCTAAATAGAAAGTCACTTATTCAAAAGAGCACAGAACTACCTCAGCCAGCCAATGGTTTGCAATGCACCATTTGAAATTTCTGCCATTGACCACGTGCCCAGGCTGGCTCCCTGTATACAGACCAGGGGCCTAATCATGCCAGTTCCACGTGAGAAAAGGTACTGAAGCTGTTAACACTCTCAATTAAACAAATGAAATAATCACAACAGATAAGATAACATGCTCCTACTTACATGTTTTTGGGTCAGGTGGTTCTGAAGAGGGGGCTGCCTCGGCTATAGGAAGCAATTGCTGGTCAACAGTATCAGCTGCAGGGGCAGAATTAAATTGTTCCATGTCTAATGGCTGCAATATTCCTGCTTCCAAAGACACCTGTTCAAGATAAATGTAACCTATCTAAATACTCCAACAGACTGTACAAAAATACGCAAACCAACTCAGCAGGAAAAATTTTCCCATTTAGTTATTTAAATTTTTTAAGCCAGCCCTATGCAGACTTTTTTCTTGACGTGTACTCACAGATTCTTGTTTTGATTCAGGAACATCTGGAAATTGAGGGTATTCTGCTTCATACTCTAAAAGTAAAGAAAAAAAAAAGAAAAAAAGTACATTTACCAGAAGATTTTAATTTAAAAACACACTTATTTTTCTCCTAAATAAGTATTCCTTTCTAAACCTACTTATTTGCATTTGAAAGAACAGAAGTAAGTATATAATAAATATTTGTTAAACATGACATCTAATGTTTTAATACAGGTGAGAACTTTAGAGCCTCCTGTCTTGGCTATAAGTCAAGTGCAAGGTTCTCAGTGATAAAAGAGCCCTTTATAGGGAAAAATATTTTAAACTAGAATTATAATTTAAAATATTTCAACACAAGTAAAATGCACATGCTTGCATGGAATTAACCGTTGTTTTTACTAACAGACAATACTGCTTTTCACAGTGGATTCCTCTATAAGCAATTATATCCCACAAACGTTGCTAAGTATCACTGTGTCCACTTTCAAAAAAACCCAAAAACCAAAACAAAACAAACCCCCCAAAAAAACACCAAACACCACCAAAAAACCCTAAAAGAAGTACATGACTCTCACAGATTACTGAGGGACTGAGGATGAGGAAATGGACTTGATACGAAAAAATTTACGGATTACACAATACAGAACACTCGGAGCCAAACACAAGAGGTTCACTGTTACAGTAAGTTTACTGGCATCACCAAATCCATGCGTACTACACATGCCTCAGCCGAGTTATATTAGAATAAACGACTTTATTCCCACATTTAAAACGTCTGCTTTAACATAAAACGCCTACTTGAGTAACTATAAAGCAGTACGAGGAGAGAACCCCATTCGGGAACTGCAGAACTACAGCGCTGCTCTCCCGGCTTTCCAGTCTCGGTGCTCTCAGACTATGGCAAAAGACCAAGACTTTTCGCTGTTAGAAGGGGCTCTGGGAGCAGGAGTTTTGCGCTCTGTTGACTTTTACAGCAGCGGTAACACAGCCATCCCCGGGGTGTCCCCGGGGAACGCTCCGAGCCCCCGGCGGCTCCAGCCCCGGAGGGCAAAGCGGGGGTCACCGCCAGGAGAACCGGGGGCCGCGCCAGGACCACACCCCGGCCACGAGTCCGCCACGGAACGGCGGCCACAGAAAGCAACACGGCGCTCACGGGCGGAAACGCCCGCGGCCCTGCCCGACGGGGGTGGCACGGGCGGGCCTGGGGCAGCGCCGGGGGGAGGCAGAGCCATGGCCGGCCGGGCGCTGCGCTCCCACCTGCGCGCTCCGCTCCCGCCCCGGGGCCGGGCTCTCTCTGTCTGTCTGTCTGTCTGTCCGTCTGTCGGTCCGTCCGTCCCTCCCGGCCCGGCGTCCCCCGCGTTGCCGCGGCAACGGCTCCGGCAGCGCCCGCGCGGGCGGGGCGGGGCGGGGCGGGCCCGGCGCGTTCCCTTCCGGGGCGGCGGGCGCTGCACGAGGCCGCAGCAGGTGAGGGACGGCGGGGCCGCCCCGGGCACGGCCCGGCCGGGATGCGCCGCTCCCGGGGAGCCCCCGGGGCAGCACGGCCGGGGACGGGGCCGGGAGCGGAGCGGGCCGCGGGGGGGACCCCCCTGGCCGCGGCGTGGGGGTGGGTCGGTGGGCGCAGGGGCTGGTCGGCTCCGGGGGAGGCCCTGAGAGGCAGGGGCTGGTAAAACCGTGCTTACCCGACTCAGGGTTTCTGTAAAGGATTTTGACAGGGTGCCTTGCAAGGGGCGCTTATAGAAATCCCCGTGGAGTAGTTTTTGATTAAAAGATGGGGAAACAAGTAGCGATAAGCGGGTTTCTCAGCAAAGGCGGGGAGTGTCACCAGGCGGGGGCCGGAGGCGTCTCTGGTGTGACCTGTGTGTAGGTGCGAGTGGCCCGAGAGAGGAGACGGAGGGCGAGGATGAGAAACCGCAGACAGAAGCAGATTTAAGGTAATAACTCGGGTGCTTTCAAAGGATCCTGCGATGCTGAGTGGGCAGTAAAGTGATGTGATGTGAAGTTCAGGATTAAATAAGTGAAAAGTGATAGGTATCTGGAAAACGGGCTTAACTAGACACCTATCTATGTGTGTGTATAAATATATATATAAAATATATATGTATATGTTTTGCCATTTAGGAAAGATTTGTAGAGGGTAGGTGTTACTGTGAAGATGTCATGCTCTGCAGCTGTCAAAAGGAAGAAACAAAAAGAAAGCTACCAGCTAACTAGGACAAGTTACACCAAAGAACAAGACAAAAAATCACCCCAGTGGACGGTATTTTCAGGACTCCATGCAGTTGTTTCCCCCATAATGGAAAGTAGACTGAAATTAGAGAGCGGCAGGGACAATGGGAGATATGGAATGGTTTCAGAATAAAGGGAAGCAGTAGGGCTTGTATCATCTCTGTGAAGCAGCTTACTAACATCTTCATTTCATTTTTTAGAATGATAATAAAGAAAAAGAGAAAAGAATTTCATGAGGAACCTATACAGAAGAAGAAGAAAAATGTGAAGACTGTCATTAAAATTGAGGAAGATGTTCCAGCTGTCATTAAAATTGAGGATGATGGCAGGCTTGAGACAAACATGAAGATAAGGAAAAAGGTACATTTAAAAGATGAATGTTTAGATCAATTAGAACCAAAGAACAAGAAGAAGAAAAACAAGAAAAAGAAAGTTGGCTCCGAATTACTCAAAGAAGCACATTCAGAAAGCTCTGTGATTGTAAAAGGTCACCTGGGTTCAGAACTTCAAGAGGAATCAGAGGAACAAATTAAAATTCTCAAAAAGAAGAAAAAAAAAGTCCCATGTCATTCATCCTTAGAGGAGGATAATGAGAGTAGCAGCAGGAAGCTTTCAAATCGTCCTGTAGATGGTATTAGGAAAACTGAATTTTCTTTTAAAAAAACCAAAAAAGATGCTGCTTTGAATTTGGAACTGAATGGTGAGGTAACAAAGAAAAAAAAGAAGAAAGGCAGTTCTTTTTCATTACAGGACTTCCAGGACAGTGAACAGAAGCAGTCTGAAAGAGTTTGTAAAAAACCCCACAAATACATTTCAGAAGAAGTAGCTTTTATAGGTGAAAACTATGGCACACATAATGTCCAGAATGATGGGGAGAGTTGTGTGAGAAAAAAGAAGAGGAAGAAGAAGGATAAGTCTGACTCCTTTTTACCACTAGTAGATAATCAGGACAACATATCTGGAGTTCCTGGTAGGCCCATTGCATTAAGTGACTTCAGGAAGAGGAAGAAGCAGAATTCCTTGGAAATTACAGTGACAAATAGAGAGGAAGAGGACACAACTGAGGACTCTGGGAGTATCAGAGAGACCAAGAAGAACAAGAACAGAAGCAAATGCGTTTCTTCCTCAACATGTGAAGATCAGCGAGACTGCAGTCACAGCATTCCTGATAAGTATCTCCCAGCACAGCAAGAAGGTGAGGAAGAAAAGCTGCCTGGAAAAAAGAACAGGAAGAATTTCAAGGGTAGTAATGAAGTCACCAAGAAGAAAAAGAACAAAAAGATTCCCAAAGAGGAGGAGGAAACAACATATTCAAAAATTTCTTTAAACAATGATAGTGCCTCTAAAAACCAAAAAGTAATACTACTAAAAAGCAATACAAAGAACAAAGAGACTGAAATGGAGCAAGCTGAGTGTGTAGCAGGGAATGCTGTAGATGGGGCATTAAGCAATAGTAATCACATGCTCTGTGACAGAAAAGGGAAAAAAAGAAAAAAAGTCCCACCACAGGACTTGGCTGCACAGCCAGGTTCAAAAGCAAATGCAAAAAAGACAAAGATCATGACAGAAGACACAGGGAATGAGTCACCGGTAAGTTGTAAAGAGGAGGGCAGCTTTGCCCACTCCTGCTAAGGAACCAAAAGCTTTTTAGGTACAGTTCCCTACTTTGCAGGCTGTTCTGCAATATTTAGGTCAGGAAGGGCCCCCACTGTTGAGAAACAGGATCAGCTAATCTCTTCATAGAATCATAGAATTAACTGGGTTGCAAGAGACCTCCGAGATCATCAAGTCCAACCCTTGATCCAACCCCACTGTGATTACTAGATCATGGCACTTGATTTTAACATAGTAGTTGTGACACGTGGGAAAGTGTCATTTAATGCCTGCTGCTGTAATCATGCAGTGTTTCAGTTGTGAAAATGTAAGTATTGCAACTGACAGCAAGTACTGGCACAAAAAGAAAACAAGTGTGTGAAGTCATAAATGTTCTTCTTTGGTTGCTTTTCACAAAGTGGCAACACTCATAAAATAGGATTTTAGTCCCATGCCATTCACCCTAAGCAGGTAGGTAACACTGGCAGGGTCAGTGCATCTCCCTGTGTTTGTTAGGCTTTTCCTCAGGCGTTGCTGCTGTTAATGCTGGAATTACATAGTGTTACAAACAAAGGGGAAATTTAGCCAAAGCCTGTTGTCTAACTCGGAGAAAACTTAAGAGAAAATCCTAAGAAGGCTGAGTGTAGACTAGGCTTAGAGCATTGATGTTTAAACTGATGGAAAACTGGAGACATAAGGACACATTTTTAATTGAAAGGATAAATCTATTCAAGAAAATAAATAGATACAAGAGCCGTATAAATTGTAACTGAAGGAAACTGGGATCATATCCAGACTGGCTGTTAAAGGAAATCCCATTCCAGAGTTTGCAGTACTGCCATTTCTGAGGTGAAACAAACATGAGGAGGAACTGATAAAATATTTGAAATACAGAGGTTTCTTCTTTCATTGTTTTCCCTCCAAAATTAGACTATTAAGATCTGGGTTTATAGCTTTAACCTTTTTCTTTTTCTTTTTTTTTTTTTTTTAAACTGATTAGGGTCATATTTTAAAGGTAAAAGTGCCAAAAGTTAGTACCTACGTGCCCAACCTCTGTTGTTATCATTGGGAATTAAGCTGTGAAATGCTCAGAAATTCAGTAGGTGTCTATCTGTATTTTTAGCTGCTCAAACAACTTGAAAAATAGTACATTGCAAGTCATCAGGAGGTTGTTTTTATTTTTGTAGGTAATGGGAGACTGCATTCAGTTGTTTTTTATGAAAAACGCTGAATGGTTGGTTTGTTTAAAAGTCAAGTACTGGTTAATAAGGTACCAGTGAAGATTTTTGTAAAGTGAAGATGGAGCAGGCATAGCCTGAGCGGCCGCCAGCGCGCTTCGTGGTGTGCTTTGCTTTGGTGTGCACTTAACGTGCAGTTTCTTCGAGTTCTGTGGAAACCTGGCAGCTGCCTGGTGTCTAATGCTAATAATTAAATATAGATTTATGTGGAGAACCACATACAGGCATTTTTCACAAGGATTTGTGAGGGGAGTGTGTGCTTATCAGTCATGAGGTGAGCAGATGTTTTGGGCTTTTAGCTTTGGTTTCTCCTGACCTTTCAAAGGACAAGGTGGTTTTATTGCTGGGATGTATTTTCTAATTAAGTTGACATTGCCTTTTTGAGGCTGTTAGACATTTGTATTCTTGCAGCTGCTCACACTGTGCAGAGGCAAGATAAGCCTCGCAAAGACAGGTAAACTTGCATGGCCAGTTAAAATGAAAACCACAGCAAATACATTGCAAACAATTGAGGAGAAGGGTGTAGGGTGATACCTGTTTTATTTCTCATTCCCATATGCACCTTTGCCCTTTAATAATAAAAAATACTTAAGAGAAAGCCTTCTAAAGATTGAGAAGTCTGGGTTAATCAGTTCTAGCAAAATCTAGTTCCTGACAGGCCTAAAGACATTGCACTAATAAATGGCCGATGATGTTGGTCTTGCATTTAACTGTGCCATAGTCCTGAAACATCCCAGTCTACAGCGTGTCACACACTGCATGCCTTGAAAAATCCTCTGTGGGGCTTGTGCAGCAAGCAAAAGAGTAAGTTTTAAAGACAATGTCAAGTGATAGCCACTCAATATCAGCAACTGGTGTTTCTCCCACTGGATGCCATTACAGTCAATTTGGGCAGAGTGAAGAGGAACAAGAAGTTGTTTGCCTGCAGGCAGCATAATCCTACCACGTGTCTAGGTGCTCCTTTTCCATGGAGTTGGGGGAAGCCTGGCACACCTCTGTGGGGTGTTTTTTTCCACTCAGGAGCCTTCAGCAGGTCAGCACCACGCTGGGAATTAGCAGGGATGGGGCTGCTCCCCTCTTCCTTGTCTGCCACTTGACCTTCCGGCTAAAAAAAAAAAATTATGCTGCAGTTGTTTGCAGAATCCTGTCACAACAGTTTCCCTGCTTGTTTTAATAGATCTGAAAAGACAGTACCAGGCCATCTAGAAGTAAACTGGGGGTTGGTTTTAGTTTCTTCTTTTCCTCCAAGAGCATGAGCTCTCCTTACTGCAGATGGTGTTCTCTCATTTTTAATAGTGTGTGTACGTGTGTGTGTGTGAAATGAAAGGTAGCTTTGGAAAGGGAGATAAATCATTCATGGCTTTTAATAAACCCGTAAACCCTCAAAAAAGTAACAGCAGGTTCTGCTGACAGAAGTATGTTACAAATCTTTTCCTTGTCTTCATTTCCCTGGCTGTTTCATGCTTGGATTATTATGTTAACTATATCAATAGATCTTCCCCTTGGCCACCTTTTCCAGGCTAGTCTAAAGCTTATGGCTGTAATTTACCACTATCCTGGACTTATTACTTATCCTGTTATACTGGGTGCCCAAAAATCTTATCCTAATTACAAATTTGGCAAAGAAGCTGAGGGCAACGATCTAGGAATGCCAGTCAGTGGGAGCAAAAGTTGCCGAGGGGCTGCACTTTGTGGAAGAGTGATCAGGACGTGGTTGCCTGTGGACTCTGCCACTGATTTACCTGCTGCCATCTGGCCCATCCAGTCCTGGGGCTGCTCTGTCTCATCCCATCAGCTCCCTGTTCCTTGCTCTCAAATGTGGAGCTGATGTGCTGTTTGCTGCCATTGCAGGAGACAGTTGATGTATGTGTCCTGCCTCTCCCTGTGCTCTTTCCAGACTGGAAGCTCCTTGGGGACCATCGTCCATGAGCGAGCACGATGCAGCTGTCTCTTGAATGTTTCTTCTTTCTTTGTTTCAGAGAGACCTTTTAATTATTTTACTTCCAATTTTTAAAATATGCTAACTTTCACTCTCTGTCCCTTACTTCAAGTATAAGTTTAACAAAACAGTTTAATTTGAAATTACTCTGCCTGCAAACGCTACTGTGTGTGCCAGTGATGTTGGCAGATCCAATTTAATGTGTGAATTTAAAAAAAATCCTTTATCTTCTTGGTTAAAAAAATCTCTTTCTTGGGAATAAGGTTTCTCCACAGAAATACACAGATTTAATTGGCATTTTCATCTTAAATCTGATTATTTCTTGTCCCAGAATAGTCCTTCTGATTGCTTAGTGTTTTAATTACTCTCATGGTAAGAGCTGTGTAAATTCTAATTAACAAGAATGGATAAAAATAACCATACAATCTTTTTTCCTGTTTTACAGGAACATCTAGATGGTGTAATTATTGTGCAGGAAAAAAAAGGAAACTGTGATGAAGTTAACATAGACAAGGTATGCTTTGTCATAATTGTGTAAGATTTAAAGCAAGTCAGCATTTAATATATGCATAGGAATTGATACAAAAAACCTGATTTGTTGCTTTCCGTAAATAAAAGTCTGCTTAAAATGTGCTTTACCTTCTGCAGGTTAAGGCCAAAACATACAGCTCTAGCCAATGTCAGAAGTTCTAAGTAGCTTATTAGGTTAAATACAGGTTTCTTTGTCTCTCATCAGCGTTGGCAGTTTCAGTGTAGCTGTTGCCTGCAGTTAGAAAATCAGACATACCTGATACAGCAAAATATTCATTTAACATACTGCTAGGAAAATCACAGTTCTCGTGTTGAGTGTGGGAAAGGGTCACATGCAACTTTTTAGCTATCCTTGCACAATTCTGAAGATCACTAATTATTTTATACATCCCTTTTTTTCCATTGTGAATTAATTGTCATTTCACACACAGAAGATAGTGTCTCATGCTGCATGGGTAATTTTTTTGCACGCTAGGTGAGGCGGCAGGCTCTGCAAGAAGAAATCGATAGAGAATCTGGCAAAACAAAGGTTTTCAGTTCCAAAGTGGGACAGGTATGTATGAGCTTAGACCTTGATCTGGTGGAAATACTGGTGGGTCCTAGAGCAAGTTCCTGAAAAAAACCACTGTGCTCTTTTCTGTATGTGGCTTGGCAGAAGAGTCTTCCTTCTGACTGCAGAGTTAAGGTCACGCTGTAGAACAAGTTGGTACAATGCCAAGAGAGTCTGAGAGCTGACAGTGAACTCTGTGGCATTGTACAGTGTTCCAGTTCCCATCATCAGTCCTCAAAAGCAACATTTTCTCTGGTTCCTCTGGAGAATGAGCCATGACAAATTGCTACAGAAGCATTTTCTGCTTACTGTGAAGTACAAATAATTCCAGGCTATGGATATAGCAGTCACTGAAGTGTGTCTTATTTCTTATCTGCAAGACTTCGCAGGCATTCAGAAAGGGGCACATGTGGAAAGGTAAAAGGGGGTTACAGCTGATAACACACATGGGATATTTACAGTCAGTCCTCTTGTGGCATCCACATCTTTCCTCCACTGCTTTGAAAGATGATTCTTTATTCCTTGCTTTTGCGTCCTGCTCAGCCTGCCTCCTGAGAGATTTACAGTCAGGTAGTGGAAACTGTTGCAGTAGTGTTTAGCAGGGTTAATAGGATTGAGGTGGAGAAAGCTTTGCTAGTAATCCAGGATTCTCAGTTGTTTTGCAAGACTGCCCAGTGTGCCTAGAAGGCTGGAATATGCCTCAAACAAACGCCAGAAACAACTGCTGTAGATGTAACATAGTGGGAGGCAGCCTGTGATAGCTCTGGAGCTGCAACTGTCTAATAGTGTCTGAAGTCATTGAGAAAAATGACATCCTTGGCAGGGGATCTCAGTTCCTTGGTGCTGATCCGTCTCTGTTTAGTAGCATGCAGAAGAATAGAAGCTGTGAAAACTAATTCATCAGCTCCACAAAGAGTGAGCTGGAAATGCTTCAGCAAAAGCTGTGTGTAGTGCCTGCTAGCAACTCACTTAAAAAAAATTACAGAGTTTGACAAGCCGTGATTATATTTGCATCTGTGCAGATGCCTCCCATTCCAAAGGGAGGACATATTTATCTGTATGTGACTTAAGTGTATCTGTATGTGTATCTGCATCTGTGTCACAGACTGGGCTTAGACAGCAACTTGCCTTTGTACAAGGTAAAAATACTGAAGTATTATGGGTAGCTCCTCTTTTAATAGTAGGTATTCTGCCCTGTGATGGTGAATGATACTCCAGCCATGCATTTTTTTAACTTAAAAAAGCCTGCTAGGGCTTGCCTGCAATATTGTGTAGCGTGCCGTGTGTCATGTTGGCTGTCTGCTGGAGAATGACTCTTTCATGCAAGCTACAACTGTTCAGTTGGAAGGATTTCAGGCTGGCATAAACACACCACTAAATTCACATTGTTTCCTTTGATGTAACCAGCTTAGTCTATATTTAATTAATAATCAGACATTTTTCCATTTAGTATCACCTCCAATTTTAAAGAAAAAATAGGGAGTAGCAGTCCTGCTGAAAATACTTGCAGATGATTGCGTAGCTATAGCTCAGGAATCAAATAAGATCCTTAGATAATGAAGCCTGTTCTTAGGTAAGCTAAAAGTTCATAAGCTTTGTCAATCATATGATTTATCTTGGGTAATCAACAAACAGCTAAAATATCATTTTACCTGGACATTGGCTCCTCAGAAAGGAGCCAGAATCTGCAGACAGAGGAAAAGTCCTGAAGGGGGGAACTAGTTCTAAAAATAGTGGAAGGCAAATACAGTGAATACAAAGAAAACAGGAAACTGCAAGGGAGGGGAGGCTTTAAGAGGACTGGATTTAGTCCTGTTGGATAAGGGGTTTTGCACCCTTGCAATATTAATTGTAATTAGTAGGATGAGAATGCTAATATTACTTAAAGCTTATGAGGCAGATTGAACGCTGTCTCCAAAACTAATACAACAAAAGACTGCTGAAAGCAACAGCTCCCAAACTAGGCAGTGGGAAAATGGAAAGATAAACATACGAAGTGACAGTGAAAGAGGATTAAGTCTGACAGTTTTCTTAGAATAAGAGATGATGTCTGGCTCTTTGAGCTAGGTAAAGAGAGAGCAGAAAAGCCAAGGTTCCTCAAGAGGGAGGGAAAGGAGATTCTCAATGCGCATTAACCCCTCTCCAGGTTAAATGACCTGCACTGCTAATGAAGATGCACTCACACAGAGTTAATGTCATTCTTTTACCACATCCTTTAATAACTGCTTCTTCCCAGCTTTGTCACCCTGTCAGGTTTTTGTAGCTGGTTCTGTTCTCCTGGTACGCAGCCAGGAGTTGTCTTCCTTGGTCTTGTTATTACTTACTTTAAGTGTTAACCTTGTTTTGCTTCACAGGATACAAGGTTTGGACAGTGGAGTACAGCTGCTTTTAAAAGTTCTGAGGAAGAAATGAAGTTTTTTAGACTGATGGGTGGCTTTAAAAAGGGCTCTGTGCCTATCCAAAATCTCTCAGCAACTGCAAACAAACCGAACATGGCTCTGAACAGGGAAGGGCAGGAGAAGTTACAGCAGGCTCTGAAGATGGAGTTTGATAAAGCAATGGACTTGAAGCAACACAGAGGAATTGGTCTTGGATTTCAACTTACTGCCAACAAAAAAGGATACATAGACAAATATACATCTAGATCTATAAAATTTGAAGATTAAAACTCTGAAGTAATAAAAAGAATGAAAATTCAGATGGCAATTTTTTTTTTTACTTTTCAGATCTTTTTACTTGAAATAAAATAATAAAATTGTTAAGAAATTTGATTTGTGAGGCACTTTTAGTACAAGTTTTCAGCTACATACACTGGTGGAGCTGGGTGCTCACGTCAGCTAAACAGTAAGTTTTTAAAACCTTTAGCAGGTTTCTTCTGCCAGGCAAGGCACAGCCTCCTTCAAAGATTGAAGATATGTGTGCCATGCCTGCAACTAGATATTTTTTTAAATGCTGATTTAATAAACTTATTTTTAGCTACATCTTAGTGACTCAAAGGGATTTTAGTTTTCTGCAAAATCTTCATATTTTTACATTCAGTGAGTGGTACAAAGTGATGAGATAAAAAACATGCAACAAGAATGGTTTAATAATTTAGGTGGTATTTATTATCAGCTTGCTAACTCCTTAAATATATGGGTCTGTCTAAACAGACTACTTGTTTAGCCTTAACAAAATAAAACATTTTTGTGCAAAAATAGATCCTGATTATCTGTGTAAGGATTTCATTAAGAACTTACCACTAAGCAAAAGCAGCAATAGATGCAAGGTCTCAACACGGTTCCCTACTGTGGGATAGAAATGGTGAGAGTGAAATTTTATTAGGAGTAATATCAGTACATGTAACTAAATTTCACAAGGGTAAGGTGATAGATGTGTATATGCAAACTCCCCCAGAACACACAGATGAACTGCAAATTGTTTTATTCAGTGATAGAGTACTTTGCAAATACTGAGTACTTTGCATATATTTCCTTTTTCATTTGCAGACAGCACTTAAAGATTCCTTCCATTCTGCAAAATGTGGGACTAAAATGAAAACATAAACATGTCTGTGAAAATGTATTGTAGAAATTAGAACAGTAACACCTCAGCCGTTTTTCTCTTCTACTGGAACCAACAAAACAAATGCTGGCAGCATCCCAAAGCAGAGAGATTACTTAGTAGGATTATTATATTGAAATGCTGCTTTCTACACAAGAAAAAGACTATTCTACAAGTGGGATGAAGTTTTGAGGCTGTGAATTCTTTTGTGCAGATTATCTTCTTCCTCTTTTGTTAAAATTACAACAGATTAGATTTTGAAAGGCTTTCACTACCACAAAGGTTCAAAATACTGTTTACTGAATGTAAATCAGCATTTAAAATATTATTTTATGTTACAGTAAAACCGGAGACAGAAATTCATGTTCAATTACTGCACTCAGAACACTTTTACCTTTACTGCGCCCAAGTAAATCTGTCACGCTAAGTAAAAACACACTGAACTCCTCCAGTCAGAATCTAGATCAGTGATTTTTGGCCTTGGCTACGTGCTCTCTTGTACAGGTGACTCCTTGGAAAAGAGACATTCATCAGGTCCTGGACTGCAGAGGAAGCCGAAGGGCCAAGTCTGTGAAGTGACTCATTTCAGGTTGTTGGCTTCGCCTCTTGATGTATTCCAGTGTTTTCACCTGGGTTTGAAAAGAAAGGGATTGGGAGATTTTTAGTGTCGTTGTCTTTTCTCATTTCATAGGCCATCACTTCATCTTTGTATACACACTCCTGTGATTTTCCATAAGTTTCACTGGCTATGTCAGCACTTGGCATTTCTTACTGATTATCATGTGTATCTGTCTTAAAGGCTCTCAAATGCCACTTTCCAAGCTTATACCATAGAGTTCCTCCACAAAATAAAAATGCTGTATTTCTCTTAGAGCTAGTTTTCTGTTCTGAAAAAAAGTTACAGCACCCAACACTTTCAGGTTCCTTAATGCTTGACACAGGATTAAAGTTGCTAGAAAGATACAGAGCACTTGAAAGAAGAGAAGCTGCTTATTCATTAAGAAGCATTACAAAAAATAAGTTGTTGGGGTTTTAAGATTTTTTTTTTTTTGGAAGAGAGCAATTTGTAAAGAGATTAGGTTTATTCAGATCAAGAAAATATTACTTTTCCCCAAATAAGGAGTGGAAAAAGATCTTGAGAACTAAAATTTTTCTGCATTATGTTTTCCTTACCATAGTCTTGGTGTCAGCAAAGCCATGTTTCTGAGCAAGATTCCAGAGATTGACTGAAAGCTGGTTTAGTTTGTTGTTTCGTAGATCCCCGTGAGCTACAATAGTGTTAAAGAAATAGAGTGCCAACTGGCTCTGCCGCTTCAGGGTCTACAATGAAACAAAAATATTCACATGCTACCATATAATCACCCCCAAATATGCAGCATAACCTCACTGGGTTCTCTGAACGCTTAGAAGTGCAAAGGGCACTCCTTTTGTAACACACAGCAATAGTTACAGACCAAGAAGACAGGCAGAGTTATGTTCCATTCAAAATGCAACAAGTAGTGATAGTGAATCAATGTACGTTGCTGTAAATGAAATAATTACACAAAACTCCTACATCTCAAACCACTTTGTCACAGCACATTATGTAGGTCTGACACATTTTTAACTCAAGACTCCCTACAATTGCATAGAAATCACTCTCCCACCCACCAGCCTTGCACTTACAGCACCATAGCTCTATATATTTTAGAGAGACCACTATCATCAATTTAGATTAATGCAACTTCAGGCTTTCTTCCAGCAGTCTATTCTACATTTATTTATTTAAGCAAAGATGTTTTATTTCCTGCTATTCTTTCACTGAAACTTTGGTTATACCAACATATTTGCACCATATTTGCAGCTATTTCCCCTAAAATGGTGAGGAAGGCCCTTAAGGAGGACCCCTCCCTCATGGTACTCTGCCATGGAGGGCCACCAGCCTTTGTGGAGGAGTCCTGGGGCACAGACAATCCAGCTCTAAGCTTACAGGGCGCTCCCACCCTGATTTGAAGTGAGTGGAAAACAGAAATTAAAATGCTATTGCAGATTCTGCTGATTCCTATAGAGTAAGTTTTCACAGTTAAAAGGATGAATTATTATTGGATGCCTCTGAGCTGTAGTATTTGTTTATACTGCTCTGCTGCAGCTGTCCTTTGTTCTTTGCTCCAGAAAGCCCATTGACAGAGGCACAGCTCCATCTTACACAAACCACAGCAGTGCAGTCCTAGTTTACAACACAACTGTCAGCTGAGCACCCCAATTAATGGACTTAATGCTGCACTTTACCCCTCTCAGTTCAATTCATACTGGGGTAGCTAACACACAGTGTTCAGAGACAGGGTTACAAGCTGCATAAGCCACAGATTGGGGTAAGAGAAGTGCAGGGACCTCTGACTTGTGTGTTCCTGACATGGTACTGATGTAGCCATGCAGTCTCTGCCCTTTCCCTAAGGGACTGAAAGTAAATTAATTTCTCACTGCCAGCAGAAGGGAGGTCAGATGCTATTAATCAAAGAAATGGCACACACTGAGCTATCAGTCCTCCAGACAAATATGGAAAAGGAGTAAGCCATGCTATGAAGGAACTGACCACCTAGAAAAGAGGCTAAGCATGCCCCAAACTAGAAGCATCACACTGCTACTGTATATATGTGGCACAGTAGATCTGTACATGCAGAGACAATTTGCCATATCATGAAATTATTTACTAATTTGAAACACAGGTACTTCAAAAGGACCATCCTTCGAAAAGGACTCAGAAACAAGCTAGCAGAATGAGAGGCACACTAACTCTCATTGTGTTGGGACAGGTATTACAGACAGGATTTTGGCACCTAGTCCTCAGTTACACGACACCGAGTGGAGAGAGAGGCAGGCTCAGGTATGCAGGAAATCTCACCATGACTGAAAATGAACAAGGATTGTCAGGCAAGGCTCAAATGCTGATGAACAGGAATGTTTGTGTAACATGGCACTGACCTCCAACCCAAGGGATGCATCCATGCCAGCACCCTGCCAAGCCTGGCAAGACTGGGCTGTGGGTGGCACCCCCGCTCACAGGGTATTCACAGGCAGCAAGGAGAAAGCAACAGCTCAGCTATTTGGCAACCACACACATCATGGGACTAGCAATTCCCACACCAAAAAGAACTGCCAGCCTTCTAGGCAGCACATTTTCCATAATCCTTGGAATAATGCTGATGACAATGAAACAAAGAACAAACTACATGGTGCCAGAACGTGACCCTCTTGTGTTCTCATCCCTCCACCAAAGTGCAGAGTAATGACCAAATTTCATATAGCATAACAGAAAAAAAACCCATAGTCTTTCATACAATGGGCCATGTAACATTCTGTTTCACAAAACTCTACCTCTTCTCAATTTAAAACACACCCCCACACAGAGAACCGTGTCCAACTCTGCTCCTAGTTCAGTATTCAAGCACATGTGAAATCAACGGAAGTTGTTATGAGTTTATACAAAATTCAAAATCAGTTGTGTTGAAATAAGAAGCCTCAAGAGCATTTCTCCTGCTCCATTTTTGATACTTACTATAAAAAGTCCAGTATCTACCATGCAGTACATGGGAAGACTGCCACCCTAACATGGCACTGCCAGGGGCACAACAACATGCTCCTGATAATTTGGATCAAAAGTCATGTTTGAATAAAACATACATTTATTACTGAGGAGCAAGAAGCAAGGTATTTACATTTCAACAAAACCTGGAGCATAAGACCAGTCTTCCCCACACACAGAGAGGATTCACTGCTACTCTCATGACCAGAAACTGCTTGAACTTTACAGAACTGTCCAGAATTGAAAATTTCCATTCCAACACTGTCACATAAATGAAGCATTCTCTAATACTGTGAAAAGGCCACGCTGTGTTAACAATAAGATGCATTGTTCTCTTCCAAACTGCCATTTTGGTGAAAGGATTTTATTGTGAGAAAAAAATATTTTCCTTTACAGCTTTTAAAGGAAATGGACCAATAAAAACGCAAAATCATCAGAGGCTTGTTCATTTAAATGAGCAGCCAAGAAGATGAATAATAAAAGGTCACCAACACTGAAGCAATCCACATACCACAGTGATTTTATGACCAGTTCTACTTTAGCACAATTAGAGATCTCTGACAATACTCTCATCACCTCTATTTCCTCAGCAACAACAGCTTCCTCAAACAACTAATCATTCTTAAAAACCAATTTTTATCTAAATCTCTCAAGGACTTTTACTCAACAATGCAAAACAAATGCTCCCCCTATGTAAGTAAGGATGGACAGAGGAGTAAATCCAAGGCTGCAGAGGCAAAGGCAGGCCAAGGACCTATATTCGTGCTGCTTAGCTTTAAATCCAGTTTTCTATGCAACAACAGCTTCAGTGAAATAACACAGGATCCCATTACTCAAAGTATTATGCTTGAAAGCAGAAAACAAAAAAAAAAAAGCCTTTCAGAAACCATGGATTTCAAGCCTTACCAACACTCCTACCCACATATTCCATATAGGAGTCAGATGCAAAATAACCCTTAATATACAACCCACAGTCCTGAAAACTGTTAAAAATCTCCTTCCTAGACCTGCTTGGACATTCTTATCTGTGCTAGAATGGTTGTTTCCTGCTGTTACCGCTCTAAAAAAGAACTACCATTCACTGTGGTGTTGTGTACAATGATGCAGAGGCATTTGGGCCAAGGGTTTATTCATCTTCCATCCCTACAACTGCACAACCAGGATAGCAAAAGCAGAGAAAAAGCTAAACGTAGCACAGTGTCCTCCCAGTATGTATCACTTAACACATTCTGTATTGGCAAACACTATGGGCTACTGTGCAAACAGGCTATCTAAAAAATTCCATCAAATCAATCATCCCCTGCCCTCCCATTCCAGGCTACAAGCCACAAGATTTCCATCAATAGAAGCTGTCCAGTAAGTGGTGATTAGGAAGCTGTGGAGGGGTTCAATCTCAGAAGCAGGTATAGTAACAGAACAGTGAGTTCTCATTATTTCAGTAATACTGACAACATTCGTCACCTGCCTTTCACATACAATCCATTAAGCTATATTTGATCCCTCAGAGCCTCTCAACTCCAACCAAGAAATCCAATAAGCTGGATGGAGTTTTCTTTATTTAATATCGAAAAAATACACTAAAATCAGGGTAAAGACAAAATACCTTTTTCCTCCCTCTATACCTCTCTCCTGACTTCATCCTAGTGTCTGGTATCTGAAACTTTTACTAATTATAGGTGGCTTTCATTGTATTTTACTCAGTAATAGACTAACTGTGAATTTTCACTTTGCTCTTTACAGAACTGGACATTTCAGGTTACTGCTAACTCATCTGGCAAGAAAATACAGTTTATTCCCTGCCCTTGGCAGGGGAGTTGGAGCTTCCAGCCCAGAGGATTCCATGATTCTACGATTCACAGAGTTGAGAGCCAAGAGGAAACAACAGGAAGGATGGACATGGAGGAGATATTAGGTATAACCATACTGCAATCAAAGGAGTGACTGTGGCACTGCCTCCAATTCTGTCTTAGGCCAATAAGTGCAATACCATCATAAAGCTCCTTATAGTCAGAAGGACTCACAAGAAAAGAAGTTATTCCACACTGACCATCATATTTCCATGCCCAAACTACACCAGGACTCAAGCTGGTTAATTTAAAGCTACCTCTAACCCCAAAGAGCATCACGTTTCCATAACCAGACTACAGCAGGACTCCAGCCAGTTAATTAAAGCTCACTCTAAGCTCACTCTGAGAGCAGAGTGCTGCTCTGCAGTGATCATTCTGTACTGCAGCACAATCACTCCTTGGTGCACGGCCACAGTCGATACCACAGCGTGCCAGAGTAGCCTCTGCTGCCTGTCAGCTCAATGACCCATCCCCAGCCAGCACAGAGCTGAGCAGGAAACTCCTGCCTGCATCTTAAACATGGATTATAACTGTAGCATCATCTATTTCACATCATTAGGTGTCTCCACCACAAGCCTGCCTACGTGACAGACTCACTTTTTAAACAAGTAGAATTACCCAATTTCCTCTTGTTTAAAGGAGCTTTTGAAAAGACCAGGGCCTGGTCAAAGGTGGTGCATTTCTTCAAATTACTTTTGGGATTGTATTGAATCAAGCTGAGTAAGAACATACCTCTTCTTTTCCAAGGGTTTTCAGATGATCCAGGATCTGTGCTATCACTGTTTCACAGAGTTTATTAATTTCAGCCAGGAACTTGGAGTCTCCACCATACAAGGCATCATTGGAATCAACTGCAGAGATGAATTCAAGCTTAGGTCTGGCTAAAGAGCTATGCATTTGTTTGCTACTGAAAACATCAGCTATTGATAGAAGACCACATTTGGAAGTTATAAAATGGCCCTCTTCCACGAAACACGAATAAAACAATGTTGTTTAGGTGCCTACCACTTGGTTGCCTACTATGTCTTTTTGATTTTAGGGACAAAACACTGAAAAGAATCTTCTAGCTTAAATAGCCTGTCCTGTATTCCTGGATGCCAGTCTCAAAAATATCTGCTAGACTTAATGCAAAACAACATATAGTGTCAATTTTCACTTTTTCCACAGAGACAGTGCTCCCATCACTTTAGAAGAGTATGGCCATCATCTTCAGTGGCGGCAGGACTGGGCCAAATAGTTATACTTTGTGAAAACAAGAAGATTTTCAAAAGAAACTGCATTTTTTCCTCTGTAAAATAAAACCATGATTACCTCAAAGTCATGGACAGAAATTCAGAAAGTGCATTTTCAGTTTCAAAGACCTTAAAGGGAGTCTGAAGGGAGAGAGCTCTTGAAGTTTTTAGAGCTTATATAATTGTGATTTTAAACATGTCTTTCAGCCTAATTTATTTATATTTTACTATGAAATAGGTTACAAGAATTTTGTATGTTTAAGTGTCGTCTAGGTAAATCAGAAAGCACAAAAGATAAAAGATGATCCCCTGTTTCCAAGTAAACTTGATTTTAAGAAGCTGAGGTACATGGTGCATCATCCTACTACAGGGTAAAAATTACAATTTATATTTCCATGCTTGTCTCCGTTATAATCTAATTAATTCAGATTTCTCATTTTAGGATTATGCAGCTATTTTGGTCATATAAAAAATGGAGTGAAAGGAAAAGCAGCTAAACGGCACTTCCTTACAGAATTTGAACAGCAGATTTACTGCAGAGAAGTAGTTCAACTGACAGCTCTTTTCTGTACTGCTAACTGCAGGAGATATTTTGTCATGGGTGGTGACTCTGACAGACTATTCACCAGAAGAACTGCAGAATATATTCCAGCCTGCCTCTCTGTGAAAGCCCTGTGCAACTAAAAGAAAAAGTCAAACTATCTTGGCCTCTCTGACTCACTAATCTTCCAGTACGCTTTAACAGACTCCTTTATTACTCTATCTTCATTTTGTAATCTATAATCAGAAGACAAATACTCAAATTTTAAAACATACCAAAATATTATTGCAAAAAAGATGACAGCTATTTTTAAAAATGTAAAATCTTCAGAATTTTCTAGCTATTCTATTTTTATAATTATTTTTATAAATTATCATTGCAATTTCCAAAACTGAAAGCCTGCCTTCAATACATCATTTAAATAATGGAGACTAAGCTTTACATTCTGAAAACTGGAGTTGTTAATAAATGTGAATGAGGCAGCAATGATAAGCATAAATCGAGTTGATACTTTAGACTAAAAAAAAACCTTCCATATGTATAAAGTTCTAATATTTGCTTGAAAAGTTCACAGTTATAAGCATTTGCACCACCAGGAGCAAACCAAGTAACCCACTCTGCACAGATTCACTTTAAAGGACAAACTGTGCATCTGTTCAGGAGCCACCTCCTGTGATTATTTTAAGTTACAATACCTGGAACTGGATAGAAAAATAACCCATTCTGTAAGACTGACTACCACTGATCTTCAGTAATGAGGTACAGTGGTAACACAATACCACAAATTGCATGGTGGGAACGCCAGGACCTGAGCCCCCCTCAGGAGTTACCTTTATCTACATGGTAGATATATGCTTCTTGAGTCATTGCAGACAGCAGATGCAAAACATTAGTATAAATCCTGACTTTGTCATCGCTGTTATCCTCCCAAGTATAATCCTGGATCACATTTAGTAATCCTCGCACAAGAAACAACACTCCTTGCTCTGGATGGTCCTACAGAAAAGAAAAAAGATAGGTCAAAACCAACACCACAACAACCCTTCAAAAAATAGGATTATTTGCAGTCATTCAGTGGTTTAGAGTCACAATATAAGCTCTACAAAAGCAAAATTACAACATAATTAAAGCTGACAGCTACTTTTCTCAAGTATGCTTCCTGCGGATACTTTTAAAAAGTTGTTCCAGTTTCCATCTAAAATGTCCATTTGACCCACAATCAGAACGTCATCTAGGCAGCCTCCACAGACAAACTTTGAAATGCTTTGTTTTCTAGTCATTGAGGAGTAGTATAAAATTAATTGTCAGCTTCTTAACAGCTAAGCCTCTAAAATTAAACACTGGGTAGATTTTTTTAATAAAACCATGTCAGTAAGCTGTAGTATATAACTCACATAATTATGAGTTTCAGAAGAACACCTACACTGGGAAGTCAGAGTTACAGACAATCAACAATCTTTTAACATGAAAGGAGTAGAGAGATGTCTGCTTTACATAAGCTGGGAGTTTTTGCAAGCAGCTTTAACGCTGCACCAAGCTCATTTCCAGCTGGCAGGTGGTGCAGTGATACCAACACACGTAGGACAAATTACAGTCCACTGAGGACATTTCCTTCTGATCTTCTGTAAAGTAAAGAGAAGAAAAAAATGACAGAAGCTAATTTCTAAATCCTGGCATCTCATTGCAAGTTATTCTTCATGACTGAATCTGAGGGGTCCGCTGGAATAAAGAGAATCCAATGCTCTGACGACGAGGATTTGGACAGCACCACACTGTGCTGCTTCACCAAACATGTAGTCAAATTAAAAAGGAAGGAGAAAACCATAAGGAATGTTTCAGTGAGGAGGAACAACCTGTTTTTTCCAAGAACAAATTCATATACCTCAAACTTTTTTTTCTAGTCTTCTGGATTAATTTACAATTTCCCCTCATCTTTTAGCTATAGCTGGAAATATTGGAAGGAAAACTATATCTCTCAATTTGACCATTAGTTAAAAATTGGAAGGGTGAGGGAATGGTTGTACTTTGTGAAATATTCATCAGAAGAAGAAGCAAAACACATCTTCTAAATATTGTTTTCACTCAAATGATTAGGCAGCCTATAACAAAGTAACTGAAACTAATAGCAACTAGGGCTCTGTATTTTCCCCCTGCTAAGGTATTAAATTTTTTTTGAGTGCTTAGGTAATAAAACAGTAAATTATGTTTACACAATTAAATGATGGTGAGATTTCGTTCTACTCCCAATCAAGAAAAGTGCAAAGTACTAGTGAGACACCTCCCCCTTCACAGGTTCTGCCTCCCCCTTTTCCATTGGGGTGAGTGATTTTGCAGCCAATGATCAAATCAGTTCAGCTTGCTCATAGAAAACTAATCACTGCATTCACTGCATCTCCCACTCCAAAAGCCCAGCCTGCTCTAAATTTTTCAACAGGAAAGCTAAAATAGTCTGCCAGCCTATGTGCTGTTCATGCACACACAACTTACCGGAACAACTAATAACGTGGAAAAAAAATTACAAAGGAATTCCAGGAGGAAGGCATCAGAAGGTCGCATCTTTCCGTCTACACTGATCATTTTTGGCACTTCAGGAACGAGGCTCACTGCAGCTTTGAAAAAAGCATCAGCTACAAAATAAAAATAGAGTTGCTGTATTATCACTTCAGCCGCGATGGCAGCCGCGCCTGTGCCCCAGTGATTGCTCCAGGTTTGATTCCAACAGATTCCAGAGAATGAACCTGTGCTTAACTGCAAAGAAACTCCAGACTCAGCATTCAGAATCTGTGGTAATTCAAGTGATACTGTTTCTTCAAAAGAAACTCCCACCCCACTCAAGACTTTTGAAATTATAACTCTTCCCTTTTGCGAAATAAGGGGACACCATCATTTCACATATAATGCATATATAATAAATAATAATAATAACAATGTATAATAATATATAATAAAAGAAATTAGCATATGATCAAAATTGACTCATCTAAAGAAGTGCTTATGCCTGAATGATGGGGAATCCAAAGGGGGGAAAAAAGGTCATGCTAGCTTGTTCACCAATTCATTCACAAAAGGCTGTTAAAGTTATAAGGAAGTACTGACAACTTCATTTCTCTAATTATTTATAATCATTAAAAGTTAAACATTTATATAATACCAGAACCTGAGGTATTACTGGTTACCTAGATAAAACATTTCTTTCCAAAAATCACAATACAAGAATTAGAGAAAACATCTACCATCGTGGCCGTGGTATAATAGTTATAGTAAGAGGTTTTTCATAACTCTTTATTGTGCCTCTAATCTTACAAAAATATAAATTCCAAACACTAGAACATCTATTCCTTGGTTTATTAACATTCACAAATTAAAAGCAACAATATTTTCTCTCTTCCACCAGATGACCCCTTATATATGCTGAGTTCACAAAAAACTTCTGACAGGAACACTGTTTTGCACTTTCTTGGTTACATTTCAGACTATCCAAGTATCCACAACTCACTCGAGTTGTTTAGCCATATACTTCAAAGCGTCCTTCTGAATTAATGCCATATCTTTATTTTACAGGAACAAGCACCAAGGCCACGAAATCAGATTTTATCAAAGAGAAAAGAGAGTTCCTGGTGAAAGCAAAGAGGTGTTACATGGCTGGGATGGAGATACCACTGACAGGCAAGCATGGACATTTCCAGGAGCGCAACTTGCTCTGGAAAAATTCATTTGAGACTCCAAGAAAATTTGCTAAATATAGTACCAACTGATATCTAATTTAAGCTTATGAGGAATACCAGGGAAACATGTGCTTTGGAAAAACTGTAGTTCTTCTGACTCTTATTTCTTTTCAGCACATGAGGGCTCAAGCCCTTCTGAACTTTTCAGTGCTTAGAACACAGACCCTTTCTGTCACACATCGTACTGCCTTTTATTGTGCACATTTATTTTGAGGTGAAAGAATGTTTTTTATTTATTTCAAATAAATTATTTCATAGCAGTTTAGACAGCCAACCCAAAAGAAGGTAAGTAATCTTTCTCTGAGCTTTAGTAGAGGAAGGAAAGCAGCAGCAGATGTTCATTCTAGCACAAGTAAATGAATCACTGTCACTTCCACAGTTGTCTTGGCAAAAAAAAAAATAAAAGTGCATGTCCCACATCACCATACAATAAAAACATGTGACCAGACAAACGAAAAATGTGCCTCAGAGAACAGTCTGCATACCAAAGTACCAGTGTCTGTGCAGAGAACACTCCTGTTACGAAATAACTTCAGAAGGCAGGACGAGAATGACCTGAGCAGCAACAGTGAAAGAGAAGAGCTGCAAATACCTCACCCTAATTTACTGCTCTCCCAGCAATCACAGTCCTACACATTCTCCTCTAAACTTCAGCCCTAACACAAACCCAAACCCTCTTATCTTCACTTTGAAAAACTGAAATTCGATTCAATTTACTTTTCTGGCCCTCCTGCCATTGCTGTGAGTAAGAGCTGCCTTCTCATCCGGCTGGGCAGCTCCAGGGCCAGGAGCATCCTCATGACACCGGCTGGGAAGAGCAGCATGCCCAGTTCCTCTGCAGGTGAGTGCTGCTGGAATGAGGAGAGACCTGCCCACACCACAGATGGCTCACCGGGCCCCGCCTGTGCTGCCACAGGGTCTGCCGTGCTTCCAGCTTTATCTGCCCTCCCCATGGCAGTCACAGAGCAGCTGTCCCTGGCCACTGCCACAGGGTCACCCTGCAAACCCCACATACTGTCACTGTCCCAGCACAATGGAAAGGCTGGGGGGCTCTTTAATCCTTGTTTCTTGTCGTTTTCCTCCTGCTTTCCCCCCCGTGCAACAAGGCAAGTCAAAAAAGCAATTCAGCACAAAACAGTTGTGTTTTACTTCAGTATATCCACTCGTGCTGGCAAAGGAAAGTATGCTCGTTTTGTTGCAAGTCCTGCCAATCTGTGCTAACCACAAAATGGTTTTATGCTGGAACACTAAAAGCACATTTATCCAAGATATATGTGCTTCATAAGAAGCAAGAATAAATGCATATTCATGCAAAGGTTTCTATTACACACTGCAGAAAGATACTTGTCCTCCAAACACTACCATCCTATTCACATGCAGGGAGGTGTCAGTATGCATCACATACTCTGAGTTTGAAGAAAAAGTTCACTAAATAGGTTGTCACAGACATGCTATTTTCTTAAGAAGCATGAAATGAACATCAGTGTTTAATTCTGAACCACCTTAATTATGACATTGTGCAATGGTGATTTCTCTGTATCTTTAAAAGTCAATTTTTAAAGCTATTACTGTAAAAATGTTTTAAAACAAAACCCTATACTGCTTTTCCTGGCTTCCAAAAGGTATAAGGAACCACTTAAAAAGCATCAAAAACCACAATGATGTTATGTTCTGGATTTAAAAAAAAAAAAAAGGCTGCTTTTGACAAAACATGTTTTCTTATCTGCCTAAAGTACAACACCGCTTCTGAAGTGACCCCCTGTTAAACTGGATAAGGGGAGAGCAGCCTGTGCACTACAACAAATCATCATGATGAAGCCTTCCCAGACTGCTGTTAATTTCTTGTGCAGTGCTCCGAACATAACATACTTCATGCTTCGCTACGTTTATCCTTTCACAGCAGCTCCTTCATTTTGGTTGACCATAATCCTATAAATCTTTCCTCCAAGCATACATGCTGACCTTCAGGCTACAAAAACTAACAGTCTTGGATAACCAAGTCAGCACTTCAGAAATACCCTCTTACAGAAGGAAAAGCAAATGAAATTGGTGTTGAATGTTTTGCTATTGACAGTATTCATGATGGCACATGAAAACACACATTTAATTATATCTACACACAACTTTACGTACCTCCATATATTTATATCAAACTTTTTAGAAGCTAAAATTCAGCTTGCGTTGTATTTACTCCATCTGTGATAGCCAATTAAACTGGACAAATTTAAGATTTCAGGCAGGCAAAAAGTCAAGAGGGAACAACGCCATTAGAGATGGGAAAACAATTAAGCTCCTTAAGTCCACCTTCAAAGAGCAAAAGGGAGCGAGCTTGACATACCTACCCAAACTATTTTTAGTCCCGGGTACAGTTACAGCAGGCTAAGTCCACCCAAAGGACAAAACCAGGGACCATACACAGCCTTCTGCATTCCACACCACTGTCGTGTCTTACAACACTGTCAAACCTAATTTAATACTCTGAAGATTTTGCTTCCACATCTGACAGGTGCTGGTAATTCAATGAAGTCCTTGTACTACAGTGCAAAAAAAACTAATTGGAAGCAATTGTGGGGGTTTTGTTGCCTTAGTTTTTCTGTTAAATGAATTAATCCATTACTCTTTTGACAACCAAGCATTGCAAACATATGAAACACCTTCTCCTCACATTAGCGAGGTCACTGTGAGAGTTCTGCTACATTGCTGAAATGTGGTTTTCCCTTGAACTACTGAATGTTACTGTCCGTCTTAAAATTATCTGCACATCGCTTCCAATCCAGAAACTACAAAGAATTATTTGAAGCGACCAAGTTGATATCAGAAAATGAATGCCCTGCTGTTTGGTGAACTGGAATGTACTATGTTAATTCATACTATGAATTAGCTGCAGATAAAAAGGTAGTTATGTGGATGAAGCTTGCTAATGCCAGTTTTAGGCATAGCTCAAGTAGAGATTGTCAGCCAGGCCTTAGTACGTCCAGTGGCACAGAGAGGCATAAGTGGGAGGGAAGATGTGTACAGGGAGATGACACAGGATGAGCCAGGACACTGGACACAAGATATTTTATTCTTAAGTTGTAGCCAGTAAATGCAACACACACCATCACTACTTCCCAAAAAAAGGACCACAAATTTCAATCTGCCTCTCTGCATTCCATGTAATCCCTAAAGACTGTGAGGTAAAACATCAGCAGCAGTCTCTAAAGAAAGCTCCACTAGAAACACTGGAAATTTTGAAATAATAAATGCTATAGGTAAATACTAAGTTTCTCCTGGTTATTATGAGGTGAAAAAAAAAAACCAATGAACAGGCATATGGAAAAACACGATACATGGCTGAAGAGTCAATATGGTTTTTGCAGAGAGAAATCATTCCTCAGAAGTTTCTCAATTTTTCCAAAGAATCAGCAAGGTTATGTTTAAAAGTAGCTCAGTCAATCCAAATACCTGGATTTTAAAAAATATTTAAGTGTTCCTTATAGAAAAGGCTCTTTGAACAACAAAGCTAACAGAAGATAAGGAAGAAAGTCCTCATGAGGATACATAACAATAAAGGATGGGGTGGGCAGGGAAAGGAGTGGGAATAAAATGTTTTCACAGTGGAGCAAAAGGACTACTCCATTCCTTAAGGTTTTGCAGAGACATGTCCTTATGATGAGCTGGGAGGTGACAACGGTTGCAGACTAGTCTGGAACGTGAGTGAAAAGCATCACAGATGGATCTCATGATTCTGAGCAATAAGGCAGCAGATGAACTCTAATATTAGTAAGGCATGTGGAGAAAGAAACAGCCCTTGCTGTAAGCATAGAAAGATAAGCTCTAAATAGGCTATTTACACTCATGAAAGATTTTGGAGTTATTATGGATGGTTTCCTGAAAACTACATCCTAAACAGCTGTAGAAAAGGCAAGGCAATTCTAAGAATCATTAGGAGAGAAATGGAAAACTGAGGTGTCATTGTATCATTTATATAGCCGTTGTGCATTTTTACCTGGAATCTTCCCATTTCCAAAAGGACAAAAAGGTGCTAAGGCAGGGAACTGTTTCCTTATTAGAAAAGACTATACTGACAACAAATTCTTTAGAACTTACCAATCATCTCATAGACAGCAAGAAAATTGATTGGGAATGACTGAATTGTGCTCAGTATCACTTGCAGATCAGCTGCAAGCTCTGAGACATTCAGCTAACAGGTGACTCTGGAACTCACTGTCACATGAAGTTACAAAGGCCAAAAAGTAAAAATTTATTAAAAAATCTAATTACTAAGGATTGGTCCATTAATATTATTAAGTACCATGGTCCATATACAAGCTTTGCTGAAGGATGTATTTACATCACCTGCAGCTGAAAGCCAAGAAGCATCATTATACATTAGTGTTTCCTGTAGGTTCCCCTAGTAGATGCTACCAGGCACTTTCAAAAACAGGTCATGGGCTAGATAGACTTGAAGAACTGACAATCTGATATAAAATACTAGTCTGAAAAGCTTACAGAGACAGGGATGTCATCTCTCTCACATCATATGGAAAAGCTATTGGCTGGGATAAAGAGAGGAACAACGAAAAGCTCAGGGAATGAGAGAAGTTTCCAGCTATAGAAATCCCAGGTAAGAGTACAAGTCACAATTCTGTTCAAATAAAGCAACATTTAGCATTACTGATAATTACCAGTAAGGAAAACAATATTTCATCATTTTTTCTCAAAGCTCCTTTGCTACCTTCAAGGAAAACAGTATTTAAAAAGATAACATACATAAGAGACAACATACCCCAACCTCACCAGAGAAGCAAGAGCTAAAAAGTCCCAAAATCTGTAATCAGAAAAATCTCTTCAAGTTCTTATTTCTCTAAACTCTTTCCCTCAAATTCTCTCTATTTATATTCTTCAGATCTATGACGATTTTAGGAGATCAGGAAGAAACACTAAAAATTGTCATCTAATGCTACTGAGAAAATACTCTCAAACATTAATAGACTGTGATTTAAAATTGCTTATTAGATTTCCCATACCATACTTTCTCCAAAGTTTGGCTGAAGCCTGTCATATTTAAAGAATACTCATGGAAAAGTAACAATTTCTGCAGTGGAAAAGAAATTACTTTTGCAACCTACTAAGTGAAATCGTGTTTCAGCTACAGTTGGGGAACAGAACAAATACCTAGAAGTACATAAACACTGTATTCTTCCGAATTAAAATCTGCATTTGCCAAACAAAAAGGCCTGCGTCAGTTGGTCTGAGGGACAGATTCCGTTTTTACAGTTTTATGTTTGACAGTGTCGCAGGGAAATTAAGTCACACAGAATCAGCTGAATTACCTTATTCACTCAGCATGTCACTTCTGAAGTGAGGCAAGGATTTCACAGCCTTTAAAACAAAACTGCTGCTTAACACACATTACCAGAAAGTTACGTCATCTCCACCCACCTGCTGAACACTGTGACCAACAATTAAAAACTCATGCTGTTTGTTCTCTGACAGACAAAAGAAGCATTTCCACAGGGAGGAAATATGTGCCATTAAAATAGTACCTGTATCTCAGAAATCCAGAGGAGTGACACAACGGAGCACGTATTTAATCTCAATTTAGTCTCAGCACTCCCCATGGCAGGAAGCATGACTGATGAGAATTTATTCCTCTCAGCATGCAGAGTTCAGTGGCTCAGTTAAAAAAATGAGAAGCCCATGTCTGTAAAATCTCCCTTTTGAAGGTGAGCTCTTAAATAGGCTCTCCAGAGGTACAAACTATGCATCCAGGACAAAAACACCTAAAACATTTTGAACATAGCTACAGATTCATTTTATTTAAAGCAGTTCTTGGGAGCTGGAGACAAAAGAGACAATAGTCATGGTTCAATACATACTGAACAGCCTGCCCAGACAGACATCCATCAGTGTATTAATATTGGAATTTCATGAACCTATAAATTCACATTTCTGACCCAATTTCATTGTATTAAAGAAAACCTATTCCAAGAAAGATTACGATTACAATTTTCTAATACTGAAGTATTTGGGTGAGTTCAAACACTTGATTTGTGTGGCAAATCCCAGCAGGCAAGGCTCTGATTTGATAGAGGAAATGGGAATAGCAAGACACTAGGACTGATGGCCTACTACTGCTGCCCCTTGAGACTGGGAATGAGGCGAAACCAAACTCCTCCAGTTATAAGCAGATTAGCTGTGGCTCTCCAGTTGTCGGTAGTTTATCAGTGAAATCCTCAGACTCATAAACTTTATTTACTGTTATGATCTGCACATCCTCTTTATAAAAAAAGCAATTTTTTTAATTTCCCTTATCTACCCCAACACGTAATTCTGCTCCTTTTCCAACGGAAGTCGTGGAACTCAATTTTGTTGTGTGTATAAGTGAAAACTCGACTCACTCAAATAGTTAGACTCCCCCCATAGGAACTTAAAATTAAGAAAAACCCAAGAATTTAAGTTGTTAAAAACAACAGCTGGAATCTTGAAAGACAAACTGCACACACACCGCTCCATGAACACTCCACTGCTGACTGTGCTACGACATCAGGTACATTACCTTTCAATTTTATTTCTCTTCACAATTTTAAACCAATGAAGCTAATCCAAATCAGCATGAAATAAGGGTTACAGACAAAGCACAGTTTCACTTCCTGGCCTAATGGTAGCATTAATTGCACACTCTTAAATCTTCATTTCATGCTGCATTGGTTTTAGTAGATCGGTGTCTAATTGGCATCAGTTAACTCAGTCAACTGACTGGATTGAAATCTGCTGTTATGAATTAATCAGTTCTTCTTACCTCTTCTTGCTCATTCAGTTCGGATACAGATTAAACTGGGTTAGAAGTAACTTTCAAGGACACATTATCTGACTTCAGTGCATCAACATATGGAAAGACAGTTCACAAAAACTGTCCCAAGACAGTGCCTAACTGGTTAACACATGCTAAATTACTCATGCAAGTGACATGTCTCTGAATACAAATTATACCCAAAATAGCTTTTCCAAGGAAGCAAAAAAAGTGCGTAACAATAAACCTTGGTAAATGAAGTGAGTTACTAAACACCAGAGTTCTGCACATGTTTCATTTTAATAAAACTGGAGATGAACCAATTACTCCTCTCTCTAGCTTGCAGGTCTAAAATTCAGGCAAGTGTGGTTAATAACCATGCAGTTTAGAGACTGAATTCACAATATTTTGCATATACCTGCTACCTTAAAAGCTTTCAGATTGGGGATCTTGTTCAGTGAGTGCATTGTGTTCACATGTCAAACAGCTGTGCACATTTATAAACTCTCACACTGAAAAATCTGGACAATTGTTGGGGCCCAGGAGTCTCACTCAGAAAAGACTTGGATGACAAAAGTAGTGAAAAAGCAGTTTATAAATTGAAAGATTATTAAATAACAGCGTGGGCCCCAATATGGGCAGGGCATAATCCTCGAAGATCAAATATTACAGAAAAACTGCTTTGCATTTGCTTCCAACAGGAGAAGCACTGCAACACAGCAATAATAACAGAAACTGATACACAGGGTAAGGCAAACTGGTCAATTAAACAAATGCCAGGGGAAGAAAAAGCGAGTCCAATTTTTGTAACTCTGTTATCTACAAAGAAACTGCACAATACTAATTGCACAACAACGGACTTTGCAGATCTTTTATTTGCACAACATACTTGGACACAACAGCCAGCTTTAGTCCAAATCCCTCTGCTTTGCTATATGGGCAACATCAGATTTAAAACAAAGAAATACAACAGTCACCCTGCACTAAAAAGTCTTAATCAGCATCCTAAGTCAGCTTATTTGTGCAGCTGGAACTTGCTGGTAAATGCAGAGCTTGGAAAACAAGCTCTCGTGAAGAAGCACAGAGAATAGTAGCCACAACAAAAGATGTTGCAAAGTAATCCAATTTATTACTCTCACAGCTCCACTGAAAACCTTTAAAGGAAAAACATTTACCATCAGGGAGCAGACATTTAAAGTCAGGATTAAAAATTGCAAAACAAAGTAGAATGACATCATTTTAAAAAGGAAAAGAAAAATACTGCAAGCAGTTACAAGTATGAGAAGACTTTTGGAAGACTTTAGGTAACTGTCTTCCCTTTGTGACATGAACAGGAACAAAATCATATTAAATGGCAATACAGACTTAATGCTCACCCTGGTGCCAGAATAGCTCCCATTTTTTTCCACAAATCACATTTTGTCAGAATTTCCAATTACTTAACATTGAGCTAACAGAATGGCTCAAAACTGTGCTCAGGCCCTGGTTCAATTACTAATTTAGATTTAAAAAAAGAAAGAATATATATTTTTCAACCTTCATATGATGTGGTATCACTCCATTTTTTCACTCTGCTATAGTGGAACATTTTCTTGGTTAAGCATTTATCACACATGTGCTTCAATACCAAGTTTTTGCTGTTCCTGACCTAACTTTTAATTCTTTTCCAGCTCCTTGCAGGATTTTGTCAGCCTGTGAACCACTACACAGATGAATTAGTTTCTTCTTCCACAGTTATAATAAAGCACATCATTTGTGATTAGAATGCCTGCGTAATTATGCAGGAGAAAAACATTTCATGCTTTCCATAATTCCTAAGTAATTTAGGACACCCTACCTCATAGGCAGGACTATCTTAACTATAGTCAGCTGTCTTGGTTATTGAGATTACAGGATTTGTGTTAGAATTGAAGAGCTGCTTTAGTATGACAAGTTTTTACTCTAACAGTGCCTGAAACGGGGCTGTATGTTAATTACATTATAAATATTCATATGATTTATGATTTCAACCAAGTTATAATGCACAGCTAGAAATATTTCTGAAATAAGAGATCCTTTAAACAGACAAATTCATGCCTTACCTTGTGAAAGGCACTGATTTGCCAGAGCAACCTGTCCAGAGTGTAGGTACAGATTAAGACGTGTGAAGATACTGCTCAGAGATGGAATTGTAATGAAGCAGAAGGCAACACAAGCCTAAAGCAAATAAAAAAAATTAAACTGAATAAAATTCCTATCTCAGCAATCCTTACTGATTTTATACACAATTAGGAATCCAAATCTGTAGATCAGTTTTGAGAAAGGCTTTTGATAAAAGGCAAATATTACATTAAGCCCCAAATCAGCTACTTTAAATTTCTAACAAGTATTTCAGTAATTATAAAAATATTATTATTATTAGTTATTAGTTATTATTACTAGAAAAGCTCAAAACTTACACTGTGACTCTAGCTCAGAGGGATCCTCTCTCCCCAGGTAACCAGCCTGCAGCTCAAGACCACAAGCTAACTAGAAAAGCAGAGTGCTGCCCTCAGGGACAAACCAGCCGGTAAACTGGCCAAAGCAGGTGCCTTGTGTGTATTTGGGAGGAGCCCAGCGTGCTGCAGCTGCAGGCCCATGGAACAGCCCAAACATCTGGATGGAGCAAGCAGCCCTCAGGCAGAGGGGATTGGCCAGTGTCAGCCCAGCCATCCCTTCCAGGACGCGGCACAGGCGCCGTTAACAAAAGTCCGCCCGTTAATAGCAGCACGTCCAAAGTAGCTTCCCAACACATGGAGATGGAGACACCCTGGTTGCCACACTTCAGGTTAGAAGAGATGAACACAAGCATTTGGCACAGCCTGTGCGTAGTTCAAAGCACATCTGACCATATCTATACAGACTCAGAGGCACTAAAGCCGAAAGGAGCCCCTCATTTGAAATTCAAATACTCATTTCAGCATATCAGCTCTGATATTACAAGACAGAAGTTTGAATATATTTTTTACCCCGTCTCTCATTCTCTCTGTGTTGGAGTTACACAGAAATTTGGTATTTTATTTCAAAGATAAATTGAAAAGCTGAGCTTTCTGGAATTCACACAAACAGCTCTCCCGTGAACCTTCCTTTGGATAGGGAGTCAAATCTTGCTGCTCTTTTTCAGCACAATTTTAATTAAACTTCGGCACTTTTTTAATTAAACAGCAGCATTTGGCTTTAGAGAGGAAGGACAGATGGTAGCAAGAGAAAACGAGACTACAAACAGTGTCAAAAAGTACTAACAAACTAGTTTTTCAAAAATTATAAACTTCAGTGGCAGCAAATAGTATTCTCTGCAAGGAAAACAGGCCCAAAGTTTATTAGTCAGACCTACCCTGACAAACGCAGCAGTCTTTCTGGAGTGATTTCCTTTCATCACCTTTCTTGTTTCCATTGCTAGTTGGTTCACAGACTACACATGAAAATCAAAAGAAAACCATGAAATACAATGCACAGCCTGAGTGGCAGATAACAAACTGCATGTTTTACTGCACGCATTTAGAGAACAGCAAGAGTCAAAAGGAACCCTGATACAGTGTGCCTTCACTGTACTATTTAGTTTTTACTTGGAGAATTTTAGTGACTGTTCCTTACAGCAAATATGACTCATTTTGTGAAGGCAGACTTGTTGATTTATTCAAGCCTTTAGCCTATCCTTTGCTTCCCAGCTATAGTGTTGTCACCTCTTTCCTACCATAACAAACCTCTTTCCTACCATAACAATTTCTAGCTAACACACTGATTAAAAAACCAAAACACTAAAAATATTTAAGAGAAGATACAATGTTGCAAAGGAATCAGAGGCAGCTAGTGCTGACCTGTGACTCAATACAGAAAAGGGATTAACTTTCCCAATCATAGCAGGACTGTGCCTGAATCTGCAGCCAGACACAGTCTAATCTCTCCTAGATGGAGGATTATAGAAGAGGGAACCCAAATTCTGAATGCACAAAAAGGCCATTTATTTTATTAGACATGAAATCTCTTGTAGGATAGCCTGTTTTCTTTGTTGCAATGATACCACACGTGCCTGTCAAGCAAGAACTTCAGAGCGTTTAGAGGGATAAAATCAGAGCTGAGATCAAAGTTTACTTTATAAACATATGATAAAAATACTTCAGACTTATTTTGCCATATAATCTGAGCAGGGGCTGGGAGAACTGCAAATATATCCTCACTTAGTAAGGAAATGTAGATAAACTGTGGCTTACATGAATCAGCTGGACTAGAACAGGCTCCAGATTGCAAAACATTGACCTGGCTTCAACATAGAAACTCAGCTGTTGTTCAAAGTCACGGCCAAATGAAACCTATAAAAGACAAAAAACCCCTTAGATTTTACCACTGTAGGCCATTAAGATACATAAAACTGTGTGTGCAGAGTAACTACAGATATTCAAAAGTCAAAATCTGCATATATTGGTAAGAAAAAGCCTCACCAGTAACAACAAAATAGCACCTGGATAATCTCTGTCCTTTTAACTTTCTGCAATACTTAACCTTCAGGGACACATGAAAGATTTACTGGTGCGTTTTTAGTCTGTACTCCACATGACATTCTGCTTTACAGATCAAGTATTTATCAAGAAAACAAAATTTAAATCTTAGGTTTGTGAAGTGTTCTCAAAGCCACTCTTGACTCTTTATGGAAAAGGGACCAAGACCTCGTTTTGATCCTGCTTAAAAGGCAAAACAAAAAAAAACCCAGAAAACCAGAAATACATCTGTGAATCTGTATTCAGATTCCTGTAATTTCTAGTTGATAAACAGCCTCCAAGAGGCTCAAAATAGCATTTTTCCTAACTAGATAGACCAGAAAGAAAAGCAGGTTTTCTTCGAGTTTGGTTAATAAATACTCGCTTATATAGTATGGCAAAAGCCTGCAACCTTGTATTCTGGCAGGAAAGAAGTCAGAAAACAACCCTTGTGTGAGAACACCCTACTTCCAACCCTCTAGTTTAAAAAAACTCCAAATGCTGTCAGCTAGAGTGTCTCAGCTGTCAATTAAAAGCCTTCCATGAGAAACAGTCTCCAGGCAGTCTGTGTTTATGTATTCTATTGGAATTTTTTTCTAACAGAAGTAAAGGTTGCATTATTTATTATTTCTCAAGTCATATGCAAAAGATTTTTTTTACAAAATTAGAATAAAATTTACATTTAATTCATACAGCGAAAGATCAAAGAAACTGCACCAGAAAACAAAGGATTGCTGCTCACATTACAGACAACTGTCTTTGCCTTTCCTCTGTTTGTACAACTGCTGATTCTTGAGTCTCAATCTCAAGAAAACTCCTCTAGAAATACAAATTTTTCCACAAAAAGACTGACTGTAGGGATGACTGTTACAACTGCTTTTCCCTCCATATCTTAATGTGCACTGGTTTAAAATTCATAACTAGTCATTTTGCTGCTATGGGATTTTTTTCCCCTCCAAACCAAGACTATCAAACCACATCAAATTTTATTCAATGTGAGAAATCCTCCTAAAGGAAATTATACAATATTATATTGCATAAAAATCTTAATAAAGTGAACCTATACTAAAGCATATTAATTAGCAAATTATTACGGCTGAAGAAGATCAAATTGATAGAATTGTAACAAAGAGCAAAGAGGACAAGTAGAGACAGAGCCTGTCAGCTGGATGTGAAAGAAAAACCAAGCACTGAGTATGTGGTTAAAGAATAAAAACAGCCTGAGAAAGTCTCTCTAAAACAACCTGACATCTCAAAACCAGAGAACAACCAAAGATGTTATTGGGATAAGGGTTAAAAACTAATTTCAAGACAAAACACCTGGAGTTCTTGTGGGACTACTAATTTAATGATACAAATTATCTTATTTGTAAATTATTAAATCGCTTGTAAATTAAGATAAACAGAAATAAGAATAACATACAAGTCATATTTATTTAAAGCTGGCACTGGTTCCATTTAGAGCTGGGTGGTGGAACTTCATTCATATAAATCAGTGACCTCTCTGATGCTATAACAGACAAGATTTCAATTGCTGTTTAACTTTTAAATACTGGCTATTTTTTACAGGAGATTTACAAAAAGAGCAGAAAATATGATTAAATAAAACAATGTGTGAACTTTAAACTTTGATATTGCATCAGACACACGGGCTCTTATTCAACCACACAGGCATCTGTTCCTCATGGGGATCTCAGGAAAATCCAAGCTCTAAGGTAAACCCCACAGTTGCACACAATTGTCACTCACCATTTTTATGAATCCATTTATCAGAGCTGCTAACATTCTTTTCTCATCCTCAAGCGTAAGTGCACTAGAAGAGAAAATCTCTATGGTAAATTTTAGAATATTACTTATTAAAGGTTCAAATTATACATAATATTTTATATAACATTACATATTAAACTAATTTTCATATGAATGCCACCAAGTCAACCATGCAACAAACTAAGTTCCAGATTTAAAAAAAAAAAAAAGTAAAATTGCTAAGAGTGTCTTTAGATCTACAAAAACTCAGATTTGGGCCTGAGGAGAAGAAAGCTCAGATAATGTTCTTTACCGTAGCAAACAAATGGCTTCAGTCTTGTGTTGTAACATGAGAACTTAAGTAGGAACTGACTCCAAAAACCTTAAGAAACTAGCAAATCTATTCTTAGAAGAAAGTTACCCTATTTGTGGGGTAAAGCTTTTAAAATAGACTTTAAATAGTATATGTAAAGTGTATTTATTTTAGAAACAACGTTAGCTCATTGTTTGGTTTGGGATTTGTTTTGTTTTGTTTAGGGTTTTTTGTTCTAACTAACCTTGCCTCAGAATTAAAAAGATAATTAACATCACCTTCTTACAGTGCTGCTTTTTTGATGTTTTGGTAAGAATTGAACTAAAGTGATATATAAAAAGGAGTTTATTTTCAAGATTATCACAGATACCTATTCTATAGCAAGAGTCCAAAATCTGATTTGAAACGAATTTACCTCACATGAAAAGCCAGTAAATCAAACCCATTTCACTGAAAATGGATGAATAAAAAGTTAAATTACAATTAACTAATACAATTTAATCCTCTTACTATTACATACTTGGCTCCAGCTTTGACCTTTGGTATATCAGTTACCAATTTCCGACTCAGACACCAGATGGGAAGAGAACAATAGTTTTATTATATAAATTCAGTAAAGGAGGAAAGAAAACCTCAGCATGATTAGCTCATTAGTGCGTTGCCAGTCAAAAGAGTCAACTGATGGGCTCTGAAAGGCTCAGAAGGCCTGTAATGAGATCTCCAGCTCAGTTATAGGTTTCCAGTTCAATTCTGAATCAGACCCCCCCCCAGTCTCAAGGCTGTGACCCTCCAACAGCTGTTATGGGGTCAGCGAGCCCCACACAATGGGCTGGGAGTTTCCTGAACCAGGATACAAAAATAGATGCAGCAGTTACTTAAAGAAAACTAGAATTTATGGTGATTCAGGAACAGAACCAAGGTAATTATGTACACCATCTTATCTCAGCTAAAGGAACTGCTGGTTTAAGGGATTTTAAAAATCCCAGTAAACTGTCAAATTGTTTTGGCAAAATGTCAGAGGCAGCACCAAAGAGGGATTGCCATAAACTGCTTTATTTCTTTCCTTAATAAGCTGGTTTAGGTACAATACATTGCTCTATTTAAAGGCTGAAGCAGCTTTTAGTGCAACATGCAGCCAAATAAGGTGCTCTGACCCAGAATAAAGCACTCTAGCTTGTATAAATTGAAATTACACGCCAAATATAACTTCCTTATTGGCAAAAAAACTTGCATTCCTGGCCTATCAAGGCTGAGAAAGTTGTAAGTTCCTTTGCAGCATCTGCCATACTAAGAGGCTCTGGGCTCAGAGTGCCAAAAGAAACTGTGCCCTTCCAATTCAAGAGGAAAAAAGAAGGGATTTGTGCTCATGAGAGCATCAGGAAAAAAGAAGGGATTTGTGCTCATGAGAGCATCATGATTCTGGCTCTATTTTCAATCAGACAAAGATTTTGGTGTGATTTTTGCAAGTTACCTACAAACCACAACATCTCCCACACCGCGCAATGGCTCCTGAAAGAGCAACAGTGCAACGGGGCACCCAGGATCTCGAACAACCTCAGCTCTCAAAGTCAAGGGGAAAAGAGAAAGATATAGATGGTTCAAGAACTTCTCATTGGTTCTAGCTTCCTCTACGTAAGTTCCTAGAGGTCTTCCAGATATTCTTTTAAAGATTTCACACCCCTTTGTAATGGCTGAAAATAGTAGCCCTAAAAAAGGTGTAATTGAGTACGGCAATCTGTGCTTTAGGAGCTATGTGGTCACTTGAATCTCACAAATAGCTTATTGTTCGCTATAGCTCAAAGATTACATTGGTTTCACTCACAAAATATTTTTAAGATTGGATTGTGTACTGTCTCTGCTTCACTAGAAAACTCTACAAAGCCGTTGCTACTTTCCTTTTTAAAATTCTGCTTCAGTATTTAAAATACAGCAGCAATTAAAGAGCAAACTGTACTTGCTGCCACTTCACTGCACAGCTCTTCCCTCACCACTAATTGGATTCATGTCTTCATCCACCTTGAAACAAACAGCCTCAGCAACATGAAACTACACCAGGCAGCCAAACTTTGCATAAATGATAGTTATTAGTGTAAGTTAATCTTACTTCACAGAATCATGCATCGTCTTACAGATATGCAGAAGAGCATTGAGGATAACGGGATCCTTTGTCGATTCCTGCTGATGCCTAGAAAGTGTTTTAGAAAAAGTGATGAAAAATCTTGCTCTGTCAAAATGAAAAACAATGACTAGAATAACATTGATTTAAAGCATCATTCCTGTCGCCAGCCCTGTGTGACACTACACAAGTTTTATATTCATTGGTGAACCAACAGAACTCCAAAGATCACACGGTTAATAGATGTAAAATTCCAGCAAATGCCAGTCAAGAAATATTATCTTAATACACAGAGCTGTAATGCCAAACCACAGAATCTGACTCCTTAAGGGACGCAGCAAGCCAGACACGTGATACATTGAGGCAATCTAAGAACATCAAAACAAAGCAACCCTCGATCTCCCAAGATGTAATGTAATTTCTCAGCTACTTAGGGACAGCCAGGAAGGATAAATGTCACGTTTAGGTACAGAGGCACACGTGCAGTGCAGCACCACTAAGATGATTAAGGGGCCTCAGCATCTCCCATACGAGCAAAGGCCAAGGGACAGAAGGCTCAGGGGGCTCAGCAGTGAATACAAATACCTGAAGGGAAGGTGAAAATGAAAAAATGTTTCAAGGAACCTGTTAATTATTTGAAAAGGACTGTCTGACTTTTACGATACTGGAAGATATTTTCATTTTCTATGTTCATTTTTCAGCTGTGGCAATACTCCATTACACCGAGGCAACAGTTCTGTGCTGTCACAGCAACTGGAATGTGAAATAAATTTCATAAACCAACAAAGGCAACAGAGATTAAAAAAAAGCTCAGAGAACAACTCTTTTGTTAACCCACAGCAAGTCAGCAGCAATATAATCACTTCAATTTCAGCTTCCTTTGGGAACAAACAGTCCACCAAAAGATTAACAAAACTGACAGTTTTCTCTTTTCTTTCCCATAGCCTGGAACACCTTCAGCAGCTAAATGGCCTGACTCTTATATACTGGCTCTTCCCTAGCCATCTTTCAAGAAATTTCTCAGACCCTCCAGAGTGCATTTCACCTCAACAGTCTCCACTTACTTAATAAAAGATTCCATGATGCACTTGCAAACCTCCACTCTCACACTTTCCTTCTGGAACATATCCAGAAATGGCAAGAATTTCTCCTGAAAGTACAAACACATAAACAAGTCAAATTAGGTATGTTACCAAACAACACACTAAACCAATAAATATTTATGCCACAGTAACAAAGAAACCCAGAAAACCTAACAGCCTACTGAAAAAAGATCAAAAATTTTAATTGGAATAATGAATATTTAAATAGAAGCAGCAGAAAGCTCCCAAATATTTCTGCACTTACCTACTTGATAAAAAGTCCTCCCTCACAAATTCTGTGAATTTGTATACAATCTAAATATCCCACTCAGGTAAATTCCCTTGCAGAACCAGAGCAAAATAGTTCTTCTTAAAAATGTATTAACCAGAGTATTACTTACCACTGAAAAAAGCAGAGAGAAGTCATAGATATAGGTAATAACTTTCTGAATAATTGACTGCAGCTATAAGGGGGAAAAAAAAAAAAGGAAAATTATTATAACACAAGTTAAATTAAGACTATCCATACCAGAGACTATTCTCTTCTAGTTATTCATAGAAAAACTGCCTTGAAAGACACTTCCAGCATTCATCAATGTAATTTTTTTCCACAAAGCAAGCTAAACTACAGCTATGCTGTTCCTACACACTTTTCCAACATGCCCTTCAGAACCCATACGAGCAGAGTCTGACCAGGCTTTATCTGTCTTTTACTTTTCGTAGTTAGGCAGATTTTTTCAATTTAGAGTCTGCATGTCCTCCAGCTCTCTGCACTAAAAACTCCAACCAAATAAACAAACAAAAAACCTCCAAGCCAGTTTGTTAAATCTTCTTTTGCTGGCACTTTATCTACCCTCCAAGTAACCAGAAAAACCTTCTTCAACTAATCCATATCTCATCTGGCATTTGGTCTCAAGAACTGCACACAATAATTCACTGAAGCCTTAACAATGCCAAGCAGAGATGGATTATTTTATGGTTTACTTCTGCTTAAATAGCCTACCACAATTGCTAATTTCCTTCAGCAAACACCACTGTTGATGTAGGAGTTAACTACTGCTATTTCTAAATACATAAATCATTCAGGTTTAGCATTTCTCAGAACCGAAAGACTGATGAGCAGCGGAAAAAAAGGAGGAGTAAATCACAGCATTACAGTGTCCCAAAAAGCTTCCCAAATTACATCTAGTGTTTAAAAATAATTATTTTGTGGCAACATTCATCAGTAATGTTTAAGAATTAATTTTATTTCAGAAAATGCACATCAGATTTTTGGAGATTTGGCAAAATAAGTCGTTTACCTGTGGGTAAGCATCTTCGAATGCTCGATCAGGAGTCATGTGCTTGATAACATCAGCCAAAACTGTATTGACCTCTCGCTTCTGTGTAGCAAAAAACAAGGTCACAAAATACAGTAACAAATCGGCACATAAATCAAGTCACTGAACACCAGTTGAGGTGGATAATTTATTTCCATTTGGAAAAGAATCAGCTTTTTACAGAGCTCTAGTTAAGCCAGGAACTTTAGCCATAGCTCCAGTAAATCCTTACTTAAATTGGTCCATCTGCCATTAAAACAAAAGGATAAGAAAAATGCAGTGCCGCGGAGTGGTGAAGCTACAGAGCTGCATCTTTGGTCCTTATTAATCTTTCATGAAAGGAAACACATCTTTTCGTTCACTACTGAAATCCTACACACTTATATGGAATAGTCAAAGCTTCTCCACCTCTAATACCAAACTGCTAACACAGCCACTTAGTCTGTACCAGAAAAACTTTAAAGGAAACAAAGTAATCTTCACTTACTGTAAAATGTCTGCATGTATACTCCACCCACACTTCAGCACAGTTGATATAATCCTAGAAATACATGTGTCTTGTGATTACCAATATTTACAGGAGGCTACAAGAAATACACTTGCAAAGATTACACTTAAAAGAATTAACTCCTGAGCTATGATTCATGCAGACCTAAAGTTGCTTATGTAGAATTATGTTATGTAGGATTCAGCTATGCTTCAGCAGAGCTAAGAAAAGCAGGGATCATATGAAGATGTTACCAATCATCACATTTTTTTGCAACTGTGTGTATCTAAAAAAGCTAAACAATGCCATGCGAAGCATATGCTTATTGAACAACCAGCTACAATTTTGCCCTAAACCCAGAGTCAGGAGTGAAACAGAACACGCAATAACTCACCTGTGGGTTCTTCAGCTTTGTTATAACCTTCCAGGCTTCATTTAATATTTGAAGGCGATCGTTTTCAGGAGGATCAGCCAATGCCAAGTTTAATCCCAAGGACCGAAAGAGGAGATGCTGGAAGTCAAAGAGAAATTTTATATTAAAAGCAGGAGATGCATGACCCAACGCCGCTGTAGCAGGTAGAGTGTGCAGGAAGATTTTGAGATCAAATCAGCTTTCATCAAATGATGTGCAAGTTAGGGAGGCAACTAGAGCACAAAGAACTCTTGTCAGACGAAAAAAAAAGGATTTGTTACAAATTACATACAAAATTTTACCTTTGGGAATCCAGACTCATCACACTCTTTAATCATGGCAATGAAGTCCATCGACCTGGCAGCGATAAACTCTGCTCTGAACGCCGACATTACTGAATTCAACAGCAAAGCACTGCAATGAACACAGCACAGATCAATACAGCTCAACATCAACTCAAATTGGGCTGTCCCTGCATTTACATTAATCTGAACTTCTTAGACTAACAACTGTCCTGCATCTATTGTAAATTTAAAAGACAGGGGATAAGGAAGGCAAATTCCTTGCAAATCAAGCTTGCATGGATGAGGATTAATGGTGCATAAGGAAAACAAGAAAACATAAAGCCAGCCTGTAGAATACTTGTTCCACACAGGTGTTTTTGAAGCCATCATTTTAGCATCTATTTAACAGAAAGATCAAGCAAACCAGGAGTAGCTGACATATTTAGAAACTTATTCTCCTTTTTACTACAGTTCAGAAGAATACTTAGGGAGGGCAAATCCCCACTGAAAATTTTCTCATTGAGTTAAATTACATAAGCACTATAAAAGCCACATTTCTAGCAGCTGCATTGCTAGGATTAAAACAAGTCCAAACAGTCATGATCATATGATAACTGGCAATGACATATTTCAACATTTATGATTAATCATTCAGACACGTATTTGTGTTACTGTGAAGCCAAAGTCACCAGTGGAAGAGTGAACTCACTGCATTACTGTAACACTCAGTTTACTCAGCCATGAGTTAGGGCAGAAGCTTCCTCATAAAATACTGTGCCCTTCGTTTAGTCTAAAACAGACACTTTCAACTGGGGGCAGTTTACCTTGAGGGAAATTCAGTGGAGCGCTTAAAATAGCCCAGCACCCTCTGTGTTTCTGCCCGAGCATTAGAGGTCCCATCACAATTTGACTGGAATTTACATTTTATCATTAGACAAGTACTTCCAGTTCACTAGGCATATGCTTTGCAATACAGAGGACAGGCTGTCACTTTTCACTTAGATGGTTGCAATGTAGCTCATGGAACACACTGAGATTATTTAAAGATTTATATACTGATGCCTCTTGCTTTGTAATGTTTTGACAATCACAAGAAGACAAAAACCACAGAACTCCACTTTAAAAGAAAGCTACTGTGATCATCTAAACTGGATTATTCAACTTCCCAATAAAAAAGACATGTCCCAAAAACATTACTTTAAAAAAAACCTTCATTATACTCAACATTTTGTTCTTCCTTCAAAGAGCAAACGGGAACAAAGAGGAGGCACCTAGCCCATCTTTACAGTAAGAAATTATAAAAGTTGATTTAAAAATAAGTTCCACAAAACAAACCAACACCTATACAAAATAATTAGTACATCAGGGTATGTGAATTAATTTTATCTATATTATGCACTCTGATACAATACCACCTTCACATCATGTTTTTAAAACCACACTTCTCCCCCACACTCCTTAGCTCAGTCACAGAATGCTGGCATTCCTCATCTGAGTTCCTCAGCAGCTGCAGAATTGGGCTGTGCAAAGCACATTGGGAAAAAAATAGGTAGATGAAAACTTTCACAGAAGTCAGCCCACCTACCCACTAAAATGAACAGAGTAGCCCACCAGCAGGCCAAACTGCACCCACAAAACTCAGCAAGTACATCCAAAACTTTCAGACCAGCCCATCTTCCTGAACTACTCACTGAAACTGACTGGCCTGCACACAAACTTCTAGAAGACGTTTGGGATACTAATTTTAATGTTGAAAAAAGCAGTTGCTTAAATATTACCATCTTCCACAGGCTGCCAGCTGCTTTACAGCTTCCCTTGCTAAATGCACATATGGGCCAGTAGAGGGGGGGGAAGGAAAGGGAAGAAAACACATCAAAATGAAGCACAACCTCAAATCAGAGACATGGCTGATGGAGAACACATTACGTATCCTAAATTTTGGCTTAGGAGCTAGAATGCAGCAACCAAGTTAAACTAATTAACTTTTGCTCCACAATTAATCTACCATATTTTAGAATTCATCTCTGGAAAACAGATGTTCATAATCATGATTTAGTAAGCTACTGGGAGAATGAAAGCTATACTATGCAAGCAAACTGTTTCCAAAAGAGGGAGGGAACGTCATTACAGGGACTCGCTTACAGACTCCTGTCTTCTACATTGTGCAACACTTACTTGTTCCCCAATTTTTTGCATCTCTCCATCATCTCAGTAAGCAGAACCTGGAAAAATTACTTATTAAAATTAGTGATTAGTGATTTTGCAAAAAAATTCAGCTTTAATTATTTTAGTGAAGTCTACTAAAAGCTGTTTTAATTGCCTCTCCAATACATTCCAGTAATCCTGTCTTATCGTGCATTTACAACACAAGAAAACAATGGTGTAGTACAACACAAAACACACCCTCTGGAATAGGTACAGTGGCATTTTAATCAAAACCACCATTTTATGGAAGTCAAATTTGTGATCTTTCAGCCATGCCATTACTCCAAGTAATCCCTATTTGTCAGCCAGGTCGGTTATCTCTGGCAGGAGAGGTGAAGATAATCAACTCTGTCAGAGTGCAAACCAGACAGTGAGATTAAACCAGCCTGTTCACTGTGTTAAGCTATTCCAAAGCTACAGTTTACTCAAATCATTTTTATATCTGTACAACAGAAGAAACTGATGATTCAGGACATAAAGTTTAAACTAGCTAAAGGACAGCAAGAAACAAAGAGGAATACTGCCTATGAACTCAAAGTGCTCAAATTTGAGCTTTGTGGAAGCAAATATTGTTCCTGCATAGAAAACAGAATCAGCATGTGGGCTCTTCATACTCACTTTCACACTCATGTAAGTACTGACTGAGAGGTTTTTAACAGGCAAAATTAACTCTTCACCACAACACTTTCTTTAGCATTAAGCATTACCCTGCTCACTTACTTCTGGAGCATGGTAAGCAATACACTGCAAAATCCAGTCTATAGCAGGAGAGTACAGGGTCAAATACAAAGGCATCTCCACACGTTGTCCCACCAGCTGGTTCTGAACTGTATCCCCGTGTATCTGTTGAAATAAAGGACGAAAATATGTTGCTGTGAAAAGGTATTTAATGGGAGATATGATAAACTGGACTAAGTTTGTACGACTGGAAACGACAATAGACAGTATCACAAATTCACACAGATATTCTGAAGCATTCCTTGCAAGCTCAGAACAAATATTATTCAAGTCTGGAAATATGAAGAATAGAGCAACTTACCAGAACTTATGTAAAACGTTCCATACTATATCTGGATATAGGCAGACCACTAAATTTAGATTTAAGAACTTCAAATACTTTTTTAAAGTATGTGGCAATTTGGCTAAGGAGTGTATTTATCTGATTTTGCAAGTAACCCCCCTATTTGCTTACTTGTTTAAATGTTAGAAGAAAGTCAAAAAAATTTTTATTCAGGCTTTCTTTGAGCTGTGGTGCCACTTCCATCCCAACCTGTAGTAAAAGAAAGAAAAACATTTTATCGGCATCTATCACCTTTGACTCTCCTTCGACTGTAAGACAAAAATGCATTTTCTGAAGGAATACACCAAAGTCACACACATCAAAATAACAAAGAGCATTGAATCACATGCTTTTGACTATTTCCTCACTTACTATTATAGATATGTTCACTAACAACTACCCTGGGGTAGTTACAGCTGTGTTTAAACATAATTATCCTAACATTCAGCTCCAAGTATCTGTAAGCAGTGATGAAATCAGTGTCTACCCCAGCACCAGCCTATTGTATGCAGAGAGCCTACAGCACCACACAAAATTACTTTGCTTATTATAAACACTAAAAGAAAGATTCCCTATTCTTAAAACAGAAGAGCAATTTATTTTGTTTGTTTGTTAGACGGGACAGGCTGCTGACTACTTCAGATAAGGGCAGTAGTCACAAGGAGCAGTGGCAGCTCTAGCTGCAGTAAATCTTTGATACAGATCAGAAGAGTTTAATGACAGCCTACCCTGCAAAGGTATGCTCTTGCATAGACTGCAACCAGGGGATCTCCAATTCCTCGAATCATAGACGTTAACCGCGGGAGACATTCCGAAATCCCCCTGTTAAGATTTTTCGGAGAAGAAAACGAGCTTTAACAGTCGATAACAGAATTATATCACCTACTAATACCTTCAGCAGCTGCCTTGTAGGCTAACAATTGAGCATGAGTTATAGAAACACTTAGCAAAGAAAACACTTCATTTCATGAGTAAAATGTTATGCGTACAGTAACACATGTCCTATATTCAAATTGCAGTATTTGCTACTACGAGTAAAACAAATACAACTAAAAAACTTCTCTAGTTTGGAGGAACAAAGAGCTATGGAAAGGCTGCAACTCAGTGTGAGAAAAGCAGCCACTTAAAGCAGTACTGGCAGAACTCCTTGCATGTCTCATTTTCCCACAGGTCCTTTTTGACAGAGCTGTACTAGTGCCTGGAGACGGGGCCCATCAATTCCAGTAAAAGCACTGCTTTCTAGGGATAATAAAGTTGTCACTAAAGTAGCAATTTGGCTTACAACACTCATTTCAAAATATAACTGAAGGAGGACAATTACATGGGAAGGAACATTTTCTGCTCAGCAGCTGACACCGTTTGGCAACACATTCAACTTATACCAGGGTTTTCAATAGATGATGCTTCATTGCTCCTAAATGATTTCTCCAACTCTGTCTCTACCAATATGGCATATCAATATTTTCCTTTCAGTTTTCTATCCTGTCTTTTTGCCACGCTCCTCACCTCAGCAATTTTCCTTTCCCTTCCACCCTCTGCAGCCACTGGTTTTCAATTTGCATTGGGATTTGTGACATCCTGATATCACCATTATACCCATATTCCAAAACTGCAAGCATGCTTGTGTTTCACATCATATCACAGTTCAACTTGAATTTCTCCTCGGTGTTCTCTTTAAAAATTCCAAAACCTCTCAGTACTGCTTCTTCTCAGATATACTGAGACCTTACCCACCATTAATAACAGAATTCTTATGCTTAACTCCTTGAATTAGTTCCTAAGCCTGTTCATTTCCCTCCCATACTTAACATTATTCTTACGTTTTGGACAGGAACTTATTGCACTTCAGTATTGCTGCCTCCACATAACTAAGTTGAAGCCAAGTTAAGGAACAAAACTAAGATGCACCCCATTGAAAAACATGAAGCAAACATATACCAACTACACATTGAACAAGCTGTTTCAATGCCTCCTGCAATTAATCTCACTACATTTTGCTGATTTTTACAATTTATCTGCAAGATTCTGTTTCAGAATTTTTCATACACCATCTCTATTTTATGGCTGCCACACTGCTCAGAGCTAATAATTAAGCATTCAGTTTACTACGAAACACGACTCAAAAGCACATTCAAAACAGACAGCCTGAAACAAAGAAAACAAAGCCATATAAACATGTGATACTGCGGGGTTTATTGAAACAAACGTTCACTTTTTAAAAAGTGTATGAAACACCCACACTCTCACACTCTTTGAGAGTCTCATTTGACAAAGGATACAATCTGGGAATGAGTTCTCTGATTGAAGCAATCTTGAAAAACCAGTTCAAGCAAGTTTCTTTAGCGGTATCGTTAACACTTTCTGGAGAAAAGTTATCTAGGGGAAAAAAAAAAACAAACAGAAATAGTTACATTCTTTCTGGAAACAATTTACTTTTCATTCTAGATTTAAAACTGTATTCTCTTCCTATCACCAAGAAATCAGGTGCACCATAATAAACTGGGCAATACATTGGCTTCTCAGGTCTCTGGAGCAGCAGTCAGAGCTGAGCATACAACAGGAAGGGGGAACAGAGTTTCCATCTGATTAAGTAACATTTCAGAAGCTGAACTCAAGCACTCAGTGCCGATCTCAGAACTGCTACTGAGAAATCCAACCTCTTTCTCTGCTTTTCCAAAAGCAGAAATTGTAAAAAAAGGAAAATACAGGGAATCTGTAACAAATACATGTATTTATACATCTGTAACAAATGCATACGTACAGAAGAGATTTAAGCACTCAAAATCTTTATTTTAAAAGGTTAATATAATTTGTAAACATAAATTTTTAATATAAATTTTAAACACAGACACAACACCTGTTTTTGTTCACTGCACATGGAACATTGCAGTGCAGTTCTCCCCCCTTGAGCTCTGGGACTATTTGTGGCAGCTGCCAGCAGCGAAAAGCCGCCACCCCGGGGTGGAACAGATGGGTTGGGGGACAGCCCTCTGGTCGGGCAGGCATGCAGAGGCATGGCTAACTGCTTCCTCTTTCTCTAGATTGCCTGGAACAGAAGGCAAAATTGGCTTCTTGGGATCACCCCAGGTCTGAGGCAAGATGGTTGGGATGGATGGCTCCCCCTTCTCTCAGGTTTAAAGCTGCATAAACAGCTTCTGCTGTGAATGTCTCCTTATCAACTCCCTGTGAAACAGGTTAAAACACCACTGCTCTGCCACCCCTTCACTCCTGCTCCACAAGAAAGTTTCCAGTCTCCCAGGTTAGAGAAGCCACACATTAGATGCTGACTGAGCATCTTCTGATGCTGACTGAGCACCTTCTGAGATGTTCTTTCTCATCTAGGACCTCAGGAGTTCTCATCCAACTTTGTTTCGCTTGGTTCCCAAGGGATAGCCTGGAGATTGGGCCTGAAACACTCAGAGGTTCACACTTCTGTGCACAGCCAGCACAGCACAGATGTTCCCTCTCCCTCCCACTTTTATAGCTGCTTGGGAAGTTCCCCCCAGCAATGCCTCCAGCAGCTGTTTAGCTGCAGCACGAGCTCAGCTCTCCAGAATGGAGGTAACTCTGCCCAGAAATCATGATGTGCTGTGGGAACTGTCTGCCTTCATTAATAAGAACAGTTTGTCAGGTCTGCAATAAACAAATTTTATCTTAAATATTTTTTGTAAATTTATTTCAAATGTCGATATTTGCTGGTTTCAAGCTTCTGGCTCAAATCCTACGGATTTAACTGCTAGCTAATGGCACTGTTGCTTTGCCAACTACAGAGTAAGAACATTTCATATTTCAAGGATGTGCAGTTAATGCACTCCAAATTGCAAGGAAATGCCTGTATTTCCATGGAATGTTTCAAAGTCTTGCTAAAGAGGTTCTTCCACATACAGTTGTACTGTCAGTATCAAATTAGACGTTTACACAGTGTTGGAACTTCAGTTGAAAAAATGAAAAGGGCCTGAATTAGAAAGATTAGGCTAGAAGCAGCCTGCTGCTCTTTCCAGAATTCTCCTCTAATTAAATTATCAAATTTCCAATGTAGCAGCAAAATCATCTACTTACCAAAAACTGAGGACCTCAGCTTTGTTAAATTTGTACCATTAACTTTAAGCAACTAAAATTTAGTACTTTCAGAAAAGAGCATATGCTAAGAGGAAAAAAAAAGTCTTCCTTCATCCAACTTGACCATTTGATGTTTAATCCTCCCTCCTGCTACCAAATTCTGTATTGAAGAACTTATTCATCATTCTTTGTGATTTCAAGTTTCACGAAGACCCAGCTTATGTTCTGTAATTTCAGAGCCACAAGCACATTTTATTACATCTGAGGGATATTTTTCACAGTTAAAATGTAAATTTGCATGAACACTGTGAATAGTGGAGGCTCCAAGCAATGTAAAAAACTAAAAGTTACTAGATTCAAATCAGAACTTTTTCCACAGGAGATACAGTAGCAAGAACTGTTTAACCTTCCTCAAGTTCGTTCTGACATGATTTTTTCCAGCAGTACAGTGGAAACAAACCCGAAGTTACCTGGCAGAGAGACACGGTTATCGGCACACATTGACAGAATTCGTTCATACACCAGCTTCCCTGGTTAAAAAAAAGAAAAAGAAAAAGAATAAAACCCCAAAAATAATTCATCACAAATTAACAAAATGTAAAACACAAGATGTTGGTCCAAAGGTTCCCTCTCTAACGTTAAGTGAAAGTAGCAGGAAAAGCTTCCCAGAACACTGACATCATGCTGCCCCCTAGTGAGGCTGAAAAGTTCAGTGCAACTTTAGCACTTCTCACACTACAAAAACAATTCTCTGGCTCCCTAAAGTGCAGAGGTAACACACAGGTCAGATTTCCCCCAGGCCAGGAAAGGCCAGCTGGTGTCCTGCCTTTGCTGACTTTGGATATTATGTTATCCTCAGCAACTTTCAGTAAGGAGGAAAGAGCACAAAGAGGAAGCAAGACCTGAAAAAAAAACAATTGGATCTATGTCACAGCATATCCTGCTAACATCAAAATACCCTTCAACTTTGAATGCCATTGTAAACCTTTTCCATAACATGGCAGAAAAACAAGAGAATCACATGAGGTGGATGACAATTTGACATAAAAGTTTAAAAATACATTAACTAATTCAGTAACTACCTTCTGAGTAGTCTCTATTCAGCTAAAGAAAACTTTCTGACTTCTATTCTTCAAATATAAATACATGAAATATTGAGTCAAGAGGCTGCCAGAACCCAAAATATTTTCATAATGACAGTGTTTTAAATTTCAAAATGCACAGATCATGATTTTCCCCAAGGTTTTGTTCTAGCTATTCATTAACATATAAAGCACAGAACTACAAAATTAAATATTTTTATTTTAAAGACTTTGCTCTTAAGAGCTTTTTAAGAACTATACATCATGTTTATACCACTGGTGTTGGAAATATTTGTGTTGGAAATATTCCATGTTAAAACTGAAAGCCCTTTTTGGATAACTTTGATGCTTTCTAACGTTACAAAAAATTAATTTAATCTTATTAACAATTGTGTAGTAAGTCTGGCAGAGTAGATACTTACCAAAAGTATCAAGGATATCTGTAATTAAAACAAATTTACTTGGATAAAACTGGATTACTGTTGTGTCTGAAAGAAGCTTAGAACACTAGAAACAGAAAAACAAACAAAGAAACATTTTTAGAGGCCAATGCAAGTTTGTGTTTTTTATTCCAGAAAGGCTGGAACAGATTAATATCCACAGATGGAAAGAACCACCATGAACTATCAAGCCAAAAGCACAAGAACCTCTAACATAACACACCACAGTGCTCTTTGTATTTTTTCAGGTTACTCCTCATTTCCAGAGCTAGTCACAGATCTGCTTTTCCTTTATATAAGATAACCTACACTGCAGAATTTCAGCTGACCATGCAGATCTGTGCATTTGTTCACATGAGACAGATTCTCCGGCAGAAGCAGCATTAAAAGGCACTTCTTCTCTAAAACAACTTTTTAAAGGGCATTTTTCAGTTTCTCAACATCCATATCAAACACAAAATTTATTATAGACTAGATTAAGAAGCCATTTGAAAAGTGTAGTTAATGAGCTTTTCAACACATTTCTGTGGCCCACATAATGAGTTCAAACATTCTGGAAACAGAGCAGCTGATCCACCGCCAGCTCCAGGGAGCAATCTGTAATCACTCACCCACTGGCACCCAACCTGATCCCAGCATTTGGGCTACAGTGGTGGCTGATGCAGTCACATTTGAAAATGTATTACCCACTTAGTTCTACTATCACTGGATGTCAAGGCCAGGAAGAAACCTGTCCATTCATGATATGAATTCAAAATACACACGAAGGAATGAAGATATTATTTATTTAACTAAGCTATTCTTGGTTTTCCAAGACTAAACTGGAGTCAAAAACTCTGGCAGAAGTTTACTCACAAAAAAAAGAGTTTCTACCTGAAGAAAACAGGCAAATGACTGACTAGGGAGAGAAATCCACCTCCTCCCTGCTTGAGTCAAATGTGGCCTCAAGTCTTCTGTGTATGGTTTTATCACTGGTTTTATTCTGTGTGATCTCTGTCCCTTTTCTCTCCTTCATGAGGAGACAGTTCTTTGAACTCAGTGGAATAAATAAAGTTCAAGTTTTCATTACACTTCAAAAATACAGAAAGCAATATGAATACCCCCCAAGACTGCTTTGTTTAAACAAGAAAATAGTAACATTTGAACATGCTTAAACAAGGGGCACAGTTAATCTTTTTGCTTTATTCATCAGGTAACTTAAGAGTGCACCAGAAAGACAGCTGAGAGCATTCACATCCTACAACCAAAGCAGAAGCCTCCCTGCTGTGAGGTAAGTCAGTCAGCTTCAAAGAAAGGTCATTCAGTAGCTGTTTAGGGCCTACACATACCATGAACACTTAATTTCCTCTTTTCTTAGAGCTCACATACATAATCAACTTACTTCAGCTTAATCTAAGTAGCTTAGCCTACCCCATCTTGACAAGTAAAGTATCTTGTAAAAAGCCACTTGAGGAATCATAGAATCATAGAATCATTTAGGTTAGAAAAGACCTTCAAGATCATTGAGTCCAACCCTTAATCCAGCACTGCCAAGGGCACCACTAAACAAGGTCCCCAAGTGCCACATTTACAGATTTTTTTAAATACCTCCAAGGATGGTGATGCTACCACTGCCCTGTTCCAATGCTTATGAACCCTTTTGGTGAAGAAATTTTCCCTAATATCTAATCTAAGCCTCCCTTGGTTTAACTTGAGGCCATTTCCTCTTGTCCTGTTGCTTGCTACTTGGGAGAAAAGACTGACCTCACCTGACTGCTTCCTGTCAGGTAGGTTATTCCTGAGCCTCCTTTTCTCCAGGCTCAGCACCCCCAGCTCCCTCAGCTGCTCCTCACCAGACCTGTGCTCCAGACCCTTCCCCACCTCCATTGCTCTTCTCTGGACACACTCCAGCACTTCCAAGTCTTCCTTGAAGTGAGGGGCCCAAAACTGAAAACGGGATTCAAGGGGTGGCCTCAACAGTGCCAAGTACAGGGGCACAATCACTGCCCTGGTCCTGTGGCCACACTATTGCTGATCCAAGCCAGGATGACACTGACCTTCCTGGCCACCTGGGCACACCTTGGCTCGTGTTCAGCTGCTGTGGATCAGCCCCCCCAGGTCCTTTTCCACTGGGCATATTTCCTGCCACTCTTCCCCTATTCTGTAGCGCTGCAGGGGGCTGTTGTGACCCAGCTGCAGGACCCAGCGCTTGGCCTTATTGAACCTCGCAGAACTGGCCTCAGCCCATCGAGCCAGCCTGTCCAGATCCCTCTGTAGGGCCTTCCCACCCTCAAGCAGATCAACGCTCCCACCCAACTTAATGTCATCTGCAAATGTGCTGAGGGTGCACTCAGTACCCTTGTCCAGATAAATGATAGAGATAATAAACTGCACTGACCTAAAAGCAAGCAGTGAATCCCATCTTAGAAACCATATTATTGTAAAATTGTTTGTGAACCATTTGTAAAAGAACTTGTGAAAATATTAATGCATTGATTATCACTGCACATCACACACTGTGTACATATACATATATATACACATACACACACATATTGAAGCACTTTAAGTACAGTACATCCTTGTGCCTTTTCTTCTCATCCAAAGATAATATTCACACTTCACAATCCTATATATGGATTTTTTAAAAATAACAATAATAGTGCTGATTTCATGGTATTACAATAGAACATTAGTCACCCTAGGTCACACATAATTGTTTGATCTCACTTCATTAACATTTCATTTCCTTATCTGTCTTTACCACAATTTAAGCTGAAATTACTGCAAACAGTTTTCACAAGAGTATTCAGAATGGGAAAAATAAAACCTTGACATTATATATAACCCCACTGGACTGTTAGCATTACATCAGTTTTACAGCTTTTAAGGATGTCATTATCTCCTCTGTCCTCTGCTGCACTTCGCCTCTGGCCTTTTTTAAAGGCCAAGCCAAACAAAAGAGCATTTAATTGTCCTATTTCCCCTTGCCCTCCTCAAAACCCATCACCCCACATGACCCAGAGAGAGACTGTGGACAAGTTTTTAAAAAGCAAACAAGCAAAGAAAAACCCCATACACACACCTTGAAAATTCTGGAGCTGTTTTCTGTAGCTTGCTAAGGTCCTAAATCACATCACTCAGTTGCCTTAGTAAGTCTGGATGGCTAAAACGCTGATGTTCAAAAAGCCATTCTGGTATTATTTGGGGTGGCCAGAAAGAGCTGATATCACTACATGTTGTTTATTTTAGCTATCCTTAGGCAGGTAAAATTTCCACAACCATCATTTGGCGAATCTTTAATGAGAATTCCATCCCATGTAGCCTAATCAAAATCATTACACAACAACAAAGCTGAAAATCCAACTATTGCTGGAAATCATAAAACTCTGAGAGAAATGTGTTTTGGTGAGGAACAAAAAGAAGACAGAACAAAAAGAAAATAAGAGAAAAATAACAGAAGCCCTTCTTTTCCCAAGAAGGAAGTTGGACAAATATCCCCAAACTCACTGGTTCTGTATAGAACAAAAACATCAAACTGACCTGGATGACTATTTTCAGAGCTTTTACTTTCTGATCAGAGGACCAAGCATCCTTCAAAGACTGGTTCAGTTCTTCAATTCGGTTCATGTAATCCTGCTGAGTCAAATTCAGCAGCTCCTTCTGTGACCCCTGCCAAGGAAACACAAGCCTATTTAATGGGAGTGGGAGGGAAGGGAGGCAAGTGCTGTTATTATAGAGTCAAATCATCATGTTGCACAGGGAAATCCCACAAAAATTATTACAACTTCCCTAATCTTCCCTTCTTACCTTTGCAGCATTGGCATTGCAGATATTTGGTGCAGGAATGCATCACAACTGCTTTAGTTTTCAAGAGACACACATGCTGGCAGCCAAAGTTGTCTTTGAGGTCAGATCAGTGGTATTCTACTTGTGGTATAATTAGTGCATTAACACTATGCATGAGGATGGTTGTACTTATTTAGAACCAGCATCAGAGAGAAATTAAATGTTTTGCCACTAGTATCCTCAGTAATTTGCTGACAGCAGAAAAGCTCTGGCTATGTTTCAGGAAGAAAATAAAACTGTCTTCACCTCAAGCTCGGTACCAGAGCATTCTTGTGACCTGTTTCCCTGAAGATTTTACAGACTTTATAAAAATATTACCTATCAAAAATAAACTAGTTAAACACCGAAAATAGAAATAATTGTTTAAGTTTTAGAACAAAACTGACACAGGAACAAAGGGACTAAGAATGCGTTTAGGAAAAAGCAAGAAGATGGTTCTGGAACAGCCTTTAGCAGAAGCATGAGTGACATCAAAAACTACCTGTAGGACTGGTTTTGATGAGTTTATTAAGCTGCATTATGGAATTGACTTCATAATATCTGAAGGTCTAGAAACAAATACCAGTAAAAACAACCACAAGTGAAGAGATAAAATGCAAATGCAATTAGAGTTTCATAAAAGGTTACATATTTCCTCATTATAAAGGGTACTTTATTTTTCACTAAAAGAATCCAATCCTTTCTTTGTGACATGCAGGTATTAAAGCTGTGCGGGCTCAGGCAACAGGCAACCTGAAGTTAGTTAAGAGGCAGAGGTTCCAAAACAACATTATCCAAATCAATTGTAGAAGACTAAGGTTTAAGGAAAGTAAGTTATGAAACATCTCATCTTTGCACAGTAAAATACTGCAGCTTGAGAAATAACTTGAGTACTCAGTATTTTTCTCATATCTTTAATTAAGCTCAGGCAGACAGTGTACAGCTTCTGCAACAGGGGCAACCAAAATTATCAGATGTTAAGGCTATTAGGCTTTACAAAATTCTACAGCAGCTGCAGATTGTGCTCAGTAACAAGGTAAATCCACATCAACAGGTCAGGTAAATTTTCAAATCACAATTTCCAGTGATATAAAAATACGAATCTGCCTGAATCCTACAAAAATAAGGATTGAAATTACTAGAGAATTCTCACAGAAAGTATATATTTATCTAAATAGTGCATAAGCACTTGCAGAAATCAGGACCTTTTTAAAATGTTTCACAAAAGATTTTTACTTCACAAATTTCTTTCACTGTTACAATGGTGCCTGTAATTTGATAAGAAAACTTTCTCACCTCTTCAAGATCATCCAGTTCTTCTAACCTTGTCCTCACTTTTTCAGAGACTGCTGAACCAGTAGTTGTAGCTTTTCCTGTAAAGAATTACATGTTTAAGTCTCTTTAACATTTAAACACTGGGACCTCTAAAGAGAAACAAACTTGAAGGAACTTGACAGACTCAGACTAGTCAGCTTCTGTGACAGAAGACAAGTGGTTTGATTTAGTTAGTGAGAATTCCTGAAGTCACAAATTTAAACATACCTACAGTGCATTCACTCTGAATGGGGAATGACAAGCAAAACTGAATATAAATGGATTTTCTTGCAAGTTTTACTGGTAAGAAAAGAATCACCAGATAATATTACAGGATAATTTAGGTCAGAAAAGCCCTATGTAGGTTTGTGTCCAACTCTCCTCCTCCAAGCAGGTCCAATACTGAAGCTATAACAGCTTACACAGGGTTATACCCAGTATATTTAATGGTATCTAAGAATGAAGATGTCACACTCTCCCTGAGCATCCAGTTTCAGTGTTTGACCATTCTCACTGCAGAAAAGTATTTTATATTTTTGCAGCAGCTGAAATGGTGCATGTTTACTCATACATAAAAATCCTGATCTACTATGCAATCAGCTAGGACTATTTAGGCCAGATTTGCTTCTCTAGAAAATATAATAAAATATTTAACATTTGGTTCTTTTTTGAACACCCAGCACACAGCTGAAATCATTTCACTTTCATGTAAAGAGAATAACTGAACAAGTTCCCAAAGGACTTGTTTGCTTTTCTTCTGGCTAGCAGAAGAGTTGATCAACATGATACTCAGAACACGATGGCTCACTTTAACTGGAAGAGGGCTTTCAGCTACAGTGGAAGGCAGTCAAATAACCACAAATTCATTAGCCAACAGGAATACAAGACAAGGTGGTTTGGTGGCTTGTTTTCAATAACTATTTTAAGTAAAAATCCAGCAGTCTTATCCACAAAAGAACACAGGCCCAACCAAACATCAGAATGGGAGAAGCAGGAAAACCCATTTCAACTGTTCTTGACCACAAACCTGTCACTTCACCCTACCTCAAGCAAACTCTGTTATGGTAAAAGAAAGTGCTTACCTTTTTCAGATCCCATGTACAGATTCTGTGGGGAAATAGAAAAAGCAGACTATTTAGCAGTACTCATTAACATTTCAAGAATGCAGAGGGTAATTACACTGCTAATTAAGCCTCTAATCATTCAGAAGTAGATGTAAGATCAGAAGCTATTTGTATTGTTACAAAAAGACAAAGTGATTGCTTCTACATATCAAAAGACTTTTGGACTCGGCTCCAAAACAATCTTTATAAGTGAGAGCTTGTGGTACAGCTTTCTACAGCCTTAAAACTGAAACTTAGAGCACCAGAATTTGCTCATGTAATAATTACAAAATAGCAACATCCAAAGTCCAATAAAGGTCTAGCAGAAATAACTAAAACTGGAGAAACTGCCACTTACAATAGACAGCTTCTCTGTTGTTGTGTATCTAGCAAGGATTTCACCACGTTTGCTTGACCATGGTTCAAAGTCACTTCCTACTGCTGAGCTGTCATCTTTATCCCGTTTCCTTCGTGTACCATCCTATGAGGGGAGAACAAGTTACTGCAACTGTTAAACACAAATCTGGAAAGAGAAGAGAAGGCTGATAAAAGTCAACTTCATGTTTCAAATGCAAGCTTATCCTTTCAAAAGTTATAATATTAAAAAAAAAATCCGTATTTAAATAAATACGTCAACATAAACCGGATAAAGATAAGTAAGCAAAAAGAAATATTCCATTAATATGGTATATTTCCTATTTGCATTAACCTGGTGAGACAAATATATTTTATCCATGGCTGGCATTGTGATTTGGTTTTGGTTTGTTGTGTGGGTTTTTTAAATTTCATTTAGTTGAAATAACTGCCTCTAGTGTTACCATGGTAGCAGTGGTAGCCACAGGATCTGCAGCTGCTGCAAATAACGACAAGGGGTCGGTGCCATCCAATACACTGCTCAATGGATCCATCATAGAACTAGAAGAAGAAGAGGAGGTAGAAGAAGTACTTCCTTTACGGTTCATTTTCTTGGTCTTGGATTCAGTAACCTAAAAGGAAAGTTCAAAACTACTAAACAAAAAGGCTTTCTCTTTCCTCTCTTTTCTTTAATAAACCACAAAAATATGTGCTACATAAATTGTGCTGTTGCAACAGAAGCAAGGGCAAATCAAATAAACTCTCTGGAGTGAGCACCAACATTTAAATTGCAGCACCTCCTCTTCCCCTGGATTTGGAGGCACTCGCTCTTCAATAGCATTTCCATTACTTTTTTTTCCTTCCAATCCTAGGTCTACAAAACTATAACAACCACTCTAAATTTCTTTCTAGTACCTCTCCTCTGTTTTATTAGGTTTATCCCTCTCCTCCAACCTCTTTCTTGCTATTTGATTACCTCTACCAGTTTCATCTTGAATTTTCCTGTAGGACACTCAAGCCTGGCACATCAAATCCATTCTTAAGGCCACTGTCTTATCTCCTTCCTGACCTTCCTGAGCAGAAGCTGCTGCCCATTTATCATTCATTAGCTGGTGACTATCATCTCTTTGAAGCTGGATTTTTTTTGCACATCCACATCTTTAAAAGCCTCTTATACATTAAAGAAATGATAAATGTTTTAAAGCACACAGCTGACTGGAAGTTAACCCAAAAACCAAATCTTACATCAAGCAATTATGCAGGTTATTTGTAATGCAATAATTTGACTTTAAATTTATCCATTATTCAGGATATAATGCAACCAAGAAAACCCACAGGCTGGAGAACTATATTTGTCAGAACGAGACTGGTTTTGACACATAACAGCACCAGCAAATTTCTCTAAAGGACCAACAGAATAAACCTTAAAATGCCCTTAAAATAACAGGCCACTAACACAGAATGCAACTTCACAAGTAGCACCACCAACTCCAAAGCCCTTTAATTTTAAAGGAACAAAAGTAAAACGAGGAACACAATCAGTTTTAATTCACATTAATTTTCCAAAAGCACAAAAAACTCACTGTAATGGGTTTCAGTGGATGGTAATCGCCAAAATCCAAGGGTACAGATTCCAGCTTGCACATTTCAGATTCTGAGGCATAGTTTCTTGATCTCGCATGCCTTCAGAAGCAAGAGTAAAGGCAAAGATATATATGCATATAAATAATCATGTACTAAGGGAAAAACATAGCCTACACTCATACAGATAGTTATTTACAAAAAGAAATGCATGTTTCTTTCAGCTAATTGTTCTTTCCTGTTTCATTGAGATCCTGAGAATGTTTACAGCACACACTGCCACCTCAGCTGAATGGGTAAAATCAGTGGTTACACAAAGAATTCTTTAATCAGATTCCTAACCAAAACAAACAGCACTTCCCCCATATAATACACATCTTTCCCACAAAACTAATCCAAACTTTCAAATAATTCCATTCCTACTCAGAGACCTAACTCATTAGGAAGCCCTTTAGCAGTCAAGCAGCCAGCTCTTCTACATATACTACTTACCCCCAAAAAACCAGTTTCACTTAAAAAATAATTAAGAATAATATAATTCATGATTGTGCTACTCCAAGGAGAAACTTTGACATCTAATGTGATAGAGAAGAGCAAGAGAAAGAGTCCAGTGAAATCTACATTCTTATTCCTTTCATTTTCTTGATCTCCATTTCCTCTTCTTTTTGCTATTGTCCCATGTGTCAATGACTCCTCCTGCTCATTTGTCTCATGGGTTAATCAGCATCTGGGTGAAAAATCTTTCAAACTCTTTCTGGCTACCTAATTGTAGCATTTCTTTTGCTGCTGAGGGCTCCCAGGGCACACCCCCAGGCCAAAATCAACAGCACTCTAATTAGAGTGCAAGTACATAGGCAAGTGCACATGGCTAATACACATGTGGGAGTGAGTAAGAGCTGTTCACCCTGCAAGTAAGACTTTAAAAAGTACATTTACAATGTGGCTACTCAAGTGATAAGACAGCTTGTAACATAGCTAACACAGAGACAAGTTCAAGCTTGCTCTGGCAGTATGTTCTGCTTACTCTCTAGGGAAAGGAGATTAAGCATTTCTTTCTCGGCCACTGCAGTGCAGCCAACTTCCAAGAGGAAATAAGCCTCTGGCCCAGCTGGAGTTTTATCCCCTGTGCATACTGCAAAATATACCCATGATTCAAGTGCTGCTTTAACAGTGGGTTTCAACCTTTTTCACACACAAGCATCACCATACCTGTGCCTTCAACACTTGCCAACCTTTCTCGCTCCTCCTGGTAAACAATCTTTTTCCCTGTGACTGCTGGATCTCCTCCTCACCCTGAGGTCACTGGAGCTCTTCCAGCACCCAGCCACCCTACAAACCCCGGTGCCTCCAGGCTCAGCACAAAGCCAGCCCCTGCACAGCACAAGGACAATTTGTCAGCACCCCTCCTGCTCTGCTTTGTTGTGCTCTGTTTGCTACTGCTAGAAATCCCAGGGTTGCACATTATTCTTTTCCGTTTCTGCAAGATCACTGACCACACAGTCATTCCACGGAAATCATTGCACTCCGAGTAAGAACAGTTGCAAAAGCCAGCTAACGTGTTACTGCTGTCTTACACCCTCAAATCTTCTTAGCTACGCAAATTCAAGTTTTAAAGTACGTAATATCCCAGTGAATTTATTTTTTAAAGCATTGCTCTGATGTTTTTATAAAACCTCAATTGGTTTAATTACAATATTTAAATCCACCAATTATTTCTGCATTTTATTAAACGTGAAAGTTTGCTCACACAATAACATGAGTGAGCCAGACGATGTTCTGCATGACAGTGTATATATGGGGAAAACCTTTTGGCATCCTCATGCTCTAAATGTTACATATTACTTTTCTTGACTCAATATTAGGCTCGATTTCTAGTCTTCTCAGGACTATAACCCATCAGCCACACCAAAACCTAGAAGTTAGAAGATGTATTCCATGTGTTTAAAGCACAGTAGACTCAGGAGAGTGAGTCTTCCACAAAGAGAAAATCAGCTTGTTTGTAATCAAGAAACAGTTTGAAGAAAAATTAATTATGAAGATATTTTTATTTTGTCTGTCAGAGTGCCTGTTTCATTCTTCCTTACAATAACAATTACCAGACTGAGAGTTGTTCTTTTCAGTGCAGCTTCCTCAGCTGTACCCAACTTTTTCCTGCAGTAATACCGCACGTCGCTAGAAGCTGACTCTGCCACTTCAGTCTGTAATCCGTGTCTACTTCTAAAGAGCCTGCAAAGGGTAACTAACAGAGACCAAACTGCGCTAGTAAAGCCAAATTCCCTGCAGGAGACGTTCACCTCGCCCAGCGAGCAGCGGGGGCGGCGAGCCCGCAGTGACCCCTCCCGGAGCGGGCGGGCGGGCGGAGCGCTCCTTGCCCGCACCGGCGCCTCGCTCCGAGCAGGACACGCTCCGTGACAACACACCGGGCAACGACAGCGGCCCTGGGGGAACCGCCTTGCTTATTTCAGGTTACAGTGAGCCCACACGGGCGGGCAGAGCTCAGCTGCCGTGCCCTCCCGAGCGGCTCGCAGCTGCGCCTCCGTCCCTCAGCGGAGCTGCACCCGGTAACTTCATGTAACAGCAGCGTGTTACATTATACGTGAACCTGACCCCCTCCGGCTTCTCCGAGAGCCACGGAGAGAAGCGCCGGGCTGCGGCCCCGCGGCCCCCCAGGCGGAGCGGCCCGAGCCCCGCGGACAGAGCGCTCGACTGGGAGCTTCCCCCGCTGGCACACGGGGGGCCGCCCCGCCTCATCCCCGCGGTTGTGAGGCTCGCGGGGCACGACGGCTGCCCTCGCCCCTCCGCGGGAACCCGCAGTCCCTCAGCGCCCGCCGCCGCCGCCCTCCCCTGCGCGGGCTGGGGAACGGGCAGCGCCCGGTGCCCCGCCGCCCACCGCCTCACCAGGGGAACGCGGCCATCTTGCAGCCCGTCACGTGACGCCGCGCGCGGGCGGCGCCTTCCGCCGCCATTTCCCGCCCCGCCCCTCAGAGCCGGCAGCGCCTGAGGGCGGGCGGGGAGCGCCGGGGAAAGGACGAGAAAGGCGGTGCTTGGTAAAGATCCAACGTTTATTGTGCAGAACGCTTTAAGTAAAAAGCAAGACCGGTGGCAAAAAAAAAAAAAAAACCACAACGAAATAAAAGTATAAAAATAAATAGACTTTTGTAATGCTATCACAATTTCACACGAAATAAAAAGATAAATATGTATAAATACAAAACATCAAGTACAAAAACAAAGTCTGGCACTTGCCAAGACAAAGGCCTCATGAAAGTTAAAAAAACCCCAACAACCTTGTGCTACGGTGCTTTATTACACAGTGGAAGCATGCTTAAAGACAAAGTTTAGATGTGAAACCCAAGCAGAAAGCAAACATTCATTTCTACTAACACACTAAACCTATTTGTGCATCAACATAGTGCCTATGCTAATAATCAATACATCACATAAAACATTCTTTAAAAACATCAATCCTATATCAACAGCACCTTTTGTCTCCTGCGACACAGGTTACTCTTGTCATTTTTAGTTTTTCCCGTCGTATTTCACTCCCAAGGAAAGCCGAGAGCCAAACCAGAGCTGTGATGCCCACTGGGTGAGCAGGAAGCTTGCCTTGGGCATTTTCTGTATTACAACTGAGATTTTAAAGCACCACAGCATTTGTGTATGAAGGAGGCAGGTCCTACACTGGTGAAAACTTTTACAATTTACACCACCAGGTTTTCAAAACCATTAGGCTTCCAAATAAACGCCACAGTAGAAAGCCACTGAGCAGGGTTATTCTTCAAAGAGCTTGGGCAGCGTTTTTGCCATTTTCCAAGTACACACAATTTGGGTAACTTACTGCACGGTATAGCACCTGTTTTGAACAGTGTTACTGCCTGCAGAGGAGAGACTTGGTGGCAGATAAAAGCTATAACTGGCGCCACAAGCAAGCCAATCACTCATCACTGCCCATGAACGTACTGTCCTCATCCCACCATTAATGTTCCTCTTTCATGCTATTTTACACAAGGAAATTTTCAGTCTTTTTTCTCTTATATCCATGTCAACAACATGTTACAAAGCCTCCAAAGTTAGTTATGTTGCATTCTATCCACAGTGGAAAATAACAAAATATAACCTCTTTCACATTCAGGCAGTCAGTTCTCTACTGCTGAGATTACACAAGCAGAACTTTTCTCTCTAGGACTTTGTTAACATCATGTCTCAAGTTCATTAAAAGCAGGTATAGAATTATGCTCCCCTCAAGTTGATGGATAATATCCATCAGTTGGAAGACTGAGGTAAAACATGAGCATGATCATTTAATGTTAGATATTCATAAATACGAAAGTCTTTGTGGGGATATGATAGGGATTCCCCATTCTCCAAAATCATTAATTCAGTACAAGGGCCTGTTAGATCACGGTAGAAGAGAAACTGCTCAGGAAAAATTGCAAGTGTCATCAATGAAATGTAGTAACATATCCAAATAACTCTTACAGACTGAAATTACTACTTAAGTCTGAAACAGTAAAACAATTAAAACCTTGCCTTCTTGAGTTTTTGTAGAACATACACATCTCCATCGTGGCCAAATGTTGTTTCCATAAGAAAATGCAGTAGACATCAGGGTAAAAAAGTCCCAGGACTCCTGGCGGTGGTGATTTGCTCTATCACAAATATAAATGCACAGTTTTGGTTTAGTCAATGAAAGTAGGTCCGTTTGCCCAGCAATGAATCTGGATCCATGTCTTTCCAGTTTAACAGAAATGCAAAACATTTTAGGTCATTAGTACTGAAATTGAGGTAAATCTCATTCATATAGAAAGTACATTCAAAATGGCTGGTGACAAATTCACTGATGTGAGAGCTCACTTTTAAGTTTGGAGTTTTTTTCCCATTTAACTGCCTTAACTTTATGGTATGAAATTAAATATATACCCATGACTGACTAGTGGTGGCAATCATACACAGAAATTGCAATTTTAAGTAATGCAAAAAGCACATATCAGACACAAGAATTAGAACGTGTGAAAAAGTCACAAATTACCTTCATGCTGCCCTGTGGTGGTCTTCAAATAAACAAGACTATGAATGTGTACACACATTAACATAAGTTCTAACATGCAATTTTTCCACAAGAATTAGAACTTCAAAGTCCTTTATTACTTCAATATGACTGTATTAATGTGTCATCTGAAAATGACAAAGTAGGTTTATAATTTCTAAATATACACATATGTAAAGATGATGCAATATTTAAAATCAGTGCTGAGAATGGCATCAATAAAAAACAGTTTATCCCAGTGAGTGCTGTCTTCTTAAATTGTCACAACATTTGGCTTCTTTCTTTGGGTTCTTCCTGCATATGCTCCTAAAAATAAGTAGAAACATTACAATTTTACAATTAATAGTACTGGATTTTGTAACAGGATTATCAAAATAAAATAGCTCAAAAACTGTAGGACCATTTTTTAAAGCAGTATTATGTATTCAGTGATTACTTTTAAAATTACAGTTTTCATGTTACACCCAAGATACCTTAGAAAAATCAGCTATAGTTTTGAAAGTTCTGACACTTTATAGCACTGCCTTCCACAGTAAGTATTCCAAAGTGTTTTCTGCTACTGTAAAACATCTATAACTACAGTTCATAAGTTTTTAAAAGAACTGTCACATCACCAAGACAATAATTAAATGGCTGGTAGGTTTAACTATGCCAAGCACTACTTTCAAACACTATCAATTAAAAAAATATTATACAAGTCAAATACATAAGATAACTTTCTTTTTCCCCAGCTGCCACATCAATTAAACCACGAGACAATTGTAGGTTTCCATATGTCAGCACAGACAACCAGAATCAGAAGTGCAGTATGAATAAGGCCATGAGCCCTTATAAAAGGAAGGCTGATCAAGTATAAAAATAATAAATAAGTCTTTACAGGGGGAACAAGTATATACATACATATATTAAAAATCCATATCGCACTATGCGTAGCACAAGTATCTTCCAGTAATAAGGGTTCAGCATTGCAAGCTGCTAAAAAGTAGCAAAACTCAGCATTCATTAGGTTCAAGCAGTTACCCAGAGTGTGCAGCAGTGTGAGCAAACATTTACACAAAGCAGTGAAAATCGTACCACGGGGTGCAGAGCGGTGGGAATGGAAGACAGCCATGGAAGAGAAATGACTACCAGGCAAGTAAAGGAATGTGACAAAGAAGTGCCAGTCCTTTTCGGGCTCTTCAGTTCTTGGTCAGAGCTGCACTGGTTACTTACAGGTGTCCAAGGGTTACATTCAGCACAGGGCAAAGAAGCTTTGGAAACACCCAGAGACCTCACCACAGCAGGATCCTTCACCCCTCAACAGGTTCCCACTACACAAAAGGCATTCTTGTTGGCCCAGCACTCTGCAGTGCTCAACTCTTCAGCTCACCTGTGATCTTGTACTGACAATCAGGCTGACAGGCATGATGCTTTATTAGTGATTTAACACTACCCTTTAACTCTCCTCAAGTGTCCTCCAAGATACATAAAAATCTCACACAAATAGGATGTTATATATTAGTTTATGGAAACGCAAAAAAACCCCCAGCAATCCAGACTACTAAGGCACTGCAGAAGGCAAATTGGACTAAAAAGAGTGACAGTCTTCCTGAATACAATCATCACCCAACCTTTTCCAGTGGCAATCACATGAGGCCTCTCTCCTGGGACAAAGGACGGACTTGCTATCCACACAGCAGGTCTGAGCCTTCCCAAAGTGCTGAACACTGACACACTTCTCAGCACACCCCCCATAAACTTCTCTCACCCTAGAGTAATTTGTGGGGGGTGTGGTAAAAAATTGTCCCCTAGGCAAACCCATGACACCTCCTCACACAGGCCTGCAGGAGAGACCACACTCGGCCAAGTGCTGCCACCACCCAAATACTCCGTGTGCCTCATGCCCGGTATTTCTTTTCCACAGAAGAGGAAATTACATAGAAACAGAGGAGATGAGTAGGTCTAGTTGTAGGAGCAACCTGATCTCAACCACCTGATTTTCTAACAAAATCAGACCCCATTAAATGTGCTGCCTGGCCCAGCTTGCAGGCAATTGACTGAACATCTTGGTCCTATTTAAACTAATTAAATAATAAAAAAAAAAAAGGCAAATAAGACTCTTTAATGATTCACAAGTTTGCATTTCTGTCTTTAGCTCAGATCTTTGGACTGAAGGAGTAAAAAACAAGAAAAACTGAATGTAGGATTGCTAGTTCATTCATAAACCAAAGGCCTTCTTGCCAAAAAAAGACAATGACCAGTCACAGTGGTATTAAAGCTACAAAGCTCTTTGCAGACAGAATTTAAAACAACCATCAGGAGAATGAAGAAAAAAAGTTTGTCTCATGTCTAAGTTGGATATATTTATGGTAGCTGTATTCTACTAAGCCTCCTTCCCTTTTTGCCCCTCTAATAAGCACAGTTTAATTGGCAGTCATACTGCCAGGCCTTTCACTATTCCCATTTTACCCATATATTAAGTGCTCCTTTAGAAATAGGTTAGATTACTTGTACTAAATGAATAGTAATGTGTAGTCCCTGTTCTCCAGCACTCTCAACTACTAGTTAATAGCAGACATTATTGCAAACTTGCAGATGAAAACTTGCCTTAATGGCTACCTCTGGTTGCCAAAATTACATTGCTAACTTTATTTTCTTCTTTATATTTCAGGGAGACTATTTATTATTTTTGCTAATTTTTCTGCAGTGACACTGAACACAGCTGAACAACTGCCTTGCTCCACTTTAGTGGTGACAGCACTGCCAGGGGAATTGACAGCAGAAAAATAAAATAAACCGTGTTTGTCATCTCATTGTTTGCTATTTTATCATCCCCTCTCTCTAAAATGTTGCATATATATATGCATACTGCTTTACTAAACATCCTTCTGTAACCACATCTCTTGACCTCATGTAGTCTCTGGGAAAACATCACATTTAAACAGTGTAAAACACACTGCACTAAAACTTGCAGATACTCCCTCTTGGCATTGCTCTGGAGCAGCAATGAATAAAGATTTCCCTTACAGGAAAGTGTTGATGCTTAATACATAAAGATAATTCAGATCACTATGGAAAACAGTCAAAATCCTACATTTGCCTCACTGAGCCCCAAAATTCACAATTCTTATATTTGCCCTGTGGAGAGTATATTTATACTCTCCTTTGAGAAAAGAAGTGTAATCCAGATCTTAAACAGGTTTAAAACTTTGCCTTTTGATCAATTGAGGTTTGTCACTTAAGAAATTTAAAATCTGATTAAAAAATAGAAACTGTAAGATGTTTCATAGTGTTTTATTCCCTTCATGCCTGAACAGGCTGAAAGCAGAGAGGTTCAGCACTATTAGCAAATCTTTTTATTGAAAGGCAACCAATCAATCGCCTCCACATGCAAGCACAGGAATACTCCACTTTTTAACTCGGGTCATTAAGACTCAAACATGCTGTAAGATGCTACAGTAATACATATAATTTTAGGACTGTATGATGACTGAACACCCACTGATGAATCTGGAACTGTCCTTCCTGTCCTGGCAATCTCTTTTATGACTGGGCATCTGGTGAGTGAAAGCAAACGAGCTGTGCAGCACATTCTATATACTATGTTTATAGAATTTGGAAGTGGATGGTTAAGTTACCAGCCCATGTTTGTTGAAGAGAAAGGTAAGATTTAAGACATAGCAAAGCAGGTGCGCAAGGAAAGGAAAACAATATATTGCCCAGTTACTTTGTCTAGATACTAGTAACTTATTTACTATAAGATCCAAGCACCAATTTTCTACACACCTGAAACAGCCTTGTTAGACACTCTGCTCTCTGAGGCCTTCTTTCTATTATGCTCAACCCCATTCACTGAGGTCTTAAGGGTGCTAATTAAATATAAAAGAGTTAATAAGTCACTTGCAACGAAGTTGAAAGGCTGTATAGAAAAACATGAGACGCTATCAAACTGTTTGTAAAAACTTTTTCATGCCAATGTCCCATAAAGCCTCCTCCTGAGTATGTGTGCAGTTTGTATCAACATTATTATGTCTTACATAGACACATTAAGTAGGAGAACATCTCCCCACGAATGGATTTTAAAAACTCTATTCAAGAAACTGATTCTGTTCAGACATTATAACATCACAGTATACACATAAAAATACACATATTTCATTAAGTGGAAGCAAAGCTTCATGGAATGAATGTTACAAATAGAAATGTTGGAACACAGTGTAAATGAAGACATACACAAGAGGGTGACAACACTAAGTATTTTCTTGCAGTATAAGGTCAAACAAAGCTTCATCACTGTCTCAAAATACTGGGAGAAGTAATTATTTTTACTTTAAACAACAGTTACACCAGTATGTGTAAATCTTATTGAGCAATTACTCCTGTGCTTTGCATTTACTTTTATCTTTAGGCTATAAACACGCTGTGCTCTTACCCTTGTCTGCAAAGCAGTCTATGGACCGGGGCATTCTGTCCTTGGTTTGGTTGAAGTATGCTGTTAAAACACAAACCTTTATTAGTGCTTTTTCCCTTTAAAAATAAAAACCTCGTAAGGATTACTGAATTATGCATCATGTTTCACACAACAAATTTCAGCAAAGCTAACAGGTTTTGTAATACACACGACGTGCAGGCAAAGTGGCTGGAATTGAAATTCCAGAACAGGATTACTACTTCCACTATTTAAAACAAAGAAACAAAAAAAGCACACAGATAGAACCCCCCGAACAGTGCCCTGGGTCCCTAGTCACTGCCTAAGACATGCAGGAAAAAAGGACTGAGTCACACTAATCACTGAAGACAGAACTGCATCGTAGACAGCATGTCTTCAAATTTTTTGGGTAAACATGGGATAAAAATTGTTTTTAAGCGATTCCAGGCATCTGACTTTTTATACTAGAAAAAGGTGCAGATAGGCCCCATAAGAGAGCAGCTGCTGTCTTTCTGAACACCATGTACTGAACACTGTAATTTCTGTGATCTAAGCAAGCAATCACACAATCAAGGAGCAAGCACTTTCCTCCCAACAGAGAGCCACTTCTTTCCTGACAGCTTCCTAAAGATATGCATTATCAGTGATTCACTGCAAAGTAAAGGGTACTAGGAAAAGCAGTAGTGCCAAACTGAAGCTTAACAGTGGATCTCAGAGAAAAACCTTGAGTCCTAGCACAGAGACTTAAAGCCATAAATAAATAATTTCTGAAGATACAATTTTAGAACTGGCTCTGAAGAAAACAAATTTCCTAAAGAGATAATAAACCCCTTTCTTAGGTCATGCTCAACCAGATTTCATTACTGCCCATCATAATAATACCAAGAATTGAGTTGACTGATGGCAAACCAGAAATACAGATCACGAAATCACAGTTTCTTAAAAGCATCCAAATACCAGTAACCATCACCCACCGGCTTTCAGGAGTTTTTTGTTTTATGATTATTTTTTTACTTGGTATTCCCATTTCTGAAGCCCTAGAGAAACAAAAGTATTGAAACATATTTCAATTAAAAATTTATCATCCAGGTCTTGAACAGAAACACTCAGAGAAAGCCTACAACAGGAAGTACGCCTACATGTGTCAGAGCAATACTATAGATTACCACTTCTTTACTCAGGAGCAAGTGTAGCACAACTGTTCAGTCCACTGTGTTGCAGGATAGTGCCCGTTACCATTCCCCAAAAAACTTTGCTAGAGATACTCTATGAAGCATCTCTATTGCCAGGCACTTTAAACTGATAAAATCACTTAGAGCACATTTTACAATTTGCAAATTCAACCACAAACTAAGCACCCACGACTGGAATCCAGCACAAATGCACAACTTAGAACAAACATTTTTCTCCTGTACAAACAAGAAGTCTCTTAAAAGTAAGAGCAAAATACTACTAGCAAGACTCCAAACACCTGGACAGCTTTTTATTCATTCTTCCTGTTAGCCTGCAAAGAAGCTGTTACTCCAAAAACTTGCTGTCACTATTTCCTATGCCTCCTACTTATCATTTTGCACCCTGCCTCCCTCCCCCCAATCCCAAGGGGAGAACAGCACATACTTCATGTACTTTTTCCTGTCCAAAGATTTCTGTGTAGCTGTTGAAAGTGTCACTCGCTCTCTTGGGCTCTTTACTTTATCCTAAAAAAAAACCAAAATAAAATAAAATAAAATTAAAAAATATATATTGAAGAAAGTTACTTGCAAAAGCATAAACAGTTTAGGTTTAAGAAACATTTTAGGGTGCAAGTAAGAATCTCTTAAGTGTAAAACGATTCAGACTTAAAGCCTTAAGACAGTTTACATTCTCTGGAACACAACATACCATTTGCCTGAGCATCTTCTCTTTCCTAACTTCACGATCGTGACGCAGAATATTCATCCTTTCTGATGCATCCATAGTAAAAAAGATGTCATGGATGTCATACAGAGCAGCTCGCAGCTGGAAAGAACAATTAAAATTGTAATAAAATATTTGGTTGAGGTAACATGCTCATGGTTTTGATCATCAAGCTCTTCTCAAACTAAGCAAAACTCTTCATAATTTTGAAATTTCTCATTGTATCACCACAAAAATGGAGTCTTCTCTTCTCAGCCATAGTTTAAATTTTTTACTCTAAACAAAATCACCATCAAGATTTTGGGTATTTATAGTACAAAACTGGAACAGTTAGGAAAGGAAAAAAAATGTTTAAATTGTGTCACCTGAGCCATTACTCTTTCATGAAGAGATGCATCTTGTGCTGACACACTTCCCCTTTTCAGTGGGGCTTCAGACTGAAAATTTTTTATGAACTCCACAGTATCCTAGGAAAGATGGGAAAATGAGATAAAGCACCCAGCATAATCCTTCACAACAAAGCAGTTATTACAAACAGTACACGTAGGACATAAATTCTTTGTTTGACTTGGACCTAAGCAATGCAACACTCAAACGTGTTCATGTAACAGACATTCCCCAATTCTTCTGAAAGCAGAAAATGCATCATTTCATCTGTCAGTTGGAGCAGGACCAAACACAAACCGGCGGAGAAGCTGCATAATACAAAAAAGATGATCTCACTTTTACAGTTTGCTTAAGATGTTTCAGCTTTTCTGTCTGGAGGAGTCTACGAGTGAGAAATCCCTTTGCCACAGCAGTGATCTTATCAAACTTCATTTGTATCTCTGGACTGAAAACCTTAAAAAAAACCAAAAAAACAAAACACAAAATCATTTCCTAAACTTTTGAGTAAAAAAGGAAGAATTATGAATTATTTCTCAAATAACATAAATCACATGACACAAGTTCTCAAGTAAGAAACAAGCCGTTAATAAAGTTTTGACTGGGCCAAAATTACCCACTGTAATTTAGAAGAAGCAATATATTTTTATATTATTATTTTGCATATACGAATGATAAAAATATCCTATAGTTGGCATAGAAAAGGATTTTTTGTGCGATTTATTACTGCACAGCTATTATAGTTACCAGTCTCTTATAAAAACATGAGGGTTTTTTAAGATATAAATAAATCTTTTTTTTTCCTTACCTGAGACCACCTAGTTTTGATTCTGTTAGTTGGCCTGGATACTGAGGTTTTTATGACTCCACTACCCGATGGTCCCCATAGAAAGAATGAAGTTTCACTTGTCGAAGAAAAGGTGTTGGGTGTTGTATGAGCAAAACCTGCACGCAAAGCAGAGCACAGAGTTCAACACACACTTCTGCCAATACAGTAATGACTATGTCTGTGCATACACTCAGCTTGGGGGTAGCAGCTTTGTTGACAAGGCAAATTATAGCCAAGAAGCAACCTGAATATTTCTGATTCATTTCTGTGCAAGATTTGCTAAACAGAAGACAGAACAAAACACTTCACAGGTGAGAGGTGTTCCATCAGCTACAGCTGCCCTGTCTTGCAATCAGAATCCTTTGACAGAGCCCCTCTAAACCATCTACACAAACGTGACCACCGGGCCCACTGCTGTGCAGCTACACGGCACGAGGATGAACCTTCTGGGACGTGACGCAAATCCACATCCTCATCCTTGATCAAAAGAGTTTATTCTTGGCTTGTTTTCCTTGAATGTGCCCTAAAACAGTTATATAACAAGTACAGTACCTGGCACAGCGTGAGGATGGCTGAACCTGTGCTAAATGCCAGTGACACAAAGACGCAACACGGACTTTGTTTCACATGTGCCGTCCACAGCTGAGGGCAGCAGCTGTCCGTGCATCCTGACCAGCCCTGGGGCAGGAACACTGCACGTCTCAGTACAGTGGGGCAGCTAGTCCAGGCAAGCATTGTAGAACAAAATACATCACAACACTTAATCTATATTCTTCCCTCCCAGTTTTACCAATGCTGGTGGAGTTTGTGTTATGGACTGTCTCCAGCTGAGACTGCACACTTTCCAGCAAGCCACTTTCACTTTTTTTCCTCCACTCCAACTCCATCCTACTGTTAATATTCACTTTGGAAATCTCTATTTCCGTTGTAGTAACCTTCTTTCCTTTCAACTTTCTCTCCTGCTCTTCCAGTTCCTACAAAAGGAAGATTCAACCATGAGACTAACTCTGCAAAGCAACAGAATACACATTTAAACCCAGCTGCTTCCTGACAAACTTCCATACAACACACAACCTTTGCTTAGAATTTCTCCTTTCCTAACCTTACCTTCTGCAATTTCTCCTGTTCTCTCTCTTGTTCAGCTATCAGAATTGACAGTTGTTGTGCATGCTGTTCTTCAAGTCTCTTTCTCATTTCTTCAAAGGCCAACATTTTAGTTTTTAAAATATCTTCTGAAAAAATACATAACAAAGAATCAAATATTAAATAACTTCTATGTGGTCTTTGCCAGAGACATACATACTTTATTGGAAGTAATTTGCATCATCAGCAAAAAATATAGATGTCTTTGATACCAGGTTTCCTTGATACCAAGTTGCCACTGGTAAGGTAGAGACCCTCATAATTTACTACAGTCCTTCAAAATATCTGCATGGTCATATTGGTGGGCTAAGCACGTGAATGGAACAGCAGTAACACCAACTCAGCATATATTAAAATAAGGACACAAAAATTTACAAAGGCTGTCTTTTCTTGTACTAGTCTTATTAAGACCTCACAGAATAAGACAATTTCCTTAGTAAAACTAAATTCCAGTTTCTAGATCCAAAACAGTATTTGTGCTGTCAAATTATCAGAATTAACAAGACTGATATGCAGTGTTTTAGCTGATTTTCCCTCAGAAATTGTTTAATCAAATATTTGTTACAAACAACTGACTCCAAGATTACAGATTTCTGACTCCAAGCAGCTCCTAATTCAATTACTTCACTCTGCAGACATTAAAAATGGCTCAAGCAACAAAGCTGAATTTCAGAATTTGTCATTAAACATTAGAGAAATAATTTACATGCACTAAAATTTTAGCCTTTTGATACACATGCCTACTTAGAAACACTAATGACCAACAATCACTGGGGTTTTTTATAAAATATTCATAAACTAAGAAGTAAGCAGCACTGAGAAGTAACGCTCAACTACAGGAAGTATTTACCTTTTGCCATAGTTTCAGGGGTAATGTAAACTGATTCCACAGGATATTTCTGTTCTTGCAACCACTGCTTCTCTTGTTCCTCCATTCCAACTCTCAGAACACAGGAACTGGTTTCTGTTTGGCAGTTGTTGGTGTCCAGATCAAGTCTACGTTTTGCATTTTCAAAGCTTTCTGGAACCTGCTCACTTGCCGAGGAAACACTCGGAGTGTCCACCTGCTGTCGCACGTTCTTGCTCTGCATTAGCAGTGGAGACGGGTTTTCGACGTCGTAAGATTTATTGAGTTCCACTGTGGAATTAGATTTAGTGTTTTCTGGCAAAACAGGTGCTTTCACTTCATTCCCAGCTGGGATCTTCTGTGTTACTGCAGACTGACCGATGGCAAACGGCTCGGTCAGTTTTGGAGCTATGATGTTAGTACTGGTCTCTACTCTATATGGCCCTCTGCTGTCCAGCACCACCTGTCCTTCCACTGTAGCCGACACCACTCCTTTGCTTTCCCAGAGCCCAAAGGAATGGCAATTCGGTTTGCCAACGCCCAGCCCATCACAAGGGCCCGAAGAATTCCTGTTGACACCAGGAATTCTGCCTGGGCAAACCATGTTGAAGTCCACCATGAACTTTGGCACTGATTCGGACACATTATTTTTATCTGCAATGTCTTGCATGATTAAATCCATGGCTCTACCCTTGCCTTTAGGACTTAACTCGTAGGCATTCACAGGGTTATTTATAATGATGTGTCCCATCGATAAAGGTCTTGGGCGCCGTCGGTGCATTTTAGGGCTCATGCTTGGCTCTGGGCTTGGCAATTTGGCGTAGGAGCCTGTGAGGCTCCTGACAATGCTACTGTCACGCTCAAACATAGAATTCTTTTTGAATTCTTCGTCTGAATCTGAATCCACCAAAGGGGGCGTTCCAACTCTCATAGGTATGTCCACTTTAGAAAAACTGGATAAAGAGGACATACTTGTGTTATTTGTGTTCGTAGAGGCACCTTGGAGAAGGGTATTTGATTTATTAAGGCTGGGTTTATCAAGCGTCTGAGCAGCACAACTTCTGCCTGTAAGCTTTGCTCTTTCTTTCGCAGAGTCGGTGGTTTTAACACCGTCATTTTCTTTATCTGAATGACTTTCACTCACGCTCCTCTTTGAACTGCCTTTTGAGGTACGCTTGGTTTGCTCTCTCTCTATGTACTCTCTGGATTTCTTTATCAGGTTCTGAAGGCTCATCACACATGGGTCTTGGACATCCTCATCTGACGGTGACCCCGCTCGTCCCTCTTGCTTTTGCAGAGCGTGTGATGTGAGCTTGTGACACACCTTGTCAGGAGAGGCAGCGCTTGGACAAGGGACGCCTTTCAAGAAGCGACTCTCGCTTTGCTTTGGAGAAACATTTTCTTCTGTTGCTTTAACTACTTCTGTCACATTTGATGTCCTCTGCCCTGCAGTACCTGACGGTGCAAGTTCTGGTGTCTTTTCCAGCTCTGTGGGACCGTGTCTCTCAGGAGAACGTGCCAAACTGATATCTGGCAGAGCCGTGAAGTCAGTCAAAGCTTTTGAATCTGAATCAGGGCAAGAATTCTCAGCCTTCTGTGTGTTCACATCACTCATGTTAAGTCCTTTCTTCATCTACAAATGCAAATTGGGAAAAAAAAAAATTTCAATGAAATCTCAAATTCCTGCAAACTTCACCTGAATTTAAAAAATAGAAATAAATCTAAAAATATTAAAATAAATAATTTCTTAGAAATAGTAAAAATTTTCAGTTCAACTGTCACTGATTTCCTCGATTACATATAATACAGAGTTCTTTGCAATGAGAAAGAGGTCATTGGAATTAAAATATAAAGTTTTCATTTGTTGAGTACTTGAAAAAACAACGTTATTTAAGTAAGAATTACATGTTACTTCCAGCCAGCATTTGTTTAAAAAGATTCTCACACTACAATTTATCCTATGTGCTGTAACTCGGTTGCCAAGAAGACACCTTTGGAAAAAAAAAAAAAAAAGAAAGCTAACTTATTTTTGGATTGAATGTATGTTCCTGGTCTGCAGGTCAAATCCCAAGCCAGATGACTGTTGCCACACACACTCCAGTAAACAGTGCAAAGCAGTGTTGTTTGCCACCTTGGTAACTCAGCAAACTCAGTGTTAACTGTACTTGCTTAAGCAATAGGTTAATTTAAAAGTTGCATTACAGCTGTTTCAAGGACAACTCCTTGATTAGATGTATTTAAGTCTTTTCAATTTAAAACTCTACTAAATCCATCACTGAAGCAGCAAAGGAAACAAAACAGTTTCAGTAAAATTGTAAAGCACATAATAGAATTACAATTTAAGATGGTAATTTTAATTCTGTACATAAGGGTGAATATAGATTATTTTCTATTACACTGTAAGCTTGCAAATAAAGCAAGTTCTGACACCAGGGGTTTGTTAATTTGTGTTTACAATCTAATTGATTCCAACACAGCTACAAAAGCAACATTGTGGTCTGTCTTTTGCATATAGCAAAACAAGCAGTGAAAAGCAAGTCCCCTCCCTTACAGTATCACTAAATAATCAATTATTGGACACATAGCATGAAATACCGGCAAATGCTGGTCGTGGAGAGTTAGCTGCTACTAATTTCAGAAGAGTTAAACCCCAGCACTTTCTCAAAATGTCTCTAAGCAGAGGTTTTCTGTAAAGCTATGAGGTGGGTTTGGACTAAACACTACCTGGACATTTTCTACAATCTCCTGCACACGATTCAGTAAAGCTCTGTTCCGGGAGTTCCGTTTCCTGGTCTCTATGTCCAGTGCTTTCTCCTTATATTGTTGTATTTCCTTTTTCTTTTCAAGGCTAAGCTGCAAAACAGAGTGTAAGAAACATGGCTTACATCACTAAATGCAAATTTCAATACAGAATTACAGAAGTAAATTAGGAAAAAAAACCAAAAGAACAAAACAACTCAAAGAATAACAGTCATCTGAGACTTTGTGCACCTGTTACATTCCAGCTTCTTGTCAACCAATTATATCTTTTTTTAAGGGAAGATGCACAAAATGCCTTCTTGGCACACATGCAAATGAACATGACTTTAAAATGTCCATTATAAAAAATTTCCATGAGCATTACATGTTACATTACCAATCTGACAGAGGATTCAGACATTTTTTTCTACCAAACCTTACAATATCCACCCATTTGCAAATAAAGGATGTGACAATCTATCATTTAGTCTACAATTTCTATCATGATTTTTGGACGTTGTTGTTAAAGTCTCTTTTCCATTCACACTTCCCATTACATAAACAAGAAGTTAGCTGCAGTATTGCAGGAACTACCAGCAATCTTCAGCTTGGCTCTGTTTGCATTAGTACAGAATGACTTAACATAATTGATGAGCCTGTGAAATACATTATGGTAAGATGCAAACACATGCAAAAAAAATTTACTTAAAAGCTTTTAAACTATCTCACTTTTTTTTTTTTGACACTGTTGAACTAACTCACATGCTCAGTATTTAAAATATCACTATGGTTTTACATAAAGTTAAGCCCAGCTATAACATTTGTCTGCTGAAAACCGCAAACATTCGCGCTCCCCTTATGAAGATAACCAATCTCCAGAAATTGCGCACAATGCAGTCAACGTTGAAACAAAAAAGTACATTTTACTCGTTTACTTTTTAAGATTAAGGTTAGGAATGCTTAGAACACACTAAGCAGCAGGCCAGATGATAGCTCACCCAGGTACCTTCAGCAGAATCATTACATGTGCACATCAAAGCTAGTGCCAACAGCAGAGTTAGTACACCAGGGAGGAAAGGGGCGAAAAAAAGGCCTTACCAGAGGGGAAAGCACAGGGACTCCATAGAAATGAATGAGGGAGATATTTTTGTGCTGAACAGTATAAGCAGTTTCTTCTTTTATTGCCTCTTCTTGGATTCTGGAAAGATGCTTCTTACAGAATATTTCATAGTCCTCCATCTTCATGTTAACTAAGTTGCAAAAAATAATAACATTACTCCTCCATATACCTCAAAGACCTTGGAGAGAAAACATCACAACTATTTCTGTGTCACTATGTTCTGGGAAACATATTCTACACCAGAAAACCAAACCAATTTCTCTTCTTTCTATCATTAACAAAAGCTGTAAAGCTGTTCCTTATTTTCCCCTATAAAAACAGAATCTGCATATATGAGCAAAAAATTATGATCACAGGTACAGGAGAAGAAAGCAAGTGTTGAGATAATGCGGGTTTACTGAACTACACCTGCTATAGATAATCTTAATTTCCACCGAAGACTAAACCTTTGAGATCTTCCATAACAATCGGACAGATCCTATGTAAAGAAAAAATAAATAAAATTGCAGTCGAATTAGAAAAAAAAAAGGCAAAAAAAATGCTGGTATTAAAGAAAGAACAGCATTTATGATTAGGGGGCTGACAGGCATTTGTGTCTTACTCCCATGAGTCTCCGTCCCGATACGGAGTATACAAACGTCTGTATGAAGAGACGCCAAGATGTACATGGAAAAAAACCACCCCAAAGATAAATTACAGCCTTGTTTCCCTAAAAGCGCCTACACATCTGACACTGCCCGTCCCCACCGGAGCGAAAACCCAGAGCCCAGCACCGCCCGGCAAGGCCTGACAGCGCTTTGTTCCCTCGCTCCGGCCCGAGACACCGAGCCAGCCCCGGGCCGGGGCCGCTGCCTCGCCTCCCCGCGGGGCCCTCCCCGCCTCGGCCGCCTCAGCCGCCGTGCCCCCGGCCCGGCCCCGGCCCCCAATCGGTACCCGCGCGGGGCTCGCACCCGGCCCGGGCCCGCTCCGCTCCCCGGCGCTCTCCTGTTCTCCCCGGCAACCGCCGCGCACCCGCCCGGCCGCGGGCCCTGCCAGCCCCGCCCCGCTCCGCCCCTCGCAGCGCCGCCTCCTCCGCGGCCGCGATCCGGGCACAAACCCCGCGGCTCGGCCTGCCGAGGGCCAGGATCCGGGCACAAACCCCGGGGCTCGGCCTGCCGAGGGCCGCGATCCGGGCACAAACCCCGCGGCTCGGCCTGCCGTGGCCCGCACGGCGCTTCGCACCGCAGAGCCCGCGCCGCACCTCGGCCGCGGTCAGGCGAGCGCCCGGCAAAGGCTCAGACGGATGAGAGGGTATGAAGCGCCATCCTGCTGCTCTGATTTCCAACCATTTCCACCCGTGGCTCTCCCAGACAAGTTCCCGTGTCAGCGCGGGTGAATTCTGTTCTGCTTTATCACATTAAACATCACAGAGCTGTGCGGTCCTTGTACAGTGCAGTCCTTCCGTGGTCAGGACAACAGATGTGCCGCCGCAGGTATCAGTTTCACGGAACACGCTGTGATGAGGAAGATAAACGTGAGCACCTGTTCACGGGCTCTGTCAGGACAGCATCCCCGTGTCATTCCAGACACCTTATCCCTCCCGGCCGGCCGGCAGCCGGCCGCCAGTCCAGCCAGCCAGGAGCAGGTAACACTCACCCAACAGGCAGGGTCAGGTGGAAGGAAAATCCACACTTGCCTGCCAGCACTTAGCCCAAGCAAAATAAATTCAAATTTATGAAAATATCTATTGCCAGTGAGTATTCAGAGCTGTTAAAGCTGTCATTCTTGCTTCATAAAACAATTTTGTCGTCTGTTACCTCTTCAATATGTTAATGATTGTTGAGGGTTTTGGGTTTTTTTAAATCTTCATCTTTAATCTTAACAAATGCTGTTGTTTATCAAAAGATTTTTTAAATATGTATGACATCTAATTAGACACTCCATTATTTATTATGCGTATGCATATGTCTGATTTTTCTTCAGCTATACCTAGCAGAAGCACAAAACCATAAACAGAAGATAGTATCTGAGATGCTCAGAACCAGCTAGGACAGTATATGATAAATATTCATCTCAGCTATTGAAAAAACAAATGAAATCCAGTTTAGAAGATTGCCTGGTGCCTGTTCCACCTCTGGTCAGCAAGAGTTCCTCCTACAAAGTCAGTTGCTTTGCATTCTCCCTACCAGACACACATACCAGGAAAAGGGTCAAAGTCCTCATTTAAGTTAATACAAACCTAATGCAACTATTTCCTCAGCTTTGCTATTCTACTTCTAGACTACAGAAACACAGTTTCTAAGCCTTCACGTCACTGTTTTCCTGCCTTGTTTCTCTTCCCTCTGGATTCTGTCCAGCTGTTGACACTCCTGTCAGGTGATAAAAGTGGCCTTCCCTGCCCAGCCCCTGTCCAGGCAGGAGGGCACTGCCTGCTCCTGCGGTGGCTCCCGGGCTCTGGGTCAGGCCTGTGGGCAGGCACGAGTGGACAGCCAGCTTTATAAGATCTACAACACATAACGTTGTATATAAAAACACAGACAATCGAGCGGAAAACAATCGCTATTGATGCGACGTTTCTGATTAGCTAGCATAGCTGCGAAACCCCTCCCCACTCCCCAGACACACGGCTGCTGTGCGACTCTCGGCACAGCGATGCTTTCCCCCCTTTAACACCACCCCTTACCCCCCCTTCGTGCGGGAATCCCCGCGCCTTTCCCCGCCGGAGCCGCTCCCGACGGGTTACCCGAGCTCCGCCCCCAGCACGGGCGGGCAGGCGGGCGCTGCGGGCGCTGATTGGCTGCGGGCGCTGAAGGCCGAGTGCTGATTGGCTGGCGCGGGGCACGGCGGCGTTGCCGTCGCCTGTGTCGTGGGGGGAGGCGGCGGCCGCGGGTCCGGCCCCGATCCCGACCCGATCCCGACCTGATCCCGGCCCCGGCCCCGGCCCCGGCCCCGGCCCGGGCCCCGGCCCGGCCATGCTGTGCCACGGGGAGGGCCTGCTGAGCTTCCTGACGGCGCTGCTGGCGGTGGTGCTGGCGCTGAGCCGCAGCCCGGCGCTGGCGTGCCTGCTGCCGGCCGGGCTGTACCTGACGCTGCACCTCCTGTCGCTGGAGCCGCCGGCGCCCCGGAGCGCCCAGCGCGTCCTGCAGCCCCGCGGCTCCGCCGCCCGCGTCGCGCACCGCGGCGGCGCCCACGACGCGCCCGAGAACACGCTGGGGGCCATCAGGCAGGTCAGCGCGGCCCGGGGGGCGGGCAGGGCCTGGGCCGGGGCGCGGGGGGAGTTGCGAGGCGAAGCTGCCAAACGGTCCGCGGGGCCGCGCGGAGCCCACATGGCCTGGTGGGTGAGCGGTGAAACTGCTGGGCAGCGGTACGGTCTGGTGGGTTGCGTTCGATGATGCGTCCTGCCTGCAGGTGCCAACCCTCCCTCATCCTCAGTGTGTCCGGATGTTCTCCCAACATCAGCAGGAAGCTGTGTGGCTGGTCGGTCCCTCGTGCCCAAGGGGACTCAGATAAAATCTGAGTCTTGGGAGAGCTGGTATAGCCTTGGTGCTGACGGATATTTCAGCAGTGAAGCAGTTATGAAATACTGTCGTTTGCTGATGTAGCAACAGCACACAGAGAGAGGACAGCAACTCTGTAACAGGTTGTGCTTTTTAAACCTCGAAGATCTGTAATGAGAATCCACAGTTATGGGAAAATCTGATACTGAGAGAACTTCACTGTGTGCAGCCCTGCCATGACTTACTGCTGCCCCATCTGCAAGGCATCAAGGCACAGCCAGGCTTCATAATGTTCCTGAGAGTCATTTGAAATCATCTGAAAGATTATCAGTCTCTAGAATGCAAAGTATCTGGGGGGGTGCGATGATGTTGCTCTGATGGTCTCTTACCTTTGGACGAGGGAGGGCTCTTTGTTCTGGTACATTCTGAAGTTGCACAATCCTTACAGGGCAGACACCTGTAGGGGTACCTCTAGTGCCTACCTGGCATTTGTCTTTCTGGTACATTGTCCTTTTTCCCAGGAGGGCGTTTGGCCCTCGGAGCAATTGGTCTTGCTTGCACTTCACTCGAGTGTTTTCCTAAGGAGTTACTGGGAAAGAGCCAGGGCAGGAGCAGGATATATGAAATGTTCTAAGGCAGCCTGGCTGCTTATTCCTCAGAGAGGAGCAGGGATTTGCCTGCATGCATCTACTACTTAGTGCACACATGTAACTTAGCAAACAGTGTTTGCTGTTATCCTGTAGATTTTGTAAACTGTAGGCATTTGCTTCCCTTCTTTTTTAGAAAATAACAGAAGCACTCTGGGGTTATTACATCAGAAGGAGTGAGCAGGATTCTCTTTCGCGTTTTTATCCCGAAACAGTCCCAATCCCAATACTGAGACATTATGACTATGGTTTTATCTCTAAAATAGATTATATGCTTCCCGTTGATCTATGAATGCTCTCACAGTGGCTTGGATAAAACCTGCTTTGTTCTGCAGATGAAGCTTACTGAAAATAACATTATTATTTTATTATTTTTTACCAGAACACAAGCTAATTGTAGCTGTACCCATATCATATATATAAAGCTGTCTCTTGTGGATGTGATTTTTAAATTTTTTTTTTTAAGGCAGCTGAGAATGGAGCAACGGGTGTCGAGGTGGATGTTGAATTTACTGCAGATGGTGTTGCCATTCTAATGCATGATGATACAGTGGAAAGGACAACTAATGGGTCTGGAAGACTGTGCGACTTGACTTTTGATGAAGTTAGGAAGCTTAATCCATCTGCCAAACACAGGCTACGGTAAATGAACTACTGCTATTCTGAAATTACACTTTGAACAGTGAAAAATACCATTCTTGAGGAAAAGAATTACTGATTTGATGTGTCACTGATGAAAATTTTTGTAAATGTAAAACTTAGTCCCATGTGTTACTTTGATTATAGAAGCATGTGAGACTGTATCTTCTTACCCATTGTTACAATAGGAACAGTGAAGAAGAGTCAAGATAACTGGCTTTCGAGGGCTAAATTCCCAGACATCTAATGTGAAACAGGTTAATCTCTACAAAAGCTTGTCCTAAATTGACTGCAGGGCACTAAAGATGCAGGGAGCTTCATGATATGTCAAAATTGGCTCAAGGAGTTGCTTCAAAAATTAATTTTATTTGCTTGTATTTCTTGACTGATTGCGCCTTGGGAATTCTAAGCATCGTGTTTATACTGTTGAAAAGGAGCTAGGCAGATTTTAGGTAGTCTCACTGTGACCCCCATGGCTGATTAGGTCCTTCCCAGGGGCACGCAGGGGAAAATATTTTTATACATTACTGAAAATTTGCTAACAATGCAACTTCTGCAGTATCGTAAGTAAATCTATTTCAGAGGAAGAACTTGTCGTGTGTGCTCCTGAGGCACTGCACTAAGGAATTCCAGCCTCTTGTAAATGTGTCACCTGTGGGTCTGTGGTACAAGAGTATCTTCCCCAGTACTGGAAAGGTGATCACCTGAGCACACAGCGAGAGCTTCCACACAGACAGAGACTGCTGAGCAGTTCTTCACTGTCACTGTGTCAGGAATCATTTGTTGATGGGTGAAGCGGATTCTGCTGCATCCTCAGCTTGTCTTGCCTGTTCTGCCAGGGTCTGTGTTTCTGGCTCAGGGCTGGGGAGCACTGTCAGAGCAGGAGGAAGGCAGCAGGTGGGACTGAATGCTTGTTTGTGGGTGTTGGGGAAGGAGGTGAAGAAGTGGGGTTAGTATTTGGGTACAGAACACGGGGCAAGTGAGCATCAAATGAGAACTTGAATTTGGAAGGATTTAATTGTGGGATTAATCAGTGGGATTCTGAGGGAAAAGGAGATGTGTACATGTCCCTCTACATGTGCAGCCTTTTACTGCCACTACTTGATCCCAGCTCTAGTGCTACTCTAGCAGCAAACTGTGTTTGGGAAACAGCTCTGTGGCTGGGGACATTTGTGCCTGTGTGCATATGTGCACGTGTATTTTGACTGCATTCCAGTGAGTTCTCCATTTCTACAGGAACAAATTCCCAGGTGAAAAGGTACCAACTCTGAGAGAAGGTGTTGTGGAAGCCATGCATCACAACCTTACGATCTACTTTGATGTCAAAGGCCATGCAGATCAGGTACCACTCACAGGACACCTTCCCTCACACCTTCTGTGGGTTTCTAACCTGCTGTTGTGTTGGTCTCAAACTGATACGTCTGGTATAGACCCTTCTTTAATAAGAGTGGGACTGGGCCTGCTGTTTGTGTCGTCCAAAGTTGTTCTGCGAAGCTGCAATGTAAAATTAGCACAAGGTGTGTGTGAGTGTTGCCTTCAGCTCGTAGCACCACAGTGAAACAAAGCAAACTGAGTTTCCTGCCTGTGCTGGGGGGAGCCAGAACCTCATCCTCAGCCTCCAATAAGGGATCTGTAATTTGCATTACTGAAGGCAGATGCAGATCATCAGTCATTAACATTTTATGCAAATTAGAATAATTTTTTCTTTAGCATAGCAAAATATGGAAATACGTTCATTTTCCTCTTGAACTAAACCCTGAGTAGTACTTCAGAATTATATCCACACTATCTTTAAGGGTATCTCAAACACTGAAAATGCTGCTGCTTGTTGTAAGCAGAATAAAAGGGCTTCTGTTGCAAAAAACAAAATGTCATTTCTGTGTTACTGCTATAAGCAAGATGCTATTTTTCTTCTTCCTCCTTTCTATTTCAATCTCGCTACACAAAACTGGAAAGTGTTTGTAAAGGGCATTGTTCTAGAATGACTCTGCAGTGTAAATATGAATGTATGTATAAATATAACATCTGTCTGTGTCTCTAATTGTAGGCAGTTGACGCCCTGAAACAACTCTACCTGGAATTTCCACAGTTGTATAACAGCAGCATAGTCTGTTCCTTCATGCCAGATGTCGTTTATAAGGTGATGTTCCCACTCTAAGTCCCTCCATTCTGAAAGCAATGCAGGAAAAAGTGTGTTGCCGTTACAGCTGGTGTATGGCCAGGTATCTGTGTGCAAGATAAATAAACCTCTTATTTTGAGGTAAACGTAGGCTATTCTTAAAACTGTTTCCTAACTGTCATTTCCACTGCTACTTACTACGTATTTTATTCCAGTATATACATTGCATGACTGCTATGGAATTTTTTTAACATAAGAACAGCTGCTTACTCAGTATGGTTTTTAAAAAAAAAACACCAAACAAACAATAAAATCTCATGAACAGCTTTCCAGAATAAGTTACAAAAGGACCTAGTGGGGAAGGGGAGTAGGATTCTGGTAGAGCTGCAAACTCAAACTAGCACTTTGTATCTCAAAAATTGTATTTAATGCAGCTGGGCTTGTGGATGAATTCCAGTCTTTTCTCCTTGGTCTTGCAGATGAGACGAGCTGACAGAAATGTTGTGACAGCACTTACACACCGGCCCTGGCATCTGAGTTACTTAGGAGATGGGACACGCCGTTTCAGTTCCTTCTGGAAACACTACTTGTACGTGGGGATGGATATCATTCTGGATTGGAGCCTGCACAGTTTCTTGTGGCGATTGTGTGGGGTTTCAGCTTTCCTCATACAGAAGAATTTTGTTTCTCAGTAAGTGTTAAAGCTTGCTCATATACCAGGAGATGTTACCATTCTATTGGAATACAGGGTGGAGTTAATACAGTATGTGCTTATCAAAATGTTCCATTTAGTGTTGGGTAAGGTTGTTTTGATACTTTCTTTACTCCATGTTATTTTATTATTTTAAGCCTCTATCTTTTTAATCTGAATTCTTATCTTATGTTAGATTGTAAGTTTACTCTCAAAGAGGAAAACTGTGTTGCTTTTGCCTATTTACAATAACAAAGCACAAAAAGATGATGTTGCACAAGAGGACACGTCATTCTTGGTGCCATACTGATGCAAGCCTAAAACCCAGCTGTAGCTTCAGCACTGTCTGCCTTCTCTCTGTGGTAGTGTAACCTCCTCTTAGGGTGTCTTCATCCCTTGCAGGGACTATGTGAGTCAATGGTCTTCAAAAGGAATTCAGGTGGTTCCCTGGACGGTGAACACGTTTGCAGAGAAAAGCTACTTCGAGAACGTCCTTGAGTGCAGCTACATCACCGACAGCCTGGTGGAGGACTGTGACCCTCACTACTGACCCACCCTGCACTCCCTGCCCAGCCTGGCCATTCACCATCCACAGGGCATCCAGCAGTGCCAATGGAACACTATAACAATGGTTCTGGGAAAAGGTAGAGCAGCAGTTTTTTTCTGCCTGTGGTCAAACCTCAAATGCAGAAAACCCTTCTGGGGCATAGGACAGAGCTGTGGTGCAGCCACACACAGTCTGAGGGAATTGCTATAATGTGAAAGAATCAGATTTGACAAACAAACCGGGCCAAACCTTGTCTGTGCAGGTGGCTTTATAATTCTCTGACTATTCCTTTGCTGTGTTTAAATTCTGGTTATAAATTCCTATTAGCAATTTGTGCTGCCAAAATTTAGTCATACCTTGATTTTAGTAATTTTAACAGCACGATCTAAAACTGTATAATAATTTGAGGTTGATTCATGGTGTCTTTAAAACATCTACATTACTGGTCTTAAAACAGAACCTGAAAGTAGTGGTTCCAGAATAGAGGGTGAGTATATTGCCCTCCCCTGCATGCAAAGGTGCTACATCCTGACAAGGAAATAAAAGCCAAAAATTCCATGTGGAATGTGAAGGCTGTGAGAATTAACAAATAAAACTTGTTTAGCTTCTCATCTTCCAGACTTTTAAAAAGAGCTAAGGGAGGATAGGAAACTGTTTCTTCTAATGACACAGCACATGAATGTATTTATTTTTAAAAGAAAGGTACGTATGGAATGCTGGTAAGAGGTAGAACAAATGAAGCTGACATATCTTTTTAGTTTGCTTATTGTTTGCATGATTGAAGGGCACTCAAAGGGTTATGGAAACTGTAATCCAGATATAACTTGAACTCCAAAGAGTCTGCAGTTACAATAAACAAGTACTTGAGAGCTCATGGGAAGGGTATTCTTTTTCAGCCATGCAGCAGTGCCTTGATGGAAAATGTCAAAATTAGTGCAGCTTCATGCTACGTTCTGCCAGCGGTGATGGATTTTCTGGTTGTATCTCGAGTTGCATACAAGCAGAAAGTAGCACAAAGGAGGTGGTTTTCCTTGTCAGGAAGACAAGGACCTCCTCCATTCACGTCACTCATCCACCCTGCACTGCAGAAGCAACAATCTCAGCCTTCTGGTGCACATCCTCTAGCACGTGTACGTTATGTCCAGCTTCTGTCCAGCCACTTCAGTGAGTACTGCAGGCTCTGCTGTTACTGCTGAGCCCGACAGGAGCTCCCCATGTGGCCACTGAAGGGCAAATGACTTCTTGGCAAATGGCCCTTGCTCCAAGGTCCAGTTGTAGTTGCTGCTGGAGTTGCTGGCACTGCTGAGTCACATCCTCAGTGCACACACCAGGCCTATATCCGATACTCACAGCCAAACTCCACAGCAAAACACACAGGGAGACAAAAAAATTGAATCTCTGGTCTTGCATTGTGTGTGAAGTTTGTCCTTTTTTCTTGTGTCTTTGGTGGCTGGTTTTGGGTTGTCCTTAGCCTAAATTACAAGCAAGAGGAAAAGATGTCTCTCTTTCCTAAAGCATTTTTATGTCCAAAGCAATAAGGGAGGAATAAACGAGGCAGTAGTAGAAAATGGGCTAAATAAAACAAATTATCATGATGGTAAAGTTGTGGCTCTGCATAAAAAGAAGCTGCATCGTGTCTCAGTCATGCGTGGTAAAAAAATAAATCTCTATTTTGTTACTTCCAATCAATCCTTTATAGGAAAAGATGTGAAAAATTTTAGTTTACAAGCAGTGGTTTTACACAGATGAGAATTTTGATAAGTAGTCACTCTTAAGAGTTCTGAAAATTTTTAACATTAAAGCTGCTTTTGAGTGACTGTAATAAACTCTAAAACTGGCACAGAAAAGTGAAAATAGAATGGAAGTTTAACCTGGTTCACATAAATTATTTCACAGCCATTACAATGTCTGAGTCATTAAAAACAAGCGCACCTTAAATTTCCTTCTATGTTTATTTAACCAATACTTCAGGTTTGGTTTAGATCGGATAAAAGCAGTTTAAACGATATAACTGATACAAAAATATTTTAAAACCATACCTTTTATTTACAATTAGGCACAAGTTTTCTTATATTCAGTCAACAACAAGCAGCCAGCTGTGCAGGGAGCCTCAGTGCATCGAGGTGACTGTCACCAGAGTATCACTGCTGCAAAACAAACCCATCCCGCAGGATATTCCCTATCGTAACAAGCTGCAGTTGGGATGCATTTTATTCTATTTTTTGTCCCATTTGGAGGTTAAAAATTGTTTTAGTGATTCTTTCAGTTATTAGTGCAAAAGAGTGTTGCTTTCAGCAGGACACCAGTCAGTGGTACTGACTGTGCCTGCTCAGGGATGAAAAATCTCCCTCATCGTCGTAGTCGTCCAGCTGAGCCGCTTCTCTGGCGCGCAGGGCGAGGGTCACGGCCTCGGACATGCCACTGCTGCTGGGCCGGGCTGGCTCCCAACCTGTCAGCACAGAGGCAGTGTTAGCTGTGCTGACATGGTGTAACCACCACCCCCCTTAAAAAGCCCCATGCTGTTTAAGGGCCTTATCTGCCAAGTATTTGCAATGAAGGGATGTGACTGTGTAAACCGGGAATAGTTCAAACTACCACAAAGATCCCGTAACTTTTTTTATTCTGAATATGGTGATATCCTAGGGACTCTACTCAGTATTAACCTCTTCTGAGATCACACCAAGATGTGAAATCTATATCTAAAGTGATTTTCCCATAATAGAAAATGGCTCATTTACCCAAGGAAATGCCACTCTCTGGTATACAGTCTTCAGAAGTCACCATCGGCACCAGAACAAGATACCAATAAGCACATCCTATAAAAACTGTTCACCCCAACAACCCAGTCTTTTTGTTTTCTCTTTATACAAGGTGCTAAAAGCTGTGCCCCTGACATCCAGCTGTTACATGCTGTGTCTGTACAACAAACATTCTTACTGAGCTGAACTTCTAAGAGCTTCCTGTGTTTCATCTTTGTTGCTTACCTAATGGGAAGTCAGTGCCACTCGAGATCCCAGAAGAGTAGGAATACTGAAAACAAAATTCACAACCAGGTTTAGGTCATGATTTTCCTCATGTGCCTGTTGTCTTCTGTTTAAAAAGATACCTGTTACCTGTAACAAAGCCACACTCTCCAGGTCTTAAGCAGGTTTGTGATTAGGAGTGTTCCAACAGCTATTCTGATTACACTTTTACACCTGCTCAAATTAAGGTTATTTCCATGCACACAGGATGGTCTCTTTGCTCCACATACACCCATGGTCTGTATCACACCCCAGATTCTATCTATATAAGGAGATCCAGCAGGTTTCCCTCTTTAGACAATCTCACCTCTGCATAGGATGTGTTTTGGTTCCCGTCAAATGCCTCTCCTGGGTAGCCTGGCACTTGCTGGGCAGGTTGCCTGGCTGGATGGTAGGGAGAGAAGCTTCTCTGAAAGACAGAGTTTTTATCATTAGTCTGTATTCTGGCTTCTAGTCATGACTTTATGGTCAGCAGCGCTCACACCCTTGTTTTAGGGAGTTGGCCTTTCTACTAGATCCACAATGAGGTTATTCTGTCATCTCCTTTTGAAATCTCACCTTAACAATTACAAGAATATCCACATTTCATAAGCTACCAACCCCTCCTCTCAGGGGTCCCACTTGTGACACTGGACATGGCCACTGGTTGTTTGAAAATCCCCAGCACACAGAAAATGCCCATTCAATTTCAGCTCCCCTCTTTACAGCCAATATTTACTTATATTGTCACACATGTATTTATATTTAACAACAGATCAATATCAACTGTTATTCATATTTATTTGTGTTTATTTATATTACCACTTTAATGATGGCTGGTCATACAGGGGCATTTGGTTTTTTGGGAGGAAGGAGGGGAACCTACCAAAAACTTTTTCTCTACCAGTATGTAGATCAAGGAGTTTTTACTCAACACAAATTAAAACACTAGACAGCACCTACATGTGCACATTTTTACAGTAATTTGATTGCCCAGTGGGCAGGACTGCCTTAAAAAATAAATTTAAATCAGATGTCTATTGATGTTGTATGGGATTTAAAATGGGGTTAAGTCCAAGGACTCAGTTTTACCTTAGTTGAAAAAACCACAAACTATAAAACCCTAAGGAAATACCGAGTCAGGGGAGGAAAGCAGCCTCATTCTCAGCCTAGGCAAGGTTCAAGTGTGGCTGAACCCTTTGTGATCATCAGTGCACAATTTAACAATGTTTTCTTGCAGTTTCATAGTCATGAATTATGTCTGGTGAGGGTAAGGACTTTTCTATATCCTTCCCAGGTTGAATTCCGGCCTGGAACAAATAGTTAGGGAACTTTCAGAGTATCCTTTTGCTGTCTGGAGTTAACTAGTAATCAATCAGTTTGCATGAAATTTTAAATACAGCCATATCCCTACAGAGCAGCCTATTTGCAGGGCTGGAGGAGCCCCATGGACTCAGACCAAGCACATAATTAAACAGCAGTACCTGAACAGGCAGACTGACCTGCTGGCCTTGTCCTCTCAGTGCAGATGAGTTTCGGTTTGCCCTTTCCAGTGCCCGTAGTTTTTTAAGTAAAAACATCTTATCTTTTCCTGCCTGGGGTCAAGACATATTAGATCATTAGCTGGAATGGACTAATCATTCCTGAGAGGCTCAAGGCCTGTAAGTAACCACTGATCAGAAGAACTCCTTTTAACCTAAAATAATCGGACTACAGAGGGAGCTGCAGCAGCACATCTTGAAGATACAATTCTTTTGCAACAACTGTTTGTGAGTTAAATTTCTCTGCAACTCCCATGAGGAAGGTCTCCCACCCTGCCTTGCAGTCATAGGCAAAACAGGTTACAGCTCCACAAAGCTGGAGGACACAATCAACAAAGAAGCCAAATTATAAAAAAAGATGTAGCTGAAAGTCCAACTTACATTACTAATTTGCTCAAGTAAGAGTTTGGTCATGGTCTTTCTTCCTTGTATTATTTGCCAGTAAAGATAAGTAATAATTCTAAACAAAACAAAGAAGTCCAACATATGAACATTTCCTCCTAGTCATTGTCTAAACAGAAAGTTATCCTGTTTATTTTAATCCATTGAAAGACATACACGCACACATCTCTGCACCCACACACACATATATAAAATAGATGTGTACAATTACACAAGGAATGGCAAACACATGAAATTGCTTAAAATATGGCAGACACATGAAATTGCTTAAAACATTCTCTTGAAAAAGACCCAAAGATCTAAAGACTTGTATTAAATATGAGAGATACAATTTAATAAGTCAGCAATACAAGGTGCGTTTCGTATAACAAACAGCAACCTATTGCTCTTATCCAACCACCACACCCTCCCAGCCCAAACAGGGAAAGGGAAAAAAAAAAAAAAAGGGAAGCCCAAAAACAGGAGGCCCAAATAAGAGAGGCCCAAGACTCTCCTAACTCCACACAGGGTTAGCTTGAAGCTGGTTTTAGAGAGCTTTGGCATCCTAATGTAATAGGAGTAGGCTTTGTAACTTCTTTATGTACTTCAAATACCTGAACTTCCAACATGTTAACAATTTCTGATGCTTTAAAATGCACTTTGCAATTTTTTTTTTTATAAAGAAGGGCTATGTCATTGCCAAGTTTTTCCACTTCAGGGCCTTTTCTGGTGCTTTTCACTAGCAGGTACTTACAGTACAATGCCAGAGAGGATGAAGAAGACAAGTTCACTTGTAATTAAGTTGTTGTAGATCCACACAACCCATTTTGAGGCAGTGTAACTGTCCAGAGTGTGTATCCACTCAGACACTGCAGCAAACATAGAAGACAAGCCTCTGAAAGGACCACATCCTTCTGAAGGTTTTAACCTAAAAGTGTGAAAAAACAGCTACTTAAAGCTTCACATATTAATCAGTGATTTAGTACATCAAGATGCTCATCAGTTTGCTCTAGCCCTCTGCTCTCTTTGAGCTCTCAGGGTACTTCCATGATCTGTGTTTCATTTTTAACTTGGATGCCTCTCCAGCCACGAAATGCCCATCCCAGACGATGCAGTGGCTGCAGTGGATCAGTACCAAGCCCTGTAAACGCAATCTTGACCTCAGTGTAACATGCCAATCACAGTAGCACAAGCTACAGCAAATTGAAAAACTGGATTTTTTTAAAGGTTCACCACAGGGAACCATCATTTCACTTTGCCTTCAGGGACATGAGTCACTGCAGATTTTCAGTATCAACAGAATGAGCTGAGCTAAGGCAGCCCATTGCAAGAATTAGCATTTTCATGTAGACTGAAATAAGAAAGTGTTCTTTGCTTTGAAACTGAACCACTCCAGTCAGTCCGGAATTCCCATCTGCCATCTGGAAATATGTGCTGTGATAGATTTCATCCCACCTAGTTTCATGTGTGGTCACCTGTCTTACTAAATATTGAAATCATGTTGCTGCCAATTGTCAAGAAAAAGGCTGCCCCTCCTTACTGTGGCCAGAGCAACATGCACAAAACCAAAGCAGCTTTAAAATACTGGTAATGCTGAGGTGCATTATTACAGAGGTCAGCATTGCCTGCAAAAAGAGCCTCTGAAGTTCATAAATAATCCAGAAGTTCACCTCAATTGACTTTTTTCAGGTGTTTCTCGGCTGCAGACCCAGTATGGCCTATAACATACGTAAGTCCAGGAACCAGGACTCAGTCACAGAAACTTTGAAGGGAATGAGTTTGATGCTACATTTAAATAGGAACCCAAAACTTCAGTGCAACTTTATTTCTCATCCCACTTTCTTATGGGACAAGCTACTCAGCTACATTATCCCAAGCTCACTGAGCATCTCTTGTTTTCAGAATACAGAACATCTGAACATCAGAAACCTTCCATCAGCAATTAATGTAGCTTTTCCTATGGAGAAATGCAGGTTCCTCTGCCTGGTATCAGGTCATACAGCATAATTTAGTAGGCTTGAGCCTACTTAATCTTCCATACCTCCAGACAGTGACTCCAATGACAGACAGGACTCCAAGGAAGGAAGGGCAAAAAAGCAGGACCAGGAAGGATGTTGTCATTTGAGCAGTTCTCCAGACTTTGTGAGGGGGTTGGCAATTCCTCATCAGACTGACCTTTAAAGAGAGGAAGGTACTCTTGGAATGGTGTTGTCTGCCACTTAACTCAGTTTAAGTCAATCCCACTGAAATTTCTGGAACTAATTTCTTTCTATCAAAAGTTTCCAACAACTTCTTTTATATGAATTTGATAGACAGTCTGTAGTTTTAGAAAACTTCAAGAATATAATCTTTAAATAGCAAGAGGCAAGATGAGGTTCTGATGGGTCCTTCAGGACTCTTTTGGGTAGAATTTGCTTTTGCAGCATATGCAAACCCTTGGTTCAGAGAAGTGTGAATCCGTCTTTTTACCTAGAGCTTTGTTCTTCCAATGATCCAACAAAGAACTTATCACCTAGTCATAATACCAGACAACTCTGAAAGGAAGACATAGCTGAATCACCTGCTTACACTTAGTTAACTTGGCAGAGGGGCATTGCTGGGGAGTAAATGGGAGGCCAAAGTCAAAATGCTGAGTGTCTTTACTGACACATGCACTTGTCCACTGTTAATTCCTCAGCCTTTAATTTTACTATTATATCCTCTCCCCTCTCCAGCTGGGCTCTTAACTCCTCCTATAACCCTTCCACACCTTTTTCCCCTCTCAGATTTAACAGATTTGTAATTCAAGGGCATGCATCAAACTAGTATTCCTTTAAAGCAAATCCCACCCTGCAAACCTCAATCAACCAAACTCCTCCCCTAAATGCAAAACTCCCCCAGCCTCAACCAAAAGCAGCACTTTAACACAATAAATTCTGCCCAGATTTCAAGCTGTGCAAGTTTATATGAAGTTTGTTACCTTTTTCACACAAAATACTATAGAAAATGCGATCATCTGGATAGCAGGCAGCAGAGGTGAGAACAGGATACCGATCCTACAAAAGGGATTTATAGAGAAAAAAGCTACAACTTCACTATTCACCACACAACTCTCCGTGCACTGAGAGCAAAAAAATATCACAGTAACTTCATATACAGATAGTGTTGGATTATTTGGAAATGTGATTATGTTAACCTTGATCCTGTAACAGTAAGCCCACCTTGGAAAATACGCAACTTCAAACATAAATATCTAGGCACAGATTTGCAGAACTCTCTTATAATTGGAGTAACATACTCATCCTTAGAAATCAGGCATCTTTTCCAGGGTTTAATACTGAGACTATTTCAACAGGAACATCATTCCAGCGGGGAAGTAAACAAAATTCCAGGATATTCCTGCAGGAACCTATGGGGTTTCTCCCAGACCAGGTGGCCACTGGATAAACTACTGACTGAAGTTATTGTTATTACCCACAGAATTATAAATAAAAGCAGCAAGTTGCAATCCTTACCAAAGGTACTTAATAGGTCACCTCTCAGGAACTTATCTTGTTTTTCCCCCATGATGGGAAGCACCCAGAAATGTCAGAATAAGAATGTTCCATGGCATTTCTAAGTGCAACTGAAGTTCTGTCTGTAAATGTAACACTTACCAGGTCAAGGTCTGTGCATAGATCAAATCTAAAACATTTCGTCCGATATCAAATTCTGGCTGCCCCAGGCTCACACAGATTGTAGTTCCAATAATTCTGGGGGGGGAAAACCAAAAGCTACAGCACAATAGCATTTGCTAAGGGATAAAGCCCTCTGTAGAAACCTCTGCAAAGGACCTCCTGAATACAAGCATCAATGACAAATTATTCAGGGGCTGCAGTAACATCATGCAAAGCAGCCACAGCTCGTTCAGTAGACAACACATAAAAAATGAGTCAGAATTTGACAAAAGCAACTTCCCATAATACACAGCAGGATTGAAATAAGACCTAGAATATTTTTTATGCAACTAAGAAAGACAACAAACAAGGCTTTGTTACTGTATCAGTAAATATATCTGCTAATGTAACTATTTGTTATTTACTTTAAGCACCAGTATGTTTGTGCTTAAGCAGCTGAAATGTCAAGTTGCCTCCGTACAAAACTGTAACAGCTTTTCAGGCCCTGAGTCCTGGGAATTTCCAGCCTCCATCAGAAAACACGTCTTACAGCCTGATACTCTTCACATACATGTGAAGCATATCCTATTTCAAACTTACTGAGGTTGCAAGTAGTGGAGACATACACAGGTAAGCAAGCACTGAGAAGGTTCCTATTGAGGACCAATAATTCCTTTTTATCACCTAATTTTTCTTGAGATGGGGAGGATCAGTTTCCGCTTGGTGTAGCAAGAACAATAGCAATTTTGGTAACTCTTCCATCTTGCCTTGAATATACACCTTGGTACCACCTTATCAACTGCATCATCAACAGTGTTTCAGGGCTGGGTTTTCAGATTACTCCGAACACATACAATTAAATAAAAGCAATTGTACTTTTAACCTTTCACAGCTCTAAGTCAGGTGGTTTTGGCCAGCTTAGGGGAGGTCATTTTTCAGAGCTGACACTGCAGTTTTGGTTCTGTGACCTTTTTCTGGGAGATGGCTTCCTATCCAAACACAAGGACAGGAAGATTAAAGCACACCGGCAAGAGCTGTGGAGGAGAAGTATCCAAAGGCTTCTCAACATTGTTAATTTTTTGTTAAATTAATACAAAACAAAGTCTTACCTTGTAAACCAGTCCTGCTCACACCATGGGCAAAGAGCAAACAATGGATCTCCTACGTAAATGCGATCAGGAACCTGCCTGCTCTGCAGAGCTGGCAAGCACTTAAATACTCTAGTGCCTAAGCCCTAAGTAATGTTTGGCAATAGGAAGGTTCATACAGCAGATGTCAGAAGTAAATTACTTTTTCCTTCCATGCTGAGCCAAAATATTTCTGACTTACCATGCAGCAGACCTCTACACTTGAGTCCTATTACACCCCTAAGAAGGCTGATTAAAATCAGATTATAAACTTACAGATGCTCTGTAGTGACGTAACTAAGAGGGGAAAAAATTATAGGGAGTCATACCAAGGAAAGGCAGCAGCATGCCCATGGAGAAAACATGGTTTTCTACTTTAGACACTTGGTTCTTTGTCACCCCACATTCAGGAGACCCCTGAGAGTACCATGTGGCTTCCTCCCCTCATGTGTTTCCATCTCCAAAGGGAAAAGGGGCACACTGGGAGAAGAGAATGCTACACACACTGACCTCCTACTAAGGAGGAGCTGAGATAGACACAAGGCATCTACACAGAGACTGCCCAGCAGAGACAATCAAGGAAGCTTCAGTGGTGCCACAGCCATGCTTCTGCTGGACTCGTCTCATACTGGAGAAAAACAGACCTCGTCTTTGGGTAATGAATAAAAACAAGATCAGAAAAGCAGTACTCACCTTCGTAAAAACTCTCCAAAGAAAGAGCCAAGCAAACAAAATATGAAGTCAACTAGGACAAGACGATAGATATCCTGGCCAACCAGAGTTTCCCAGCACTTCAAGGAGCAGAAGAAATAAAGGAAAAAAACACCAATAAACATACCTAGAAGTCAAAAATCATTCAATCCTAAAATTGTTCCCAAATGCTGAAACTTGATCAAAGATCTGAAATCTTGATCAAATATATACTAACAGCCTGACTAATCATAGTTGACTTCTCACTGAACAATGCTGCCAACCAGCTGACACCTGAGCTGGGTCATTCATTTTTTTCCTGCAGTTCATTTCTCTAAACTTGCTAATAAAAAAATATTGGGGTGGCAAACTCAGCTTTCCAAGACACCACATGTAATTCTCTTTGCTGAACCAAGTATCTTATCAAGGTGGTGCCTAAACTGGCACTATAAATCAAAGATTTGTATTTTTGTAACTTTACCTGTGACTCTGAGGCAGACACAATGTTAAGCCAGTAGTAGCACAGTATTCCAACAATTGAGATTTTCAAGATGATATTTCTATAAAGAAAAAGTAACAGTAACTGCACCAATAGCTGGTCCATAAGCTCACTGGAGGGAACGATGGCAGGATGACCATTGTTTACACTTTATAACCTGCCAGGACCAACAGGAGCTCTCCTGGGAGCTCGGGTGTGCCATTGTTCTATTGTCCTGGCAGGAGGGGAGCTGGGCATGACAACCTTGGCACAAGCCTCTGCTAAACAGGCTAGGGGTGTGGGCTCCCCAGGGGAGGAAGGTCTGAGGGACACCAGGGGTTAATGCAGCGTTAATTCCAGGCATCTGGTTTTAAGTGAGATGACCTCAGTCCTCTCTCCACTTCCCTTCCATTCCTGGGAAGGGGCCAACAGTCCAGGGGCCACCTAGGGATGCTACAAACAAAACTAAGCCCAGTGTCACAGTGCACCTGAGAGGGAAGCCATTCCCCATCCTCATGCAGGGATGTGACACTCCAGAAGGCTCACGGAAGACTCATGAAGAGATGAGTGCACAGAAGCCTTTGGAGAAGATGAGTTCTCTTCCCTAGATCCCTACTGTCAGCCACAGCATCCAAACACAGCTTTGTATCAAAGAGTCAGACAACTTCAGGCAAAAAGCACTAAGAGGTGGTAGCAACAAATACCTGACAATAGTGACATATATCTGCTGTCCAGGAGTCTGAAACCTCTCCATGTGTCCAAGCCAGGAGTAGAAGAATGGGGTGAATGTGTTGAGGAGAGTTGTAACCAGAGGTAGCACCAACATGGCAGCTTGGCTCTCGAGGTCATTTTGATGCCCTTTCATAAACAGCTTAGAGAGGGAAAAAAAAAACCCACAATCAAATAACCCCAACCTAGAGCCTTAACCAAAATGCTGCCTCAAGGTGTGTCCACAGGGAAGACACCTGGCACACCTGGATGTTCTCAGGTTAGAGACTATCATGTTTTATGGGCCCATGACCAGCAGCACAGTGACCTTCTCCCCTTCTCCCACATTATGTGGCACTGAGGGTGGAAGCCCCAGCTCAAATGCAGCTCTCAGGAAAGAAGAGGCAGGTCTTGCTGAGGTTCTTTCTTGCTATTTTTTTCCAGATCACCAGCTGCACTGTCCCTAAGCTAATCATGGGCCCAGACAAGCAGGTGCTGGAGAGAGGGGGCAGATTTGCTCAGACCCCTCAGGTCCCACACTCTTGCCATAGTCCCCAGTGGTGCAAGGCCTTTGTAAACCAGCGTTTTAGGTCCAGCAAAATTCGTGTCTGCACTGGCAGGAACAACAGCTCTGCTTCCCTGTGGTCCTTTGTAGTGAACAGCACTGAGCTCGTGCTCAGTGTAAGACACACACGTGGAAAAATGCAAAACCTGTCCTTACCTCGAGGTTATTGATGGAGAGGAAGTAAACACCAGCACAAGCAGCTACTGCTGTTCCCAGGGAAGCAAACCAGGAAAGAAAATGAACACCCACACGAGCAATTCTCTGTGTCGCAGAAAAATTGGTAACTTCTCTGTTTACTTCAGTGAGGTGTTCCTGCAAGGAGACAATTCCCAATAAAGAATTTCTTAGTCAACAGCATAAGTCAACACTTGTTTCAAGTAACTCCTTGAGAAACTGAATGAAAAAGATTATTTCTCTAGATGGGCAGAGTAATCTCCTAGGAACGTTTACTGGATAACTCAGTGTTCCTATCCTAAAAGCTGTGTTTCACAGATAACATCACCGGCCTGCCTTTTGCCTACAAAATGGTTAAATTGCAGGAAGGAAAAAACCAGCAGAAATGTTCTGTTTAGTAAATATTTAATAGTCACAGAGATTCATTCAGAAGCATACAAATATTTACATGTAGCTTAAAGAGAAAAGGAAAATAAGTAGCTAAGACAACTCCAGGAGCTTAAACCAAACAAAACTTAACAGTCAGGAAGGCTTAAGTCTCTTAGGCACAGGACTAGCAAGCTTGTGTCGCTCTGCCAGAGATTCCTAAGTGCACACACAAATCAGTCTCGGCAGAATGACTCACGCAGGTTAGCTTTGTACCTCCTGCATTTTGTACCTTTATTTGTGTGCTGAGATTCTTTTGTTTCAGCTTCACGGCTTTTTCATTAGTTATGTTGAAGTCCCAAGTGCAGAGCAGTTTGCTGGCATTCACAGAGTACGCCTGAGGGATGACAAAGTTCCTGCTGAAGGAGTTTGCCATGCTGCAATGAAAATTGAATTTGTGAGATGCATCACGGGAAAGGCATCGAGTCTGTACAGCAGGGCAGGAAGGGAGATAAGGGAGATTGGTCAGTTTTTCCATCCTGTCCCAAGGCTACTGGACCTGTATAAGAGTGTGTCACATAAGAGAATGTGGAAAAGAAACTTTAATGTAAGAAAAAAACTCTCACATTTCCTTCTCCCAGGAGTTGCTGACAATCTTTACCTCTGCAAGGTAAAGATTGTCATGAATAATGGACTATATTAGGAGCAACAGCTTACAAAGGGCTACTTTGGTTTCAGCTGGGATTCTCTGCATGTCTCTTACTATTTTGCAGTTATTTTTAATTTCTCTAATAAAGGTTTGATTTCTGGAGACTGTCTTCTGAGCAGAAATTTCTACTTTATACCTGGAAATAAGGACACTCAGGTAATCATTACTGCTAACTACTGACAAGGTGGGGTTTTTGTTGTTTGGGTTTTTTCCTCTTAATATAAAGGGAAATAAGAATTCACAATTAGTTTACCTGAACAACAAGATAAGAAAACAGATGACAAAATGTATTCCAACAGTGAAAATATAGGCCAGCTGCATGTTATAAGATGGACCGTTCTTTATTTTACTGATTGTAGCATTGGTGTAAAAGCCATAGTAGAGTACTGTTTCTTGAAAATAACCCTGGAAAGACAAGGACATCATTCAGAATATTTGCTATCACTTCTGTGTGGTGGAAAGTATCATCATCTGAAGCCAAATTAGCAGAAGTGGGAGCTGTCCCATTCTCTACCAGGAAATCACAGCTGTGATTGAATTTACATTTACATAAAATTTCAATACTTACAGCTCCAGTGAGCAGCTCCAGACCCGTGAATGAAAGGTTATTTGGTTCTGCTGCAAGAAACTGAGGAATTGTGATGAAGCTGAGGTTTATGAAGAATGAGAAGATGTTAAAATTTAGCAGCCACTTCAAGAAAATAAAATAAGAAAGAACACTTGTTCCAAACTCAGCACCAATGATCTTCAGAGCCTTGTGCCACACCCACAGCCGGTGAAAATATTCTGAAATGGTGTTTCCAAATCGCCGAAATGACTGAAGTGCAAAAGAGGAGAGAGATGAACATCAGAAAGCAAACAGGATGCAATTTCACATAATAAAACCTCACTTTTTTTACAGTTTCATTTTGATGTTACAAACAGATCTGCCCCACTCCACACACCATCAGATGCTCAACTGGTGCTCTAAGTGCTACCATAATGCACTAACGACCACTGCAACAATTAACTGATTCTTTGGTCAAGCAAGAGAGCAGATTCCTCTGGAGACAGTGATAACATTGCAGCTGAAGTGTGACTGCCAGAAGTTTGTGACACGTACCACTGCTGTTTCCTGCAGACACTGTGTGCAGCGGGAGAGTTGAGTACCACGGCGCCTCGACTTTTCTGTTATTTCTTTAAGAACTTTATTTCTGTGGAAGAGCAGGGCAGAGGGTCACAAGCATTACAGTGTGAGTTGTAATTGAAACAGAAAGCCAAAGAAGTTGCTACAAATGCAGTTTCACACACATGCACATGAACAGAATTAACAAAACACAGAGATGTTCTTGCTGGTTCTTTTTATATCAGCTGATACCATGGCTCTTGTCCATGCTATGACAGCATGTTTTAATCCCTCCACTAACTCACACTGGGAACAAAATTTAAATATATTCTGTGAGGAGACAAAAGGGTGGTTGAGACTATGCCGTCTCTTCTCCATTTTCAATGGCCAGCATCCAAGTTTCCCTTTGGAAAGAGACGTGAAGTCATCATTCATAACCAAATCTCAAGATCTTGATAATCTGTTTTATATTACCATAGAGATTCTTCTCATCTCCATCTTTAAATAATTTCCCTTGTGAGATGTTAACTTTTAAAAAGTGCATTAAAAAGTTCTTAGCCATCAAGTGACAAACCAAACCTGAGCAGATGGCAAATCCCCACACTTGAGACCTAGATGTTGCTAGAAGCATAATGTTTGTAAAACTAAACTGATAAGCTCCTGGTTTTACCTGATCTCTCTCTTCTGTTTCATGGTCGCTGGCATCTTCTGGATTGCCTTAATCCTTTCACTGGTGGACATACTTGCAAGGCTCCCAATTAAATCTTTTTCTGCATCAAACCCATGAAAAAAACAAAATTTTGGGATACTAGCATAATAATTTTTATACACAACCTGAAGTGAATGTAACAGTAGCCCTCATTTTCACTGCTACCAAGGTGTGACACGTTCTGAGACTTAATAATATTGTCCAGAATATCTTCAGCTCCACCAGTACTCTAAAACAGGTGCAAGCAAGTAGTACAAGAATGTTCACACAAAGAGCTGCAATACAAATGAAAATAAAATGCTGACAAACTTCAAGATTCTGATCTATTGCTTCATCACTGTTTGATAGTTACACTTCTATGATGCTACTTATTGACTTGAAAACTAAACTTTTGCTTTATTTATTCTATCATTTTAGTTGATGTTGGTGCCCAAACATAGCATGACCTATGCAACAGACAGAACTGCATTACTTGATAACAAGGCTGTTTTCCCAGAGCTGAAATTTGATGCTAATTCCAAACACAGTGGCTGAAAACAATCAATTAGCTGGTCAAACGAATTCTAATAAAGAGCTACAATTCACATTCATTCTGCACTGGGCTTCATTTGTCATGGGATTTGAGCGTGTTAGGAGAGCATAAAATATTAATCGCTAGTGATAACACAGAACCAAGTTGTCCCCACAACCACAGAACGACTGTGCCGGCAATTCTGGTGATAAACCAAGAACAGTATCAGCCCCACCATCCTTGTACCAGATCCTGTCCCAGACTGAACCAGTTATCTGAACTCTTTACCTTCCCCGCCTGCTGGATCTGCTTCAAACGTGCTGGAGGAAGTCAGGAAGGCCTCATCACGTGGTCTTCTGCTGCGTCTCCGAATAAAGCTATCTAAAAACATGCGTTCTTTAGTAAGCCCAGGCAGCCCTGACAAATTGACTCAAGAAATTAAAATTTCTCTTTCACAGAATCAAGTTAAGAGGCGACTCTTCAAACTCACTGCCTACATGCAAACACATGCTCCCCCCACTCACTTCTTTCCTGGTCGTGCAGATGCACGTGGGAAAAGAGAAATGTGCACAGTCATTACTGAAGACTTTCTTCCTAGAGACAGGGCCTTTCTTTAAAAATCTTTCAACTGACTTCTTGTTTTAGAATCACAATCGGGCTGAATAAGGTACGTGTACCAGACTCCCATTTCCCTGGGACCAAAATGCAGCTGCTCTCTCCACTTTCCTTCATGCAATTGTTCAAACACAAGTGACTACATGCTTTAAAAGCACCTGCCTTCCAGCTATGATGCAGATGAGTGTAGCCACAGCTTTCCTTTCCCAGTAAGCTACTGGCCAATGTTACATGCCAATTTTGAGTTCAAGTCTGGTGTGGAAGGACCCAACTGACTGATGCACCTGTTAGTTAATGCACATGGCACAGGCTCCTTCATTATATTTAATTTAAACTTAATAATTCTCTAATGTTAGTGTGACTTCCACTTGGAGACAACTTCCTTTGTAGCAACTAAACAGGATCAGAAAACACATTTGTGCCTTTCCTGTGGAGGTGCTGCTAGAACTTTCAGCACCCAGACATTTATCCTCTAGTTGGTTTGAAATGGCCTCTCTCCTTCCTATCAGGAATTAAAAGCCATGTATGCTAGTAAACCTCCTATTTCCATGGGTATTCATGCATTGCATTTCCAGCTACCAATAAATCATTCCTTTTTTAATACAAATTCAGGATTTTGCCAAATCAAATCTAATTTAAAGACTATGTTCTTAAAGATGAAAAAGAGAAAAAAAACACCCAGAATCACTTTGGGGGCCCAGATAGAGGGTTCTTTCTGTGCATCTAGATAACAGTTCCAGAAAAGAATTAATTCCATTCCAGAAACAGCAGACAGGAACTGAACTGACTGTAACAGGAAAATTACATGATATGGGAAGAACAGTTCCTACACAGGCAATAAAATGAGCAATAAACTACTCTGCTAGGTTAAAACAGAATGCCAATTGCACTTTTTACAACCCTCCTGTATTTTAATGAATATAAATATCTAATTACTATTATAGAATTTATATGGACATAACATGGTGAAAAATTCACTACAGGCATTCTCAAAACACACCCTATTCTCCCTTTATTTCCTCCTACAATGAGACTCTTCTGATAACTGTGTAAATTTGTTATATGTTGACCCACTTAAAGGAAGTTTGGGATACAATGGGTGGGCATTATTTCTTTCATTACTCAAGGAACAAAGTGAGCATCTACAGAAGGATATTGAAAAATTCAGCTCCAATGAAAAATGTAGGATGGTAAAAGAGAATTTACGTTTTATGTTTCCTTTTATTACATTAAGATACTCATAACTGAAGCAGAAGGCTTTTAAATATTTACATTATTTTATGGAGGGTGAGACTGACGTGCAATGTTGTGATGCACCACAATCCTTACCTCCCAATGCATCGGAAATTCTGCGGGGCTGGGGATAATCCAGCAGATGGAAGGTAGAAGCTGGGGTGTATGCCAGTTCTGGCTCAGGCTCAAAGGAAAGATTGTCTGTTGAAGGGAATCAGAATTACACAGAAACTTGTTTACTGCTGTGGGTTATTTATGGGCACAGAACACCAGCCCTGTGATCAAGTACAGCTCTACTGCAAACACAACAACCTATTCCCTCAACAAAACTCTCAAATCTCGCTCCAGTGTCCATTCTAGTACTCAAAAACACAAGACAATATTTACTGATCTGGCAATACAACACACAGTCCATGGATCTGTTAACATAACACCTGAACTGCTTTAAGAAGATTTAAAAAGAAAGGCAAAAAATACCTAGAGAGTTGAGCTTAGCAGAGCTGCAGGACTCCCTCGGGACAGAGCAGGCTGTTATTTGTTCCAGTGTCTCTGTAAGGTGCTCATGTGAGAAATCACATACCTGTGAAATTTCCATATGGACTTCTGCTTGGTAAATCCTCTCTGTATTCAGAGCCAGGTCTCAAGGAGTCCATTGGTATGGCCACAGGGTAGTTCTGCTCTCTTCCTCTGTGCTCTCCATAGGAACCATGAAGTGAGGAATCATAAGGGGTTTGGTGAGAGAACGGATTCTTTTGAGAACTCCCCCTGTGTAAGCAATAAAAAACAAACCCCTGACTGTCACAAAAACTCTCAATAGATATCATTAATAATTTGCTACCTATTATCATCAAATTTGAGTACTTTATAAACCAACCTCTGATACTGAGATGTATTTTGTAATTCTGATTTGGTGACCAACTGAACTAGAAAAGCTAAAACTTTTCTCCATGTGAAGTCAGCTTAGACTCTGCCTAAACAGGAATAACTGTTGGAAAACAAGGATAGCCTGGGTTATAGTACATTGTGAAAATTACTGGAAGTAAAAAGTATCTATGATACTATGCCATAAATACATTTTACTGAAATTCATCCAACATGTAAAAAGTAAAACGCCATTTCCCTTGAACGCCGCCTTCCTGGTAGCAGCTTTAAAAACTTGTGTCTGAGAATAAAAGCTTACAGGAGGGATTAAAATAAATCCACAAATTAAAACTCTGGGGGAAAAGTTGCTCCTGCATATGAGTAATTTAATTTCTTTTGGCACAGTCACACAGCAAAATTAAATAAACTCACCTTCTATCAATTTCCAATGTCTCTGAGAAGTAGTAGTCTGGATTTTCAAAGGCTTCATTGTAATGATAAGACATGACAACTCCTTTGTTTGAAGGATGAAATCTTCCTTATTTTTGTCTCTACTGCTTCATTAATATGTTAATGGGAAGGCTGATTACAGACCTGATTACAAAACAGATGCACATACATAAAAAATGAAAAGGAAGGAACTACATTTTAGCAACTTACAAGATTCTGCCATCCCAATAATAACATGAAAGAAAATAAATCAGAAGTGGCTGTATCTTCATGCTATTTACCATCAGAAAATCGGGGTCCACCAGAAGTTGCAGGTAAAATGGGAACTAATATTTCTCTATGATAAGCTCTCAACAAAACTAAGGAACTGGAGTGCTACCAATGTTTTCCCCAACGCTGAAAATTAAGCCAGGTTTTAGAAGCATGTCAAAACATTAGTAAGTTCTCTCTCCTCCTTAAACAGGGAAATACACAAATTTCTCCAAGAAATTCACTAAATTTCCAAAAGCAGAGAGGAGGAGATGCCTGCCTTCCTCTTTACTAGTGGTGCATCCCTAAGCCTTAGTTGTGAACAAGGGACCCACTGGACCACTGCTGCGTATGGAGCTGCCAATATTTAGACTCATTCTTAATGAGGGCTCTTCCAGTGATTTAATGTCTCGATCCTGTAAATAGGTTGGGTTTGGATTTCTTACAGAGTGCTCCGTTTTAGTCTTACACAAACCAGACTTGGTCAGAGTTTAACAAATGGAAGCCCAGATAAGTCAGTGAGTAGGGAATGTTACATTAGCAAAACAGACTCCAAATTAAACAGGCAGTTCTTGCAATTAATCAAAAATCATACTCAGAATAAAAAAGGAAGCAATTTTTAGCATGAGTTCTTCAAGATACCATGCCAAGTTTCATCAGGTGGCAGAGCTATTCCACAGAAGGGAAGGAAAAAATAAACATAAAAGGGCACATCTGGCAAAACCCATCAGACCCTATTTTTATTTCGGCTCAGTTCCTAGAAAAGCAGACCAGAATCTCATTTCACAGTGCAGTCTCTACCAACTTTTCTATTTGCAGTGGGTTTTATTTGTGATTTTTATTACAGCAAAGGAAGTATCACATGAGAAGTATCTTCAAAATGGATAATTTTACAGTGTCTAGTTTCCGAAGGCTTGTCAAAATCTTCTTGTTCTGCCAAAATACGCTCTTAAATTACTATTATGTCATTTGCACACATGAAGGTCTTGGAACAAAGTCTAAACCCCTGCAGTATGACTGTGCTGTAAAGCACTGCCCAGGTTCTGCACGCTGACTTGCAAGGAGATACACAATAAACACGAGGTCTTGATTGAACTCAAAGTCCTACATTTTAATCAGAACACTGACTACACTTTGATTACAGCACAATGAATCATGCTGTGAGGCCCAGGGATTCAGGACACTCAGTAAAAAAAGCACACCAGGCAATGTGGATCTAGGGTGCATCACCCCTGCCTTCTGTAAACAATGGGGTGTGATTACTGCCAACAAGAAACCATAAACACAGTATCCCCTCGGTGAAACTTCTCTTTTTTCAGGCAACAACTCCACACCTACGCAGACAGAGTGAGATTCTCACGAGTGCAGAAAAGTCATCAGCAGAGCCCCCTCTCCTCATCTCCAAAGAAAACCAATGAACACTCAAGGAATCTGATGCTCTTATATAAAGGTCATGAAAAGTTTAAATCTCAGGAGAGGTAGCTTTTCTTTGACAGGAACCACTTAGCTCTCGGTGATCTTTTGAGAACTTGCTTAGAATATATCTGAACTTGTGTACAAACTCTTCAGGCATTTGTACATTCTGTCCTTATACTCTATTTTAATGCATGGAAATGATTCTCGAAAAAGATAACCGTGGACTTCTGCAAAGCCTTGCTTGGAAAACTAAACATCCCCTATAAGAGTGGTTTACATTTCCAACTGCAATGAAGAGCTAAAGAGAAAAAAATTACTTTCTCGGGGGAAGAAAGTTCTGAGACAATTCCCTTTGAAGAGTGTGCAAAATTACATTTTTCTGGGGCTTTTTTAAACTTGTTTCCCAGGAACCCAACTCTCTTGGTCTCAGACATCCAGAAAGCTGGGAAGCCTGCCAGCAAGGCAGTTGGAAAGCTGAGCACTGATCCGAACAGCTCATCAGCTTGCCTGGTCTTCATTGAAGCAGTAGGGAGAACAGATACTTCGAGGGAAGTGTATGGGATGTGTAGACTCAGCATTACCTAGAAGCAAGCTGGCAGAAAGCACTGACCACCCTCATTAACTCGATATAGCATCAACCACCCAGAAACAGAGCAGCCTGACTGAAAAATACATCCAGCACTTCTTTCTCTTACTTGAAAGACCTCCAGGTTTATCCATAAAGGCTTGCTGAGAGGCTCAAAAAAGCCCAGGACAGGCTTTCTAGGCTGGGAGGGAGGTGTGTATGAACAGACATGCTCAGGGGGCACAGCTGGCACGACAAGGCTGCACATGTAGGATGCCAAGGGTGTACAAGTGGCAGGTCAGGCCACTCATTTCCTCCATCCCAAGTCCAAAGTTCGTGAGAAATCCTTTTTACCCAACCTAATGCCTACACTGCAGGTTTGGTTTGGGCTTTGGTCAGTCACAATTCACTGGAAAGAACCCAAAGTAGGTAATGCTCAAACTAGACCATCTCTTTCTTCTTTATGATGGGATGCAGTAAACCACAGCTCCAGGAAAAGCTATGACATATAGATTTAGTTTTCCTTTTAAAAAGTTAATTTCCAAATGGAAAAAAAAATATCTGGAGAATGGCGGTCATTTGGGAAAGACAGAAAGCAGGATCTTGACAAATCTTCCCTTTGCAGAGTGTTGTCCACTTGTGGATTACATTTTTTGATTTCAGCAAGCAACAAGACAAATCTTATGTTACTCCTCTGGAGTACACAAGGGTTTAAGCTCAGTGGGTTCAGTAATCATTGATATGTAAATAAGTTTAGAGGTTAGGTGGAGAGTGGGTGTTTTCCCCTCAAATCATTCAACACACACTGTAATGATTCAGAACAGGAAATTCCAAGCAGTGCACACTCAAGCTCCTGCATCATTTCCCAGAAAAATAACTGCCTTCACGTCACAGACCAACAGCCTGGATAAAATATTCCAGGTTAGTTTCGTCCCTCCCTGGACAGGTAATTCTCTGCTATAGACACTAATCCTCATTCAGAATGTAATCAAATAAATATGAATGTCATGCCAAAATAGCACTTTGTCCTGGCATCAGGTTTCAGGAAAGCCACTTAGACCTTCAAGTTCTTTACCTGTAATCCCTCAGTAAAAAGGATTACATAAAGCAAATCCTACTTACACACATCTTGAAGAGGAATAGAAGCAGTAAGTTCCAGAACTACAACATAGATGACTTAAAAATGTTGAATGAAGGGAATAGAACTCATGGAAGAACTTATTCAGAAGGCTGAATGTGCTCTATTTCTGTAAGGATATTTTAGTTTTGTAGAGTATGACGGGACAGATTGATTTCTGGAAGCCAAAAGTGAGTTTGAGAGACAAGCCAGAGTTTTACACGCTGCATCAGCAACTACATTCCAGTACCGACCACTGCTCTTCCACTGTCTCAGTCCCAACATTTTCAACGCTGCTGCAACAAACCAGAGAAGCCTCTCAGAAGGCTGTGAAGGGCCTGTGAATTGACTCTAATCAAACACTACACTCGGGAAAACCTCATTTTAATTGATATACTGAAACCAGCATGACTCATACAGGGAAATGAAAACCACTCACCTTTACTGCCTATTGCCAAAGGACCTAACCTGCACCTCTTACAGGCCTCCCACTGTGATTTTATTAATGGCAGCACAGCCAATTACAGGAATCAACATCAACTCTCCTATTTCAGACCTTTAATCAATTTCAGAAATCTAAATTGTGCCTCTGCTACAAGAGCTCTTCCCAGTGATGACATGCAGTCTTAGCAGCTAAACTAAAAACTCATTTGCTTACCAGTGCGTAGGGAAAGGACAGATAATCGAATCGGGAAGGGAGTGACAGCATCCCCCTGTAGTGGCAATGCTGCTGCCTCTCCCAACAGCTCGTTGGAACCTGAGCTCAGATTACTATAGTGCCTGAGCTCAAATTACTATAGTGCAATGCTACCTACCATAATTCAGATCCCACCCTTGTTGTCCCCCCAGCCCTTCTTGGTCAGAGCGTGGCACAGAGAGCAGCCAGGCAGGCAGGAGAGTGTCTGTCTGACACAGGGAACATCCTACTGTTGGACTGTCTCTGCCCTCACATGGCTGCTCCCAGTGCCTCCAGCTACTGCTTCAGCATCAGGAGCTCTGCTCCTTATTGGCTTTTTATCCACTGTTTTTGGACTACTCACTCATTTGTCTTATCCTTTCCATCTAACATTCCTCTTGTAATTACCCCCCAATTCGTAGGACGACAGTATTTTCATCCTGTTCACTTTGTTTGCAAGATAAATCCCTTCTATCACCTGTAGTTGCACAAGTAAGGCTTTTGGAGAAGGACTGCCAGGTCCTTCATGTTTGCAGTGACCCAAGCAGGATTCTACTTCACCTGAGTTTAGACACCTTTATTATAAACATGCCCCTGAAACATTCAAAAAAATGTTACAATATGTGGTTAAAGTCTAGTGTCCAATAAAGGTGTGGTGCACACTTCAGGGTTTTTGCTCAAAGGCAGTGGCCGAAAGTTCAGATACCTCATTAATTCTGTGAAATTAATAGTACTCACCCTAATCTACCACACACATCCTTGCTTCTCCACCCAAAAGGCCCCAGGGGATCACAATCCTTATGGACTGAAGTACATATGACAGTGGCTGAGCATGATCTAATCCTTTCCCAGAGACCCCTTCGAGAGCAATTCTCTCTTTTTGCTTGCTGCATGGTTGCTTTTGTGCTCTTAACTCTGATCTCAAGTTGCAAACTTAATTCACTGTGAAAATTATAAACTATATAACTACTAAAATTGGAAACAGGGAACTGAAGAGCAAGAACAGCACACCTGAGAGAGAGAGGCAAGATTAGCAGGAATAAGAAATAAAACTCTGCATTATTTCTTTAACACTTGAAAAACATTACCTAGCTCATAGTCTTACCACTACAGGGAAAAAAGGACTAAAGCAAGAATCGTTTCATATCAGTGCAACTCAGTCTTGTGACTAAATTTCCAAACTGCAGAGTGTCACATTCTTTGCATTTAGCAGGACTAAATATTGCTTTGCAAAACAAGTTTTTAAAGTCTATTAACCAACATTACCAGCCACTGGTACTTGAAGGAAATAACTGCTCACCACAGCAGGTCTATCAGAGAGCATGAGAGACTGCTTACCTGAGCAGTTTTGATGTTTTGCCTTAAAAGAAAACTCTTTCTATTGCACTTGCAATGGATACCTATCCAGTTTAAATGCAACCTTCAGATTATATTTTAATGAGCAGTATCAGTTACAGGAGTCTCATTTACAAGTTCAATTGGAAAAGCAAATGAAGACTACACATATGATCATTTTATACAATAAACAGGGTTTAAAATATACACAATGATGTTGGACTAAAAAAGGGCATTGTTCTGTTTGCAATTTCTGGCTTAACTTCCTATTAAGGATATTGTCATGTCATTACTGACACACCAGCCCAGTACAGGTGCCATGTCAGCTACAGCCAGTGCTGTCCTTCCTTATCCTGTGCCAGGGCTGTGTCACATGGGCAGGCATTGTCACACACCCACACTGGAACTATCACTCCTTGAACATGGCTCTGGAGCTACTGACCGGCTGCTTCTGCCACACAGAGTGGGATCGGGCTCCTGTTGGTCCTGGGTTGTCATCTTGGATGTGATGATTTGGCTTTTAGATAAACACTCAGTCGTCTGCATAGAAACGTTTCAGTCTTTGTAGGTTAAAAATATAAGTTTGTGTGTTTTGAGGAAGTGACAATGACTGACCATAAAGAATACTAATACTTAAACCTGAGATTTTCCCCACCTATTTAGTACAGATTCCTGTTACCTATTGTAAACACGAAAAACTCACAACCTTGGAAAATACAGTGCCACATCCATGCACTAATCAGCAGACACCAACGTGCAACCTACAGCAAACCGAAAGCAGATGTCACGCTCCAGGCTGGTGATCCCAGCCAGGCTGGTCACACCAAAGTGTGGTACACTGGCTAAATCCGTCAGGGAAGCGTGTGGCTGCTAACCCCCCATGGGACCAGCCCTTCCAGCCGAAGGCAGAGGAAGCCGGTCCGTGACTAACGGGGCGATAGAGCCGTGAGGTGCCGCGCTGCAGGGCTGGCACCACGGCCTGGGCACCGCGCCGTGCGGCTGCTCCCCTTTCAGAGAGCAGAAGCCGAGTGCATCCCTGGCACGCCCGCAGTCCGGTCCTTACGGTTCCATCACTCTAAATTAGCAGCGGCCGCCTGCTAAGCGGCAGCCACCTGTCGGGGGGCCGAGCGGCTCCTGCATCTCCGGTGAACGGAGAAACCAACCTGCAGCCCCGCCGCGGAGCAGACCCAGCCCGGACCCAGCGCTCCATCTGCCGCCCCCCCGGCCCTTCCCAGCCGCTCCAGGACGGCAGAGCCCCGAAGCCGCCCGTCCCAGCTCTTACCTGCCTGCCGGGAGAGGCTGCCCGCTCCAGGTTCCCCCGGGATCGGCAACGCTCCCGCCCCGCCGGCGGCTCCTCCCGGCGCTCCGGTCCCGCCCCGGCCCCGATGCCGGGGAAGCCGCCGGTGGCCGCCGGCTTTGCTTCGCTTCCCTTCCCCTTCCCCCTGAACGGGCCGTGCACGGAACTGCAGCACCGGGAAGGGGGAGCCGAGGTCCGGCTCGCACAGCTCGCAGAGAGACAAGAAAAACAACCACGCGGAGTTCTTTGCTGTTACCTGCCTTGGGACGGGTTGCTCTATTTCTGTATGAGCTCCAAGAAATTCAGTCTCCTTCCCCCATAAATTTCAACATGCTTTCTTTGGGCTGAGGATCGCAATAACACCACAATAAAAGGACGGAGAGAAACAGTCTTCAGACACAGAATGTGTTACCTTTATCCCTAGATTAATCATTTGTGGAGCAGAGATAAAGAACATATTTTTACTTGCACTAAAGGAAGGCTCCTCCAAGGGTGAAAACATTAGTTCACACTAGTACAGAGAGTAATCAGCAGTTCCTGGATGGGGAATTTAATACCAGCCGTTCTTGTACTCCGTATGGGTCAGAAGGCACTTCTCATTTAGTGTGACACAGATACACTGATTTTTCCTGTCTTTCTCTTTTCCCTCCTTCTTCCCATTTCACACAGAGATGGGAAAAACCACGGACTGGACAAAGTTACAGTCGGGCACCAGGCAGGGTGCAAAACAAAGAAGTCAAAGTGCTGGGGTGCTGCCTCTTGCAAGGATTTCTGTCCTAAAGCCACTCACAGGGATGTCTGCATCACCTTCCCTCACTCCACTGCAGTGGAATGGGGATACTCTGACACATCCACCACACAACAGTCACTGCCAGGCTGTGTCCAGGGCCCCTCTCGAGGGCTAATGTTGTCCCCTGGAAAGAGGAGTATCCTCAAACTGGACAAACAGCCACCACTGAGATGGGCACAGATGGAGAGGGAAAGAGGGTAAGGACAAGACTGGCTCTGCTGTCCCAGACTTGTGGCCTGCCTGTTGCCTTTCTCCTTTTTACCAGCACTTTACAGAATTATAGACCCCCAGCTCCTTTTGTGCTGGTAGAGCCTGTTATGACATTTTGGCATATTTTGTCCTGTCAGGAAACCACGTATCTTAAAACTTCTATTCCTAAGTAACTTTCCTGGCCAGCAAGATTAGAAAACAAACATGAAAAACACCCCTGTCAACCTTTTGGATTAAAGCCAATGCGGAACTGGCAATAAATCAATTTGCTCTGTGTTCAGAAGCTGTGTTGGTATAACTGCTGATGATCACTTTTACCAGATGGCTAGTCCCTTTCCAATTCCTAAACTGCAAAAAAGGTGTTTATTCTGTATCTGACACATTCTGTAGACTTCAGTGAAGTGTTCTAATAGTACTTTAAGATTACATTTTGCCCAGAGCAACATTCCTGGCATGACTGCAGAGGACCTGTCTGCAGATCTCCTGCAGTGATCCAGAGCTGCCTCCCTGCTGCACAGACCACAGCCCAAAGCACCAGGGTAGTCAAACATGAGTTCCCCCCCAAAATTAAAACAGTCAGTCAGAACTTTCCTGAACATTTAACAGCATTTTTGAGCTGTGCATTAGGAAAAGGAACCATATGAAAGAAAAAGTGTCCTGGAAATGGTGTTACTAAATGTGACAAACAGTTTCCCAGCATCCTGGGAAACAGTACATGGCATTGGCTTCCATGCTCAGCACAGACTGAGAGCTGCTGCTTCTGTGAACAAAGTGCACTGGACAAGTAACACACAAGAGGAACTTACCACAGAATCATCCATTCTCTTCTCTTTAGCATGCCTGTATTCCTGCTTTTCCACCTGGGATTGCTGTGATCCATTAAATTCATTGAAACATTTCCAAGTGTCTTAAAAGCTTTCTCAACTGGAAAAAACCCAAAGAGATAGATTAGAGAATGCTCTCACAAAATTCCTGGGGAAGTCAATCTTGTTTCAATTCCTCCAATCTTTATTTAAATTTGTTCTCATGGGGTCATTAACCCAATACTTTTCTAGAACATGGAGTTTCTGAAAGTGTCTAATTAAGCAGCAAGCGTATTACTGACCTTTATTCTTTGTATTCTTAGTAGTAAGAAAAGACACATAAATAAAAAGCCAAGCTGCCACTCCAGATGACACCTCTAGGGAAGTCTTACCCCATAAATATTCGTATTTAGGGCAGTGCTGGCCCTGCTCTGTGTTTACAGCCACTGAAAGATGACCCACACTTGGGTGGCTTCAAGGCACCGGTACAAGTGGGTACTTAGGGTCTGGTGGTATAATGCACATTCATGTTCAAAAAACCCTCTCCTGGGCAAAACCACCCTGGAGATCTGTGAAAATGAGAAGGGAAAAAAGCAACAGGCCTCCAGAGTGACTTATTGAAGGATAAGGGCAAGTTATAACTTGTTCTCATCAAAAATAGCTAAAAAATATATTAAATATAGAATCAGCAAGGTTTGAAGAAACCTTTGAGATCATCAAGTCCAATTGTCAAAGACCAACCTACTGGCATGAAGGCAAGAACACCTACAAGGTAGGTTTCTTGGTTTGTTTTCTTAAGACATTCAGTGCAATAAGGAAGTTGCTATGCTTTAATTCCATGTCTCTGTATTTCACAGCAATTCCCCTTAAGTTATATCTTTCACCTCTGCCAGTAACACAGATTATAAACATGTACATCTAAATTACTTTGAGAGCTTACATTTTTTCAATAAAATTTTATTGTTTTATTACTAAAACAGATAATCCACATAGATTCTTATTGCTAATAAAGCAATTTGCAAATTATATACCTGAGCTGCTGACACACATGTAACAGAAGAAACGTGTTCATTTCTGTATGATTCAGCATTCTGCAACTTAATAATAGCTTATTTTTAAAACTATGGCAAAAAGTGGATGAGGGATGTTCAGAAAAATCTATTTATCAGTTTAAATACCGGTAGAACACAGTAAGAAATGCTAGAAATGATGGGGGGTTTTGCCCACCACCTAAAGCTGCTGAAACCACTAGAGGTTTCATTTGTTTTTGGTCACACATGCTGTTATTTTCACACAAAAGGCAAGAATTATTCCAAGAAGTAAATCTCCTTGAGATGTTTACTACAAGCGAACACAAACTCCTCACTCTCAGATGGAAAAAGAAATCCAGCATCTAATTTGCTTACTCCAGTTCATACTGGGTTTTCACAGCCAAGGGTGAAGCCGTGCTGTTTCCACTGCAGCCTGTGGCGCTGGATCCAGTCGCTCAGAAAGCGCTGACAGCTCGGGCTCATGACCTAATGAGAGTTGACCTAGTGTTAAGAGTTTGTAAGTTTTTACAGCACCCACCACCAGTGTGGGCGTTTAACAGTAACAAAAGACACTGAAACAAAGCCAACTTCCAAGCCAAGTGTCGGTGAGAGATGCCCAGCAGCCACAACAGGCAGAGCCCCGCACCTGGGGTGCGTGAGCCTTGCCTCATTGTAACGAGGGTGGGCTGCCGGTGTACCCCGCACACACGTGTACGCACACCCCGAGTTTAAAAACAAGCAAGAGGAAATAAAAGCCCGGCGTTCCAAAGCGTGAGCCCGGCGGGCGGGGTGCGGGGAAGGCGGCCCCGCGGGCGGCCTCGCCCCCGCTCTCGGCGGCAGCCGCCGCCCCACGGCCCCGCAGCGCCCGGAAACGGCGGCACCGGCGCGGGGCTCCGGCTTCCCCCGCGGACATGAGCGGAGCGGGGCTCGCCGCGGGGCCGCCGGGATGGCCGCGGGGCAGCGGTGAGGGCGCGGGGCGGGCGGGCCGGGGGCATGGCTGGACGGGCGGGGCGGGACCCGCGGGAGCGGCCCCGCTGCGGGGTCCGGGGTGCCCTGTTGCGGCGACCCCCGCCCCGCAGCCCCCGCTCTCTCCCCTCGCAGGGCTGCTCCAGGCCGAGGATCCGCGCGGCGCCGCACCTGTGGATTTCCTGCAGGAGCTGCCCAGCTGCCGGTCGGCGCGGCGGCGGCGCGGCGGGACTCGGGAGCGCCGGGCGGCCCCGCACGGACCCGCCGCCACCCAGCTCTGGGAGCTGGGGCAGGATGGAGGCGAGCTGGCTGCGCGTCCTGCCAGGGAGTTCCCGCTGAGCATCGCGGAGAAGAGGAGGTTAAGGTGAATCCTCACGCGTTTGTTTCCCTTGTTGTCGTTTTTTGTTTGTTTGTTTCTGAATTGAACTTTCCTAAACACGACCCCGGTGCGCTGGAAGGCTGAAGCAGAACTGGGTTCAGCTCCATCTGTTTCAGCCTGTGGCCTGTGGTTCCTACGCGAAGGTGCCTGGGTGCTCTTGGCTGGTACGAGGGAGTCGCGGGCTGGGGGCAGGAGCAAGTTGAATTGAAAGAAATGAGTCAAAACTTGGGACCTGGGTCTTAACCTGCAGCAGCCAAACGTGTTTCTTACTGGCTTCCTTTTTTTGTTTGCTTTTTTTTTCTTTGTTTGTTTGTTTGGGTTTTTTTTGTTTCAAGGTTTTGTGCCTGCAAGGGTCATTGTGGGTTATCTGCTGCTGTGCGAGTGCTGCTGCTCTTGAGTCTGTCTGGCTGCTCTTACACAATGCACTGCGCTCCCTTTGCTGTGGCTCAGTAGAGCTGGAAGGAAGCTTCACAGGACCCTTTCTTTTTTCCCCTCCCTTTTTTTCTGTCCATATTCCTTTTTTAAATGGCTCTTTCCTGTACGCTGTGAGCAGTTCCTGCCCCCCTGGTGGTAGCCCCCCGGAGGGAAGGATTGCAAAGAGCATGCTTCGTCCCGCCTGGGTTTCTCTGCTTCTTGTCTCATGTCTCGCTGCTGGGCTGAAAGCTGCTTTGAGGAGGGAGGGTGCAGGATGTGGTTTTACACTGTCAGGGAACAGCTGCACCTTTAAATCAGGTATCTTATAGTTCTGTTATGAACCAGGAGAGGTGAAACTACAGTTAACGTCTGGTACTCCAGAGAGAACAAGAGTTATTCCATTGCAAGATCAGTGGGAAAGAGCCTGACCCTGGAGTTATGTTTAACCCTACAGTGTGTACTCAAGAAGTAGCAGAAGATCTAGATCATGGTAAAGGGAAGTACCCAATACCTTGAATTTTTATTTGAAGTTGGGTATTTAAAGCTCAGTTCTTTAAGAAAAAGGAACTGGAGGGAGGAGTGGAGTTGCAATGTCCCAAGCTTGTTTACACATGTTAGCACTGAGAGATTCTGGTGGGGCTTCTTGGCACTTTTACAGATCACTGCTCTGCATGTTGTGCAGCAGCTGCCAACACAAAATGCTTGGGATAAACGTCCTGAAAGCTGAACACTCAACTTCTGTAACTCAGATGAATATGCAGCCCACGCCTCTATTTAAAATGCAAACCGAACACGGGCCAGACGGTTCTCCAGGGTGTCTGCTTGAAACACTACGTGCTGCAGCCTGTGGTTTGCACTAAATGAAATCTTTTGAGAGGAGCTGTATTTGCACTTAAAGCTGAGGTCATCTGCTGCCTGTTTGATTGTTGTGTACAGGTTTAATTCGGCTTCCTGCCGAAACGCTTGTTTTACTTTCAACTGAGTAGGATAACCAAACTGGCAACAGCACACAGAGCAGTGGTGTGGCACTTGCATCACTTAGGCACTTGAGTAGGGTTGTGTACAAAGTCTTTCAAAACGGAAACCTTTGTCTTCTACCCCAGCACGGTGTCCGTGGGTGCTGAACTGCTGCCCTTCTTCGGTGGCATCAGAGCCTGGAACAGCATTTGCTCATACAAGTCCATCTGCAAGTTTTCTGGGAAGCTTTGTCTATTTTCCAGGTTTCTTAAAAGAAACAATAAAATGCAAGCTCTGACCCACTCAGAATTCTCTTTGATGCTGTTGCTGACCCTGCAGCAATTTCTAAAATGCAAATGTATGCATGTAGTATGAAAATCCGTAACTGAGAAGTAGTTAAAAATTACAGACAGTGGCACATCCTTAGTGTTTGTTTGCAGCTTGCTATTAGAACAGTGCACCCCCAGGTGTGGCAAAGACTATTTTTTAAAATTCATTGAGTTGGCACTTTACAGCAAACTTTTCAAAAACCTATTAAAACTGAATTATGAAAATTTAATGATTTTAATAACATTTGTCTTCTATTATGTGATATAAAAGTTAGAATTATAAAATCCAAATGAAATATTTAAGTCTCTACAGTGTGTTTTCTCTCCCTTTTTTCTTTTTTTTTCCTCACAACATACTTTAGATAAATATTTTAGAGAAATTTTTTAAGAGCCTCTTGGTGAAGATGCTGAATCAAAAGTTTTGAGGAAAGAATCTTCTCTTCATTTCCAGCCATGAAGTCATTAATGGCAACTTCCCTGAGATCCCACTGGGAAGTTCAGATACATATTTTTTTCCTGTGTTGTGCTATTGTGAATTAGGTATTTTTTTTTCTCCAGGAGAGACAAGTATTTATTGTGAGAGAACTTGCTGTATTTGAGTGAAGTTGAAGTCACCGTTGCCAGGAGGACCAGATGGGGACAGTTTGTGTGTGTTACTCCAGGTCTCAGCACTGCGCTCTCCCCTGAAGGCTGCAAGCAGTCTCTGTCGGGCTGGGCTCTCTTACATGCAGTGAAAAGTTATTTCTTGTGCTCAGTAACTGTACTTCTTGATTCTTAGGGACTTTCAGCAGGCTGATATAAAATATTTATCCAAATGGAAGAAGTGGAAAAAAGCTAGCAGTAAATCACTGAAAAAAGTACTCAATGAAGCCAAGGGGTTGCCATCTTACCTGGTGCTTTGGCGACGTGATATTCACAGCATTGAAGGTATTTGTTGTCTGATGTTGATTTCTCCTCTTCAGAGTTGCTTCTGTAATTGGCAGTTTTACCTGTGTGAGTGTAGTTTCAGATATAACCGCATGTGTTTAAGAAGTTAATTTCTTCCGTTGTTATTGCTGAGTGTAAAATCCATGATGTGCTGGAAGGAAATATATTGGAGAAAATTATTTAAGAGTCTTATTTCCTTTTCAGTTATATTGCTGAAAGTCTGAAGTACTTAGAACTAGCTTTAGCAATGTTTCTTCAGTTAATTCAGTGTAACTGAAATGATAATCTGCTCATTCTGTATTTTCAATTATTTTCTCATCTTAATTATTGACACATGTTTCTTTTATTCCCAGGGACATTTGGTACTGGCATCCAGTCCTACTTTTCCTTCCTGCGTTTTCTGGTCCTGCTGAATTTTATAATTTTTATCCTGATGTTCAGTTTCATTACTCTTCCCACCATAATTTCTGACTACAGAATATTCAACAGTACCATTGTTAACATTTCTCCAAAGAACATAGGTAAACATCTTCTCTTTGTACAGCTGTTGTAGGATTCCAACTTTTCATCAGCTTCTCGTTCACCTCCCAGAACAAAGAAATGCTTTTTTGTAAGAATGTGCCATGTTTGAATTTGCAGTTCAATGGGCAATACAATTTCAGTGACTTTTCATGCCTTTCTTTTGACAGAGTATAACTGCACAATTTATGAACCTGATGGTAATAAGGGACTTGTTTACTTCTATACTTACCTCCAAGATTTGCTGAGTGGCACTGTAAGTAATCAGGTTTTTTCAGTTTTAATTAAGTTTCTGTGTCTTGCATGACACTTAAAATGTGAAAACATTTCACTAGTGGAACAAAGCTTTGATAATTCTGAAAAATGGTAAGGCATCACTGGGGTAAATTAGCCTTTATCTGTGAGAAAGGGAGATTTCAAACTGACTAATTACTCAGCAACCACAAGGCCTGGCTGGCCACGTGCTGCAGCCTGGCCTCTCCTCCTCAGCTGCTAAACCCTTATGTATTCTGGAGCACACTGCCTATTGTGCTCTCTGTGTAGGGTCTCAGTGTTGTGTCCTAGAGCTCTTTGACTGGAGGGGGGAGGGATTCTAAACACACAGTGTCTGCATCACAGTTTGATAGAGGCAGTGGCAGTATTTAGGAGCTACAGACTGCTGTAGCTTGCTGGGGGCCCTGATTTTAAATTTACTAAGTGATTGCTTAGTGCCAGGTTGGATTTAACAGGGCAGTTGCTGCTGCTGTTACCAATTCTGTTTCAAATTCATGTTTTCCCAGGGATTCCTTGAACTGACAAGATTGTTCTATGGCTATTACACAGTAGATGCTGTATGGATCAGTGTCATGAGGTACAACTTGCCCCTAGCATACCTCCTGACTACGTTTGCCTACCTTGCGTTAAGTCTCCTCTGGATAATAAAAAGGTAAAGATGTTGGTGTGGTTTATTTACTGCTACTACCTATTGCACAGTTTACATTGTATTCCTACTGGAAGGGAACACACTGCACTCCGGAACTGTTTTATATGGAAATAGAGAATCTTCTGCTTTAGGATGCAGTGCTACAGTTGCTTTTGTCTGTGCTTGAGAAGCAAAGCCAGCAAAAAAAATTTGAAGTATCAGTTTTTCATATGTACACATACCTATAAATAAAAGGCCCTCAATTATGCAGTAGTTGTTGGGGGATTTTCTTTTGGGGTTTTTGGTTGTGGCTTTTATTTTCACCCTCTCAAGTTTTCTGAGCCAGCTCTTTGCAGTGTCAGAGAAGCAGAATCTCTCACTGAAAGTCTCCCAGTGAGTGCCTTGCTGATGCAAAGCAAGTGCAGCAGTTTGCTCACAGAGGGGGTAGTTTAGTCTTTGAGCAACCAGGTTGCTTCAGTGTGGTTTTTTTGCTGTGGATAAAATATGTCTTCTCATGAATTATATAAAGTTGCATTTTTCTCTAGGTCTGTGGAAGGATTTAAGCAGAGCTTAGTGCATGATGCAGACCCATTTCAGACTTACTGTAACAAAGTCTTTGCAGGCTGGGACTTCTGCATTACAGATCCAAATGCAGCTCAGCTAAAACATCGTAGCCTGCAATATGAGCTCCGGGTGAGTAACTTTCACCTTTCTGTGATTATGGTTTCTTATGGCTTAGGTGGCTAAAACAGAGAGGTGTGTAATGTTGCAGATAATGGAATAAGGTTAATAAGGGCTGAAGTAGTTTGTTTTGGGGGCAGGGCAGCCCACATCCTCTTGCTTTCTAGGTAGCTGGAATCGGGGTTGTCAGCCCTTCCCGCTTCCACCGGGGACTGAGGCCAACCTGTTGGCTGCTTGTCTTATCTGCCTCTTCCTCACACTCCAGTCCTGCTTCCTGTGTTAGTTTCTACATAATCCAACAGGAAAGGCTGTCCCAGCTGCGGGCAAAACCCTTGTACTGTCAGGAATCAGTTTGAGTGCTCTGGGTTTTAAGCCTGCAATGAGGTAGGCAGTTACTTGGGGAGGAATACAATTCAGATGGTACTCTTCATACAATTTGAGAGTGTAGGAAGACACCGAAAGTATCTGAAAGATTTTTCACTAGGTGTCTTTGGCACATACAAAATGCTGATGCAGCTACAGATTTCCCAAAAGCTCTGAAAAGACAGTCCAAAAAGCTTTTTTGGTGAAACAAGTACCTTTTTTTTTGCTCTCTACACACGCAACGTGGAGATTTGTGTAGTGAAACAATTACCTTTGGGAAGGTACTTCCACTGCAAACCACAAAGCAGTAATTACAGCTTTCATAAATTACAGTGAGTTGCTTTCTGCTCTAGTGAAGTTCACAGCCATCTTTTTTCATCACATAACCAGAACCTCCTTTACCTAAAACACTTTTTCCTCTAGAACTCACACTTCAGAAGAACTTGCCCTTTAGTATTGCTGTTTGATGGAAATAAATCCTCAGAAAATACCTGGGTATTGTGTGGGTCTGCCCAGGTTAAATTGCCTTCACAGACAATACTGTATTTTCACATCAGATAAGGCGAAATATGTCAAGTTTTCATGACAAGCTGCTCAAGACTCTCCTTCCTTCTCTCTGTGCCACCCCCCAATTTTCCTTCACAACGAGTAGGAGAAGGAAGTTTGAGCTGTAGTGGTAAGGACTGGTTACTTACCTGCAGAAGTAATGAGATGGGGGAGCTGATTTACTGGTTTCAGAGTTTAGTACCAAGCTATCAGAGATCTGTCTGTCACAATCTCCAGGCAAACTGTCTTTCTGTCCTCAGGGAAATATGTTACTGATCTAGCAAAGATAAGAGGATTGCAAGACACTTGTCTTTGGCTGCAGGGCCCTCAGGCTGAGGAGGCTGAGCACACAGGGACTTTCATTCCTGCATGGGCCCTTTTGTGTCAGTGAGAAGGCACTTTCACTTCTGTGTGCTTGGGCAGGTGGTGGATTGACCCTCCTAGAACAGGCTATAGATTTGCACATCCCAGAGGTAGAAGATGTGGTGTTAAGTGTTGTATGCTGCACCAGAAAACTGCATCTCTTTTTTTTTTTTTTCTTGTGTTTGCAGATGGATTTGGAGGAAGAAAGACTGAAGCAAAAAATAGCTCACAGGACAATAAAAGAAAAGCTACGCATCTACTCTCTGAGAATATTTATAAATATAATTGTTATTGCCATTTTATCAGGATGTTTTTATTCTATTTATAGAGTAACTTTCTTCTCTCAGGAAAAGTCCAATGTGAGTATGAGAAATGACATTAGGACAGATTCAGTCGGGGCTGGTGATTACAGCAAGAGGAACTATTGTGAAAGAGTGAAGTATCTTAATATAGCACCTTTTATGCAAGAGATCCGAAAATGCTTTGTACAGACTTACAATTCTTTTTAGTAGGAGAGAGCAGGAAAGATCTAGAACCACGTGTAAGTAAAAAAAAAACCAAAACAAAACCACCAAACCAGTAATGTCTCCCTTTGCTGCAGAGGCTTTGCTGTCGAGTGCCTTGGAGCTAAGGCAGCTGACAAGAAGAGCAGCCCTCACCACCCTTCCCATGTAACTGTGCTCACCTCACTGTGACCTGCTGGGTCTGGGCAGGGAACTGGCTGAGGGAACTGCTCTGCTTAAAGCAAACTTCATGGTGATCAGCTTCACGTGATCTGGTTCACTGCTCAACTGCAAAACTGCACTGCAAGGGAAGGCAGAGCAGAGATTGTGATCTGTATTGTGACTTGAGTTACCGCTATGTGGGGAAACAGGAAGGCTTTGAACACAGAAGTTTTCAGAATCAAAGGTTCTTGCATCAGTAGGGGAAAGGATCAGGTTGGGTGGGGTGTTGTTCGCCCCTGGCAGGACAAGCAGACGAAAAGAGTGATTCAGATGCAGAGCAAGAGGAGGCAACAGTTATGACGGTTTTGCAACTTCTCTGTAGGACCCCAGGGTTCAGTCAGCCCGGTAGGAATGGGGACTGCACTTTTTCCCTCCGCTGTGTTTGTTGCTGATGTGATGGGCCTGGCTGTGCATGGGCAAAGTTATGCTCATGGTGGATCTAACTCTTAACTTCTGTAAACTGCAAGGACTGTAGTGACAGAAGCAGGAAATGGGGACTGTTTGTGTCAAAGGTATTGTTTGAGGGTAGAGAAGAGGACAACACAACACAGAACAACTTAAAAGAACCAGCTTCACTTACTGTGGGCTTTATGCATAAGGGTCTGTATCCTGACCTTGCCTCAATGAGCAGGTAGAAGGGCTTGTCAGCATGGTAGGAAAGTCAGGGGAGCTGCTTGGCAGCAGTGAGAGTAACTTGAAGTGTTTACACTTTGGATAGGTGTAAAACCTGGTAGCCTTGGTGCTGACTAGCAACATAGACACATTTCAAACAGAAGCTTTGGGGAAGCACAGAAATATTCTTACCTGGAGGTGGAGGGAGTTACTGGTCAAGGGAGCAGGAGAAAGCAGGGGTGTGTAGCAGCAAACTGCAGAGATAGATGGCAGTGATCAAGCTTGTAGTATATAGAATGGAGATTTGTTTTCCATGAAACTTGCTTGTCTAGGGGTATTCGAAATCAGATGGGTTTGCCATTAATGTTATACCTGATTCTTACTGCCCAGTGCAAATGTAGGTAGAGAATGCAGACAGAGTGAAAGATGCTGAGTGCTGGACAAGAGAGACCGGTGGGTAGCTGGAGAGAGCATGATGTCAGGAGGGTATGTTGCAGTATTATCTTTCTCTTGTCTCTTCTTGTGCAGGACATCAGCAATATGAGCTTCCTGGCTAATCTCTTAGTGCAGTATTTGCCTTCAATAGTGATCACATTGGCCAACTTCATTGGTCCTCAGATCTTCTCATTTCTGATCAAATTTGAAGATTATTTACCAGCCTTTGAGATCACACTGACACTCATGAGGTAAAGATGTTTTTATTGTGGCCTTGGATATTTAAACAACTTCTTGGTAGGTTATGTGTGTTGTAAACATTGAAATATCAGGAAGCAGAGAAGTTGGTGATGAAAACCAAGCAGGCATTGTTTGGCTAATGTTTAGCTGGAAACTTTACATCTGGGAACAATCTGTTTTGATGAGAGTGCAGTGCAGTCATCTCAATGTCCAAGTTTTTCTCTCAGTCCCATTTAACTGCATGGTCTGGAGATCTTCAACAACCTGAATAGTCAGTAAAGAATTTGTGGCTGCAGAGCTGTGGATTCACACTGCTTTGTGTGCAGCAGTTCCCTTGAATGACCAGATGTGTGTGTACAGCAGTGACCGAAGCACAGCTTTGCTCAAGGCAGAAGTTAAAAGTTTTGGGGTAAAAGCTACTTCAGTGTGAGAGCACGAGGAACTGGTGTTTGGCAGCTCAAGGCAGTGAGATCTGGGTTGAAGCATCTGAACTCTCCAAGCCTGTCCTTTGTATTTCTGATTTGGCCAAGTGCCTTGGACAGCTTGAAGCTACATGAGGTGGAAATGCTGCACACAGAACTGTCATGTGGCCTCCCAAATTGTACTTGGGAGAGTTGCAATCCATCAAGATCTGCAACTGAAATGACTGATCCAGGAACCGCATTGAGAAAAGAAATAAGGGACTGTAGCCTAAAGCTGGGAGAGTGAAAAGCAATTTAACTTACCACCGAGGAAAGAAATGTGTTTATTTTCTATCTGGCTGTTCTGTTAAAGCTCTGCGTGACCCTTTTGTGTTTCAAGGCTGCCTTGGACTCCTGTGCAAAGTGAGCCAAGTATTAGCATGGCTCTCTTCCGGCAGGTTTGGAGTGAAGTTTTGCCTTTCTTCCAGGTGTGTCTTCCTGCGTTTGGCCAATATCGGTGTTCTCTTGTTCTCTCTATGGAGTCAGATCTCCGACTGTGCTGCCGACAAGTGTGAGCCTTGTGGATACAATTACAAACTCTATCCTGTAAGCGGATTTATCTTAGTCTTTAATCATCTGAACTTGTGAACAGAGATTTGTTTTCCATGAGAGTTACTTGTCCAGGGGTGTTCAGTATCAGCCCTGGGGTTGCCGTTCGTGTTATACCTGATGCTGATTCTCACTGCTCAGTGCAAACCAGTACAGTTACCACATGTATCTTCTGTTTGTCTAAAACTTGGAATTAGTCCAGTGGCAAATGATCATTTAGCATAGATTTTCTGTCTGCCTTGAGTATTGTTTGAGGTGGCTGTGTTTTGGAGACAATGATGCTACTGGTTTTTGCTCCAATAAGGCAAATGGTTTTTCCTAAAAAAAAAAAAACCAACAAGAAAAACACAAAGAGAAAATAACAAACCACCCAAACCAAACAAACAAGTGAAAACTTGGCATCGGAGCTCTGAGACTTTAAATATTTTAGGAATGGGAGTTAATTTGAACTTTATGGTGTTAACTGAGACAGTTCTTGCTTTAGTGATGGACAGAATTATTTTTCACTTGTTATTTAGACTGCTAATCTTGTTTTTCCTGACTTCTTTTTATAGTGCTGGGAATCTGATGTTGGACAAGAAATGTATAAACTGATGATATTTGATTTTATTATAATTCTGGCTGTGACCCTCTTTGTGGACTTTCCTAGAAAGTAAGTGTCTCTGCTTTTTGACTGTATTTTACAAATGATATATGAAACATATTGTCTTTTTTTTGTTATTAATTCCTCTTGGTTCTAACCAGGTTACCAATTTTAAAATACACATAAATGTATTTCTAGTGGTTTGAGCACTCGTTTTTTATTCAGGTGGCTGTGTAGCTTTTGATATTTGAGACTTTTTTTCTTCAGACGTTTTCTGTTATGTTGTCTAATGCTTAAATGACAAATTCTGTGTGTTCCAAATGTGTTAGAATTCATCTAAGCACTATAACATAAGTTTAGGACTAATGATATTCTTTGGTTTTAGGTTGCTAGTTACTCATTGCTCCTGCAAGCCACTTCAGTGGTTTGGATTGCCAGAATTTAGAATTTCTGACAATGTCCTTGAAATCATTTATGGGCAGACTATTTGCTGGATTGGAACCTTCTTTTCACCACTTCTCCCTGCAATAGCAACTGTTAAATACTTCATCATCTTTTACATTAAAAAGGTAATGGAGGTGTATGGTTAACAAAGAAAACTGAGCACATCTCTGTGGTTTTTGTAATATAGAGATTTAGGTATGCAGGTGATCTAAAACAAACAAAAACCCCTAAAAACACCTGTGGATGCAGGGTACTGGAATGAGGCAATGGTATTCCACTTTCTGTAGGTTTTGTACTGTTAAGTGAAGGTAGAATTTTGCTTTGAAATCAAGCAAAGCCACATTTCAGTTACTACCTCTTCCATTATTTGCCCTTTTTTTAATAAAATCTTCTCATGTACTAAAACTACTTTTACAACACTTTCCTGCAATAACCGATGTATTAGCAACACAGTTTGGAACTTGGGCAAAATTTTGTAAAACTGCTAAAAGTTTGGAAGCAAAATGGAAAATCCAGGCTGGGTTGGATTTATCTGTTGACTCTGTGCAAGTGCATGAGGTCCTCTGGACCAAGTTCTTAATCAGAGTTGGAGACTTAGACCGAAATGTAAGGTGTTCTTGTCTTAGCCCTTTTCAGCCCATGTGCATCAAAGGAGGGTGGTTGTGTGGTAGCTGGTAGCATGTTTGAGAATGGAAAATTCAGCTGGTGGGGAAAGTATACTCCGATATATGTGTATAAATGTACTGGTAACAGTCTTGCTGGCTTTCCCTCCTCAGATCAGTTTGATACACACACAAAAACCTGCAGATAAGCCTATCAGGGCATCAAGTTCCAAATTTTTCTTCCTGGCGGTGCTGTTGATTGGGCTCCTCTTGGCTTTTGTTCCTGTGGGAGTCAGCATAGCAGGGTAAGTGACAGCTTAACTTTTCTGAAGGTGACACTTGTTCTGAGGTTGTCAATTCCATAAAAGCAGACACATGACTTTGGAATGATTAATTGGAATGAAATATATAGTGTATAATACATCAAATTATAACTCAGTTCATATAACCAAAAATTACAGTTTTAAAGACACAGGACACTTTTACCTTATCGGCAAAATGATGTTGGGCTTGTGTTGGATTATTTTATCTTTACGTTTTGGTGTAACATCATCTTTCTCTTCTGCTTCTTTGACAGTATCCCGTCCTCCAAGGCATGTGGGCCATTCAGGAATTTTAACACTTCATGGGAAATTGTTCCAGATACAATACGTGGATTTCCAAAAGGTCTGCAGCAGGTCCTTTTTGGCATGGCATCAGAAGCCTTTGCAGTGCCTCTTTTTATGGTCATTTGGTGAGTACTGTGGAGACCTGATTCACTTCTGCAGCTTCATTTCCTTCCATAGTGAACTAATACCAAACCTCTATTAGACCAGATTTTTCATTTGCACTCAAAAGCATCGAAGCACACATGAATCTTCATCCCTTATGTCTTTGCACTTATTAGCTTTATTCCATTTCCTCTCACTTCCCGTATCTAACAGTGTCCTTCTAAAAAAATGTTCACTGCAAATCCACTGCAAGTTAGCATTGTAAGCTCTGTGATCACAATTCCTATCCACAAACCTTAGTTTTAAAACACCAAACAAACATTAAACAAAACTCTCAAAACAGTAGTTTTGTAATATAAAATTCAATATAGAATTATAAAATTTCTGAGGTTAGAGGTCACCTGTAGAGAGCATCTAATTCAACCCTCCTATTCAAAACAGAGACAAGTAGAGCAGATGTTCTAGTATAAAGGGTTTTTTCTTATGCTTAAATGGAATTTCATCCATTTCAGTTTAACTCAACTGGTTACAAATTTTGGACCCTTGTTACCTTATGCTTTCTACAACTTTACACTTGAAAAACTATTGAAAAGTTTATTTCATACTCCACCCAGCCCTTTCTTTCATAGCAGATGTTTATGTGTTCTCCTGAAGTGAACTTGTTATTACATATACAGGAAGTCTCAAGTCCTCTTTTCTTTTTTTACTTTATCATAAAGCTGGTGTAAGAGGTGAAGGATGACTTGCACTACTACCCTACTGCTTATTATTTGGAAAAAAAATACATGATTTATATAGGCATTTCTACCGTTCTGGTTCTTGCTGTTTTTCATCATTTAATGCACTGTGGATAATCAGTCACAGATAACACTGGGATATATTCTGTGAGGAATGGCTGCCACACTCATGTGTGGCTGCTTACCTCAGTTAGAAACCCCAATGGGAGCAGAGTTGCTCCTGTGAAGCCTCATTAAACTTAATTTCTGAGGAACAACCACCCCTATACATTTACTTAAAGACAGAGCTGTCAGAATGCAGTCTGGAACATCTGTGTTGTGCCTCTTCGTCCCCTGACACTCCCTACCACAGGCCTTGCCTGCTGGCAGCACAAATACCTCAGCAGATGCTTCTTAGCAGAGCTATGCCCAACCTACCCCAGCAGCATATTGATTTTTTAAAAAAAAAATGTTTCTTTTCTCCAACAGCTTCTCCTCTGAACCCACAAACTGACCATTTCTCTAGCCCACAACAGCCTTTTTCTGACTGGTGTTTTGCATGATGCTAACGTACCATGTTTGTTGCTTGCAGCCTCGTTCTGTTCTATGTTATGGCCTTGGCTGGAGCGCACAAGCGAGTGGTCGAACGGCTGGAAGAACAACTGGCTTTGGTAAGATTTGACCCAGTTTACTGACGTAACAAAGAGAACCTTGGTGGCACAGAAATAAGGCATGCAGAGGAACAGCCATTTTTATGGTGTCCTGGATAGCTGGTGTTTGTACAGGCAGTGGAGAACGTTTTACAAATTGCACAGGAAAAATAGCCAAAGAATTGTGGTATTTCTCAGTGGAGTTTGTTTTCCTGGGTATCAGCTGCAACTGCACCAAGGTCTGGTTATATCAGGCAACGCGCATGCAAGAGATAGGCCTCTGAGAAGCTCTGTCCCTGTTTTTGACCTGTTGCCTTGCTTAAATCCACCCATCCGTGTGGGTTTTTTTCTGCCCAAAGAGAACTTGAATCTTGTGATTCCCGTCCCCTCCACTACCTTGCACAACCCCCACTTCTGTTTCCTTCTCTGCCCTCACAAACAGGCACCCGACTCCCTACCCTTCCCTCCAGGCCTGTATTTCTACCACATCGTGTCTGGTCTCGTTCCTGAGTGCAAGTCCCAGCACCTTTTGAGCAGGTCCTGAAAGTGGAACAAGTCCCTGTTAACCAGTCCTTTGGAGAAGGGTGCTAGTGCAGAAATGCTGCTTTGTGGCCATCAAAAGCCACTGCCAGGTTTGGCAGCACTTGTGTGCTGTGGTCTGAGACTGCTCGAGTCAGAACCCATCCTCACTGCTGAGACTTCTCAATTTCTTAGGAAATAGCCCATTTCTTGGTAATGCTTCTTTTAGATACAGAATTTAACAACCCATCTGTAGAAAAAAACTGCTGGGGAGAGATTTTTGAGGAGTAAGGATTTGCAGATCAATTGGGAATTCTGAAAATTCTTGCATGCTTTTTATTTTCGTTTGCTCACTGTTTTTAGGCTTCTTGGTAGTAGGGTTTTAAATCTTTAGGTGTGTGAGATGCTTTTGCTAGGCTCAATACAGAATTGTTAATGTGTGACGTAATGTGAGATAAATGAAGTCAAGACTATTGTAAACTTAAAATTGTTCAGGCAGTTGGGAGTGTTCTGGGAGCCACTAACGAGAGTACAATGTAGTGAGCACACCTATTTATTCCTAATAAAGAAATGAGCTGTTCATAGATAACTTGTATTATTAACACTGTTCATGGAGAGCATACTTTTTATTCTGTCTTTCCAGGAGAGTCGTGACAAGATGTTCCTAATCAGAAAGATAACAGAAGCTAAGAGACAACCTTGAAAACCACGAAAGCCAGAAGAACTTGACTTCCTGAAACTCCCAGAACCACGAGAGTAGAAGCATCTGCAGCACCAAAAAATTGAGCAGCTGATTGGCACCCTGGCACTGCAGGCTATGGAATGGATGCTCGTGGTCTTAGTCTTGATTAAGCTAGTAGGGCCTGAAGTTTCCAAAACTGGAAATTCAACTAATATATACTGTGTTAGACCTGTTCAGAAAACCTGTATGGTAGGACACTTTATTGCTGCTATAGTTTCAGGGTTGTTGGGATTTGTTAAGTCCCTATTTTTCCAAGGAGTTTGGGTATAATGTGATTGTAACTGAAACTCCTTGGTACTGTTTTTACAAATTATGCCCTAAGAATCATGAGGGAGGGGAAAGGTATGGTTTTACATTTTTCTAACTCACTTCCCTTTTTAAAACCAAGGCAAAAGAAAGATGTAGGCAAGTATTTTGAAACGGCACATAGGAGAAGAAAATTCCACAGACGGGCTTGAAATCAGTTTTCTAAATATTTTTGGAGGTGAGGCTTTTATATTTATTTCGCTCTGAAATAGCAGGTGCGGTTGAACACTGGGTAACATCACAAAATGGCTCAGAAAAAGCAATAACTGATAAAAGAGCTATGAATAAACACTGGGGTGTAGGAAGAGGTGGGCAGCAGGCACAGCACTGCTCGGGCACCAGCTGCTGTGGATGGGACTTTTTTTTCCTTTTTCCTTTTTTCCCCTCCTTTTTAATGTTTTAAAGCATTATTATTTGTGTTTTATTCTTGTGTGAGCATCTTGACTACTGCTCTTTTTACTCTAAAATGTGAATATTAAGAGTTATCGGTTGGTAACACTGCGTGTCAGTGCCCCTTAATTTCACGTTTCTTCTCACTTGTCTGCACTGCTGGGGCAGTCCCAGGAGCCTCCTAACAGATTCCTTTATTTAAAGATTGGTGTCAAGGACTTTCTGTACAGAATTGTGTATAGTCCTTGAAATCTGCTCTTCAGTTAAATGTGAGACGCCGTCCTTTTTATGCAGCGCTCCGGGATGTTTTCTGCCTTCCTTTTAAAGACATCAGGGTTCAATAAAAGCCGTGTTTTTTACTCCGGGGTGTGGTGTTTCACAGCGGGGCAGCCCCCGGCCCTCAGCGCCGCGCCCGCCGTTCCCGCCTCGGCCGCTCCCATGGCAACCGGCCGACGCCGGCCTTGACTGACAGCTGGGCTGCCCAATGCGACGGCTCCGGGGAGCCAATCGGAGTCGGGATAGGGCGGGAGGCGGGCGCGCGGCGATGACGCTGCGGAGGAGCCGCCGTGGATCCAGCGCGATGGCGGCGGTGGCCGCGGCCCCGGCCGTGCGGCTCTCGCTGGGGCGGCGCCGGTGCCTCCGCTGCGGGGCTGGTACGGCCGCGGCTCGGCTGCTTGCCCGCCCCTCACGCTCCCCCACCGCCGCCTGGCCCCGCGGCGGGCAGCGTTTCGGTCGGGGCCGGGCGGCAGCGGAGCTCGTGTCACCTTTGTCTCTCTGGCAGGTCCGCGGCCTGTGCCCGCCGGCGGGGCCGCCCCCAGGCCGTGCAGCACGCGGGCGGCTCCGCAGGGCGTCAGCAAGCCCGTCATAGACCGCATCATCCGCGTGGACCACGCCGGGGAGTATGGGGCCAACCGCATTTACGCGGGGCAAATGGCCGTGCTGGGCAGGTCGAGCGTGGGGCCGGTCATCCAGGTCAGTGGGCTTGGGGGCGAGCGCTGTGTTTAATTTCCCGCTAATTAACAGCGGCCGGATGAAGGTGAAAGCTCGTCGCTTTCGTGGCAAGTTTGTTGTGCGTTTTTTTCTAAGCACGTCCAAACGTGTGGGTTTGTAAAGAGGGGCGGGATTACTTGCTAAGGAAGTTGCCAGTACTACAGATACTGTAGTGTTGTCCTCTTTTGCTAAATATTTTTATGTTGCTTTTTTGTAACTGCCCTCATCTGCCCTTCTTCATTTTTTCTCTGTGATGTTATAGTGTCAGCTGTCACAGTGGGTTTTGGTTTTGTTTGTGTTTATTAGTTTTATTGGAAGCGTTTAACTTCTGTGGTTTTTGTACTTCACTGTGATCTGGCTCTTTTGCAGCAAATGTGGGATCAAGAAAAAGACCACTTGAAAAAGTTCAATGAGCTCATGGTTGAATACAGAGTTCGACCTACTGTTTTATTGCCCTTCTGGAATGTAGCAGGATTTGTTTTAGGTGGGTTTTATTATTATTGTTGTTGTTTTGTGAAGTCTACAAATGTGCAAATTATTTGTATTGCTTCAGATTCTATTGTGTTCATATGTTTGGCACCACAACCACAGGGGCTGGAAGTGCTTTACTGGGAAAAAAAGGTGCCATGGCTTGCACAGTGGCAGTGGAAGAGAGTATATCAGACCACTACAACAACCAGATCCGAACTCTCATGGAAGAGGATCCAGAAAAGTACAAAGAACTACTGCAGGTATTTAACTGACTTAAAAAATAATTTAACAAACTCATTGAATTGCCTAATGCAACTTTAGTTTTTTAAGAATAACGTGCTCATAGAACTTATAGTAGATCTCTTTGTTCTGTCACTTAGAATATTGAAGTCAGCAGAAACTTTTAAGATTAAAGGATGGTTTTTTCTTTCAGCAGCACTAAATTGATGAAGGATCAAAATTAAAGTGTGTGTTGGGTTATCTTCAGCATACTTTCAGTAATTCAGTGTTTCCCTTTGAGTGGGAGAATTCTGCTTTAATTTTGATTAATTTTAATTGAAAGGAAGGGTCTGAAAGGGAAACAAAAGGCAGAAATAGGGTTGCATAGTAGCTTTGTTGCCTGCTCTGAATACATTCAGGTGCCTTCACATCCTTCTTAAACTGCAGGGCCCAGAGCTGTACACAGTGCCTTTTGGTCCCAGTTGAAAGACTCAAAAACTAAAAAAGAGTTCTTTAGAATAGACAAAAGCCCAGTTGGCCTATGGGGAAACACCCCATAGAAGAAAGGGACCTTTATTTCCTTATTGAGATTGTCAGAATCGTGTGTGTGAAACTAATCAGTGTTAAAGTTTACCGTGACTACAGGTTTTTTTGAAACAGTGAAAAAGATGGAATTAAACAGCACCTTGGCCGTAAAGACTTTTTTTTTTGGAGAACACTCTGAAGAATTCCTTTCTTCCCGAATTAGAGGTTCAGATCTTTGAGAAGTTTCTTGAGAGGCCTCAGCTTGCTGTGGTGCATGCAGTGGTCAACAGCAGATAGTTTTGTGTACCAGCTGCCTTGATTTGTCTGCAAAGTAAACTTGCTAATTGCCTGCTATTTTAAAGGTAATAAAGCAATTTCGGGATGATGAACGGGAGCATCATGACATTGGGATAGAGCACGATGCAGAAGCAGTAAGTATGATGTTATTCTTTCCCCAAAGATCCATAAAGAAAGCCTTGCAATATTACAGCTTTTGTTTTTCTGGAACAGAACTGAATCTGTTGGAACTCATGTCAGGTGTTGAAGTGATTGTGTTTTCCCAAGAGGTGTCCTCTGCAAAATTTCGTATTTTATTTTAATTTAAGTTCAGATTAGATATTTTTGCAGATAAGGTTAATAAGTGCTACCCATACAACTGGGAACTTGTTGCATCATCTTGGTAGATGATCACAACCCTGTTAGGACGTGTGAAATACCAAACTGAATTCTGTGCTCCCTGGACTAATAGATGAGGACTGTGTGACTTGTCTCTTTATTTTTTTCCTGACCTACACTTGTGGAGAAATGGAAATATTCTGCAGAGCTGATAGATTTTAGTTGTCTCTATGGTCAGTTAGACTACAAATACAGTGGGATTTCTCTGTGTGATTGTTTATTGGTTTTATATGATGCTTACTATTCCCTATTACAATCTGGTTCAAGCAAAACATTTCAGGAGATGTATTTAATCTTTTATTCTTTTTACAGACACCAGCTTATTCTGTTTTGAAGACAGCCATACAACTTGGATGCAAAGCTGCAATATTTTTATCAGAAAGAATTTAGTGATGTTTTCCATAATGGCTGTGGCAATAAACTGGGACACAAGTGCATGGAAATTGTGGAAGACTAAGAGCTGTTATATTCAGCCTTTTAAAATATTCTGCACTAAGCACTTGATTCAGCCATCCTTTGTCACATTGAGCACCCATTTAAAAAGTGTCTATATTAAAGTCAGTTGGTCTAAATGTGAACAAAGATGGCAGACTTGGGTCTGTGTGAACCAAACCTCCCTATGCAGAGACTGTTCACAAGGTGGCAGCAAAATATGTGTATATATACAATATGTGTGTATGTATACAGACACTTTAAAATGACAGATACATTCTCTGTTGCCTTCAAGTTTATGTGGACTTGAAATAAGCTGGAGCTCATCAGCTAATTTTAAAATGGTTAATACCGATGAAGTAGATTATTTTTGATTTCTGTTTTCAGAATAAGTGAACTACTGGCAAGTATTTATTTTCAATCTGTCTTGAATAAAGATTGGTATTATAAGACCAATTTTACTTAAAGACTTCTTTGTGTTTTGGGGTGGGTTGTTTTCAGGTGCAGTTCTAAAATCTTAAAGTAGAATTTTATTTCCTTTGTTTTTTGTTGTGGTGGGATTTTGTTGTTGTTGTTTGGTATTTTCTTGGGTTTGTTTGGTTTGGGTTTTTTTGACCCAAATGTGTGTGTAAAGGAACTGATTCCTGACACCAAGCAGGTGGAGAGAGTAACTTGGACCACTTGTGGAACTGCATTTAATATTCTGTTAGAGCTTTCAAGCTTATCTTACTTTGCTTCAGACAGCATTTAATCCAGGTACATCTGGGTCTACCTTTTTACTAGTTCTGTTAGTGTTTGTAGGTACTGATTGGTGTGTAATTTGACATGGAAAGCTTCTTACAGAGAAACTCCTATTCTGTGTGATTTATTTTGACTGGCACTTGTACATTATTTTCTGTCCAACTGTTTCAAGTGTTACCTGCTTATACTCAAAGTACTGATGTTATTTACATCGCAGCAAAGTAGCATTTGGTTTTCTTATCTATGACTGGTTTGCACACCCACTGGAATAACTTGAGGAACTCGAAGCTAAATCAGGGACTGCATAATCAGAAGAGAACTCTAAGAGATTCTTATTTTATTTGCCTCAGCCCCAGACAGTTGTGAACATCTGTGAATACTCAAGTTTACCGAAGGTACGTCCTGTTAGACTAATGCAATATCTTCCTTAACAAATTCACTGATCAAAAGTTACATCTAGCAGATTTCTTGCCTCCATTTCTCTAAAGTATTTAATATGCATGTGGAAAATTCCTGGGTAATTTGGAGGAGAGAGGAATTGGCACAAAAGAATGGCTAATTTTAAGTGACTGGAGGGGTAAAACGTGGTGTTGGAAGCCTGTGCAGTTCGGCTGTGTAAATTATCAGCTTTAATAATTGAGGAAAAGAAGGGAAAGGATTGCTTGATGAATAGTCCATTGTGAAGTCTTTAATACCAGGGACAGCATCTTTTGTAAGTCCATTATTTGAGCTGAGGGGGAGGGAAGGGCACAGTACATTTTGACTCAAAGTCACAGTTTGCACACCCATAAATACAATGGTCCTGTGACATAAACTTGAAACAGAGCCAGAGAGTTCCTGGTCTTTTAGTCGTTGCATCAGGATTGAAAGCTGGACAAGGCATCTGTGGGGATTTCCTAGAGAGATGGTACTTGGCTGAAGCCTGGTGCTGTCCAAGGCTGTGGTTACAGAGGTTTTCCGAGGGTGTCTGCGGTGGTTCAGCAGTGGGACTGTGGGACTGGTGTTCAGTGGTGGGACTGGCTTCCAACAGAAGTGCTCATGTGATTGTCCAAGACGTGGGAGACCTCCAAGGCCATCACACACTGCTCACTTGGGGCAACAGTTAAGAGACAAATCTTGTGTTTAATGTATTTCTTTTGATCAAAGGCTGGGAATATCAAATGCCAGAAAGTCTCTGTGTGAGATCACTGTGTTTGGTCATATCTACTGCAACTGTGGAAGTGCTGATAGCGAGTTCTTTGTCCTCAGCAGCTGAACACATCGTGCACTTTGATTAGGGTGTCAGACAGTAACACTGTCTCTAGCTGTGAGCATAAAATGTGAATTGAGAGAACAACTCTGCTTTATGTTCCAGAAAATGATTTGGTCCTTCTTTACTGAGCAGCAGATTTATAATCCATTGTAATGTGAGTGGGCTGTTCCTCCGCCACTTCCAATGGCTATGCATTTCCCTGTTCCCTGACAGTTTACTCTTTTTTGTTGTTGTTGTTTTACACTGAAAATGGACTTGCTTTTCGTTTTTCCCAGGAGAAAGAGACTTTTTTTTGTTTAAAAAACTGTTCGGGCTTTTAAAAGACTGAAAAAAATGGTAGAAGGTTACAAAACAACTAGAGATGCTTGGTGCTGTACAGAACTATTGTACAGCTGCTGTAAGGCTGTAGTTACTTTTTTTATGTTATTCTGAGGCAGAACTAAGCTAGTAACTTAGCCACCTCAGCAGGGGTTAATGGCAGACAGAGGCCAAAGTATATAGCTTATACAAGTCTGTTATCATTTTGATTCTCAGTGAACTCTGGTCATGTTGACAGAGGAAAAGGAGCCTGGATCAGACAGAAGGGCTGTGAAATGCTCCATTTTCAAAACGGGGTGAGGAAGATTGACAGGGTCTTCACTGTGAGTTTGAGTTTTGTGGCTTCCGTGTAAACCATAAAATACACACGTGATTTGGGTTTCGTAATATGCAGTGGGATGAAATCCTTCCCCTGAAAGTAACGAGGGCTTCTTCTAGCTCCTGTGATAACCCAGGGCTTGATCTCAATTTTCTCCTGCAAAAGGAGAGTTGTATTTCTCGGTGAGGGGGAGCGGAGGGTATCCATCTGTGTGTGTGCAGGGCTGTAGGGCTGTTATCTGCTCTTTGATCAGCATCTCACCTCTTGCTGGTTCCTTCTGCTGTCAGTGCTGGGGGACCTGGCCCCTTTTCTCCAAACCTGCTCTGAGTCAAGGATTAAGGTAATGATGGTGCTTGGAGGTGAGAGGCACAGCCGGATGGTGCAGTCCCTGTGCTGAGCACCGGGGCTGTTCCTGATGCTCTGACAGTTCTGGAGCAGGATCTCTGCACTGTAGGCACTGCACAAAGCACGTGTAGGTGTGGCTGTGCCAGGACACGTTTCAGCCTCTTGCTGTGGCCACTAGGCCAGGCAAAACTCCAATGCCCATGGCTGGGATTAATGTGGTAATGCTGACATAAGCTGAAAGGATTTGTGTCAAGGGCATGTAGTGATAGGACAAGGAGCAATGGCTTTATGCTGGCAGGGTGGGTTTAGATTAGATAGAAGGAATAATTTTTTCACTATGAGGGTGGTAAAGCACTGGAACAAGTTCCCAGCAGCTGTGGATGCCCCATCCGTGGAAGTGTTCAAGGCCAGGTTGGATGAAACTTGGAGCAGCCTGATCTGGTGGAAGGTGTCCCTGTCCATGGTGGGGGGGCGGAACTAGATGATCTTTAAGGTCCCTTCCAACCTACACCATTCTATGATTTCATGATCTATGGTGCAAATTACCAAAAATGAGACTCATAGGATTGTTTGGCAGAGAGTGAAATCATTGTCTGGGATGGGCTTCATCTTTATCTGCAGTAAATGTGTGGCCACTTGAGCACACAGAGCTAGGCTTGCCATCAGCTGAGGATATGCCATACACCCCCATGCTGGGGATGATGTGGGTTGTATATATCTGCTTTTTCTTAGCATTTCCAGGGTTATTTAATCTGTACAGGCCCTTATGGGTGCCTTGTTTCTTGGCTTTAGGGAAGACATAATTTCAAATGGTGTGCTAGTAATTTTTTGTCACTAGCTTCGAGGTTGTGGCACGTCACTTGCATTGAATTCTACACATACTTTTTTAGCCTGGGAAGCTTAAAGGAATAAGATAAAAATATTGGCTAGTTTCAAGGAGGAATTTGTGTGATAAGGGAGAAGATTGTTTCAAGGTACCATTTTTCTGTTTGTTGCTTCAGTTTTCCAGGGTGTCTGAGATGAAAAATCTGAATGGATTTAGACAATGGCAGTCGTACTTCAGGTGTTTTTGAGAAGTACCATGTTGTGCTACAGTTTTGCAGAGCAGGGGTGGTACCTCTGTGTCCAGCAATACAGCTTGTGGCAGCAGCAGTGTTTCATCATGTTAAGATGCAGATTATTATACCTATGCTGATATTTAGAAGGTGGGGGTTTTGGTGCTGAATGTCCTTGTTCCACTATCTCTGGCCATGGCACTGGCCTTTACTTGTGCCTGTTCTTAGCTGGAAGCAAATGATGTTCTGATGGAAGCCCAGGAAGCACAGAGTGTTACTTGGAAAGAAACTCTGGAGGTCAACTTGTCCAACCTCCTGCTGGAGGCAGGACTGTGGCCAGCACTGAAGGAGGTCAGCCATGACTTTTTCTAGCCAGGTGATGAAAACCTCCAAGGGCAGAAATTCCACAGCCTCTAGAGGCAGCCTGTTCTGGTCCTGCATTACCCTACCAGTGATGCTTTTTTCCTGATACCTATCCTGAACCTTCCAAAACTATTGCTGCTGCTGCTTGTTATGTCATGACACCGTGGAGAGGAGTTTGCCTCCACTATCTTAGTAAATAGTTTTTGAGTAGTTTTAGGCAGCTATTAGATCCCTCAGATCTTACCTTCCCATGCGCTGGGCTTCCTGGGTCAGAGCAGGGACAGCAGTGGGTGAGGGGGATTTGAGGGTTTTTGCAGTGCATTTTGAAGGCAAGTTCTGCCAGCCTTATTTTAGCAGGCTGTCAAGAGTTTCTCCCAAGCTTGGGCTTTGAGGGCAGCTGTACAGTCAGAGGCTGCTAATTATGTATGCAAATGCATAAAACATTAAGTGGAGTGAAAAGCATTTGCTTGTAGGAGCAGACAGACATGCAGTGTCAAGGCAGATGACTCAGTCCTGTTGATCTTTGTTGTTATCTCTGGATTAAAGTAATCTTCCTCTTTAAACAGTAGCCTATGTCTAGTTTAAAACTGTCCCATCTTGCTGATGGTAGATTGTTTCCTCCCTCCTGTGGGCCAGAGACCTGCTTCAGAGGTGGCACCCAGCTTCTGAGGAAGGGGAACACGCACAAGTTGCTTTCCCAGGACTGATGCTCAAATGACAACACAGAGGAGCCTTTGCTCTCTGGATGTGTCGTCCTGAGTTCCCCATGCCAATGGCTGTGGATCCCAAGGCAGGTGCAGCAGAGTCCCACTCTCAGGAGTGATGGTCTCTCTGCTAGCCTGAAGCACTCCCATGAGAAAGAGGCTTTGCTTTAGGGCTGGCTTAAGAGAAGGCCAAGTCCACTACAGATAAAAGTTTATGCTTAACTGTCAGCCCAAGAGCAATGGGGATAATTGGATGCTCCATGTTAAACTTGTTGGAGGCTTTAGTGACTTGCCTGTGGCCACTTATCAAGTCTGTGGCTGAAATACACTGGAAATGCAGTTTGAGAGGAGCTGAATCTCCCTTTCTGTCTGTACTACTGTACTAACCATACAGCACTCCTGGTGTGTGAAAATGTGCTTTCAAGTGGGTTTTTTGTTCAGCAAAAGAACAGCAGCAGGACTTAAAATCACTGGCGAGGTTATTCTGCAAGTGTAGCTTCACGGCTTGATTCCAGCCCTGACCTGGAAAGCTAACTGCTAGTGACAGGTGAGGAGCTGTCTTCCACATCTCATCTTGTCAGCTCTCATTGTTCTGACTTTGGCAGGAAAAATGCTGTTTACTTGAAGACTTTGAAGGTGGTTGAAAGAAGACTTTGAAAGTGGTTTGGGGTTTTTTCTTGTTTGTTTTTTGGGGGTTTTTTGTTTTTTTTTTTTAAATTAACAACTGTCCGCTTTTCAGTTCCTCCCACCCAAATATTGCAGCAATACTTGCTAATGAGAAATAATTATATCTCAATTTTAAGTGACACAAGTGCTATTGTTTACACAAAATGTGAGAGTCTTGTAAGACATGGGGCATATGTTTAGAGGGATAATGCATGAGAAATCAGTTCTCCCTTCTTGGGAGAAGAGCCTTGCAAAGGAAGATGACAGATACATGTGTTTATATACAGACTCTGGAGCTGGCTGTGTTTGCTTATCATTTGTCATAAATGCAGAGGCTTGCAGCACAGAGCACTAGTTCAGCATAAGCTGGAACAGATGGTCCTCTCCAGCAGATGTGACATGAATCCTAATGCTCACTGGATGTTTCAGGCTGGTGACCAGCAAGAGGATTTGTCCTGGTAAGCTGATATGAGTATTCTTGAAGCTTTCCCATGGACTGTTGCTCCATTTGGGATTTTTGCATGGATAAGGCAGGAGAAGTATGGTCTAGTTTTCAGCTTGTGTCGCGGGCAATTCATAACTGCTGAAGCAGCCAACTGGACCCACCTGATACATTGCTTGGCTATGATGTTGCAAACTATATCGATAAAAATGTTGTGACCTGATAGTTCATTATTTCTTTCCTACTGACTCATCATTCTCCATAGACTTGGTATTCAAACAGAAATAACTCACCAGCACCAGTGGTGAGAGCCCTGTGTCTTGTTTTCAGTGACTTTCCTATTAACAAGAAAACGCATGGTTATATTTTTTTCCTTCCTTTTTCCCTACACTTGCCCAAATCCACATGGTATTGCTACAGCCTTTGCTTTTAGGTGATGTGTTGTGATACACCCTCCATCTGTCTTCTAATACTGAGTACTTATTCCAGGCTGACCTGTGGTAAGTTAGGAATAATCAGCAGAACTCTTAACACACTTGTCTTTTGATTTAGTAAAAAAACCACCAAAAACCTAATCCCAAACATTTCACTTATGAAGTCTTATAAGTCACAGGCAAGAGCAACCAAATTACAGAACAAATTACTTGACCTGCATGTGTTATGAAAACAGCATAAAACCAAGAGAAGTTTAGAGATTTCCTAGAGAATATTTATCCACACTGTAAAACCAGTGATAAATTTTCCTGTATCTGACGATTATTGTTTCACACTCTGCTTACTCAGTGTTCACCCTGTTCATCTTAGGCAACACTTACTCATTCCTGAGTTCTCCCACATACCAAGATACTAATCTGGTTTTCATGCAAACAGTCAGTGATCTAAAGTTGCTACAACACACCAGCAAGGACTTGATTCAGTAGCTGTTTTAGTTTGTTTTCATTTCTGTTTGTTTGTTGTTAGGGAGAAAGAATCTCAAGTGGATCAAAGTCCATGCGGTCTCTGGAGCTGCACCCATGCCCCTACTTCTTGCCCCTGTGTTTAGACTTGCATGCTGTGAAGTTACAGAAGTTGTAGGCATTACCCATCTGGCCACATCTTCAGGTCTGCTGGGTGCTCCCCACCGGCTCTTCCAGGATGCAGAGAGCACACAGGTACATTTATGTCTGTCCTGGACTCAAAAGTATTCCCAGCCTGTCTTGGTGAGCTGGTGACAAAGGGCGTGCTCACACTGCTGAGCAGGAGCTGGGTTTCCCCAGAGCAGAGGGGAGGTCATTTCATGGTGTCCCAAAGACCTGCAGCATGACTGGCGGCCAGGAAAGGGACAACCTGTCTGCCATTGAGCTTCCCCATACTGGGCCACTATCTTAGGCGGGTTTTGATCTGGATGGCTTGCCTTCTGCTGATGGATAAAGATGGGCACTAAAACTTAAGTTACTTGTGTTTCTACTCCCCTCTCTTTCTTTGATCAATGGACAGGTTGTAAATGGACTTGTTGGCTGACTGTGAGATACCTGTTCTTTGTGATAGTCATCTATTTGTGGAGCTAAATCAGTGCTATAGGGAAGCTGTTTAAACAGCACAAACTACGAATGACAGAGGGTACTGGAGGCAAGTGGTCTCTGGTTCAAAATTGCTTACACAAAAGTATTTGGTGAACAGTTTCAAGTAAGATAAATGTCCAAAAGTGTATGAATGGTTCCTAAAAATAGGAAATAAATCCAATGAAGCATTCAATCGTCATGAATAATTCATTGTTCTTGAATATATTTAGGAGTGATATTTAAAATATATTTTTTATGCTTATAATCATAAACCTGACCAAAAAATTGATCTAGAAAGAGAGTTTGTTATTTATTCCAGAGCCAGAGATTGGTGCTGAAAACGTGAACTGAAATCTCTTAGTGAATTTAGATGCAACCCTTAGTATTTCATACTTCTTAAATGTCTAAAAATCTTCCTGCAGAGATGAGCTGTTAAAGCTCCCCTCAGATCAGATCCCAGGAAAGCTGGGAGCACAAGGTATGAAGATTTCAAGTGTGTAACTTCCAATATCAAAGTGCTTTCAGAGAGAGCTTGAAATTCATGCAGCCTGAGGCAGCTCTCCCCAAGCCTCTGTCATCTGTCACACCATGGCAGGAGGCAGAGCTGAGAGAGGGAGGGGAATAACACATTAATATGAGGACAAAGCCATGTCATTTAAAGAATTGCAATCTGAGCAGAAGTTTGGTGTTGGGTGGGTAACAGTTCTTTATTTTTCAACCCATCCTCACCACGGTAATCCCTTTCTTCTGCTTCCATGGGGATCAGCAAATAATTGTGGGAGTGGCTGGGACATCTCTGCTGTGCTACCACATCCCCACTCCTAAAGGGTGATGCTGCAATGGGCCCCAGTTTCACTTTAACACTGTAGGTGGTCTTGTACTGCTCCATGCTTTCTCTAACATTTATGTCCTCCTTTAGTTATGAGCATATTCTTTTCCATTCAGAGAGGACCCAGACATAAAGATCCCAAAGGCACTGGTGATCCTTCTGCTAGAGAAGGGGCTGGTTTTGGGCATTGCAAGGTGAGCCCAATGCTAATGAGATGTTTGTAGAAGCCCCCAGCGAGAGATCCACTCACATCCATAACCAGGCTGAAGTCCTACCAGTGCATCTGTTCCCACCAATGCTGAGATAGGGAAAAGTGAACCTTTTGTATTCATTGTTGTCTTCCCCATTTGCAGGTACCACTTTAGAGATGGCAGAGGGAACAGGAGGCAACATGTTCTGAAAGTAAAGTAAGAAATAACATGCAGCTGTGAACCAGCTTGTTGTAAAGGTAGTTTGGGCTTGACCCCAGTCTCCCTTAGGGAAGCCTGTACCATTCCTGTTGTTTCAGTGAGTTTGCTCTGTGTTTGTACCTATGTGAGATGAGGGCAACCCATATTTTACAGTTCCAGGGAGCATTGTATTGTTAATTTAAAAAATAGATTTGAATTGAATTAGGTAGAACATGAAAGATGCTCCCACCTCTGATCAAGTGGATGGCACTGTAGTAATAAGGAAACCTATGACACCAGATTTAAAAATAGCTGTTATTTAATGAGCTCATCTGAATGGCCTTGAACAAAGATGGGAATATGCTGCACTTGCTCTCTTGCTAATGAAGTAATTGTCTTGCTTTGCATTGATCTGTGGAAAGTTTTATCTTAGTTAAAGGGGTGCAGCTTGAGAAATTGGTGTGGAGGAATGCTGGGAAGAGATCAAGATTAGCCATCCTGGTGGGATTTCAGGCTCCATCACTGTGATGCTGGACACCTCACAGGGCAGCCCAGCAGGTAAAGAATTTCCCTTGAAGCAGGAAGATTACATGACTGATTTTACTGAGGCTGATTTTTAGGCATGATTTAAACAACTGTGTGTGCAGACATCTTCTATACCAGGAACCATGCTGCAAGGTTTTCTTTTCAGCTGATGATGAGCAGTGCCTGCAGCATCTCTCAGCACCTTTCCCACCCAAATCAGGTGGGCCAGAGCAGTGCAGAGGACACTGCCCTGCGTGGGCTGATGTTGCTGGGATGGCCCTTCCTGATGGAGATGCTCCCAGCTGGGGATTGCTGCCAGGCTCCATGTGTGGGTGTGAGGTGAAACCTTGAAACCCTGCTGAGCCCAAGGACCTCTGTTACTGTCCCTGCGGGAATGGAAGGGTGAGAATCTGTGCTGTCTTGGGTCTTTTGGTCAGTTTTGGGTTGCTTTTCCTTTTCCACAGGCCATTTTCCTTTTAAGCCATTAGCTTTTTTCCCCTCTCTATCCTTGACAGGATGAGGTAAGGCTCTAGGGCAAGGCTTCCTAGAGCTACCACTGCCCTCCAGCCTGGCAGACAGGGTGCTGTGAGCCAGAGCATCAGCTTTTCCCACCATAATTGCCAAGTGCTGATAAGCCGGTTTCTCTGGACAGATTCTCCCTCACTCAGGTTTCCTCCTACGCTGTATCTTCCCTCCTTTTCCCTGGGTGGGTGATCCAGCCCAGGCTCATCAGGAGGAGTGTCAGCTGAGCCAGGATCATCTCATTATGTGAGGCTGTAAGCCGATAACAGAGCTTGTTTCCTGTTGTGCACTTACCTTTGATTCTGCAGGGTGTATCTCAACTCTTTGTGCCTCAGCTTCCTCTTTGCAGCTTGGTGCTGCAGGTTGGTTGTCAGGCACAAAACCCCTTCTCTAATTTCACGGCAAGCTTAGGGGTAAACAAGTCCAAAGCTGAAAGACAAGGAGGCCAGGCAGGCTCACGGCTGGGATCCGGTAATGAGGGTCACTGGAGGGGAGGGGGCAGCTGCTGCCACTCTGCTGCTCTTTAGAATCCATCAGTGACACTGCCACAGCTCTGCTGAAACCAGTGGGACAAGCCTGATGTCTCTTCTGACTCTTTCACTGGTTGTGAAAAACAGAAATGGCACAACAACCCCAAACTGGTATAATGAAACTGTTACAATCCTCATTTGAATTACTCTCCTTTAATCAGCACATCAGCACTCAGCTATGCGATCACTTTTTATTAGTTTAGCAAGTTATGGTGCAAATACACATTTCAGTGACTTACCATTAATTAAGGTAAACTATTTCAGTCAGTGATTAAATTTACATTTCAACACACACAAATGCATCCGGATTTAATTAGATTGGTATTAAACCAGTTTAATAAAAAACAGTTTAACACAAGCATATGCAAGGTTTGGCTCTATCTGATGCTTTTTAAGCCTGGTGATTCCGTGTTGGGGGTTCTCAGACCCACTAGTTCTGCTGAGCCCTGGGGGCGGTGGGGGAAGGGAAGGGTTGAGCAGGCTCCTGCGTGGGGAAGCTGACGTACTGGAGCCTTGTCACCAGCACAGCATGATCACCTCCTCTGCTGCCCTAGGAAAGCTACCAGGGCTTGTTGGCTGGAGTGTTTAGACAGAGCACTGGAAGCTATACCTCAGCATGGCTGTTGTCATTCAAATGTGGATTACATCAAATACTGAACTTAGAGCAATGTCAAGACTTATGGTCTTGACCTGGAGAGTTGTCATGTTTCCATTTTCAATATAAAAAACATTCACAGTTGCTGCTGATCCCCTTTCCATAGGATGGCTGTATACTTGCATTCTTCATGCTGAAAGATGTTTCCTCTCTCTGATGCTGTAGTTGGATTTCTTCACAACATGAGCCACTTCAGCTTTTGGGAGGACATGGGATGGCAGTCTGCCACAGTCACAGCTTGTCAGACAGAACTCAGCATCCCAACTGACACTGATGTAGATAGGCTGGTGCCCTTTTTTCCTGATTCACTACTTAGCTGGATGCTGGAGTAATGGGTAAGTGTAAATGCCCTGCTCACACAAGTTTTTATGCAAAAAAGTAGTCCTTGAGGCTTTGCAAATTATATGGGACAAGCTGGAAATGAAGCAGCTGATGCTGGTACTGATCATCAGCGTAGAGCCAGGGTATTTCTCTTTGTCATAAGGACAAGCCTGGGCAAGAGGTTGTTGTAAGTTACTCAGGAAGCCATCCTTCTACAGCAAGGAAATCCTGTATTGGGCTGTATGTGATTTACAGCAACCTGGGCTGCTTGCAGGCTCTCAGATTAAGAAGTGCTACACCCTGTTGATAGCTAGTGAGCAAACAGACTGGCAGAGGTGGCAAGAACATCCCACTTACTAAACAGAAAATATTTTAAGAGGGAATGTGCATTAACATCCCTACCCCCAAAACTCCTCCGTGTCCATGCACGTGCTTTGGAGGCTTGGCTCTCCTCAGTCCTAGGTTTCTGAGTCTCCTCATCTGTTTGTGATAGCAAGAACACCCTCACCTATCCTCCCATCCCCTGCTGCTGTGACTGGCAGAGACTCATTAGTCCACAATAAAAGATGGATTCATGTCTGCCTGATGCTGTTGGTTTGTGTGGTAGTTAATGGTATCCCATTAAACCTGGGAGTAAAACAAATGGCAGGCGAAGGATGTTTATTATGATCATGGCATCTCCCTGGCAGGACCACCCAGTGGGCTGGGGGAGAGATGGGCTGGCAACTTTGCTTTCAGAGGAAATAATTAAAAGAGTAATGACTGGGGCATGAAGTTGAGTGACAGATCTCGTATTTTTTGTAATCAATTATTCTACTTTTCTGCTATAGACATTTAATAAAGCACTATAAGAAGTTGGAGGTATAGCCTGCTTGCTGTAGAAGAGCAGCTGTACATCACTGGTGCAACAAGGGATCCTCACATATTTCCTCCTGCACTTGCAGTAGACCACATGCAGCTTTGGTTCACCAGGGCAGGTACTGACCTGGGATAGCTGGGATGAAGTCTAAGGCTTGTGTTTCAGGTAGACTGTGAAAACACCAGACAAATGTCATCACCTGTCTGTGTCTTGTGTTTTTCTGTCACTTTCTTCTACCTCCTCGGATGGTGCAGACTGCTCTGCCTACATCTGCCAGTGTCTGGTGTGCTGTAGCATGAACAAATCAGGCACACAGATGTGACTGATGAAATACTGCCAGCTGTGGGGAAACTTTAATGGATGCTCTAACCCAATGATTTCTTTTGCCTCTGCAAATCTGCCCCGGAGCTATCATGCAGATCATATATACTGGGATATCTATTTTTAGCTCAGGCTTGTTTGAGAATAACATTATTCCTTATTTAGTGAGCAGGATATCCTGGATATGGGACATTCTGAAGCGAGTGTTTAGATAACATCGATTTAAACAATGGGTGATTTAAACAATGGTAGTAAAAATCAATGTTATGAATTTGAGGTCAGGGTTATTAGTGTACAACCTATTATTTTTCTTGAGTACACAATTGCTATTAAAAATTTCATAAAGCTGAGCACCTCTGTGATGTCTCCCACCTCTGACGTATTGAGCATTTTGACCAGAGACTCACCCCATGCTCAGGGAGACATGAAGCAGCCAGGCCCCAGAAGATAGGCTGTTGGCCACCTTTTATCAGCCTCAGGTTCCACAGCTCTCATCTTGCATCTGGCTGAGGTGAGAAAGGACCCACCAGTAATTTAAACAGCAATAGTAAAAATCGGTGTTGTAGATTCATTCTGGCTGATTTTAGGGTCGCGGTTATTTGTGTACAACACATCACTCTGCAGCCTAAGAGAGTCTGCCCCAGCACCATCTGGGCTGTGTGCTGGGCTGGTGTTTACACTGGTGGGCCTGGTGTGACTGGTCACACGCTTTTGGCCTGCTGGGCCTAGGGCCTGTCCCTGGCTGGGGTGACATCTGCATTTCCTGCCACCCACGGGGCCCACGGCTGGCTGGGAAGCTGCAGCATTTCGCCGTACACACACAGGTCCCACAGGGATAACTGCTGTGCAGCTCAGCTCTAGGTCACCCCATGGGCAGGCGCGAAGGGCTGCGCCAGCTCCCGCATGTGTAGCTGTCTGTCTCCTGAGCGTGGCCGTGCAGCTAATCAAATCAACCCTGCGTGAAAAGAGAGCGCAGGCTGTCTTTAAAAATCAGTGTGCCTGCAGCAAGACCTGGAGGCATGTGAAACATGCTGGGCTTGAGGGTGTAAAAAAAGCACAGGCTAGTAAAAATTGAATGCATGGGCCAAGGGTTCAGAGTTCAACAGTATTTTCAGGTGAAACATCTCAAAGGATTGGTTTAATACCAGCACAGCTGTGGGTTTTTTTAAACAGTTTGGGGGCTTCGGGGTGCAGAACAAAGAGAAGTGAGGGGTCACAGGCAATAAGCAGCACCATGAATGTTTTTGTCCCTTTATTTGGCTTTGTAAAGAAATACAAGAAAACATGAAACAAGGAGTGGGGAAGAAAGATGCTTTTCACCTCCTAGGGTTTTTTTCCCTCTAAGATATGGCTGTTGTGGAATGACATTTCTGAGGGGCAAGGCTGTGGACTCAGCTGCCTGCAGCTGTCAGAAAACATGCTGTTGGCTGTGGGGCATGGTATACTGTACTGGCTGAGATGTTATAAAATTGCCTAGTTTCTTATCTTTACATCTGTTTTATTTTTAATTTAAAAAATCCTCAAACTCCCGATTGTAAGTCCAGGAGTCAGAGTTGCAGTGGTTAGGGCCTCTCTTTGCACCTCTCAAATGCACTCTTGACTCTCACCCTAGTTTTGTTGCCTGTGAATTAATTCAGGCTGCTTGACCTTGATTACCCAGTTTGACTTTGTGTGAAGCATCTTGGCTATAAAACATAAGCTACTTTCAGTGAAGTATGATTTTTATGTACTTGAAGTCATATTTTGTGTCATGTAAAGACAAATTTCATAACCAAGTATTTGTACGGACTTTCTCTTGATTCTCTGACCGGTCCTTTGTTACAGCATTTTCAGCTGGCTGGGTTCAGTCTCTTGTGTTCAAGCACTGCTTTTTCACCTTCGTGGGGCCACCCATTGCTGGTGTGCAGATGCAGCAAGTTTCAGTAATCCAGTAAGAACATGATCACCTGAAATTAAACCACAGAATGCTTACACAGATGGTCCTTAAACTTCAGCAAACAGCTTCAAAACTCAGTAAATGTTTATTAACCAAGCAGAAGCTGAGGATGATGATCCTGTCCCATCAACATTTCACAGACTGAGTTTCACATACTTCCAGCAAAATACGTGTTTTTAAATGATCTCGTGTATCTGTGCAGATATATCCCAGGGCTATTTCTTCCCTTTTAATTTGTTAATGTCTGAATATTTGGGCACAAGGTAAAAAACTCAAGGCTTTTGAACGTTTCTGACTACAAGCAACTGTAAGGCAGCAGCCCATCCTCACCCTGGTGCACTGGCAATGAAGGCTTTGCTGTCCCTTTGGCACCGAATCCCTCAGGCAGAGCTGGGAACTGAAGGGCCTCCCCTGCAGCGGGACAGGCCTGAAACACTTTTTATTTAAGGGAAAAGGGTGCAACGTGGAGCTCGGGACACGGCACCGCAGCGCGGGCAGCAGCGGTCCCCGACACCGCCGTGCCCCGGTGCGGGGGTCCAGAAACACCCAGTTCCACAGCAGGACGCCCCGCAGCGCCGTGTGGCGGTGAGGGGGGCGCGGAACCACGTGCCCCGTGCTCCCGGAGCGGGTCCCGCTCCGCTTTCGGGGCAGGCGGGTCCGACGGCGAGAGGGCGGGAAACGGCGACCTCGCGGGCGGCCCCCGCCGCTCCCCGCCCCGGGCCGGCCCCCGTCGGACAACGCCCCCGGCCCTCGGGCCGCCGCCCGCGGCATTTCCTCTGAGCTCAGCCGGCGGCTGACGCGGGGCCGCGTCCGTCGGAAGAGGAAGCCCGGCAGCGGAGCGGCGGCCGGGGCAGGCAGGGGCGCGGCGGGGCCGGGGGCGGCAGCGGCGCGGCCCGCGCTGGGGGCGGCCGGGGCGGCGGAGGAGGATGGGGCCGGCGGGGGCGGGCGCTCCCCGCCCGCGGGGCCGGGTGGCGGCTCCCCCCGCGGCCCGAGCCCCCGCCGAGCCCTGCCCGCCTCCCCCCTCAGCGTGCGCGGCTTCTGGCCGCTGCTCACCGCGCTCTGCACCGCGCTCCTCTGCCTCTACCAGGCGCTGCGCGGCGGCGCGGCCGGCGAGGGTGCGGGGGGCGCGGCGTGGACGGAGGAGGCGGCGGGGTCCGGGGTGCCGCTGCTGAAGGGCTCGGCGCTGCTGCTCCTGGGCTGCCTGCTCGCCCGGTGCTGCGGCGCGGCGGGCGGCGGCCCCCGGCGCG